>CM060923.1:661802808-663052808 GCA_030737875.1 Allium sativum
AATAAATTACATTCGATAAATATCAGAGGTTACAATAAATTACATAGCAGCGGAAAAATAATATAAAGCACAACTGAAGGTGATACACGGATACAGAGCTTTCCGGATATCATTCCAGCTGTAAACCAGGATCCTGTGAATATAAATCTGCAAAACAAAAACTGCTAGCTGCCCGTGTCGAAAATAAGGGCACCCAGAGTTTAGGTTAAAATAATAAAGTCCAGGTCAGTCATGTGACTGGTGTGAGAACTAAAACAGTTATTTAAAACTTTACTTTAAAAGCGAGTAATTCAAGGGACCACGTTGTATAACACGGAACGGGTTTCCTCCCAAGAATACCAGTGCATAGAATAAACAACGCAATGCTTTTTCGAAAAATGAAGCTATTATAAGACCTAGGTCCCATCACACAATGCAACGCAAGCCGGAGGATAGGGTTTTCCCTTATAATAGCCAAACATGCTTGGTACATTTAAAACAAATCATTTGATACTATAATAAGTGTATAGTGTCCAAACATTTTCAATCATAGATATCAATCCTAGGCGGCATGGGTACCATCTATCATGTCGCCATACTAGGCTCTACAAATAAAACCGAAATACACTTATTGGAAATTGGATATCCGTCATGAGTCGAGGCAAGGGGCAAGCTCCTCTCCGCTTCGAGACACTCTAGCAAATGTCTCAGGACTACACACTCTGGGCAACCCTGGATGCTTCAGGGCCGGTCCTCTCTTACGTTTGAGGATTGGCAATTCGTGAACAACGGTTTCCCGGTCCTTACAAACCTAAAATCGAGGCGCCTCATCCAACAACCACATAGGTGAAAAGTATATAAATGTCAGGGCTGGTAAGTCACTGACACCACCAAAGCTAGAAAGAAACGTCGTGCTCTCCCTGCAGTCCTTATACCGTTTTTAACTCATACCGAGGTGTGAGGCTCGCGAATTCACGTTATACACAAAGCTGCAACGTAGGCCGTGCTTTGATCATCAACCACAAGATCTTGCTTTTCAACAAAAGCCTTGATCCATGCCACTCAGCGTGCCACACAGGCAATTCATGCCATGCGATTGATATCTATCGATATATAACCTCTAAGCTCGTACGTCTCAGAGAAGGGCGTTAAGCAAGAGAATAAATTCTCCGCCGCCAAACAGATATATATTTAACAGAAATCAATCAACACAGAATAAAATCCAATGTCAGACACACAATCCATTTACAAGTTCGTTCTGGGTCTGAACGAAACTGGAGGCACTTTCCTCGCATATCCAACGATTTCCAAGTACGTCTGGAAGACAACCAACTATTTCCATCCTCTTGGGTGTATAGCTCAATCAGGATCATCAGTAATTATCCAAACGATGTGAAGACTTCCGGCCTTCAACCACAATCTTCATCTTTGACTTATCGTCGAATCGGTTATTCAGAATGGGTATAAACCCGGACTTTCCGAACAACCCGCGTATATTAAAAACAAATGTTAAACAAACACAACATACGCCTCATTCCAATTCAGTAGTCACTAACCGCAAATTAGCAAGAGAACAATTTCCCAAATATTAACCCCGAAGGCCGAAACCAACATCAGATCAATATCCAGGAAACCATTCTTCTTAACTAACCTACAGCTAGTTTCTAAATTCTACATTCTTATGGAAAGGTTCCCATTAATTTTATCCAAGATAAATTCTTTAAAATTTATCCTTTAATCTTCCTTTGGATGTCATTTCAAACCAAATTATGGTTTTCCAAACAAGTCGAGATTAGCGAACCACTCCGAAGTAATTATTTATTTTATTTCCCAATCCCAACCTATTCATCCCATGAATCAAAACTAGTAATACTCCGCATCTAACACCACAGTGTTATCGGTAAAATTAATTACCATTTCACATTCAAATCTAATTAAAGATTTAACTATCGCTTTGGAGAAAAATTGGTGATACTCCATTCTCGCTCATTTGCCAAATTTGATAATTTAGATTATCAATTCACGTTACAATCTAATTGCAGATTCATTAAAACTCCTTTTACTGGGTTAAAGAACTAGTGTCATTTAAAACACAGTTCACGATAAACCAAAATCATATCCTATTTATTATCGGGTTAAAGAACTAGTGTTATTTAAAACACCGTTCACGATAAACCCAAAAATCAATTCTAATTCAGTTCCAATTTATTTATTTAAAAATAAATAGGTTTTAATTTTAGTTCAAAACTAGTTCATTTCGATAAAAAACTATTTTTATCTTTTCAAATATGGAGTTTTTCATCCCTATTTTTCCCAAATTATTTCTTATGATTTTACACAAATTATTACTATTTTTAATAATTTTATCAATGCCCGTACAGTCGATTTCCATCAACGGCCATCGAACTGCACTTACAGCAACCTTTTTCAAATTCGATTTGGACGTATCTCCAAATCCAACCGTTAGATTTCAAATTTCTAATATTCATTAGAAAGATCTTTTCGATATGAACCCAACGGTTCCGGTTTTAGGAGAATCCGACTGTCGGATCTCCCGTAATGTCCGTTCGAAGTTAATGGTCGAAATTCGCGAACTGCCGCGGCGCGGCGTGTTCTATTCAGGCCATTATATAATATATATAATATATATAATATATATAATATATATTTCGTCGATTTCTATTTAAAACGAATTATATAAAAAGTTTTAAATTCGTTTCAAAAACAATTTCAACTTCCATTTCAAATTCAAATCAAAATTGAATTTTTCCTTATAAATTTATTTCAACACAATTCAAATTTCGATTTTAATTTGAATTCATTTCAAATCAATTGTTATTCTAATTCAATTCGTTTTCTATTCAATTCGATTCGAATTCGTTTTCTATTCAATTCAGTTCAAATTCGTTTTCTATTCAATTCAATTCAAATTCTTTTTCTATTCAATTCAATTCAAATTCGTTTTCATTTCAAATCAAATTCGTTTTATATTCAATTCAATTCGAATTCGTTTTCTATTCAAATCAAATTCGTTTTATATTCAATTCAATTCGAATTCGTTTTCTATTCAATTCGATTCGAATTTGTTTTCATTTCAAATCAAATTCGTTTTATATTCAATTCAGTTCAAATTCGTTTTCTATTCAAATCAAATTCGAATTCTACAAAAACGAATTTAATCGATATAAATATCGTTCGCATCAAAATAGCGCATCTCTAATCAACACGGCTTTATATACTTCAATAATTCCGTTACTCTATTCAACAAATGAATATTTATTCTATTCAATACGTGAATCTATATTTTTGTCAACACATGACTAATCTCAACGGATGAGTACTGTCCACGTGTGACTATTTTTGTTATTCAATATATTTTATAAAAATTATGGTATCTATCGTTTGATTTCAAATTAGACTCTAATTTTATATATGATAAAGATGTATTTTTTATTGTTGAAATACTTCGTTCAACACAAGACTAATCTCAACGGATGAGTACTGTCAACACATGAACCTTTATTTTATAATGATAAAGATGTAAATTTTATTATTAAAATATTTCGTTCAACACATGACTAATCTCAACGGATGAGTACTGTCAACACATGAACCTTTATTTTATAATATTCTTTATTTTCTAAATTGGAATGAGGCCCAATCAATTTCCATATAGCGTTAACTATATGGATTCCATACAACACAGGTATATAATAGCAACGATAAACAATCAACCATCATCCAAAGTGCACTACACTGTATATGCATCAAATATAGATATCTAACGCTTATAATCGCATGTCAATCAATCGATCAACATACAACTAATTATTGGGATTAGTGTATGTCGTATTTCGTCCCAATACCCGTGTGGGGTTTCAAACAATCAAACACAGATTTTATTTGTGCAGTTGGGCGATGTGTAAAATTTATCATCCCAATCAATATCAGTCAAATCAGTGTATATAAACAAATCGGCCGATTTGTTTATAAATATTTATCTATTCACATTCACGTTAAAAATTATATTTTTAACGATAATTAATTTATTTCAACCACCTACATTTATTATCGATTTCACATCAACAACACAAACAAATTTCACAACACAACAATTAAACAAACAAGCCATCCATGGTCTGTGGATGACGGGTGTCGGGTGCTACTAAACACCGTCTGCATCCTAGTATATATATAACTAGAAAAAGAGTTTGAAGAGTGAGAAATTCTCACCAATAGCTATCCCAATTCCATGACACTTCCTATGTAGAAATCTTCGTCGTTCTCGCCTTTTTGTCATCTTCGTTGCCCGTATTCTCTACATATGTAAAAATCGAATTTTTACTTTGCTATCCAATATATAAAAATCGAATTTTTACTTTGCTATTCAATATATAAAAATCGAATTTTTACTTTGCTATTCAATATATAAAAATCGAATTTTCACTTCGGTATTCAATATATAAAAATCGAATTTTTACTTTGCTATTCAATATATAAAAATCGAATTTTCACTTCGCTATTCAATATAGATAAAAATTCTATTTTTACATCGCTACTATATAGACAAAAATTATATTTTTACAACGCTACTATATAGACAAAAATTATATTTTTACAACGCTACTATATAGATAAAGATTTCGCCTTTTCAAATTTCAAAAATCTAATCTTTTCTATTTTAAAAATCTAATCTTTTTGTTCTATAAAAATCCCACCTTTATACCATAAATATGTCGCCTTTCTTATGATAGAAATTATAAACTTTAACCTTATAAAATATACAAAGATCCGATTTCTCTTTAATCAATTAAAACTGAAAATAAAAATCAAAACATTGGTAAATAAAAATCAGTTTTAAAATCTACGTTTTTTTTTAGTTTTAAAATCTCTGTTTTTTTTCAGTTTTAAAATCAAGTAAAAAGGATTATAAAACTCACCTCGATCTGGATTTTCTACGAAGGGGGGGGGGGGGTTGGACGCGAGCTGTTGTCGAGGGTGGTGGTGCATCGGGGCTTCAGGGGCGTGGAGGGGCTGGGGGGTCTCTACGGTGGTGCGCTCGAGGTTAGGGCGGCTGCGGTAGGGTTTATGGGAGGTGAGGGGTTTGGGCTGTGGGGCGTGGTCTTCGAGGCGGTGAGAGGCAAGGAAGGAGGAAAGAGGAAGGGGAAGGCGGAGCGCGAGAGGGGGGGGGGGAGAAAGAAGGTCGGCGGTGGCCAATCCCGTCGCTGGTGGGGCGATTTGATTTTTTTTTCTGAACTAATGAAAATGAGAAGGGGGGCCAGAACGAATAAAGGGAGAGGGTTATTATTTTAATTTTTTTTATTTTTTTTATTTAAAAAAGTTGACTTTTACATACGACCTCTAAACGAGGCCCACCGCCTGTCGTCCATAGCGTATTACCCCCATTCCGAACACAATGGGATATGTATCGTAAGCTGATTCGATCGTTTCGATCAGTTTCCGTTAAAATCAACATATAACTCTGTATATTGAATTTGAACGCGCATTTCAATTTACTGGGGTCACATACTAACTCGAAAAATTCCAGAAAAAGATTTTCTAGCTTTATATTGACGATAAGGTCCTAACAAAACTAGTTTCGTCGAATTCTGAGACCGTTGGAAAAATGGCCACTTTCCAGTCGATTAAAATCAACTGAAACTGGTCAAACACGTTTTCCTTCGCCAAGCTCACATATTGATTCGAAAAATTATGAAAATTGGAATCTAGCAATAATTTGACACTACGGATCCAACAAAAGTGGTTTCGTCGAAATCCGAGGTCGTTTGCAAAATGGCTATTTTTAAGGGCCTGAAATTCCGTAGCGACTATTCTAAAATTTCAATTGGGCATATCTTTTTATCCCCGCTATGAAATTTTGATTTTTCGGATCCGTTGGAAAGATATTATCAATTAGATTCCATTATTTTTGGTTTCACTAAAATCCGGATTGTTTTGCACCCGGTACGTTCAATTGAAGTTTGAAATCGAATTATCGAACTACCACGCCATTTTCAATTCTATTATAATTTAAAATAAATATTTATATTCTAACGACGACGTATATAATATATACATTCGAATTATATTCAAAATAAATTTCTTGTCGATATTATTTAAAATAATTCATTTTAAATATTCAAAATTCATTAAAATTGCCAAAATAAAAATTTTAAACTGGCTCAGAATTTCCTGGTTATTACAAATTTAAAAAGTAACCGACTTACATTGATTGGATCTAGAAAAGAATAGAAAGATAGCGTTGCTTGATGCCGTTGAATCTTTACTTGAATCCTAACTTGTTTTGAATCTTCTCTTGAAAGACTTGAGCAGGATATCCTCGTCTTGATTTATATTTTATTTTAATTTATTTATTTAGATTTAGAGGAAGAAGATGAATCCATGTCCATCAAGAATTTGTGCAGCATAAGGTTAGAGAAGAATGGTGCAAAGAGAAGGAGACTAGGGGGCTGTTTATATAGGATTGCAAGTTAATTTGAGCCGTCGATGAAGCCTAGGTTAATCAAAGCCATCCGTTTTAAAGAGAAGCCAATTATGTTCACAATTACTTTCTTAATGTACATTATTAACATTTATTATTAAATTCGTATGCACATTAGACACATCCCCCCTTTACACATTTATTATTAAATTTGTATGCACATTAGATACATCTCCCCTTTACAAATTTATTATTAAATTTGTATGCACAGTAGATACGTCTCCCCTTTACACATTTATTATTAAATTTGTATGCACATTAGATACATCTCCCCTTTACACATTTATTATTAAATTAGTAACTTTAGTGTTAACAGAAATACGGGGTGTTGCATTCTCCCCTCCTTAAAGGATTTCGACCCTGAAATCTTCAAGTCAAGAAGAATGTAAATCCTACCATCCAATCATCCATCTACTCAACCATCAAACACAGGCATCCATTGTCCTTAAAGACTTCTAATGCTTGTATGTTCATATGCATAGTGTATGTACATGTCTTTATCTAATGCAAAATCAGGCAGTCTACTGATTCAGTTGACCTCCTTAATGCAAATCATGTCAGTGCCATGCATCCAATATGTATGCAAATCCTAATGATACATATTATTTCTATATGAGTGCACAATCATTCACTCAAATGCGACATCCATATGATAACAAATTAAGTTCAATTCATAAACAAGTACATGTATGTAAATGAAATATGAAGGCGACTGAGCTGATCTAGTGCCTAATACGTGTGTATATGCATTCACGAGCAACCACTAGCAACCATTCGCAACAATCAACCATAACATGTTTCAAATACATGTTTGCATCCAAAAGGGTTTCTACCTAAGGATCGATGATACGTCCTAGAGGATATACCTTAAAAGCTAGAAATTAGTATGCATAGAATTCCTAAAAAAAGGAATCAAGGATGTACCCTTAAGAAAAAGGGTATGAGGCGCGTATGCCTTATCTTCAATCTCCCGTATCACGTCTTCTTGATCTTTACTCAACTGTACCTTAACAGATTCAACTTCACGATTGCGAAGTTTCTTGACCTCCATTTCCAAAATAAACAAATGTCAACCATGATACTGAGTGTATATACTAGGATGATCAGAGGTCTCTCCTCTTAGCTTATCCATCATGCCATAACTATGAGGGTCAAAAGGTCACTATGTACTTTTTACCTCTCTTAAGGTTAGTGTAACACCCCACACCCGCTACGGTCACTCACTAAGGGAATGCCATAACATCGGTGGAGTATTTTAAGTTAATATAGAACAGAAAAATTACAACAAGACAGATATAAGTAATACTTGAGAATTTAAAACATCATTTCATTGCAGCGGAAAATAAAACATGTTTGGTTACACCAAAACCATAAACAAGAGTCAAGTACATAATATCCATCCTGATAAAACAAAAGTACATAATCCCACTACATAACTTAATAGCCATAATAGAAAAGATAAACTGAGCTTTACATCCACGGTCCAAGCTCCAAAAGATAGATAAAGCAGTCTGATCAAAGCCCACTAGTGCTAGGCCCACTCTGAAACCTGAGGTTTGGGAAAAAGATATAAAAACAACGGGGTCAGACATAAGTCTGAGCGAGTCCTATAACCTTAACAATACAATCATTAAAGTAATTAGGGTATGATATAAACAAGGTACGGTACCTCTGGGGATAATGACTACACTAAGTAGCCAACTAAACACAGGATGTGCTAAGATAACCGAAAAGACGCATTTACCCACCCAAGGATAATTACTACACTGCACCACCCCAGATCTACCCACCCAAGGGTAATTCCTACACTACACCACCGTAGATCTACCCACCCAAGGGTAATTCCTACACTGCACCACACCAGTTCTACCCACCCAAGGGTAATTCCTACTTAAGGTTGATCCCACTAAGTGTACTTAGTAATTTTTAATAGTAGGTTCGTGTACCCCTAGCTGACTACATAGGTGCCGTCTGCCCCTATCTCCACTAGGTGTACCCACTACTCCCCAAGCGATCGGCTCCCTAACGTAGATACTCGTGCTCGCCCCACAGTGGGGTGTATCATTCCCCAAAGTGGCAACCTGATAATATCATCGGTGCACGGCTTATACCTACATGATGCAACAACGTCTTACTTACCAGCCCGGGTCCACACACGCATATAAAACCCGTTGGACTTGCGTTGCCACCGCTAACCCGTTTTGGCCTCTTATAGTCAAGCCCAATATGCGTGTCCCGTCCTCGACTTGAGTCGAGCCCACTAAGATACGTTTGGGATATTGGTTGAGATGGGCCCCCACAAGCTACCCACCTAAGCTTGTCATTTCTAGTGTATACCACATAATCCTTTAATCATGTTTTAATTACATGTTCCACTTTGGTTAAGTATTCTAATCGTATTTTCTATTACCACCCAAGGCAACAACTAGATTTCCACATGCCACCCAAGGCACCCACTTAACCCCTCATGTCCCTCTACATGCTAATATGGTTAAGTGTTTCTTAATTAATTAATTATGATCATGACCTCATAAAGACCTCTCACATTAGACCACCTTTTATGACTGTTGGATATGCCGGTTGGGTCCGGGCAGACTTCCGTCATAAAAAGGGTCTAACCTCGTGTCTTTACTTTAATCACGTATTTAATTTATGACTAAGACCTCTCACATTGGGCCAATCATTTGTAGCTGCTGGATTTGCTGGTCGGTTCCGGGCAGACTTCCGCTACAAAAGGGTCCAACCTCGTGTCTTAGTTGATTAATTACACCTAATTAATCACCCCCATAATTTGTATTAATTATCCCTAATTAATTACACATTTTTAAGAATATGGGTAGACCTAACTCAATAGGTAAATTCCCAATTCCATTGTATGGGTAGACCTAACTTAATAGGTAAATTCACAACTCCATAATATGGGTAGACCTAACTTAATAGGTAAATTCCCAATTATGTCCATTCATTTTATGTTATGCTTAAGCATACCAACTTTACACATTTCTATTAACATGCATATTAACCCCATCGTCCCCCACGTAATTCGTTCTCATGGCATGACATATAAATGGGAAGATTCATCACAAATGCCATGGGTTTAACCAATCATAGCATATAACTTTATCATGGGTTTAAAAGGTGTCAACTTGCATATATGAGCATAAATTAAACCCAACTAGCATTTAACCCAAAATTGCATGAAGCACATATGTCACAAAGGGGGTAACTTGCATATGATTCTTATGTCATACAAAGGTGTGAACTTGCATAGCATGTCACATGTTAACTTGCATATAACCAAACACATAACTTGCATAACATGTTACATATGAACTTGCATATAATCATGCACATAACTTGCATATAACCAAACACATAACTTGCATAACATGTTACATATGAACTTGCATATAATCATGTACATAACTTGCATATAACCAAACACATATCTTGCATAACATGTTACATATGAACTTGCATATAATCATGCACATAACTTGCATATAACCAAACACATAACTTGCATAACATGTTACATATGAACTTGCATATAATCATGCACATAACTTGCATATAACCAAACACATATCTTGCATAACATGTTACATATGAACTTGCATATAATCATGCACATAACTTGCATATGACCAAACACATAACTTGCATAACATGTTACATATGAATCAATGTTCAACATAGTGTTTTGCATAATGAGCATCATAAAACAAAGCATTAAACTTGCATAACATATAGTATAAAACTCGCAAAACACACAACATACACTATACTAAACTTGCATAAACACATTGATCCACAAACATAGCCATATCTTATCATATCCTATCATAATCAATTTAACAATTGATTATTAAGGCTATAGAAACTCACAAATAACTAATTAGCACTCCAATGAGGAAGATTAAGTTGCTAGAGTGGATTAGAACTTGATTAGAGTTGATTTGAGATGCTAACTTCCTCTCAACTTTGGTGGAGGCTCCTTCTAGTTTTAATTTTACGGCATGAGGCCCTTGAATCTATTTTTAGTATGAATTAGGGTAGTCTTAGGGTGTATTTATAGATTAGGCAAGTGTTTTAGGCCATTAGATTAACCCTAAATTAGATTAGGACCATCAGATCTCGGAAGCTTCCAGAAAACAGCCCCAAAACACAGCCAAACCCTAAAATGGTGCACCAGGCCAAACTGGCCGAGCACCCCCTGTCGACACCCAAGTCGACAGGGCTGTCGACTAGGTCCTAGCCAAGTCGACTGCCCAGTCGACAGGGCTGTCGACTTGGGTAGCCAGGCGGGAATTTTCCCACCTGCGCCCAATGGCCCCAATTTCGAAATTTGAACCTGAATTTTAAATCTGTTTTGAACTTTGAATTTTCTGTAAACTTCATTGGGCCATAACTGGGCCATACGGACTCCGATCTACAAAATTTCTGACTCTATTTCGCATATTTTTTCCGAGACGAACGCAATGACGCAGCCCGTTTCCCCCAATTCTCACATCTGAGATTATTTATTCTGCAATTAGTGAATTTTATCATTAACTAAAATTCGGGGTGTTACAGTTAGTCCTTCTCTATATAGAGCACCTGCCACAACTATTCATCTCTCAAGCAAACCATCCTAGTCGAACTCGACATCCCTCAAGTACAAGCCCCAAAGGCCTAAACCAATATCAGACAAGCACTCGAGGAATGTCTCCTCCGAATTTGGACGATCTACGTGAGATGATCTAAGCAAAAACAACCAAACACTTGAGAACTAGTTGTGATCTTTTACTATACAAGTACTAAGGTGTAGAGACTCAACTATGGAAGCAAATATGAACAAATGCGAAGTGCTAAAACCAAAAGAAAGAGTACAAACAGAAAAGCTAGACTCTTCCAACAGAACTTTACTACCTTTCTCCTAGGTACGCTTAGTAGTGAAAGCATGTACTTGCCCTTCTGAAAATCTTGTCCTTTATTCTTAATTATATGCCCTATTCCGCCATAGTAAGATACTTCCTCTTGTCTTAGGTTTTATAATCCCTTCCTCCTTCGTGAGCCAAGTCTACATCCATGAATTCCTCACCCTTGGGTTGTGCTCCTTAGCCTAACTCCTCATCCTCTTTCGTGTGTAATCATGTTGACAAATCTCTCGAAAGCTGCCTCCATCGTACAGAAAACCCAACTAAGCTTGAAAGAAAACTACCCGCAGGTGAAACTACTACGGTTATAGATGGAAGTCGGGCACTACTTCGCCCTTTGATGAGGTTACCTCCCAGAAAGCCAGGAGCCCCAGAGACTCAAGAAAGAAGGGGACAAGAATTCAAACAGAGAATCAGAAGATAGTGCGTATGGCTTTTAGGGAATATGCCTTTAAAACAAAACTTTTCTTTTGAAAATGCTTCTTTTAAAACTGTTTGAAAAGAATAATTTTTTTCAAATCTTTTATCTGATTCGATAACCTTCAGCTCTGATACCACGTGTAACACCCCACGTCCTTTAGTGTCACTCACAAAGGGAATGCACTAAGTTCTGTGGAGCATTTAGGGTAAAAGATGCAGATAAATTACAAGACAGACAAAATTAAAACAGCGGAAAATAAAACTTGACTTTATTGATAAAATAGTTTGTACAACAATTGTTTTCCAATATCAGAGTACCATCTGTCTTACAAAATAAAGAAGCATAAAATAACATTTATATTTCCCAATGTAGCATAAGCCAGTCATAGCAGCAGAAAAAGAGAGTCCAAAGCACTTTGTCAAAGAATCTTCGAGCTTGGGAAGAGTGACGGTCCAATCTAACCTGAGCTATACTATTCCCTCCTTAGCTACCTGGGGGGGGGGGAACGGAAAAAAAGAAGACGAAAGAAAACTGGGTCAGACATAAAGTCTGGTAAGTTCAGTTACTTCTAGCATGTGAACAATGAAAAACAAAACGACATGAATTAACTGAATACAAGACAATACCATGATGATAGGGCCAACAAGATAGGATAATATTAACACAAGATATGCTAAGACAAGATAAACTGGATATGCTTTAATACTTTCTCTGCTTCTCTATTAACCTGTTATTACGGTTTCTATGTCTCTACACCACCTATCTAGTGTCCCAACTAGTAATCTATCTAAAATGATAAAGCGATCGCAATTCCAGTAATTGTGGTTGCCTTTAGGCATACATTTGTTATTTATTACCTAGATCTAATCTAGTGTTTTCTTATCGAGCACTTCCTAAATTCAACTAGGGTTTATGCGACTTATCTAATACTTCTCGGATTCAGGATTTATGCCACCTAGGTCTAACTAGGGATTATGCTACCTGTCGAACGATGCCCCTAGTCTTGGACGCACTACCTAGAGTGGTATATGTTCCTAGACTTTCCCCACGTATGTGTTGCGAATCGTTTATCGCTGTCTAGATGCACATGTCATGAAATGTGCGACCCGAGTCCCGTGGCAGGACTATTCTAGAAACACGGAACTCGGTCGGGAGCTTTCAGATATCTACCAATGCAGATGCTAAGGTCTGTTTTTTCCAGTGGTTATGGTCCCATCTGACCCCTCCCTCAACTAATGAAAGGCCACCCTTGAAAAATTGAGAACTATACGCAGGCCCCCTATGCCCCACTGTCTTATGGCCATCCTCACCCATAACTAGATAACAAGTATATGGTCTTTTGGAGTTCTCCGCCTTTCCGCTTTACGTATCTCGACTGACTCAAGATGGTAGGTAGACGACGAGTTGCTATCACAGGGCTACTGGTCTCGTCGAATCACGCTGGTCCATCCTAGTCTTTAGGTTGCCTTATATTGCAACCAAGGCATACCCTTGGTTCTTCTAACGTAGACCTTAACCTCTGTGAGCCCAGGAGGATTATCTGCAGCCTCACAGAGGGATACCAAGAATACCCTCACGTCCTCTCGAAGCCTCGGGCTTCGTAACCCAATTCGTTGGAGCCTTTTTTAAGATTAGATGGACGTTCGCTGCTCCTCGTGTTATACTAAGAATTACTACTTAGTTTTCCTAACTAAGGTTTACCACTTAGTTTCCTGAATTGTCATTTTCTTAACTAATGTTTACTACTTAGCCCCTCTCAACTAAGGTTTACTACTTAGTTCTCTTTCTCGTCAAGTTGGATTGGTTAAGTGTCATTAGTCGTTACAAGTTAACTTAACCCATTAATTTGTCATGTTAAACTGGTTAAGTGTTATCAGTAATTCATGTTGACTTAACCTTACCAGCATCAAGTTATATTGGTTAAGTATTTACTTAACCCTACCCATTCATCTTGTATTGGTTACGTGTTCCTTTTTAACTTAACCTTGCCTATCTGTTTTAACTAACATGTTATAATGGTTAAGTGTTCCCTTAGTTAACTTAACCCTAACATTGGTTTGATTAACATGTTCTGATGGTTAAGTATTGTTCCTTCATGTTTTTAACTTAACCCTATTCATTTATCACACTCTGATGGTTAAGTGTTCAAGCTTACTTAACCCTACGGTCTAGTCCAACTAACATATTAAATTGGCTAAGTGTATTAAATTTACTTAACCACAACCTCTAGTCTAGTTAGCATGTTAAATTGGCTAAGTGTATTAACTTTACTTATCCCCAACCTCTAGTCTAGTTAACACGTTAAATTGGCTAAGTGTATTAAATTTACTTAACCCCCACTTTATAGTCTGGTTAACATATTAAATTGGCTAAGTGTTTTTCTTAGGTACTTAACACTTACAAATCTTGTCTTGTTACCATGTTAAGTTGGTTAAGTGTTCTAGTTAACTTAACCCTATCGTTCTAACTTAACTGTGTTAACTTGGTTAAGTGTTCCTATGGACTTAACCCTCCCATTCTAGCTTAACTGTGTTAAGTTGGTTAAGTGTTCTTATGGACTTAACCCTCCCATTCTAGCTTAACTTTAATTGTCTTATTAAAGCACCAGCCACTCACATCAGACAGGTATTGTTGTGTATGCCGGTTGGTTCCGGGCAGTCTTACGGTACAACTCAGTCTAACCTCGGGCCTTTATCGGGCTCAATGCTTTAACCTCCCACATTGGATAGGTATTGTTGTGATCACTGGACATCCGGGCGGGTCCGGGCAGGTTTACATCACAACTCAATCCAACCTCGGGTTAAGCATGTTCGTATTGTCTAAATTTACTTTTCTCATTTAGTATAAATTCTATAAGTAAATTTTCCCTAATTTACTTATTCCATTATTACTCTTTTAATGTACATTGTCAACATTTATTATTATGGCCCATTTTCCCTATATATCATATTTATAGTTTTTGGTATGTAAATTATACCAAATTAAGTGTCACTAACCATGATTATTCTAACCATGACAGTTACTCACAATTATGAATAAATTCAAAATTTGTGCTAATATACTTATTATGCCAAATTAACTTTAATTGACCCAATTCTGATTTAACGCCCTAATTTACAGTTTATGGAAAGACTAGAATTATTATTCTAGTTTACCGTTTACGCCTAAAACTTAGCTTACTTGCCAATACTAAATTTATTATATCAAATTACATATTCCATAATTCATGTCAAATTTTCAAATTTGCGTTCTAATAAACATGCCATAATACATGTTCTAAATTATGTCAATCATAATTATGTTAATGTTCCACATTATGCCAATTTCCAAGTTTACAACCATGTTTAAGTCAAATTTATGATTTGCCCAAATCGTATTCCCATCGTTCGTGTAATCGTGATTTCATCCTAGATTGTAGATAAATCTAGATTCGTGGATAAAAAGGGAATGAACCAAAATGCCATGAAAAGACAGACATAATGACTGGCAGAAGATGATAATTCACTAATCACAGATCTAACAAATTACACTGAATAAACTGATTAAAGCATCGAAGGCCTATAGATCTGATAGTATTATGACATAAAAAGGGTTGAACAAATAACATAGGTTCAAGTATATGGGTAGATCTAACTTAATAGATAAATTCCCATAATCAAGATCCAAGGATAATTAAGAATAAACTGAATAGATAATCAAGTTTAGATCCAATCTCACAGTCATAATCCTAGGCAATAATATCATGTTCATGAATCATAGGTAATTATCCACTATTGTCCTTGTCATAGTCATAGGCATTGGTTTATGCTCCTAGTCAAAGGCTTATGTTCATAGTCAAAGGCTTATGTTCATAATCAAAGGCTTATGGTTTCAAAGGCCACAGTTCCATAGTCATAATCTTAAGCATTGGCAATTTAGTCACAATGTGTTCTAGGCCATAATCAAGAATCAGATCCAAAGTCATAAACAAGCACAGATTCAATGAAATGATAAGGCATATTTCTTATATTCTTTTAATTTCATGTACAAATAGAAAAGGTGTTCAAATCTAAAAAGTAACCGACTTACATTGATTGGATCTAGAAAAGAATAGAAAGATGGCGTTGCTTGAAGCCGTTGAATCTTTACTTGAATCCTAACTTGTTTTGAATCTTCTCTTGAAAGACTTGAGCACGATATCCTCATCTTGATTTATATTTTATTTTAATTTAATTATTTAGATTTAGAGGAAGAAGAAGAAGCCATGTCCATCAAGAATTTGTGCAGCATAAGGTTAGAGAAGAATGGTGCAAAGAGAAGGAGACTAGGGGCTGTTTATATAGGATTGCAAGTTAATTTGAGCCGTCGATGAAGCCAAGGTTAATCAAAGCCATCCATTCTAAAGAGAAGCCAATTATGTTCACAATTACATTCTTAATGTACATTGTTAACATTTATTATTAAATTTGTATGCACATTAGATACATCCCCCCTTTACACATTTATTACTAAATTTGTATGCACAATAGATACATCTCCCCTTTACACATTTATTATTAAATTTGTATGCACATTAGATACATCTCCCCTTTACACATTTATTATTAAATTTGTATGCACATTAGATACATCTCCCCTTTACACATTTATTATTAAATTAGTATGCACATTAGATACATCTCCCCTTTACACATTTATTATTAAATTAGTAACTTTAGGGTTAACAGAAATACGGGGTGTTATAGACTTCTTCCACAAGTCGGGCTTAACCTCGTGTCTTAGCACGTCTCGTGTTTGTGCAGCTAGACCCCTCACATTAGATTCACCACTTGTGGTTGCTGGATATGTCAGGCAGTTCTGGGCATACTTCCACCACAAAAGTAATCTAACCTCATGTCTAGGCACGGTTACAGTTTCTAATTACTGTAATCCTAGGCATTTTCATTATTGACCAAATTTACCTATGTCGTTATAGGTTTTCATGCCCCTTATCCCATGTTATGTTCATAATAAACTATATGCCCCAAATTCATATTATTACACTTTATTCAAGTTATGCCCAAATTCCCAATTACAAGTTATGCCCAAATTCAACGTTTTTCCCCTCGTTCCCAATTTAACGTATTCGCATATTTCAGCGGCATGCCTAGGCTCGAAGGTAGCCTATCTATATAAAAATAAAAGGGATGTGATAGAAGAAATAGAACAGAGATGATCATACTAACAAGGTTGACATGTAACAGCATAAACATATAGTGCCATAATGAAAAGGTAAGCATATAGGATGAATATGTGACAATAGCACTAATTCTAACATAATAGGAACATGAATGATGCGATCTAAACATTGATTTAGATGTCCAACTAATAACAGATCTAATTTGTCCATAAACATAATAAAACAGGTATAAGGTGATTGTTAGACCAAAAATGGCACTAACACCCAAATGCAGATCACATATCACAGAATGCAGGAAAATGATAAATAAGAGAAGACACACAAAGTTTTTATAGTGGTTCGGCTGTAGATATAGTCCACGTCCACTTTATAATCTTATTGTTTTACTGACAGATTACAAGAATCAGTTACATGCAGACACACAATCCATGTACTAATTTGGATTACCAGAAGAGAATTTAGATGTAGAATAGTGCAAAGTCCTTGCACGTAAGTAATGGTGGAAGACGCGGAGAAGAATGGCCAAAAGTCCTTGAAAATGCCTTCGAATGGTGTTTTTATAGCTATTTCCTGATACCAGTTCATGAGACATGTGGCACGCATCCCAAAAACCTCGAACTGCGGTGGAAAACATCCAGAAATCCTCTCCAAGTCGTCATATGACATGTGTAAAAAGATCCATGCAAGTTGGAGTGAAAATAGCCATCAGAATAGGTCAAACTAGAGTGCAGCGTGACTGTTCCCAGGCGGTTCGTGATCATGGTGCGTGATCCCCATGTGCACCACGAGTGGTGTGATGAGCTGGAGTGGTGAGCCCACGAATGGGTCGAGGTCCAGGAGTCCACCACGAACGGGTCGTGGTCCAGGGGAGCCTTCACGAGCCGGGGATAGTCCACGAGACTGGGGGCGAGCCAGGTCCTTACTCATGAATCGCGGTGGGTCCCACGAGCCAGTCCAAGTTGTAGGATTCTAAGTCTCCGATGCTTCGTCCAAGCATTTGCCGATCGATGCAAAATTACACCCGTTCACGGAAACGGGAGTAACTTCCAAACCGCGAGTCCTATTGAGCCAAACGAAAGCTCTATCTGAAGCTAATTCATAGGGCTACAGGAGCTAAGGAGCGTTGCTCCATAATTGCTGTTTTCGGGCCCAAAAGAGGTCGTCTGATAGGAGTTCCGGGCCATTTTATGTTGATGGTGTGATTTAGACCAAATCACTCTATGTCTTCTGACGTTGTTTCCATCGCTTGAGCGTGTCATTATATAGGATTTCCATGTGTGAAAGCTTTGACCAAAAAGTGTTTCAACAAGTTTGCCCCCCATAACGTATCTTGCTGGTTGAAGGAAGGTGTGTTCTGGATAATCTGTGAAATCCATAATCCGTACTTGCAAAAAGATAAGACAAACAATGCAAAAAAAATTTCGAGATGGCCTTACCCGAGTAAGACGACCAAGGAAGAGCTAATAATTTCCAAGACGGCCTTATCGAAGTAAGACGACCAACGAAATGTTGTAAGGATCCACGATGTCCTCACCGGAGTAAGACAACCGAGGAGATGCTATGAGTATCCACGACGGCCTTATCAGAGTAAGACGACCGAGAAAATGCTAATGTGGTTTGTTTATACTGGACTGATCCAGTTAGGAGACGGAGCTCATCAATGATCTTTATTGATTCATGAAACCTAAGCGGCAGTTATTCTAACCCTAAACACGACTAGAGACTACGGGTCGGTTCCGTGTGTGGGCCGATGTTATCGCGCTTATTACATGTAGAGAAAACAAAGAGGGGAGAGAAGTCGCCTTAAAGCTATAAAACATGAACTATGGACCGTAGTCCGGTAAATTGAAGAGATCCACTGATCAACGAATGATAATCCCACGATTGCTCTATCTAGGATCGTTCCCTCTTTGGGGAATAGTGGTGGCAGCGCAGGTGTAGACGTTGTTGGTTGAGTGACATACTCAGGTAGCTCTCCTCGTCTGACCCAGTCCTCAATAAGGCTCGCAAGTGTCTGTAGTTATCAGTGTTGTGACCGTTTATGTCATGAAATATGCAAGGTCCACAAAGCTATCACATATGGAAATCCTGTATAATGACATGCTCAAGCGGTGGAAAGAACGTTAGAAGACATAGAGTGATTTAGTCGAAATCACACCATCAACGTAAAATGGCCCAAAAATCCTATTAGACGATCTCTTTTGGGCCCGAAAACAGCATATATGGAGCTAGGATCCGTAATTCTTGTAGCCCTATGAATTAGCTTCAGGTAGAGCTTTCGTTTGGCTCAATCGGACTTACAGTTTGGAAGCTACGCCCGTTTCCGTGAATGGATGTAATTTGGCGTCGATCAGCAAACGCTTGGACGAAGCATCGGAGACTCAAAATCGGACAACTTGGACTGGCTCATGGGACCCACCTCGATTCATGAGCAAGGACCTGGCTCGCCCATAGCTCGTGGACTATCCCCGGCTTTTGAAGGCTCCCTTGGACCACGACCCGTTCGTGGTGGACTCCTGGACCAGACTCGTTCATGGGCTCACCACTCCAGCTCGTCACCCCACTCGTGGTGCACATGGGGATCACGAACCGCCTGGGAACAGTCACGCTACACTCTAGTTTGACCTATTCTGATGGCTATTTTCACTCCAACTTGCATGGCTCTTATTACACATGTCATATGACGACTTGGAGAGGATTTCTGGATGTTTTCCACCACATTTCGAGATTTTTGGGATGCATGCCACGTGTCTCACGAATCGATGTCAGGAAACAGTGATCTGAACAGTGAATTAGATATACAATCAAAGGTAGATCTGACTTGATAAAGGTTAAGATCCAAGTCATAGTCATGTCAGAATGTCATAGATACACAAGTTATAACAGATCTGATATGATTTCAGAAGAAGAAAAAGGTTTGATTTGATCAGGCAGAGGCAGCATCTAGTTCTCCATTATTTTTGGTGTGCAAAAACATGAGAAATGAGGCCATATTTATAAGTTACCAAGAAACCCTAATCTGCCTCCTCTGCCATACGTGGGTCGACCCCCTTATGGGGTAGACCCATGGGTCGACACCCCCCTTGCGGAGTCGACCCAGGGGTCGACCCCCCCTTAAGGGGTCGACACCCCTGAGCGAGATTTTTGTCGCCTACGGAAATTTGATTTTTGAACGGATTTATGATTTTCTGAATTAATTATGTGTGTGTGTGTGTATATATTTATATATATATATATAATTCTCTTGTGCGTATACAAACTTCAAACCCTCATAACTTCTTCATACAATGTCCGTTTTACGCAAGCCAGGTGCCTTTTTGATCATAATTTGGAGATGAACGCAATGGCATGGTCTGTTTCCCTTAATTCTGAATATTAAATTAATTATTCTTTGATTTGTCCTCTTTTGTGTTGTTAAAATTACGGGGTGTTATAATTAAGGATAAACCAAAATGCACCAAAATGATTAAAAAAATTGAGATATGGGTTCCGAAAACAAAGAATAGCTTGATTAGAAGCAAACATATAAATTCATTTATGGAATCTTTTCATAATAATAAAAATTATTTATACAAAAGGGATACTAAACCCACTTGGGTTTGGCTTCCTAAGATCTAACTCTTCGGACCCTAACAAAAAGTGGGTACCAATGTTCTTATTAATATTTTTTGCAGGTCCCATTCAAAAAGAGAAAATGGATTTTAGATAGTGGTTGCCCAAAACACATGACCAGAGACAAAGATATGCTTACCAATATTTCATATTTTGATGATGGCTCTGTTACCTTCCGAGATAACTCAAATAGCTATATCATTGGCAAAGGAGATGTGTGCAACTATGGTATTTCAAACTTACCTCTTATTACTAATATTTCCTTAGTTAAAAACTTAAAACATAATTTACTTAGTATTAGTCAATTGTGTGACAAAGGTTTTAAAATAACTTTTTCTAAAAATAAATGTTGTATTTTTTACAAAGAACAAAATCTTATTTATGAAGGAAATAGAGATAGAAATATTTATGTATTAAATATGAAAGCTAATAATAATATGGAAATGTCTTTAATGGCCAATAATAAAGATTCCTGGTTATAGCACAAACGTTTTTGTCATATAAACTTTAAAACTATTCAGAAAATCTTGAAAAATGAATTAGTAAAAGGTTTTGTCAAAACAATACATATGGATCTATTCGAACCAACTCAGATTCAATCAATAAATCACAAACAATATGTATTCGTAATAGTTGATGACTTTTTGAGATATACATGGGCTATTTTTATGAAAAGAGTGATACTTTTGAACATTTTTAAATATTTTGTCAAAAGAATACGAAATTCTAAAAATAAAAAACATTCGTAGTGATCACGGTGGTGAATTTGGAAATGTATTTGAACATTTTTGTAAAAAGAAAGGAATAAGTCATAATTTTTCCTTTCCTACAACTCCACAAAAAAGGGGTTGTAAAAAGAAAGAATAGAACTTTACAAGAATGCGCTAAAACTTTATTAAATGGAAGTACTTTACTTATAAAATTTGGGCCGAAGCTGTAGCAATTGCTTGCTATGTATTAAATTGAATTTCAATACGTCCTTTGACTAAGATTACTTCTTACAGACTTTTTAATGGAAGAAAACTGAATATATCTTATTTTACAATTTTTAGGTCTAAATGTTTTATTCTAAATACTAAAGATCAACTCGGAAAATTTGAACCTAAAGCTGATCATGGAATTTTTGATGGATATTCAGAATGTAGTAAGGCGTATCGTATTTTTAGTAAATGAACTAATATTATAGAAGAATCTTTACACATATCTTTTGATAAAAATTTTGATAAAAATATAAAAATCAAAGATGATGATGGAAAGCACAAGTCTTGAAAATACTGAAAATAATTCCATAGAACAAATTAAGATCACCTCCCAGAATTTTAAGTGACCATCCTACACAAAACATTATTGGAGAAATAGATTATGACGTTCGAACAAGAAGTTAATTAAATCAAATGGGTCATGTATCATTTCTTTCAACTATTGAACCAAAAAATCCAGAAGAAGCCTCTGTGGATGAATATTGGATAATAGCTATGCAAGAGGAGTTAAACCAATTCGAACGAAATGATGTATGGGAGTTAGTACCTCAATCAAATGATCATTCAGTTATTAGTACAAAATGAGTGAATAAAAATAAAGCTGATGAACTTGGAAATATTACAAGAAACAAAGCTAGATTTGTAGCACAGGGCTATAATCAAGAGGAAGGTATTGATTATGAAGAAACATTTGCACCTATAGCAAGACTTGAAGCTATACATATACTTTTAGCATATGCATGTTTTCATAACTTTAAACTTTATCAAATGGATGTTAAAAGCACTTTCTTAAAGGGTTTTATTAAAGAAAATGTTTATGCAGAACAACCACCATTATTTATACATGAAAAATATCCAGATTATGTTCATAAACTTAAAAAAGCGTTATATGGTTTAAAACAAGCACCACAAGCATGGTATGAAAGACACAAAAGTTACTTAATAAACTCCGGATTTTGAATTGGAAAAGAAGATCAAACATTATTTATTAAAAATACAAATAAAGACATTCTAATTGTGCAAATTTATGTAGACGATATTATTTTTGGGTCAACAAATGAAAATCTACGTAATAAATTTTCTACTATAATGAAAAATAATAATTGAAATGTCCCATATGGGAGAATTGTCGTATTTTCTCGGATTACATATTAAACAATTTTCAAATGGTTTTTATTATTCAAGAAAAATATTGTAATAACCTAATTCAATCTTTTGGTTTACACAACACTTCTGGAAAGTCAACTCGTATGAGTACTACAGCTCATCTTGTAAGAGATGAGAAAGGAAAAAGTGTTGATCAGAAACTATATAGAAGTATGATTTTTTCGTTACTTTATTTAACTGCAAGCCGCCCTGATATAATGATGAGTTCATGTTTATGTGCAAGATTCCAAGCAGACCCTAAAGAGTCACATTTAAGAGCAGTGAAACGGATTCTAAGATATCTTAATAATAATAAGGACTTCGGTCTTTTTTATCCGCAAGAATGTCCATTCGAATTTGTATCTTACAGTGATACTGATTTTGATGGATCCCGGACATATAGAAAACGTACAAGTGGTACATGCCATTTTATTGGAAAATCATTTGTATCTTGGTTAATTAAGAAACATAATTGTGTACCACTCTCTACATGTGAAGCATAGTACATATCTACTGCTTTAGCTTGTGCACAAATAATCTATATGCAACAAACACTCAAATATATTGGAGTAAACTTAACTAAATCAACAATATATTATGATAATACTATGCAATAAACTTATCTAAAAATCATATAAATCATTCATGAACTAAACATATTGATACTCGTCATCACTTTTTACGTGATAACATAAAAAAAGATTTTAAATTTAGAATATATCTCAACTGAAAATTAGATTGCCAACATATTCACTAAACCTCTATTAGAAAACACTTTTATTAAGCTAAAACGTGAATTTGGGATATTATCAGTTAAAGATATATAGGTTACTTAATAATAGTTTAAATGTTTTTTAGGCAAGTTCGTATACATATTAACCTACTAGCCAAATTTAGCTTACTTCCTAAAAAATACTCACTATGCTTAAGTATTTCTCTGGTTATAACCTTCTGAAATACCAACCAATGTTTTTCTTTTAATCTCTCCTATATAAGCTTATTTCATTTTCACTACAAATCAAAACATAAAGTATAAATGAAGTTCAAAAATAGCTATGTCTTCCAACAAATCTACTTCCTCAATTAATATTACTTTCACAATCGATAGTTCGTCAGATACTCCTTAACTTCCCACACCAACTCCTACAAATGAACAACAATATCGATGGGGTAACTATCACACTGGGTTCACTCTGGATTTGAAAAAGTCAAAAAGGGCTCTATTTTCATCACCGGATATGAAAATTAAAGTAAATGAAATTCACCACTATCAAACAGAGCAAATAACACTCCAAAAAGAATTATACTTCGGGCAATAGGTCACTGCAACTCATTTAAGTCTTCTTAAAAAATTGATTTATAAATTTTATGGCACAAAATTCAAGGATGTTTCGGACCGTTACCAATTCCACCAGACCCTATTGATCCATCCTCATCCTATCGCACTGAAAAGGATCCAGTGAATCCAACGAAGAAATACTATACGTTCTCTCCCCAACAACCGCCATATAGTCCAAACACTTGAGACAAGAATTACAAAGCAAATGAAGGGAAACATTTTCAACACCGACAAAGATTCCGCCTTCTAAAAATTAACTGTCGTTTAAGATTATCTATATTTCATTATTTATTTTATTGTTGAAACCATTTTTTTACATATACAATAAAGTTTCTCTTTTAGCAGAATCTGTTCTCACGAAAATTAACAAAACAGACATCTGACTGGAGAACAATAAAAAAATTCACATCAAAACAGATGTCTGTCTACTCAAAACCAAACTTTTGAAATATGGGTAAAATGAACTAAACGTTTGTGGGTTCATATTTTAATAAAAATAGACGTCTGCCATGAAAAATCAGACTCTTGATTCAAAGTTATTACTCTTATATTCATCAAAACGGAATTCTAAAATGACAAAAATGAATTAACTCTTTATTGTTTGACATTATGTCAAAAACAGACATATGACTTGTTTTATCAGACGTCTGAATCACAACATTTTTTTTTTAAATAAAGGACACGATTCTTTCCACCTATCATAACTCTTCATCTTTTTCACTTTTTACCATTTTATCTTTTTACCACTTATAAAAACCTAGCCCCTAATTTACCAAATCACTTCAAAACTTCAACTTTTTACCACAAATTCATGGAAAATTGAGGCAAACATATAAGAGAACAAGAATCCAATCCTCCCTCTGACGAAATAATTCAACAGTGGCTATGGGATGACACCGCCAAGGCAATGGAAGATTCCTAATTCTTTGAAGGAGCCTTTGTTAAGTTTGATTCTCTTTCTAATTACCGAATCCAACAATATGCCAGACATTATCACTTTGAATCTCTAGTTGATTTTAATACAAATAATGTCAAAATATATCCTTTTCTAGTCAAATTGTTTTTGGCAAATCTAAACCTAGATCATACCATACCTCAAAACAAAAATGATTGTGTTTGGTCTTGGGTTTGTTGAAAACATATTCTTCTTCCAATTCAACGATTGGGTCAAATCTTAAATTGTGCTTTGCAAGGACTTGATATTGACACAATTGAGGCTAATATGGCCCAAAGAGATGAGATATCACATAAGGTTCTTTTCGATAATCTCATCCATATGCATGAACTGATGGCTACCCATCTAAGACCACAAGCTCGTCTATTAAATCGTATGTTAGTCCGAACAATCCAACCACGCAAAGGAAGCTACGAAAAAGTGTATAAACAAGACTTTCAAGCCTTGTATGCCTTGTACTCAAACAACAAATTAATTTGGAAAATGTCATTCTAGATGAATGGGAGGATATTACATACAAGCGTAAGTATAAGACGCTTCACTATGGTGCTTATATCACTCGGATTCTTACCGCTTGTGAAATAACCATACATGATACTCCTTCTCTTAGCATCAAAGAAATTGGTTCTAAAACCTTAAAGCTTATGGATATTGATCATAATCCCGCAAATTTAGAGTATATGTCTTTTGAGGCTTGGATTGAACATGTTGCATCTCAACCGGAAGCACTTATATCCGAGCCTTCTCATCGCCGTCAACTTAGGGAACAAGAAGGAGAGGGAATTCATTTTGTCTCTCTCGATACTTCCTCCAAATAAACTTTAGTTATGTTATCACAAAATAAATCTAAGATTCATAAAGATCTTAAACATTTTGAGAGACAAACCAACAAAAAGTTTGATTCCATTAAAAGCTTCTTAAAAAAAAATTGGGATAATATTGCTTGCACCGGGGTTCAATCATCTGAAGCTTATGACCCAACCCTCTTCCAATGGTCGTCTAGTTCTGCTGATGAAGTTCCCGACGCAAGTTCAGACCATGAAGATCCTGAGGGTGGGGAAACAAGTGTGGCTTATTGTAATAACCCGGAAATCCGAGCCAATTAAAAAATTTTATTTTGGTCATTTTAGCGAATTTTGATTATTTAAAATGAATTATTTTAAATAATAATAACGAGAAATTTATTTTGAATAGAATTCGAAAGTATATATTTATATACGTCATCGTTAGAATATAAATATTTTATTTTAATTATAAAAGGAATTGAAAATGGCGCGGTAGTTCGATAATTCGATTTCAAAATTCAAATGAATGTACCGGGTGCAAAATAAACCGGATTTTAACGAAACCAGAAATATTTGGATCTAATTAAGAATATCTTTCCAACGAATTGGAAAAATTGAAATTTCATAGCGGGAATCAAAAGATATGTCTAGTTTAAAATTCAGAATAGTCGCTATGGAATTCTGGCCCTTAAAAATAGCCATTTTGCAAACGACCTCGGTTTTCGACGAAATCACTTTTGTTGGATCTGGGATGTCAAGTTATAGCTAGGTTTCACAATTCATAATTTTCTGATTCAATATGTGAGCGTGGCAAAGGAAAACGCGTTTGACCAGTTTCAGTTGATTTTAATCGACTGGAAAATGAACAATTTTCAAACAGTCTCAGAATTCGACAAAATTATTTTTTTAGGACCGTATCGTCAATACGAAGCTAGAAAATATTTTTTAGGAATTTTTGGAGTGAGTATGTGGCCCCGGTAAATTGAAATGTGCGTTCAAATTCAATATATAGAGTTATATTTTTATTTTAATAAAAACTGATCGAAACGATCGAATCATCTTATGATACGTATCCCATTGTGTTCAGAATAGGGGTAATTAGCTAGGGACGACAGTCGGTGGGTTCAATTTCGAGCTCGAAATAAAAAAGTAGCTTTTTGAAATTTAAAAATAATTAAATAACCCCCCCATCTCTCCTCCCTTCTAGTCAATGCCCTCCCACGTATAACATTCGTTCAGCAAATCGAAATAAAAAAACCCACTCCCATAAAATCCCATCGCCGCTCCCTAGCCTCGATGTCGGAGACCGATCGCCGCCCCCCAAGACCGACCGCCACCCTTGCCTCTCGCTACACCCCACCCCCTCCCCTGTCCAATACCAAAAAACCGAAAGCCCCCTAAGAACCCTAAACTCGTCGAAGCAGCCACCACTGATCACCAAGAGGTCAAGCCACCCCCACGAGCCACCGCGAGCAGCAGCACCTCATTCCCCCCTCGATTGACGCAGACCCCCTTCTTCAAACAAAAAATACCGTGAGTTTTCTTTTACTTTATTTTATTTTCAGTTATAAATGTTGGATCTTTACGGGGGTAAAATATTTGATCTTTATTGGTGTAAAAAGATTATATTTTTTGATTATAAAAAGATTAGATTTTTTATTTGTTTGAATGTTATAAGAGATTGAATTTTCGGAATAGAAAAGATTAAATTCTCAGAATAGAAAGGATTGAATTTTTATAATAGGAAGAAAAGATTCGATTTTTATAAATTGAAAGGGTGAGATTTTTAACATTTGAAAGCTTTGATTTTTAACGTTAAAAAGATGAGATTTTTAACATTAGAAAGCTTTGATAAGAAGAAGTTTAGATTTTAAATTTTAAAAAGATATGATTTTTATTCATATAGAAATAGGATTTTTATATTTAAAAATATTATTTTTATATAGATGAAGTAGCGATAAAAATTCGATTTTTATATATATGAAGTAAAAATATGATCTTTATATTAGAAGTAGATATAAAAATATATTCTTTATTGAAAGAATAATGATATAAAAATAGAATTTTTATCTATATAGTAGCGGTGTAAAAGTAGAATTTTTATATAAATAGCAACAATATAAAAATGTGATTTTTATATGTGTAGTGGCTGCGGATGATGAAATTGACAAAAGGCGAGCACGACGAAGATTTCTACATAAGAAGAGTCGTGGTGTTTTGTTTAGCTAGTCGGTGAGAACTCCTCACTTTTAATTTAATTTCTAGTTGAAATATATACTAGGATGCAGACGGTGTTTAGTAGCACCCGACACCCGTCGTCCACAAACCATGGATGACTTGTTTGTTTTACTGCTGTGTTGTGAAATTTGATTGTGTGATGTGAAATGAAATAAAATATTTTATAGTGGAAATTATTTTATAGTTAAAAATATACTTTTAAACGTGTATATAAACTAAATATTTATAAACAAATCGGAAGATTTGTTTATATACACTAATTTGACTGATATTGATTGGGATGATAAATTTTACACATCGCCCAACTGCACAAATAAAATCTGTGTTTGATTGTTTGAAACCCCACACGGGTGTTGGGATGAAATTAGACATACACTAATCCCAATAATTAGTTGTATGTCGATCGATTGATTAACAGGCTGTTATAAGCGTTGAATATTTATATTTGATGCTTATACCGCGTAGAATGCACTCTGGATGCTGGTTGATGATTTATCGTTGCTATTATATACATGTGTTGTAGAGATTCCATATAATAAACGTTATATGGTAATTGATTGGGCCTCATTCCAATTTGGAAAATAGAAAGAAAATTCATTTGTTGAATTGTAAAGAAAATTCATTTGTTGAATAGAAAGAAAATTCATTTGTTGAATAGAAAGAAAATTCATTTGTTGAATTGTAAAGAAAATTCATTTGTTGAATTGTAAAGAAATTTCATGTGTTGAATGGAGAAAATATTCATTTGTTGAATAGAATAACGAAGTTATTGAAATATATAAAGCCGTGTCGATTAGATTGACACCATTTTGACGTGAGCGATATTTATATCGATTTTATTCGTTTTTATAACGAATATAGAAAAGAAAGTGATTTCAAAATATAACGTTTTGAAAATATTATCATTTATAGATTAATGATGTGGAATATTCAATTTTGATTAGAAATTGAATATGAAGTTGAAATCATTTTGAAAATGAATTTAAAACGATTTATAAAATACGTTTTAAAAGGAAATCGACGAAATATATAATATATATATATATATATATTATATATAATGGCCTGAATAGAACGCGCCACGCTGCAGTAGTTCGCGAATTTCGACCATTGACTTCGAATGAATATTACGGGAGATCCGACCGTCGGATTCTCCTAAAACTAGAAATGTTGGGTTTATATCGAAAAGGGCTTTCTAACAAATACTATAAATTAGAAATCTAACGGTTGGATTTGGAATTATGTCCAAATCAAATTTGGAAAAGCTCGGTGTAAGTGCAGTTCGATGGCTGTTGATGGAAATCGACTGTACGGGCCTTGATAAAATTATTAAAAATATCAATAATTTGTGTAAAATCATAAGAAATGATTTGGGAAGAATTGTGATGAAAAACTACCTATTTGAAAAGATAAAAATAGATTTTTATCGAAATGAACTAATTTTGAACTAGAATTATATTTCTATTTATTTTTAAAATAAATAAAGTGGATTTGAAATGGGTTTAAAAGTAACAAAAATTTCCAATAACTGAATTGGAATGGATTTGAATCGAAATTGTCTTTAAAATATTTCGATGTTGGATTTCGCGATTATACTGATATTATTATGGAAATTTGAAAGATATATTTATATCGTTATTTCCAATACGATATTTGTTGGTCGTAGAATTTGATATTGAACATAAGCCGATATATTTTCTATTCAGAGCCCTGTATTTAATATCAAATGGGATTTGTGTTTGTCGTGAATGGTGTCTTCAATAACACTGTTCTTAACCCTAGTTGAGAAAAAGTTTAAATCTTTTTTATATAGATTTAATGAAGTGTACCAATTAAATAATATTTAATTGGAATTGAATTGGTATTGATTTTTGGGTTTATCGTGAACAGTATTTTAAATAACACTTATTCTTTAATCCGATAATTAATGGAATGTGATTTTGGGTTATCGTGAACGGTATCTTTAATAATATTGTTCTTAGACCCAAAGGAGTTAAGAAAATCAGAAACTAACTGGAGATTAGTTATGTTGAATGGTTTCTGGGGTATTGATCTGATGTTGGTTTCGGCCTTCGGGTTTAATACTTAGGGAATTGCTCACTTGCTAGTTTACGGTTAGGGACTGATTGAAATGTGATGTGATTTTGGGGTTTATCGTGAACCGTGTTTTAAATGACACCGATTCTTTAACCCAGTTAAAGATTAAAACTAAGTGGAGTTTTAATGAATCTTTAATTAGATTGAAAAGTTCGAGAATGGAGTATCACCAATTTTACACCAGGCGGTAGTGAAATCTTTAATTAGATTTGAACGTGAAATGGTAATTGAATTTACCAATAACACCGTGGTGTTAGATATGAAGTATGACCAGTTTTACTTTATGGGATAAATAGATTGGGATTGGGAAATAAAATAAATAATTACTTCAGTGTGATTCGCTAATCCCGACTAGTTTGAAGTGATATTTAAGGGAAGATTAAAGAATAAATTTAAAAGAATTTATCTTTGATAAAATTAATGGGAACCTTTCCCTAAGAACGTGAAATTTAGAAACTAACTACAGTTTGGCTAGGATGAACGGTTTCCTGGATATTGATCTGATGTTGATTTTGGCCTTCGGGGTTAATATTTAGGGAATTGTTCTCTTACTGATTTACGGTTAGTGACTGATGAATTGGAATGAGGCGTATGTTGTGTTTGTGTAACACTTGTTTATTATATACGCGAGTTATTCAGAAAGACCGAGTTTATCCCATTCTGAATAACTGATTCGACGATTAGTCGAAGATGAAGACGGTGGTTGAAGACCGGAGGTCTTCACGTCGTTTGGTTAATTAATGATGACCTTGATTGGGCCGTACACCCAAGAAGAGGGAATCAGTTAGTAGTCGTCCAGACGTACTTGTAGATCGATGGGTATGCGAGGTATATGGTGCCTCCGGTTTCGTTTAGACACAGAACGGACTTGTAAATGGATTGTGTGCCTAACATTGGATATCATTCTGTGTGATTGATGGATATCGATTGCATAGAGTGGTTTTCCTGTGTGGCATGCTAAGATGCAAATGATCAAGGCTTCTGTTGAAAAGCAAAGTCTTGTGGTTGATGATCAAAGCACAGCCTGTGTAGCACAGCTTTGTGTAGCGTTAATTCGCTAGCCTCACACCGCAGTTGTGAACCAGAAACGGGAGAGGACCTCAGGGAGGACATGCATTTCATTCTAGCTAGAAGTGGCGTCAGTGGTTTTACACTCCCTAACGAGTTTGACTTATGTGGTTGTTGGTTTGCGAGGCGCCTCGGATATATCGGTGACTATGTGAAGCCGACAGAGTCATTCCTTGGCTCATTTACGCCCCAAAGGGCGGGGAAACGCAGTGTTCAGGCATTTTAATCCACATCTATGGACCGACCCTGACGATCCAAGGGCTCACCTGTGTCTGGGTCCTGAGGCTTGGGCTAGACAGTCTCGAATTCGTAGAGGACTATCTCTTTCCTCGGTTCACAGATGGAAATCCAATTTCCAAATACGATATGTGTGGTTTTGATTGTAAACCTATATATGGCGACATAGTGGCATGGGACGCTAATGTCGCATATGATTGTATATAAAATCAGAAACTAACTGGAAACGAGCCAAGATGGGTAGTTTCCTGTGTATTAGTCTGATGTTGGTTTCGGCCTTCGGGGTTAATACTTAGGGAATCGTTCTCTTACTAATTTACGGTTGGAGTCTGATTAAGAATAAAAAATATAAAATTTAGCGTACCAGGCATTCTTTGGCTGTTATAGGGTAAAACCCTATCCTCTGGTTTGCGTTGCATTGTGTGATGGGACCTGGGTCTAATAACAGCTTCATTGTTCTTTATTTAGCATTGCGCTGTTGTTTTATGCACTGGTATTCTTGGGAGGAAACCCGTTCCGCGTTATCGGCGTGGTCTCTTGATTTACCTAACTTTAAAATAAAGATTAATAACTGTTTTAGTTCTCACACCAATCACATGACTGACCTGGAGTTTATTGTTTTCACCTAAACTCTGGGTGCCTTTATTTTGACACGGGCAGCTAGTAGTTTTGGTTTTGCAGATTTATATTCATAGGATCCTGATTTACAGCTGGAACGATACTCGGAAAGCTTTGTATCCGTGTATTACTTCTGGTTGTGTTTTGTATTATTTTCCGCTGCGATGTATTTAAATGTAATTTAAATTCTGATATTTTCTATGGAATATTTATTCATACTCTGTATATTCTTGTAATCTGATGAAATTGTTGTAATATACAATGAAATGTTCTTCTGTTTGCGTTCTGATTCGTCTTGTCCTCAAAGTAATTCGTTCTTTCTCTTCTCTTCGGAGACCGGGGAAGTTCGGGACGCTTCATTTGGTATAAGAGCTTTGGTTTACAGAGCTCGGAGAACAAGACACGTTAGAACCATACGAAAGAATTCATCAAAAATTGGATTAGCAATATCCAATGGGAATGATTCGTTAGAGATAGGATTAGTAGTATCCTAGAACGAGTGTAAAGGGTGTTGTTTTGAAAATTAAAATTGAAAACAAATTTTGTTTTGAAAAATTAAATCACTTATTCGTATTTGATTATTTATTTCATATTGAATTTGGACAATCCAGTATATAAAGATTTTGCATATACGCCTTGGAAACTTGTATTCGAAGTTTTAATATACTAGATAGATATATAATCACACTCTAGTCGCCCGTGGATGTTCTGATGGTGGTTCGAAACATCATCAGAATTTATTTTCGAGTGACGAAGGTGATATTTCTATATATTTCCATTAGACTGGTGTGAGAACCAAAATTAGATCGGGCTTATTGTTGTGATTTGGCATCAAAAATATGATTTTTAGACTATGTATCGAAGTTATGAATTTGAAAAGCTAATCAACTAATTGATTGCTGATTGTGTTATTTGATTATTGTTTGATTCATAAATTTGAACCATATAGCCAATTTGAACCAAATAGTAAATTGTATTGAAAATTGTCGCATTTGCATACATATACATGTACTTACATTGAACAGGTCATTGCAAAGAGGCTAGAGCAGAAGAATAAAATTGTTTGCCCGACAAATAGGTACATGTTTACCATAATTTACTGTTTTGTTTGGGTGATGATGATTTTATGAGCCGATTGGCTAGCCGCTTGGCTAGCCGCTTGGCTTTCTTTTTCTTTTGGATTGAAGAAGGCTATGGGAGGCTATATGAAATATCCCGAAGTCCCCGGTGCAGGGGAGGTTATGGCGAAATTTTTCGGAAATTTAGGGTTTTAGCCAAATTTTTGAAAATTTTGAAAAGTTCTTAGAAACTGAAAAGTTGAAGAACTTAAGCCGTAATGAAAATAATGGAAATTGAGTTGATTTGTTAAACAACTTTCGGCTTCGTTCCGTTTCGGGGACGAAAAGTTTTAAGTGGGGGAGATTGTAATACCCGGAAATCCGACCCAATTAAAAAATTTTATTTTGGCAATTTTAGTGAATATTGATTATTTAAAATGAATTATTTTACATAATAACGACGAGAAATTTATTTTGAATAAAATTAGAACATATATATTTATATACATCGTCGTTAGAATATAAATATTTTATTTTAATTATAAAAGGAATTGAAAATGGCGTTGTAGTTCGATAATTCGATTTCAAAATTCAAATGATTGTAACGGGTGCAAAATAAACCGGATTTTAATGAAACCAAAAATATTTGGATCTAATTGAGAATATCTTTCCAACGAATCGGAAAAATTGAAATTTCATAGCGGGAATCAAAAGATGTCCAGTTTAAAATTTAGAATAGTCGCTATGGAATTCTGGCCCTTAAAAATAGACATTTTGCAAACGACCTCGGTTTTCGACGAAACCATTTTTGTTGGATCCGGGATGTTAAGATATTGCTAAGTTTCGAAATTCATAATTTTCTGGTTCAATATGTGAGCGTGGCAAAGGAAAACGCGTTTGACCAGTTTCAGTTGATTTTAATCGACTGGAAAATGGCCATTTTTCAAACAGTATCAGAATTCGATGAAACTAGTTTTTTTAGGACCGTATCGTCAATGTGAAGCTAGAAAATATTTTTTAGGAATTTTTCAAGTGAGTATGTAGCCCCGGTAAATTGAAATGTGCGTTCAAATTCAATATATAGAGTTATATTTTAATTTTAACAAAAACTGATCGAAACGATCGAATCAGCTTATGATACATACCCCATTGTGTTTGGAATAGGGTAATTAGCTAGGGACGACAGTCGGTGGGTTCGATTTCGAGCTCGAAATAAAAAAGTAGCTTTTTGAAATTTAAAAATAATTAAATAACCCCCCTCATCTCTCCTCCCTTCTAGTCAACGCCCTCCCCCGTATAACATTCGTTCAGCAAATCGAAATAAAAAACCCACTCCCATGAAATCCCGTCGCCCCTCCCTAGCCTCGATGTCGGAGACCGACCGCCGCCGCCCAAGACCGACCGCTACCCTCGCCTCTCGCTACACCCGCCTCCAATACCTAAAACCGAAAGCCCCCTGAAAACCCTAAACCCATCGAAGCAGCCACCACTGATCACCAAGAGGTCAAGCCACCCCCCTACGAGCCACCGCGAGCAGCAGCACCTCATTGCCCCCTCGATTGATGCAGATACCCCTTCTTCAAAAAAAAACCGTGAATTTTCTTTTACTTTATTTTATTTTCAGTTATAAATGTTGGATCTTTATGGGGGTAAAATATTTGATCTTTATTGGTGTAAAAAGATTAGATTTTTTTTATTATAAAAAGACTAGATTTTTTATTTGTTTGAATGTTAGAAGAGATTGAATTTTCGCCATAGAAAAGACTGAATTCTCAAAATAGAAAGGATTGAATTTTTATAATAGGAAGAAAAGATTCGATTTTTATAAATTGAAAGGGTGAGATTTTTAACATTAGAAAGCTTTGATTTTTAACGTTAAAAAGATGAGATTTTTAACGTTAAAAAGATGAGATTTTTAACATTAGAAAGCTTTGATAAGAAGAAGTTTAGATTTTAAATTTTAAAAAGATATGATTTTTATTCATATAGAAATAGGATTTTTATATTTAAAAATATTATTTTTATATAGATGAAGTAGCGATAAAAATTCGATTTTTATATATATGAAGTAAAAATATGATCTTTATATTAGAAGTAGATATAAAAATATATTTTTTATTGAATGAATAGTGATATAAAAATAGAATTTTTATCTATATAGTAGCGGTGTAAAAGTAGAATTTTTATATACATGGCAACAATATAAAAATGTGATTTTTATATGTGTACTGGTTGCGGATGATGAAATTGACAAAAGGCGTGCACGACGAAGATTTCTACATAAGAAGAGTCGTGGCGTTTGGTTTAGCTAGTCGGTGAGAACTCCTCGCTTTTAATTTAATTTCTAGTTGAAATATATACTAGGATGCAGACGGTGTTTAGTAGCACCCGTCATCCACAGACCATGGATGGCTTGTTTGTTTTATTGCTGTGTTGTGAAATTTGATTGTGTGATGTGAAATGAAATAAAATATTTTATAGTTAAAAATATAATTTTTAACGTGTATATAAAATAAATATTTATTAACAAATCGGACTATTTGTTTATATACACTGATTTGACTGATATTGATTGGGACGATAAATTTTACACATCGCTCAACTGCATAAATAAAATCTGTGTTTGATTGTCTGAAACCCCACACGGGTGTTGGGCTGAAATTAGACATAAACTAATCCCAATAATTAGCTGTATGTCGATCGATTGATTTACAGGTTTTTATAAGCGTTGAATATTTATATTTGATGCTTATACAGTGTAGAATGCACTCTGGATGCTGGTTGATGATTTATCGTTGCTATTATATACATGTGTTGTAGAGAATCCATATAATAAATGTTATATGGGAATTGATTGGGCCTCATTCCAATTTGGAAAATAGAAAGAAAATTCATTTGTTGAATTGTAAAACAAATTCATTTGTTGAATAGAAAGAAAATCCATTTGTTGAATAGAAAGAAAATTCATTTGTTGAATTGTAAAGAAAATTCATTTGTTGAATTGTAAAGAAAATTCATGTGTTGAATGGAGAAAATAATCATTTGTTGAATAGAATAACGAAGTTATTGAAATATATAAAGCCATGTTGATTAGATTGACGCCATTTTGACGTGAGCGGTATTTATATCGATTTTATTCGCTTTTATAACGAATATAGAAAAGAAAGTGATTTCAAAATATAACGTTTTGAAAATATTATCATTTATAGATTAATGATGTGGAATATTCAATTTTGATTAGAAATTGAATATGAAGTTGAAATCGTTTTGAAAACAAATTTAAAATGATTTAAAAAATACGTTTTAAAAGGAAGTCGACGAAATATATATAATTATATATATATATATATAATGGCCTGAATAGAACGCACTGCGTTGCGGTAGTTCGCGAATTTCGACCAGTGACTTCGAATGAATATTACGGGAGATCCGACCGTCGGATTCTCCTAAAACTGGAACCGTTGGGTTCGTATCGAAAAGAGCTTTCTAAAGAATATCAGAAATTAAAAATCTAACGGTTGGATTTGGAATTATGTCCAAATCAAATTTGGAAAAGGTCGCTGTAAGTGCAGTTCGATGGCCATTGATGAAAATCGACTGTACGGGCCTTGATAAAATTATTAAAAATATCAATAATTTGTGTAAAATCATAAGAAATGATTTGGAAAGAATTGGGATGAAAAACTCCATATTTGAAAAGATAAAAAATAGTTTTTATCGAAATGAACTAGTTTTGAACAAGAATTATAATTCTATTTATTTTTAAAATAAATAAAGTGGATTTGAAATGGTTTTAAAAGTAACCAGAATTGCCAATAATTGAATTGGAATGGATTTGAATCGAAATTGTCTTTGGAATATTTTGATGTTGGATTTCGCGATTATACAGATATTGTTATTGAAATTTGAAATATATATTTATATCGTTATTTCCAATAAGATATTTGTTGGTCGTAGAATTTGATATTGAATATAAGACGATATATTTTCTATTCAGAGCCTTGTATTTAATATCAAATGGGACTTGGGTTTGTCGTGAATGGTGTCTTCATTAACACTGTTCTTAACCCCAGTTAAGAAAAAGATTAAATCTTTTTTATTTAGATTTAATGAAGTATACCAATTAAATAATATTTAATTGGAATTGAATTGATATTGATTTTTGGGTTTATCGTGAATAGTGTTTTAAATAACACTTGTTCTTTAACCCGATAATTAATGGAATGTGATTTTGGGTTGTCGTGAACGGTATCTTCAATAATACTGTTCTTAGACCCAAAGGAGTTAAGAAAATCAGAAACTAACTGGAGATTAGTTATGTTGAATGGTTTCTGGGGTATTGATCTGATGTTGGTTTCGGCCTTCGGGGTTAATACTTAGGGAATTGCTCACTTGCTAATTTACAGTTAGGGACTGATTGAAATGTGATGTAATTTTGGGGTTTATCGTGAACCGTGTTTTAAATGACACTGATTCTTTAACCTAGTTAAAGATTAAAACTAAGTGGAGTTTTAATGAATCTTTAACTAGATTGAAAAGATCGAGAATGGAGTATCACCAATTTTACTCCAGGCGGTAGTTAAATCTATAATTAGATTTGAATGTGAAAGGTAATTGAATTTACCGATAACACCATGGTGTTAGATATGAAGTATGACCAGTTTTACTTCATGGGATAAATAGGTTGGGATTGGGAAATAAAATAAATAATTACTTCAGTGTGGTTCGCTAATCCCGACTAGTTTGAAGTGATATTTAAAGGAAGATTAAAGAATAAATTTAAAAGAATTTATCTTTGATAAAATTGATGGGAACCTTTCCCTAAGAATGTGAAATTTTGAAACTAACTGTAGGTTGGCTAGGATGAATGGTTTCCAGGGTATTGATCTGATGTTGATTTCGGCCTTCGGGGTTAATATTTGGGGAATTGTTCTCTTACTGATTTACGATTAGTGACTGATGAATTGGAAAGAGGCCTATGTTGTGTTTGTGTAATGTTGTGTTTGTGTAACACTTGTTTATTATATACGCGAGTTATTCAGAAAGACCGGGTTTATCCCATTCTGAATAACTGATTCGACGATTAGTCGAAGATGAAGACGGTGGTTGAAGACCGGAGTTCTTCATGTCGTTTGAATAATTACTGATGATCTTGATTGGGTCGTACACCCAAGAGGAGGGAATCAGTTAGTGGTCGTCCAGACGTACTTGGAGATCGATGGGTATGCGAGGTACAAGGGGCCTCCGGTTTCGTTCAGACCCAGAGCGGACTTGTAAATGGACTGTGTGTCTGACATTGGATATCATTCTGTGTGATTGATGGATATCGGTTGCATAGAGTGGTTTGCCTGTATGGCATGCTAAGATGCAAATGATCAAGGCTTCTGTTGAAAAGTAGAGTCTTGTGGTTGATGATCAAAGCACAGCCTGTGTGGCACAGCTTTGTGTAGCGTTAATTCGCGAGCCTCACACCCCGGTTGTGAACCAGAAACGGGAGAGGACCTAAGGGAGGACATGCGTTTCCTTCTAGCTAGAAGTGGCGTCAGTGGTTTTACACGCCCTGACGAGTTTGACTTATGTGGTTGTTGGTTTGCGAGGCACCTCGGATATATTGGTGATTATATGAAGCCGATGGAGTCATTCGTTGGCTCATTTACGCCCCAAAGGGCGGGGAAACGCAGTGTTCAGACATTTTAATCGACATCGGTGGACCGACCCTGATGATCCAAGAGCTCACCTATGTCTGGGTCCTGAGGCTCGGGCTAGACAGTCTCGAATCGGTAGAGGACTATCTCTTGCCTCGGTTCACAGATGGAAATCCAATTTCCAAATACGATATGTGCGGTTTTGATTGTAAACCTATAAATAGGGACATAGTGGCATAGGACGCTCTTGTCGCCTATGATTGATATTTATAATTGTATATAAAATCAAAAACTAACTGGAAACGAGCCAAGATGGGTGGTTTCCTGGGTATTAGTCTGATGTTGGTTTCGGCCTTCGGGGATAATACTTAGGGAATCGTTCTCTTACTAATTTACGGTTGGAGTCTGATTAAGAATCAAAAAGATAAAATTTAGCGTATCAAGCATTCTTTGGCTGCTATAAGGTAAAACCCTATCCTCCGGTTTGCGTTACATTGTGTTACGGGACCTAGGTCTTATAATTGCTTCATTGTTCTTTATTTAGCATTGCGCTGTTGTTTTATGCACTGGTATTCTTGGGAGGAAACCCGTTTCGCATTAGCGGCGTGGTCCCTTGATTTACCTAACTTTAAAATAAAGATTAATAACTGTTTTAGTTCTCACACCAGTCACATGACTGACCTGGAGTTTATTGTTTTCACCTAAACTCTGGGTTTCCTTATTTTGACATGGGCAGCTAGTAGTTTTGGTTTTGCAGATTTATATTCACAGGATCCTGATTTACAGCTGGAACGATACTCGAAAAGCTCTGTATCCGTGTATTACTTCTGGTTGTGTTTTGTACTATTTTCCGCTGCGATGTATTTAAATGTAATTTAAATCTCTGATATTTTCTGTGTAATATTTATTCATACTCTGTATATTCTTGTAATCTGATGAAATTGTTGTAATATACAATGAAATGTTCTTCTGTTTGCGTTCTAATTCGTCTTGTCCTCAAAGTAATTTGTTCTTTCTCTTCTGTTCGGAGACCGGGGAAGTTCGCGTCGCTTCACTCATAGTGTTCTAACCTCGGAAAGTTGGTAAGCTATGGCGGTTTGGTTATCTTAGTAGTATTTTAGCTTTTAAACTTTTAAATATAGGTTTGTAATATTTTTTTGTACTTAGCTTTACGTTTCAGCACAAAACTCTCTTATGTGCTATGGTATGTTATGTTTAGATGTTATGCTTATCTATTATATGTCTGTGTTTATTGTGTGATTGTGTGTCGTGCATAAATACTTTAATTGTTTAAAAAGTTCCCTTTTTTCAATGACAAAGGGGGAGAAACAATTGTTGATATATGCATATTGACAGGGGGAGCTTATATAGTTGTCATTAGTAAAAAAGGGGGAGAATGTTGAATATCACTTTATAGCATTTTGACTATGACAACTATACATAAGCATAAATATACTAACTCTGTGTTGCAGGAAGACATTCGAGAGCAGATTCAAGAATACAAATGAAGATTATATATGTTGTAAGAGTCTGTTAATCTTAGATTTATTTGTTAAAGTCTTCCTTGATGGTTACACACACACACACATATTTTATTTTCATAATGAAAAAGGCAAGGAATAAGTTTGTCTAAGAAACAAACGTCTTAAAATTTTCAAATCATCATCAGTTTGCTGAAACAAATTTCAGGTCCATATAATATTCAGATGTCTAATACGAAAATTTCAGACATTTGTATCTGCTCTAAAATAAACCATTTCCTTGATGTTTTATATTTTAAATCAAAACAAACATCTAGAATTTCTATTAAGACATCTGATTACGAAGGGTTGCAACCTATTATGAAGAATCACAACTTTCTAATTTATATCTCTTGATTAAATCTCCTCGTGATTAGTTGTAACTCTTTGTCTATTATAAATAGAGGCTTGATTAAGTGATCCAATCACCAAATTTCATTTTAACTCTTTTTATCTTTCGAAAAGATCTCTAAACTCTAAAAGCACTCTATTTACACATACTTGAGATTTTAATCTTCCATACTCTTTCACAAGCTTCACGTTTATCATCAAGAAAAGACAATAGGAAGGGTGTACTATACGAGGACATATCCGGGTTATCAAGAACACAAATAGTCATCAATTATTCTGTATTGAGAAAGTCCTTTTCTGTAGTTGAGCAAGAAATCTCGTTCGGCTGTTCGGGTAATTGTGAACCTGTTCCTCCGGGTAAAGTAAGGGTGTTTGTGTTAGTGAAATTCCAGAAGGGAGTTTGGGTGTGACGACCCAAACTTCCATAGAATGAAAGTAAGGATAATCATAGGAGTATAACAGAATTAAAACAATAACAGATCATAGTTACATAACAGACCATATAAATCATTTGCAGCGGAAAAGAAATGTCATTACAAACATCATCACAGAACATCAGAATATGCAGTATGGGATACACTTAGCTAAACAAATCTAAAACAGGGAAAGAAATAAAGTCTCAATCTCCCAAAATACATCAATATCCAATACTGTCTCAAAATCTCAAGAAGAAAATAAAAGATAAAAGAAAATATCTTCCAACATCTTCAGCACTAAGCTCTAGTCCAGAAAACATCACTACCTGAAACCTATCAATTGGATGCCCGTGTGGAAAGAGGGCACCCGAGTTTGCAAAGTGAAACAAACTACAAGTCAGTCATGGGACTAGTATGAGAAATCTTACTAAACTAATAATATGGCTATCGCTGGACCACGCCGCTAAAGCGGAACGGGTTTAATTCCATTGGATTGCCAGTGCATAAGTTTTATAATTTTTAAGTCAAAAATGAAACGACCCGAACTTCCCCGGTGAGGAAAGCCCGGATTGAGTCGAGGACAAGCCACAACAGAACGCAGGCGGAAGAACATTTCATTATATATTACAATAATGCATCAGAATACAAGAATATACAGAGTATAAATCAATATTACACATTTACCAAATATCAGAGATTACAATAAATTACATAGCAGCGGAAAATAATACAATACACAACTAGAAGTAATACACGGATACAAAGCTTTCCGAGTATCGTTCCAGCTGTAAATCAGGATCCTGTGAATATAAATCTGTAAAACCAAAACTACTAGCTGCCCATATCAAAATAAGGGCACCCAGAGTTTAGGTTAAAACAATAAAGTCCAGGTCAGTCATGGGACTAGTGTGAGAACTAAAACAGTTATTAATCTTTATTTTTAAAGTTCGGTAAATCAAGGGACCAAGCCGTATATAACACGGAACGGGTTTCCTCCCAAGAATACCAGTGCATAAAACAACAGTGCAATGCTAAATAAAGAACAATGAAGCTATTATAAGACCCAGGTCCCATCACACAATGCAACACAAACCGGAGGATATGGTTTTTCCTTATAATAGCCAAAGCATGCTTGATACGTTTAAGACAAGTCATTTGATACTATAATAAGTGTATAGTGTTAAAAACAATTTCGATCATAAATATCAATCATAGACGGCATGAGTGCCCCATCCCACTATGTCGCCATACTAGGCTCTACAATCAAAACCGCAAAGTCACGTATTTGGAAATTGGATTTCCGTTTGTGAACCGAGGCAAAAGATAGTCCTCTACAGATTCGAGACGCTCTAGCCCGCCCCTTAGGAACAGAACGCATCGTCCCTTGGATCTTCAGGGCCGGTGCACCAATGTGGATTAGACGAAATACTGAACAATACATCTCCCCACCCTTTGGGGTGTTAATGAGTCAACGAATGACTCCATCGGCTTCACATAGTCACCGACGTATCCGAGGCGCCTCGCAACAGCAACAACCACATAAGTCAAACTCGTCAGGGCGTGTAAAACCACTGATGCCACTTTTAGCTAGAAGGAAACGCATGTTCTCCCTGCGGTCCTCTCCCTTTTTGGTTCACTATCGGGGGGTGAGGCTCACGAATCAACGTTACACAAAGCTATGCCACAATGCCTGTGCTTTGATCATCAACCACAAGACTTTGCTTTTCAACAGAAGCCTTGATCATTTGCATCTTAGCATGCCACACAGGCAAACCATTCCATGCAACCGATATCAATCACATAGAATGAAATCCGATGTCAGATACACATCCATTTACAAGTCCGTTCTGGGTCTGAACGAAACTGGAGGAACTTTATTCACCGCATATCCATCGATCTCTAAGTACATATGGACGATCGCCAACTGATTCCTTCCTCTTGGGTGTACATCCCAATCAAGATCATTAGTAATCACCCAAACGACGTGAAGACCTCCGGTCTTCGACCACCGTCTTCATCTTCGATTTATCGTCGTATCAGTTATTCAGAATGGGATAAACCCGGTCTTTCCGAATAACTCGCGTATATATTAAACAAGTGTTACACAAACACAAAATACGCCTCATTCCAATTCATCAGTCACTAACCGTAAATTAACAAGAGAATAATTCCCCAAATATCAACCCCGAAGGCCGAAACCAACATCAGATCAATAACCAGGAAACCGTTCTACGTAGCTAACCTACAGTTAGCTTCTAAATTTCACATTCTTACGGAAAGGTTCCCATTAATTTTATCAAAGATAAATTCCTTTAAATATATTCTTTAATCTTCTTTTGAATATCAATTCAAACTAGTCGGGATTAGCAACCTTACCGAAGTAATCATTTGTTTTAATTTCCCAATCCCAACCTATTCATCCCATGAAGTAAAACTGGTGATACTTCATATCTAACACCACGGTGTTATCAGTAAATTCAATTACCATTTCACGTTCAAATCTAATTAAAGATTTAACTATCGCCTGGAGCAAAACTGGTGATACTCCATTCTCGATCTTTTCAATCTAATTAAAGATTCATTAAAACTCCACTTAGTTTTAATCTTTAACTGGGTTAAAGAATCAGTGCCATTTAAAACACGGTTCACGATAAACCCAAAATCGCATTCCATTTCAATCAGTCCCTAACTGTAAATTAGCAAGTGAGCAATTCCCTAAGTATTAACCCCGAAGGCCGAAACCAACATTAGATCAATACCCCAGAAATCATTCAACTTAACTAATCTCCCGTTAGTTTCTGATTTTAATAACTCCTTTGGGTCTAAGAACAATATTATTGAAGATACCATTCAAGACAACCCAAAATCACATCCATTAATTATCGGGTTAAAGGACAAGTGTTATTTAAAACACTGTTCACGATAAACCCAAAAATCAATACCAATTCAATTCCGATTAAATATTATTTAATTGGAACACTTCATTAAATCTAAATAAAAAGATTTAATCTTTTTCTCAACTGGGCTTAAGAACAGTGTTAATGGATACACCATTCACGACAAACCCAAATCACATTTGATATTCAATACAAGGCTCTGAATAGAAAATATATCGTCTTATATTCAATATCAAATTCTACGACCAACAAATATCGTATTGGAAATAACGATATAAATATATCTTTCAAATTTCCATAACCATATCTGTGTAATCACGAAATCCAACATCGAAATAATCCAAAGACAATTTCGATTCAAATCCATTCCAATTCAATTATTGGAAATTCTGGTTACTTTTAAGACCCTTTTTAAATTCAATTTATTTATTTAAAAATAAATAGAATTATAATTCTAGTTCAAAACTAGTTCATTACGATAAAAATCTATTTTTATCTTTTCAAATATGGAGTTTTTCATCCCAATTCTTCCCAAATCATTTCTTATGATTTTACACAAATTATTGATATTTTTAATAATTTTATCAAGGCACGTACAGTCGATTTCCCTCAACGGCCATCGAACTGCACTTACAGCGACCTTTTCCAAATTTGATTTGGACATAATTCCAAATCCAACCGTTAGATTTCAAATCTCTAATATTCACTAGAAAGCTCTTTTCGATACGAACCCAACGGTTCCAGTTTTAGGAGAATCCAACGGTCGTATCTCCCGCAATATCCATTCGAAGTCAATGGTCAAAATTCACGAACTATCGCAGCGTGACGCGTTCTATTCAGGCCATTATATTATATATATAATACATATAATATATACTTCATCGATTTCCTTTCGAAAACGAATTTTATAAATCGTTTTAAATTCGTTTTCAAAACAATTTCAACTTCATTTCAAATTCAAATCAAAATTGAATTTTTCCTTATAAATTCGTTTTAAATTCATTTCAAATTGATTTCAATTCAAATCGATTTTTAATTCAATTTCAGTTCGTTTTCAATTCAATTCAATTCGATTCGAATTCATATTCTAAAATATTCGATTTTTGAAATCACTTTTCAATATTCATTGAAAACAAATAAAATCGATATAAATATCGTTCACGTCAAAATGGCGTCAACCTAATCAACACGGCTTCATATATTCTATTTTCAAATGTTCTATTTCAAATATTTCTATTCAAATATTTCTAATCAAATATTCTATTTCAAAAATGGAATGAGGCCCAATCAATTACCATATAATGTTAATTATATGGATTTTCTACTACACGTATATAACAACAACGATAAATCATCAACTGTCATCCAAAGTGCATTCTACACTGTATAAGCATCAAATATAAATATTTAACGCTTATAACAGTCTGTCAATCAATCAATCGACATACAACTAACTATTGGGATTAGTGTATGTCATATATCAACCAAATACCCATGTGGGGTTTTCAAACAATCAAACACAGATTTTATTTGTGTAGTTGGGCGATGTGTAAAATTTATCGTCCCAATCAATATCAGTCAAATGCGTGTATATAAACAAATCATTCGATTTGTTTATAATTATTTATTTCATTTTAAATACACGTTAAAAATTCCATTTTCAACTATAAAATATTTTAACCATATAAATATTTTATTTTCATTTCACATCACATCACACAATCAATTACACAGCAAAATCAAACAAACAAGCATACAAGCCGTCCATGGTCTGTGGACGACGGGTGTCGGGTGCTACTAAACACTGTCTACATCCTAGTATATATTTCAAAATAGAAATAAATTAAAGGTGAGGAGTTCTCACAGAGGGTTCCACTCCGCCGTGCTTTGCTTTTGAACTGCTGAACCGTCTGGATCGGTTTGAAATTCCAAATGCAGTTCTTTTCACGTTGTTCACAATAAAAATTATATTTTTATCACTTCATTCAACAAATAAAAATCGTATTTTTATTTCTTCTTCATATTTTTTTTTTCAAAGCTTCTTTCTATATAAAAATTATATTTTTATATATCTACTTCATATAAAAAGATCGAATTTTTATATCATCGCTATAAAATCACATTTTCATTTCAACATATATATAATAAAAATCAGATTTTTATTTCGCTACATATATAAAGATCAAATTTTTACCATCTATATAATATAAAAATCGTATTTTTATTATCGCCACTATATAAAAATCATATTTTTAATCTTTCTATAATATAAAAATCATATTTTTATTCTATAGCAAAATCAAATCTTTTTCTGAAGATAAAAATCCTATTTTTACATACTTCTTTATACAATAAAAATCACATTTTTATATGCGTTTCTTACGTAAAGATCTAACATTTTTATTTGTTAAAAATCTAAACTTTTCTTATTTTAAAAATCTCATTTTTAACCGTCGATCTTTATAAACAAAAATCACGTTCTTATTCGCATCAAAATCATTTGTTTATCGTTTAAAAATCAAATCTTTACCTATTACTAAAATTTGTATCTTTATATAACCAAAGACAATATTTTTATGTACCTATAATTAATAAAAATGAAACAGAACTCACTTTCTTTTCTTTAATCCACTGATTTGAAGGAAGGGGGTTGTCTAGTCTTCGTTGGAGCTGAGATGGGCGGTTGTTGGGTCAGAGGTTGTCGGGTGGTGCTCCACATGGTCGGCGGTAGGGTAGGGTAGCAGTGGCGGTGGCTTTTTTTTTGGGTCTAGGGCACTGGAAATCAGAGGGAAACGAGGGGAAAGGGGGGTCGCCGGTTGATCAGAGAAGGGAGTGGGCGGGCGCGGAGGAGAGAGGGGGGTTTCGCCTGAGGCACGGTGGGCCAGCGGTGGCGCCAGCGGCCGCTGCGATGGAGGATCGACGTTTTCTTTTTTTTTTCTTTTTTTTCTGATTTCGTTCTGAACGTAGAGGAGAGAGAGAAAGTATAGAGAGGAGGGGGGTTTAAAGTATATATTATATAATTATTTTATTATTTATTTCATTAACTCGTTGATTTTTTATTCGAACTCGAAACGAGGCCCATCGCCTGTCGTCCGTAGCTAATTACCCCCATTCCGAACACAATGGGATATGTATTGTAGGCTGATTCGATCGTTTCGACCAGTTTTCATCAAAATCAACATATAACTCTATATATTGAATTTGAATGCGCATTTCAATTTAGTGGGGTCACATACGAACACAAAAATTCCTGAAAAATATTTTCTAGCTTCGTATTGACGATACGGTCCTAACAAAAATAATTTCGCCAAATTCTGAGACCGTTTGAAAAATGGCCATTTTCCAGTCGATTAAAATCAACTAAAACTGGTCAAATGCGTTTTCTTTTGCCACACTCACATATTGATTCGAAAAATTATTAAATTTGAAACCTAGCAATAATTTGACATCCTGGATCCAACAAAAGTGGTTTCGTCGAATTCTGAGGTCGTTTGCAAAATTTCCATTTTCTAGGGGCCGAAATTCCAAAGCGACTATTCTGAAATTTCAACTGGACATATCTTTTGATTCCCGCTATGAAGTTTCAATTTTCCGGATTCGTTGGAAAGATATTCTCAAATAGATTCTATTATCTTTGGTTTCACTAAAATCCGGTTTATTTTGCACCCGGTACATTCATTTGAATTTTGAATTCGAATTATCGAACTACCATGCCATTTCAATTCCTTTTATAATTATAATTAAATAATTATAATCTAACGACGATCTATATAAATATATATACGTTCGACTTCTATTCAAAATAAATTTCTCGTCGTTATTATTTAAAATAATTCATTTTAAATAATCAAAATTTGCTAAAATTGCCAAAATAAAATTTTTTAAATTGGCCCAGATTTCCAGGTTATTACAATCTCCCCCACTTAAAACTTTTCGTCCCCGAAAAGGAACGAAGCCGAAAGTTGTTTAACAAATCAACTCAACTTTCATTATTTTCACTACGGCTTAAGTTCTTCAACTTTTATGTTTCTAAGAACTTTTCAAATTTTTCAAAAATTTGGCTAACATCCTAAATTTTCGAAAAATTTCGCCATAACCTCACCTACACCGGGAGCACCGGGAAAATCCCGAAATTTCCATACAGGCCCTCTGATCTCAAAAAGAAAAAGAAAAAGCCAAGCGGCTAGCCAATCGGCTCATAAAATCACCGTCACCCAAACAAAACAGTAAATTATGGTAAACATGTACCTATTTGTCGGGCAAACAAATTTTATTTCTCTGCTCTAGCCTCCTTGCTATGACTTGTTCAATGTAAGTACATGTATATGCAAGCAAATGCGACCAAATGTCAATACAATTCACTATTTGATTCAATTGGGCTATATGGTACAAATTTTAATAAATCAACCAATAATCAACAGCACAACCATCAATCGATTAGTTGATTAGCTTTTGAAATTCATAACTTTGATACATAGTCAAAAATCAGATTTTTGATGCCAAATCACAACAATAAGCCCTATCTAGTTTCGGTTCTCACACGAGTCAAATGGAAATATATAGAATTCGCACTTTTGTCACTCGAAAATGAATACTGGCGATGGTGCCCCGTCACCAGAATTATCCCCGGACAACTAGAGTGTGATTCTATAACTATCTAGTACATTAAAACTTTGAATACACGTTTGCAAGACATATATGCAAAATCTTTATATATTGGATTGTCCAAATTCAATATAAAATAAATAATCAAATACGAATAAGTGATTTAAATTTCCAAACAAAATTTGTTTTCATTTTAAAAATATACTCTTCACACTCGTTCTAGGATACACTGATCCCATCTCTAACGAGTCATCCTCGTTGGATATTACTAATCCGATTTCTGATGAATTCTTTCGTTTGGTTCTAATATGTCTTTGTAACGACCCGTATTTCTGCCAGTCAAATATTTAAATAGTCGGGATATTTATGGGATTCAATATGGAATTTGTTAGTACGGCTAAATCAAAAGTTAAAATAATCGTTATTAGAATCGTTTTAAATTTATCAATTCAGTTATGAATATTAGACAATTTTATGTAAATAAAATATTATCTAAAACCAGGATTTTAATGTTGAGTTTTTGAATTATATACTGATTTGAAATTGAAAAAAAAAATTGTTGTAAACACGATGATATTAATCTATTATAGTCAATTTTAGCTATTTAAATTTCTTGTATGTTATATAAGATTTATAAACAAACCCATCTAAAAGCTTATGCACTACGTACCAGTTATATTTTCAATTCCCTGAATGTATTTGCATGCCATCGGCATTTTCATTTGGTTTGGAAAACGAATGATCATGGTACCTTATGTGCAAAGCGAACGATATTGGTATTTTGAACAATAACAACGGGGTGGTGGGGTGGTTGTAATAACGACCACGACAATAACAACTACAATAACAAGTAAAATAAACCTAACAGAGTCATGTATGTTGTGACACTTCAAAATGGTAGGAACTGCGCAACCAATATACTACGTTAAGCAGTTATACTAGCAGCAAACACTATCAATGTATTGTCCCAATATATCAGAAAAGCATCTACATTACTATTTTACAAAGGAAAATAAAATAGAAACAAATTTTTATTCATATTTTTTTTATGCAAACAAAGACAAGAAAAATATACACATGATTTCATTTACAGGTTCTGGAATACAAAAACAAGAAAGAAATCAACATCAACTTCTTCATGTTTTTCCCTGCGCCGAACCAGTGAATTCAACTCGATCCATTGTGATCTGCAAAAAAAAGGAAAACCCATTAAAAGGGAAATTTCATGATAAAGATAAACAGCATAGAAAAAGAAAAAAAAATTATAAGATGAACAGCTAAAAAAAACAGTGACAGGTATGGCCGTATAACTAAATAAACAGCAAAGAAACAGAGAATCCAAATAGGCCTAAGCCACCGAGATTTCGTTTCAGTAACAAACAAAAAAATGAGCAGACCTAACATATATAGATCACACAGCTGAAGCACAGGCTTTGAACAAGAAACAAAATTTAAAATAAAATGTACAATGAACAGCAAAAGAAAAAAAAGTGATCAATTTCTTACAAGACAATACAATGCATAGCTGAATTGAATATATAGTCATACATCAATTTTATAAATAAACAACTAAAATAGTAAAAGACAGATTCACATGGATACATTAATATCAACAGATATCTGCCTCAGTTTTGCAAAGATTTGTTTTCAACTCAACAGCTAAGAAAAAAATATATGCATCAAATCGATAGCTGCAATGTATATAGAGAGTGACGGGTAAAGAAAATATAGGCTGAACAAGAACATGAACAGCTAAGCCTATAGATGAATAGCAAAAGGAGCAGCTAGGTATGATGCATCAATCAAACAGCTAATGTACAGGGATTCTGTGATACAAGATTCGCTATTTATGTATATGGAAATCAAATCTATTAAAGTTCAGAAAATCTCATTGAAAACCCAAGCAAGAAATTTGATAAACAGTTCAGAAAATCTCTAAATGAATCAACAAATTCATAGTCACACCCCTACCTATTCAAGAAAGGTACAAGTTCGGTCACTGTTTGGTACAGACCAACAGTATTGAATCCAATATAAAATCTCTTCAAAATTGACTGTTTACACGAAAATAAAATCTATATTTCAGTTATGAAATCTCTGATTTTAGTTAGCTAAACATAGCCTATCCACAATTTCATCAGAATCCTTTTCGAACGGATAACATGTGCTGGAACTCTAGACAAAATCTGAGCCAAAAATCTAAGTACAGATCTGAATTTTGACTGAAATAACAATGCATAGCTACTGATGGATGTTGTAATCGAAACACAACTATAAATATACATATTTCACCCAACAGTTTCATCCTCAAATTCGAAACCAGATAATAATATCAAAATAATTCAGCAAGAAGAAAAATTGGGTGAAAGAAAGACTTAGCTTATTCGTGAAGGAGGCCGTTCCAATTTTGAAGGGTCGCGAATCGGAGGGGGTAAATTGGTGGAGCCAAGATGATCGTCGATCGGGTTTTTGCCGAGCAGTTGAGGAAGGACAGAGAGGAGTTTCAGGGGGCGGATGGGTAGAAGAGGGGTCCGATTTGGGTAAACGGAGGAGGGCGACGCCATGAATCAGGCTTAGGGTTTCCTTTTGTTTTGAGTAATTTTTGAGGCGGCTATGGAGAGGATACGATGGAGGGTAGGGTTTTAAACGATGGAGCGGATCGGGTAATGTTGGGCCGGCTGATTAAGGTAAAGGCCCAAGTTGGTTTTTTTTAATTTTAAGTTTAAATAATTAAATTAGCTATAAAACTTGTTTTAATGATTTCTCGCACGTACGTTATCAGATTTCGACGCGGTCAGGTGCGTTGGGACCGTGGAGGCGAGCACGTCGAGATGGAGCAGGCCAGGTCCGGATCAGAAGCCACTGGAATTTTATTCGAATTTAAACGTCAGTTAAATTGATCAAATCAGACTATTCATCGACGAATTTAAATACAGGTGAGTTAAACTCACTCAGCCTCCTCGTTTATATTTTATATAAACTAGGAATTTTATTTTGAGCGTTCTGGTTGTTAGTTGACTGTTAGGTATATACGTACTGTTGATCATCAATCGTTTAAATTTAACTGTTGGGGACGACTCATAACAAAGTAACTCCTTGGGTTGATCACGTTTATAACCGTGTTTGAAATTTATTGGAATTTGTTTGAATTGGATGTTAGTTGATTTGATAATTGGCAGTAAATAGCCAAATGTAAGGTTTTAACGTCATTCGACCCGTCGGGTGAACTGACGTATATTTAAAAGTTATAAATTCATTTATAACTAGATTAAAGTTTTCAAATTATTTTGTATGGATTGGAAATTCACAAGGAATATTTTTAATTGAGTTATCAAGAAAATTTAGTTAAATAGTTTAGATCAGTCGAAAAGCAGAAATCGAGAATTTTCCATAGATTGATAAAAAGGAGAATAATTGTTTCAAACAATGAAAAATTGACTTTAAATTAATTAAGTTAATTAATTAATTTAAGAAAGGGGAAATGACAATTGGAATTCCGTTAATAGTTAACTGATGTGTATGGTTGGTAAAATTCACCATTGCGAGTAAAATGGACGAAGGAAATAAATATCGGTTTAGATATTCGTTAAAGTTTAACGAATAGTGTTGGATATTAGTTAATCTTTGATTAACTATAATCTAAAGGAATAATTGAATTGGTTATTGTGAATAACCTGGATTATTATTGAGTAACCGTGTAAACATGATAATAATGCTATATTTGGTTAAGATTAAAGTTAACTATATTTTAATGTAGTAGATGTCAAAGCAAATTTATTCTTTAATTTAAAATGATTTGAAGTAGTGAAGTCAATTTAACGCCAAGTAAGAATTTTAATAAGGGGATTTGAAAATCCAAGTTTCAAACAAGATTTGATAATTGGGAATCAAATTGACAAGTGATTAACTGACGATGAGGTTTAGCCAAAGAGACGATAAGGGTTTGTTATAGAATGTCCAAGCAAATGGAATCAAATCATTTGACGAGGAATTTCCATTATAAATCAAAAGGGTTTATAAGTGAAAGAATATCCGAAGATTAAGTGGTGTTTTAAAGGGATGTTTACTTAAATAAAGAATTAAGTAAAAGATCTTGAACGAAGTTTCAAATATAAGGAATGGTTTTAAAAACCCAGATTTGAAACCCAAAGGGGAAATTGTATTTTGATGTTAATAGGTCGAACTGGTATTATTCTGAGGTAAGAAAGGGTCGATCAAGGTCTGAGAGGTAACTAAAATATCCCAACTTGATGGGCTTCACTATTATCAAGGTATAGTATTAGTTTAGATCGAGTGAAGTATTGAGATTGGTCTTATCCTATACGAGAATATCAAACTCTGATGCAAGGTTTTGGAAATTAAATAATATTATGATATGAGTTCAGAAGAGATGAAAATGTTGTTTTCAAACTATAGCAACCATTTTTTAGTCAATTAGAATTGATCGAATATAGTTAGAGATAGTCAAATCAAGTTATCTAGGGAAGTTCCATTGCGTACGACTGCTAGCGTAATTCGCAGGGCTGCAGATAGCCTACGACGGTCGGATGTTTCCTGAGGGAATGAGGCGTTACCATTGTGATCGCTGCGATCTAGAGTCGAGCAGTCAAGTATAAATTAATCAATAGGAGTAATCAAGTCAAGTTAATCGAGTTAAATAAGTTGAGTTAGTTAAGTAGAGTTAACCAATCAAAGTAATTCAAGCAGAGTTAATCAGAGAAAACTGTTTTATATCGTTAAGTATATTTTAAAGTGGTCGAGTTGTGTCAAGTGTTGTATTCACACTATTGTTATTCGATAGTTAAATCACCGACTATCGAAGTTTGACCAATACGCTTGTTGGTATGGAAAGTCCAGAATCGAATTATATTCAAAAAACCATTTTGACCAACAAATACGTGAAGAGATCGGAAGGTGATCGAGATGGAGCATTGAAGACTGTGGATTTTCATAAACGGAAGGACCGCTAATAATCTCTGGATCGCGGTCAGAGTTAAACTGTGGTTCTGTCGTGGGTGAAATCTACGGGTTGCAAGGACTTTTCGCTACTGATCCATGGGGTGATTCCTATATTGGATGCAGTAGAAGAGTACCTTTGTTTCATCCTGTTCCTGGATGACTTGTATGGTCGGATGTCTGACAGAGTATTTCCAAAGGATTTACACGCATTGATTTCTCCAAACGTACCATAGTTGATGGCGGAGAAATGGTTATTCTCTAGCCAGATAGCTAGAGTATGTTTGTGGACATCGATCAGTGTGATCTGGCGGATCTGACGATGTGGCATTCAAAGTGTATGATGACCAGATGTGTTCTGACCTCAAGCCTCATCAACCGGGAAATGACAGAAATCGGGCAGGCAGCATGGCTATGTGGGTCGCTCCCATTAGGGTGTATGATCACCTATCTAGAGAAATTCCTTTTGTTTCTTAATCTATCGATTCTGCCCATTCAGGAACGGTGGTTTGAGTCCAACCGTTGGTGATATACATTCGATACACTCAAGCGAAATGAGTGGTCGGTCATGTGAGGGCCGGGTTGCAAGACGTTCTTGTTGAACCCAGTGTATTCGGCTCTAGAGATACACAGTCGGAAGGTGGTCCCATACCTTGTCAAGTTGGAAATCCAATATCCAAAAAGCGCCCGCGGTTTTCGGTTGTATACTATATATACGGGGAGCGTGAGATGCAAGCGTTCCTCTAGATTTGTTAATTATTTGTATCTAGACATTATCATAATATCAGATCAAGATATTGATTTCGAAAACTGGTTTGGATTATCGTAAGGTAAAAACCGTCTGTGTTTATGTGTGGATCGGTCTTACGATTATCTTTTTATTTCGAAAGGATTTTTAACTTTAAAATCAAGTGGTGTGATACTCTAAATGCTGTGCGAGTTTTTCTCACTCTAGTCCACCAGACTGACGCGGTGTTTTGTAAATGCTCGGGTTAGACCGAGGTGTACAGGTTCAGGTTATCAGGCACTGAGAAGTCCAGAGACAAGCTGAAGATGTTCAGATGAATGATATTCCGCTGTGTGATTATATATATATATATATATATATATATATATATATATATATATATGAGGACAGGTTTCCAAAATTGTCCAACTGTGTGTTGTACTCTGATATTGTAAGTATTTTAAAGCTCTCAATAAAGATTTAATTCTGTATTATATTTTGTTCCGCGGCGATGTGAGACTCTGTGTTGGTTCTTCATCTTCTTCTATTCTAATATTTCTTTCTTTCTTATCTCACCCTCTAAATTCTTTCTAATGACGTCCAGTGTTTCCGGTGTTTGAAAGGTCGGCATGAGTTATGGTAAAGGTATTTATGTCGATTTTCAGGGCCGAAAATCTTCTGGTCGTTACAGTCTTGTTCCCTGAGCTTTGTAAACCAAAGCTCTAATACCAAATGAAACGACCCAAACTTCCCCGGTGAGGAAAGCCCGGATTGAGTCGAGGACAAGCCACAACAGAACGCAGGCGGAAGAACATTTCATTATATATTACAACAATGCATCAGAATACAAGAATATACAGAGTATAAATCAATATTACACATTTACCAAATATCAGAGATTACAATAAATTACATAGCGGCGGAAAATAATACAATACACAACTAGAAGTAATACACGGATACAAAGCTTTCCGAGTATCATTCCAGCTGTAAATCAGGATCCTGTGTATATAAATCTGCAAAACCAAAACTACTAGCTGCCCATGTCAAAATAAGGGCACCCAGAGTTTAGGTTAAAACAATAAACTCCAGGTCAGTCATGGGACTGGTGTGAGAACTAAAACAGTTATTAATCTTTATTTTTAAAGCTCGGTAAATCAAGGGACCACGCCGTATAACACGGAACGGGTTTCCTCCCAAGAATACCAGTGCATAAAACAACAGCGCAATGCTAAATAAAGAACAATGAAGCTATTATAAGACCCAGGTCCCATCACATAATGCAACACAAACCGGAGGATAGGGTTTTTCCTTATAATAGCCAAAGCATGCTTGATACGTTTAAGACAAGTCATTTGATACTATAATAAGTGTATAGTGTTAAAAACAATTTCAATCATAAATATCAATCATAGACGGCATGAGTGCCCCATCCCACTATGTCGCCATACTAGGCTCTACAATCAAAACCGCAAAGTCACTTATTTGGAAATTTGATTTCCGTTTGTGAACCGAGGCAAAAGATAGTTCTCTTCCGATTCGAGACGCTCTAGCCCGCCTCTCAGGAACAGAACGCATCGTCCCTTGGATCTTCAGGGCCTGTCCACCGATGTGGATTAGATGAAATCCTGAACACTACATCTCCCCACCCTTTGGGGTGTCAATGAGTCAACGAATGACTCCATCGGCTTCACATAGTCACCGACATATCCGAGGCGCCTCGCAACAGCAACAACCACATAAGTCAAACTCGTCAGGGCGTGAAAAACCACTGATGCCACTTTTAGCTAGAAGGAAACACATGTTCTCCCTGAAGTCCTCTCCCGTTTTTGGTTCACTACCGGGGGGTTAGGCTCGCGAATCAACGTTACACAAAGCTATGCCACACTGGCTGTGCTTTGATCATCAACCACAAGACTTTGCTTTTCAACAGAAGCCTTGATCATTTCCATCTTATCATGCCACACAGGCAAACCATTCCATGCAACCGATATCAATCACATAGAATGAAATCCGATGTCAGAGACACATTCATTTACAAGTCCGTTCTGGGTCTGAACGAAACTGGAGGAACCTTATTCCTTGCATATCCATCGATCTCTAAGTACATCTGGACGATCACCAACTGATTCACTCCTCTTGGGTGTACATCCCAATCAAGATCATCAGTAATCACCCAAACGACGTGAAGACCTCCGGTCTTCAACCACCGTCTTCATCTTCGACTTATCGTCGTATCAGTTATTCAGAATGGGATAAACCCGGTCTTTCCGAATAACTCGCATATATATTAAACAAGTGTTACACAAACACAACATACGCCTCATTCCAATTCATCAGTCACTAGCCGTAAATTAACAAGAGAATAATTCCCCAAATATTAACCCTGAAGGCCGAAACCAACATCAGATCAATACCCAGGAAACCGTTCTGCTTAGCTAACCTACATTTTGTTTCTAAATTTCACATTCTTAGGGAAAGGTTGCCATTAATTTTATCAAAGATAAATTCCCTTAAATTTATTCTTTAATCTTCTTTTGAATATCAATTCAAACTAGTCAGGATTAGTGAACCTTACCGAAGTAATCATTTGTTTTAATTTCCCAATCCCAACCTATTCATCCCATGAAGTAAAACTGGTGATACTTCATATCTAACACCACGGTATTATCGGTAAATTCAATTACCATTTCACGTTCAAATATAATTAAAGATTTAACTATCGCCTGGAGCAAAACTGGTGATACTCCATTCTCGATCTTTTCAATCTAATTAAAGATTCATTAAAACTCCACTTAGTTTTAATCTTTAACTGGGTTAAAGAATCAATGTCATTTAAAACACGGTTCACGATAAACCCAAAATCACATTCCATTTCAATCAGTCCCTAACTGTAAATTAGCAAGTGAGCAATTCCATAAGTATTTACCTCGAAGGCTGAAACCAACATCAGATCAATACCCTAGAAATCATTCAACTTAACTAATTTCCAGTTAGTTTCTGATTTTATTTACACCTTTGGGTCTAAGAACAGTATTATTGAAGATACCGTTCACGACAACCCAAAATCACATCCATTAATTATCGGGTAAAAAAACAAGTGTTATTTAAAACACTGTTCACGATAAACCCAAAAATCAATACCAATTCAATTCTGATTAAATATTATTTAATTGGTACACTTCATTAAATCTAAATAAAAAGATTTAATCTTTTTCTCAACTGGGCTTAAGAACAGTGTTAATGAAGACACCATTCACGACAAACCCAAATCACATTTGATATTCAATACATGGCTCTGAATAGAAAATATATCGGCTTATATTCAATATCAAATTCTACGACCAACAAACATCATATTGGAAATAACGATATAAATATATCTTTCAAATTTCCATAACAACAAATGTGTAATCACAAAATCCAACATCGAAATAATCCAAATACAATTTCGATTCAAATCCATTACAATTCAATTATTGGAAATTCTGCTTACTTTTAAAACCCTTTTTAAATTCAATTTATTTATTTAAAAATAAATAGAATTATAATTCTAGTTCAAAACTAGTTCATTACGATAAAAATCATTTTTTATCTTTTCAAATATGGAGTTTTTCATCAGAATTCTTCCCAAATCATTTCTTATGTTTTTACACAAATTATTGATATTTTTAATAATTTTATCAAGGCCCGTACAGTAGGTTTCCCTCAATGGCCATCGAACTGCACTTACATCGACCTTTTCCAAATTTGATTTGGACATAATTACAAATCCAACCGTTAGATTTAAAATCTCTAATATTCATTAGAAAGCTCTTTTCGATACGAACCCAACGGTTCCAGTTTTAGGAGAATCCGATGGTCGGATCTCCCGCAATATCCATTCGAAGTCAATGGTCGAAATTCACGAACTATCGCTGCGCGGCGCGTTTTATTCTGGCCATTATATTATATATATAATATATACTTCGTCGATTTCCTTTCGAAAACGAATTTTATAAATCGTTTTAAATTCGTTTTCAAAACGATTTCAACTTCATTTCAAATTCAAATCAAAATTGAATTTTTCCTTATAAATTCATTTCAATTTAATTTCAATTCAAATCGATTTTTAATTCAATTTCAGTTCGTTTTCATTTCAATTCAATTCGATTCAAATTCATTTTCTAAAATATTCGATTTTTGAAATCACTTTTCAATATTCATTAAAAACAAATAAAATCGATATAAATATCGTTCACGTCAAAATGGCGTCAACCTAATCAACACAGCTTCATATATTCTATTTTCAAATGTTCTATTTCAAATATTTCTATTCAAATATTTCTATTCAAACATTCTATTTCAAAACTAGAATGAGGCCCAATCAATTACCATATAATGTTAATTATATGGATTTTCTACTACACGTATACAACAACAACAATAAATCATCAACCATCATCCAAAGTGCGTTCTACACTGTATAAGCATCAAATATAAATATTTAACGCTTATAACAGTCTGTCAATCAATCAATCGACATACAACTAACTATTGGGATTAGTGTATGTCATATATCACCCCAATATCCATGTGGGGTTTTCAAACAATCAAACACAGATTTTATTTGTTCAGTTGGGCGATGTGTAAAATTTATTGTCCCAATCAGTATTAGTCAAATGCGTGTATATAAACAAATCGTTCGATTTGTTTATAACTATTTATTTCATTTTAAATACACGTTAAAAATTCCATTTTCAACTATAAAATATTTTAAATATATAAATATTTTATTTTCATTTCACATCACATCACACAATCAACTACAAAGCAAAATCAAACAAACAAGCATACAAGCCGTCCATGGTCTGTGGACGACGGGTGTCGGGTGCTACTAAACACCGTCTACATCCTAGTATATATTTCAAACTAGAAATAAATTAAAGGTGAGGAGTTCTCACAGAGGGTTCCACTCCGCCGTGCTTTGCTTTTGAATTGCTGAACCGTCTGGATCGGTTTGAAATTCCAATTGCAGTTCTTTTCATGCTGTTCACAATAAAAATTATATTTTTATCACTTCATTCAATAAATAAAAATCGTATTTTTATTTCTTCTTCATATATTTTTTTTACAACGCTTCTTTCTATATAAAAATTATATTTTTATATATCTACTTCATATAAAAAGATCGAATTTTTATATCATTGCTATAAAAATCACATTTTCATTTCAACATATATATAATAAAAATCAGATTTTTATTTCGCTACATATATAAAGATCAAATTTTTACCATCTATATAATATAAAAATCGTATTTTTATTATCACCACTATATAAAAATCATATTTTTAATCTTTCTATAATATAAAAATCATATTTTTATTCTATTGCAAAATCAAATCTTTTTCTGAAGATAAAAATCCTATTTTTACATACTTCTTTATACGTAAAGATCTAACCTTTTTATTTGTTAAAAATCTAAACATTTTTATTTTAAAAATCTCATTTTTAACCGTCGATTTTTATAAACAAAAATCACATTCTTATTCGCATCAAAATCATTTCTTTATTGTTCAAAAATCAAATCTTTACCTATTACTAAAATTTGTATCTTTATATAACCAAAGACAAATTTTTTATGTACCTATAATTAATAAAAACGAAATAGAACTCACTTTCTTTTCTTTAATCCACTGATTTGAAGGAAGGGGGTTGTCTGGTCTTCGTTGGAGCTGAGATGGGCAGCTGCTGGTTCAGAGGTTGTCGGGTGGTTCTCCACTTCGTCGGCGGTAGGGTAGGGTAGCAGTGGCGGTGGCTTTCTTTTTTTTGTTGGGTCTAGGGCACTGGAAATCAGAGGGAAACAAGGGGAAAGGGGGGTCGCCGGTTGATCAGAGAAGGGAGGGGTTGGGCGCGGAGGAGAGAGGGGGGTTTCGCCTGAGGCGCGGTGGGCCAGCGGCCGCTGCGGTGGAGGATCGACGTCTTCTTCTTTTTTCTTTCTTTTTCTTTTTTCTGATTTCGTTCTGAACGTAGAGGAGAGAGAGAAAGTATAGAGAGGAGGGGGGTTTAAAGTATATATTATATAATTATTTTATTATTTATTTCATTAACTCGTTGACTTTTTATTCGAACTCGAAACAAAGCCCATCGCCTGTTGTCCATAGCTAATTACCCCCATTCTGAACACAATGGGATATGTATCGTAGGCTGATTCGATCAGTTTTCATCAAAATCAACATATAACTCTATATATTGAATTTGAACGCGCATTTCAATTTATTGAGGTCACATACGGACAATAAAAATTCCTGAAAAATATTTTCTAGATTCTTATTGACGAAACAGTCCTAGCAAAAATAATTTCGCCAAATTCTGAGACCGTTTGAAAAATGGCCATTTTCCAGTCGATTAAAATCAACTAAAACCGGTCAAACGCGTTTTCCTTTGCCATGCTCACATATTGATTCGAAAAATTATGAAATTTGAAACCTAGCAATAATTGGACATCCCGGATCCAACAAAAGTGGTTTCGTCGAAATCCGAGGTCATTTGCAAAATTTCCATTTTCTAGAGGCCGAAATTCCATCGCGACTATTCTAAAATTTCAACTGGACATATCTTTTGATTCCCGCTATGAAATTTCAATTTTCCAGATTCGTTGGAAAGATATTCTCAAATAGATTCTATTATTTTTGGTTCCACTAAAATTCAGTTTATTTTGCACCCGGTACATTCATTTGAATTTTTAATTCGAATTATCGAACTACCGCGCCATTTTCAATTCCTTTTATAATTATAATTAAATAATTATATTCTAACGACGATCTATATAAATATATACGTTCGAATTCTATTCAAAATAAATTTCTCGTCATTATTATTTAAAATTATTCATTTTAAATAATCAAAATTCGCTAAAATTGCCAAAATATTTTTTTTTTAAATTGGCCCAGATTTCCGGGTTATTACAAAAAACAACGCAATACTTTTTAGAAAATGAAATCATTATAAGACTCAAGTCCCATCACACAATGCAACGCAAACGGAGGATAGAGTTTTACCTTATAATGATAAAAAATGCTTGATACGTAGAAAATAATATTTTTAATATTATTATTAGTGTCTAATATGTTTCAAAAATACTTCAGAGTAAATGTGTCAATCCTAGACGGCATAGCTACCATATACTATGTCGTCATATATAGGGTAACAATCATGACCGGGATGTCATATTGGAGGTTGGTTTCCATCATGAGTCAAGGCTAGGGAAGATCACCTAACCGATTCGAGACACTCTAGCAATGTCTCAGGATTCGGACGCTGACGAACCTTTGGATCCTGCAGGGCCAATCCACAAATACTTTAGTGGATTAATTATGCCTGAACACATGCTTCCCGATCCTGTTGGACCTACAAATTGCCCATTGGCGACCAATAAAAATCCGAGGTGCCTCATTCCATCAACTACATAAGTAAAAATGTCGGGCTGTGTAAAAACCCAAAAACCACTTCTAGCTAGAATGAAACGTGTGCACTGCCTGGGTTCCCTTGTCCCGTTTTTGACTCTACCGGGGTGTGAGGCTCACGATGTAACAAAATACACAAAGCTATGCCTAAATAGGCTATATTGGATCCAGATTAACCCTAGAGGGGGGGGGGGGGGGGCGGTGAATAGGGTTTATTAAAAACTAAGCGAGATATTAAAAATATCAGATCACATAGTGCAGCAAAAAATAAATGCAGAAAGGTAAATGACACAAAATATACCCAGCTTCGGCAAAATCCTGCCTACTGCTGCATTCCTAAGGTTTCTACTAGGTAATAGAACAGATCCCGCTTACAAGACCATGTAAACTTGCGAACCCCTCGCTCCTATTCTAATCCTACGCTCAAAACCTAGACTGATCTATATCCCCTAGATCAGATTTTCCCCTGGTTTTACAGACGAAAATAGTAAACCCCTAGTTTTTACAAACTCTATAAAACTGTCTAGTTTTATAGACGAAACTAGAAAACTAATACAACGATCACAAAAGAAATAATACAATTAAAAACAAAACAAAGAAAACCCCTCTTTAAAATATATGCTATATTGAATTAATGCCCGATCCATTTATCCTCTCATTAGCCTAATTGTTCATTCCCTCTGGAAAAAGGATGGTGGCTGATACTCGAATTAGGGTTTTCTGAAATCCCACAAACTCAATCGATTGAATTGAGGAAAAAGAATCTTCTTGGCTCTCTTATTCTCGTGGCTTGCTCCTTGACCGATTTAGGATTTTTGATGATTGAAAAATTTGTGAGTATGAAACGATTTCTATGTTTATGCTTTTGAATTTTTTGCTATGATTTTTCAATAATAAGGTCGATGATCAAAAGGTGTTATTATATAGGATTATAACATCCTATAATTGCTCTCTGATTTCCTGAAACTGGTTGCCATTTCTGAAGATAGAAAACTTCATGCCAAATTAGCATTGTGATTTATTGCTTGTCACTTTTGCTTCTCCAATTTGCTGTTGAAATAAAAAACATTCCATGCTATAGATTCCATTCACTACTTTGTCATCACTGATTGAATATTCATTTCCGGAAATATTTAAAAACAAGAATATATGTTTGCATTCATGACATTATTTATTTCCATAAATGTTATTCGATTGAATATTTTAAAAATAACTCCCCTGATATTTCATGCATGTTGAAATCCAGTTTTGTCACCATTTCTTTGAGCTATTACTTGGAAACATTCACTGATTTTCTGGTCGATTTTTTTTTGTCCCTCTTTGAATTTGAGAACAAAAAAAAAAACCAGTTGCCCAAAATATTTTGTCACAAATGGACAATTAAATACTTTCCATTCATTTATGTCCTGCTTTAAAATAAATCCTGCACCATTTCTTGCATGCTACTTCTATTACTTGCCTTTTGCTGTGGACATTCAATTGCAATCAAAACATCATGCATCTGCTGATTTTTGAATTACTACATTGATTAAATTGGCTGAGAAATCTAAAAGTAATTTTTTTCCCCTCTAAATAAAACATTACCAAAAACGTAGACCATGAATGAATCTTATTTGTGGTCCCTTGAAATAAATACTCATATCTAGAAACAATTGATCTCTTGGCAACATGATTTCAGGAAACGATAAACATTGATTTCATGAAAAAAAAATGTTTTTTTTTGAAATGATTCCGCCCCTAGTTTCTTGAAATAAAACATTGTTGTCCAAATAGACTATTGCCATCAAATATTCTGAATGATTGTTGATTTACCATATATATATATATATGTTCATACTCCTGAAAAATAAAAATGCTTTCTGAAAAACATTTTGAGCAATTGCTGAAATGATGCTTGCCATTTTGGGAGTTTCCTTGCAAGATTAAATTTGATGCACTCATGCCAAATACGCATTCATCCCATTTATTGTTCACTGTTGTGAGTATTCAGTGCATCATGCATTTGCCATGTTTGAGCCCCTCTCTGAATGTGGTTGATTTATTATCATGTCAATGAATGAATTGCCCTTGATATACTTGCATGATTTGATTTCAGCGAGTCACTTGATTTGCAATATATCATTGCCCAATATATACACTGTTATTTCAGGAAATAATAAAAATTGTTTTTTGGAAACATTTTGAAACCTCTTACCAAATTGATGTTGATATCCATGATAAATTGCATACATGATAAATTGCCCAAAATGTGATTGCGAGTCCTTGTTTGCTACATCCATTTGCACTTTATTGTGTATGTATGTATTCGGCTATGAACGCTTGTGTTTTCCTTCTTGTGCTTGTTTCACCATAGTTTGTGATATATGTAATTTCAGCTTCCTTTCTCTTTTACTGTCCATACATGATATTTTTGCTCTCATGTTTGATCACTTTGCTTGTGCATATATGACATTTGTGTTGAAATGCTTGAACCTTTAAAAAGCTGTTGTTCCTTGTGCTCTATCATTGCTCAACCTGCTTTTCTTCAATGCGTATAAAAATAAGTGCAGTTGCACATTCATGTATTACTGCTTTGTCCATGTTGTATTGATTTGCCTTATTAAGCAGCAATGACAACTCTATATTTCTTGCATGTCAACCAAAAAAAACACACACACACACATATATATATATGTATACGTGTGTATGTGTGTGTGTATATGTGTGTGTGTGTGTGTGCACAATTATGTCTATATGTTTCTATACATGAAAGTTAATATATAACTAAGTGAAATGTAACTACGTGAATTCAGAGTGTTGTGGTGAGAAAACATTGTAAATATGAATTTGTACAGTTGAATTTTATGACAGTGAAATGTAAAAATAGTGGAGTTATGGATTTGTACTGTTGAAATGTTGAAATAAAATATTATATTTAAATAAAATACTGTTTGAGTATTTAAATTCATGTGTAGTAGTATTCAATATAAATATAAATATTATATTTTGTCTGTGATGTAGTGAAACAGTACAATTACTATCACACTTAAAATAATATACATTTGTTTTGTTATCATCAAACAAAAATCATACAACTGTTATATACAACAACGTTATATACAACAATCTCCCCCTTTTGATGATGACAAACAAATATTAAGATTTTGAATATAATAAATGTGTTTGACAGTGAAACACTGAACTCCCCCTATTTGAATGCTCCCCCTACAACAGAATCTCCCCCTATAATTGTGCATGAGTGAAATGGAATGAAAATTGAATGAAATTTCCCCCCTTTTGTTATCATCAAAAGGATACAGAAATTAAAAATATAGATGAAAAATGACTAAAAATATTCATTTCAGCTTAAGAAGAAGAATAGTCGTCATAAATCTCAATCAGTCAAACAAAAATCATAATAAACTGAGAACAGGTGGCTTATTTCACATTGTAGAACGATGGATTTACAATGAATTTTATAAAAAGGAGGAGAGTTATAAAAATATGAATTTCAATTATTTTTAAAAGATATTATAAAAATGAAGTTAAAAAACAATGACGGATTTGGACTATAATTAATAATTCAATTTAAGTGACAAAATCAAATACTCTCAAATCCCAATAGCTATCAATCAACAAATCATAATACTTAATAAGATTTCAACAAATTTCACAGATTAGAAGATGGATTGATAAACTGATTTTTATACACCAAGGAGAATTTCATATAAATTTTTTTTCATTCAAATTTTTTTTATTTTATTTTCTTTTTATTTAAGAGCACACTAACCACACATAACCAGATCTTGGATTTTTAAATGAGATCAGTTGGAGCTTAAATATAAGTAATCTCATAACCAATCATAACCAGAGCTTGGATTTTTAAATGTGGTTAGAGAAGCACTTATGTATTAATTATATTTATCATTTTCAGCTACAAAAGAAAAACTCCTTAGTATATAAAACGAAATGGATGATAGAAATGTGGTAGGTACAGAAATGGTTTGTGAAATAAATTTCTAAATTAATCATATTATGAAATATGCTCAACTATACTGGGATCATTGAAAATTTTCAATTGTCACTAATTCTGAAAAATAACATAGTCCTATTTCTATCACAAATATTTACATTGTTTATTCAAAATGATTTTTAAAAAATATTAAACTCTCTACATTAATATAAAATCACGATGGATGGCAGAAATATGATAGATAACGAAGATGGTCATGAAATAATTGCCAATTCAAAGATATTATAATAACTGTTCAACCATCATGAAAATCTAAATAAAATCTCCACTTGTTGTGAAATATATTGTAGTCATTACTCATCATAATTTCAAATTCTGTTAATAATGTTGATGAATTATAAATACAGTTCAATTTGGATATTGATTTCAAATTTTGAATGAATAATCAATAAATAATTTTAAAATTGAAAATCAATTACAAGAGGAATATGCATATTTATACAAGATAAGAGGGATTAAAAAAATTTATACAGCAAAAGCAAATTCAGCACTTCTAATCAACTGATACCACTTGATGTCTCAATTAATGAGGATTTTAACATTACATAGGAGACGAGCAAGGATATCATAGACAAAAGAATTATAAGTACAAAGCCCAAGCAGACAAGATAACAGATTATGCACATGTATCAGAGCAACAAACAGATGATTCCAAAACAAACATTTTTCAAAACAGTATCAGTGCAGCACAGAAAATATTTTCAAATCATACTTGTCAAGATGACGGTCACATAAGATGATTCATGATCCAATGATTAAAAATACAATTTATTTGAAATCATTTGAGGAATATGAAACTCTCAAGATTCAGTGAATCAATCACACCAGAATGTAAATTTCAGATTTAAGATATGTGTGTGATCCAATAAATCAATAATTTCAAATGATTTTAAACATACAAATAATTAAATCAAATAAACATGAAATAGTAAAGAGATTTAAGACCATTTTTTCAAAGAAATTTCAAAATTATCTCTGACAAGTATAAGAGAAATTTCAGATCATTTACATCTAGTTTGAGAGGTATTCATGATCCAAAAAATTAAAAATAATTTATTTGAAATAACTTGAATCAATGTCAAGTTGAGATATAATGAATTATTCACACAAGATTGATAATTTCAAATTTAAGTGGTGTGTGATATTCAAAATATCAAGAATTTCAGATGATTTCAAACAAAACTAATTTCGACCATAATAATCATGAATAAAGATGAATTTCAAGATGTATCACTGAGATTCAAGACAAATCAAAATATCTAAGCCAAGCTGAAAAACAATGAAATTTTCACAACTGAGAAGTAGTAGGGTGTTGTAATGAGTATAATATTTCAAGATTTTTTAAAATGAATTAGAAGAACTCAAAACAGAGTTGTGTGGAACTTCATCAAATTTTCAGATCTTCAAGAATTTAGAATCCTAATTAACAATGTTCAAGATATGACAAGAATACATCAACACTGTTATGAATTCAGAAATCAGAAAAATAAACTTTAAAACAATTGCAAATATTTACAAGATTAAATTTAAGATCTAGAAATAATTAAAACATCATAGTTCTATTCAAATAAAACGAATTTCCACAAGATCATGAGAACTACAATTGGAAGTTAAAAAAGCCCAAGAAGTTACAATGATATGACAGTGATAAATAAAAACAGAAAAGATAATGAAAATAAATAGAAGGGGTAGAAAGATGAATAAACAAAGAAAAAAAATGAAAACTAAGAATATTTACAAAGGTGAGTTCAGAGATCGTACCAGAATCCATTGAAAATCAGAATCTCTAACTCAACAGATGTGGCTAAGGAACTGTGAATGATTCTCTGATATATAGCAGTTTGAATCTAGTTTTTATTTAGCTATGTAGTTCCTCAGCCTCCTTCGGTACCTAGCTATTAAGAGGATTGAGTGGTCTAACAAAATTTGTAAAACCACTCTCAATCGTTTTCTTACGTTTCGGTACCCAAATCTATTTGTATAACAATCCATCAGAATTTACTAAAGTTCCTTTAGGGACCCAAATCTATTTGAATTTATATGAATTCACTTTGTTTCTTTTTGGGGTCCAAAATGGATTAGATAGATTGTTATCAAACAACTTCTTTTCACATTTGTGATTCAAAAAACTTTTGAAATATTCAGAGTTTAACTTTTCAAAACTATCCTTCTTGAAGCAACTTGAGGGATTTCTAAAACCATTTGAATTGGCATTTTCAAAAACATTATTTTTCCCAAAGCCAATACCATATTTATTTCCAATAGAAACTTGATTTTGCAATAACACATTCAACGATTTTTCCCCATTAGAAAATTTATCCAAAGTTGATTCTAATCGTTGAATTTTGGATTTAAGATCACTATTTTCTTTTATTAAATCAGAATATTGATTATTAGTGAACTTCCTTTAAATATCATGTTGTTTCAAAACCAAAATTTCAGATTCGAGTAATTTTATTTTGGCTTGGGACTCAGAGATCTTAGATTCAAATTGTTTTTGTTTTTCAAACTCAAATTTCTTGAATTTTTCAATCTCATTTTCAAGTTCTTTCAAAATCAAATCAGATTTCAACAAATTCTCCTTTTCAGCAATTTCAAATTTGGAATGTATATCAGTCTTAAAAATTTCAAATTCCTTTTATAGAAAATTGTTCAGACTTGACAACTCAATATTGTTTTCTTTTAAGATCAAAATTTCCTTTTCAAACATTTGAATATTTTTATTGAGATGAACAAGATTGGTTTTCAATTTCAAACAATTTTTGCAATCTGAATTTGAAGAATTTTTAAAATATTCAAGTTGTGATTCCAAATCAAAAATTTTGCTGGTCAACTTAGAATTCTTAGATTTTAGAGATTTATTTTTCAGGTTGATTTTATCAATAGATTTGGTTAAATCAACACAAAAATAAACTAGATCTTCATATGAAAAATTTCTTATTTCATCATCTGTTGAATCTCCAACACTATCATTATCTGATTCTTCTTTAGTAAATCCTGTTAGACATACTTCTGAATCTGAGCTGATCTTTGCAGGTTTTGAGTACCTGTTGCCATTTTGTTCAAACTTTGCATTGAGAGTTCTCCCTATTTCCTACGCAGCCAAACAATGGGAGATAAGATCAAGTTGATTATTACTAAGATGAGAATAGAGAATATGCATAACACAAGAATTAATATTCCTATCAATTATATCACCTCCATTGTTAACAACATCCCAGTAGTTAATATCAACAAATATCAAATAGGATTTCATTTCTGATTTCCAATTAAAAAAATTTGTACAATTAAATATGTTTGGAATGTGGCTGGACTGACTCTCAAAGGGCTGACAAGTAGGATCCATGATTTACTCTAGAGTTAATAGAATACCTACTCTGATACCACTTATTGGATCAAGATTAACCCTAGAGGGGGGGGGGTGAATATGGTTTATTAAAAATTAAGCGAGATATTAAATATATCATATCACAGAATGCAACAAAAAATAAATGCAGAAAGGTAAATGACACAAGATATACCCAGCTTTGGCAAAATCCTGCCTACTGCTGCAATCCTAAAGTTTCTACTAGGTAATAGAACAGATCCCGCTTACAAGACCACGTAAACTTGTCAACCCCTAGCTCCTATTCTAATCCTTCTCTCAAAACCTCGACTGTTCTATATCCCCTAGATCTGAATTTCCCCTAGTTTTACAGACGAAACTAGTAAACCCCTAGTTTTTACTAACTCTAGAAAACTGTCTAGTTTTATAGATGAAACAAAAAAACTGATACAACGATTACAAAAGAAATAATACAATTAAAAACAAAACAAAGAAAACCCCTCTTTAAAATATATGCTATGTTGAATTAATGCCCGATCCATTTATCCTCTCATTTGCCCAATTGTTCGTTTCCTCTGGAAAAAGGATGGCGGCTGATACTCGAATTAGGGTTTTCTGAATCCCACAAACTCGATCGATTGAATTGAGGAAAAAGAATCTTCTTGGATCTGTTATTCTCATGGCTTGCTCCTTGTCCGATTTAGGATTCTTGATGATTGAAAAATTAGAGAGTTTGAAACGATTTCTATGTTTATGCTTTTGAATTTTTTGCTATGATTTTTTAATAATAAGGCCGATGATGAAAAGGTGTTATTATATAGGATTATAACATCCTATAATTGATCTCTGATTTCCTGAAACTGATTGCCATTTCTAAAGATAGAAAACTTCATGCCAAATGAGCATTGTGAATTATTGCTTGTCACTTTTGCTTCTCCAATTTGCTGTTGAAATAAAAAACATTCCATGCTAAAGATTCCATTCACTGCTTTGTCATCACTAATTGAATATTCATTTCTGGAAATGTTTAAAAACAAGAATATATGCTTGCATTCATGACATTATTTATTTCCAGAAATGTTATTCGATTGATTGTTTTAAAAAAAACTACCCTGATATTTCATGCATGTTGAAATCTAGTTTTGTCACCATATCTTTGAGCTAGTACTTGGAAACATTCACTGATTTTTTGGACGATTTTTTTTGTCCTTCTTTGAATTTGAGAACAAAAAAAAAATTCCAGTTGCCCAAAATATTTTATGTCACAAATGCACAATTAAATACTTTCCATTCATTTATGTTCTGCTTTAAAATAAATCCTGCACCATTTCTTGCATGGCACTTCTATTACTTGCCTTTTGCTGTGGAAATTCAATTGGAATCAAAACATCATGCATCTGCTGATTTTTGAATTGCTACCTTGATTAAATTGGCTGAGAAATCTAAAAGTAATTTTTTCCCCTCTAAAAAAAACATTACCAAAAACGTAGACCATGAATGAATCTTATTTGTGGCCCCTTGAAATAAATACTCATATCTGGAAATAATTGATCTCTTGGCAACATGATTTCAGGAAACAATAAACATTGATTTCATGCAAAAAAAGATATGTTTTATTTTTGAAATGATTCCGCCCCTAGTTTCTTGAAATAAAACATTGTTGTCCAAATAGACTATTGCCATCAAATATTCTGAATGATCGTTGCTTTACCATATATGTATATGTGTATACTCCTGAAAAATAAAAATGCTTTCTAAAAAACTTTTTGAGCAGTTGCTGAAATGATGCTTGCCATTTTTGGAGTTTCCTTGCAAGATTAAATATGATGCATTCATGCCAAATACGCATTCATCCCATTTATTGTTCACTGTTGTGTGTATTCAGTGCATCAAGCATTTGCCATGTTTGAGCCCCTCTCTGAATGTGGTTGATTTATTGTCATGTCAATGAATGAATTTCCCTTGAAATACTTGCATGATTTGATTTCAGTGTGTAACAACTCGGAATTTTAAGTGTATTTTTATTTTATTTTATTCGTTTAAAACTCAGTTTGTTTGTACTTTTATAACTGTTTTTTGATTCTGAATTAAAATTATAACATGAAATTGATTTATAATGAAATTTTTATCTTTAATATTTTGTTATTTTCATTTAGAAGTGATTTAAATAAATTTATATTGAAAACGACAAATTTTTGTCACTTCGTTTGAATTAGTTTTTGACGATTATTTGCGGTAGCGACAACCGATATATCTCAACTAAAAAAAATGAAAATGTAATATAAAAATAAAAATACGAAATTTTTTAATTGGGATGCGTCTAACCAAACAAGGCATAGAAATTAATTTCATCAGAAAATTTGAATGTTTGTCGATCACACAATTTTCAGTGCAAAACTGCGCATATCAATTCAAATTTTAACGATTTTAAAATCTCTTCGAAATCAGTATGAACAAACATGAAAAATATTCTATTTGTTGTCATGAATCTGACGACGAAATTCGTTTCGCGAAAATCAGATATTTTGACCTCCGTTTAATTGTTTTCTCGTGCCATTTTTCCCTTTTAAAAGCGGTCCGTACTGCCTTTTTGAACAGAGCATCCTGACACTGCAAATTATATACTGTTGCGTCCGTCACGTCGTGCTGATTAGCGCAATATATTCGTTACTCAGTTTCGGTGCCCGGTTCGCACAGAAATCACGAAAAAGCTTGCATAGTTCATTTTTGGAACAAAGCCATTTGAGTTTGACGTGTCCCTATTTGGATCCTACATATTTTTATAGGCATTTTGGGTCTGCAAAACCTGTCATTTTATTTTACTAAAACATTCATTTGTTTTTTTTTCTAAAAGAGTAGAAAATGGACATTTTTATAAATATTTTTATGTTGAAAGCCATGCACGTCATTTTCTTATTATTCCTTAGTAGCACGTTACTCATTCATTCCATGCGTTACATTCACGTGTGAATGGTGCCCTTCCATTTCAATTCCAAAGCTCTTATCATTTCCATGCATTCAATACATGCATACAACGTAACCTTTTCATCCCTTTTGTCTCCAAACCGTTTCATTCATTTCAAAAGCCAAAAAGGACATGTAACATTGGACTTCATAAAGGAAAAAGGATGTAGCTCCCTTATATTTAGTTAATCCATCCGTACCTTTCAAAATTCCAATAGCCAAGTCTTTTAGTATTTTCCGAAGTTTGAATCGTCCTCTCTTCTGTAACCGTTTATTTGGAAAGCTGAAAAGAGTGGATTCGAAAGGCGTGCGTTTTCATTTTCCTAAATAAAGCAAGAATTTGAATTAGTCGTATTGAATGGATATTCTCGGTTGTAGCTCCATTTTCGGAATTTAAGGAGAACAAATATCATCAATCGTTCGCTCATCTTTATATTTGTTTTTTTTTCTACCACATTTATTTTCCCATTCAAACTGCTGTGTCCATGTTCTCTCTCTCCACTATTCTTTCCGTCGTTCATCTCCCACATGCGAAAGAAGAAAAAAAAAACCTTCCCAACACCGATCTGGTCTTCGCTTCGGTCCTTTGACGCCGAGAAGGCACTGAACGACTCCAGCTCTGGCTGAACCCAAGCAGCCGAATTCACTGCACCGACCTTATGCGCCACCAGCAAAGCTCCAGAAATCTCTGACGCCGAGCCACCTCAGATCGTTCCGAGATTTTCCGCACCACTGCTTGATATTTGCCCAATCAAGCACTGCGTAGAACCAAGGAGTCGGCGTTCACCATCCGCAGTGTTCACTGTAGTTCCTGTAGTTTGCGCCATCCATTGTCATTTAATCGTAAGTTCTCTTACGATTAAATCTATTTTTCAAGTGGTCGACTTCGGTTTCCACAAAATATAAATGGTTTGGGGTTGTTTGCTCTTCTTATTCCGTCGTTTGTTACTGTCTTAATCGTGCATATGCAAGTTGAAAATAGCATAATTGGGTTTACGCACTGTTTACACACTTATTGTCCGCCTAGCATAAACCAGACTAGCTCTTCAATCAATGAATCTACTGCTGTTATAGACTTGAGAAGTTGCATGCTTAAAGTTGAGGCCCATTTCGTTTTACTGCTCACATATGTGCTGTCATTTTTGTAGTGCTTGCCTAATTCATTCATGCTATAGCCATTCGAGAATACCTAGCATGAACCCGAAAACCCATGCTTAGACTTATTTGTCATGCATACCATTTCTTTAATTGTGAAAATTGAACACACAGGTTCACTAATCATTGCGCCCATTTATTTGAAGTTGCAAGTGACATTTGTTTAGGTACAATACCCTGATAATGCATATGTATGAATGGGCATGTGAAAGGCATGTGTGTGAAAAAATATAAATAAATTGTTTGAGTGTAGTGCATGTGTTTATGTTTTCATGCGTGTGTATGTGCATGTAATGTGGTGCGTGGCGAGTGTATTTTATGAGTAATTCATGTGTGTGCAACATTTGACAGGGATATACATACTAATCTTGCCTCGCATTGTGTAATACTGTAGCATCATTGTACTATGCGTCCTCAGTATTTTCTGGTTGCACCTGCTTTATACCTTCAGACTAGCCATATATGCCATGACCGGTAGACAACATAAAACATAAGGCAGATAGTGTAGATGATATATTTAAACTCATACTGATATGTTGGAACAACCAATTGTAGATTTAGAAACCGGACTCCCTTGGCCACAATCATTGGTATATAAAGGATTTAATTCGTTCCCTTTAACCTTTAATTGTTTTGCTCGCCAGACTTATTTTATGTCAAATGTGTGTTGGCATGCCTTTGTGTATACTGCTACCATTTTTTACTTGCCCTCATTCTCTTGTTTAGGATTTATTATTTTACACCATTATGTCACCTACACGTGTAGGACTACCATTCTTGGTTTTTATACTCCATTGCATCTTAAATTCGAAATTTTTGCTATACTATTGTTGACTTGCATATACTTCGACAGTATGACAAGAGTGTATACTTTTTGGCAGTTTCATTTATCGATATACTCGAATTATTCAAATAAATTTGTGGGGATTAAGCTAATTATAATTATGTGTTTATCGAAGTTTGCTAACTTGAAATAAGTTTAATCCTGACTCGGGTGTTTTGTGTTTTTCATGGAACGCTCGGGTCAGATATGAGCATTGTAGATTTTAAAGTTTTCAGCTCGCAAAACTGGAGAGAAATGTGAAGACGTTTACGTGCGCGCAAGTCTCGACTCTCGACAAAAATGTAAAGTTTTATTTCAAAAATTCATGAAAATATTTTATCTTCCGCTGTGAAAAATGTTTGCAAATCTATGATATTTTTGTATATAAATTCCGCTGTGAGATACACTGTAATCTTTCTGTGACCTGTGATTCTGTGATTTATTATATTTACCTCAAAAGCTAATAACAATTCACCATTTTGAGCGTTTCAAGTTGGTTTAATTACCGGCTTGAAGCGGTCGAAAATGGCCGGTCGTTACAAGTGGTATCAGAGCTTTGGTTTATCAAAGCTTTAGCTTATGGGGTAAAAGCTCATTAGAGATAGGGTAGTGATACCCTAGAATGAGTGGAATCAGTCGCAGAATCCTTCTTGTGACAGAGCGTATTTTTAAAATATAAATTATTTTGAAACATAAAGTATTTTTGAAATCTAAATCCTTTTGGAATTCCCACTCTTCGAATCCGTTCTCTTCCATGTCTTCTTCATTTAGTTCTCCTTCGATTTGAATCTTGATCGCATTTGATATTCATCTTCGGGTTGTCGCGGTTTTTCGAGATTACGAGAGAATGTAAATATTGCAGATAAAGTTAAAATGATGAATAAAATGATTTGGTTATAACTAAGGAGATCGTTTGACTAAACCTTGAGAATTTTGTTTCGGAATACTTTGAAATTGATTTCTAAAGTTTTGGAAAAAGTACTAGTAGTATATACAAGTATTTTCAAATAAAAAAGTGAATTGATTTTTTTGAAATGTTTTCGAAAAGAAAATATATGAATAAATGCCAGTTTGGTAGCTTTGCTACATGATTTTCCAATGAAGTTTTATTTGTGGAGCATGATTTGATATATGCATATATGTATATTTTGAATGACTAAAAGAAAATCCGGAATTGATTCTCGATTTGGTCGAATGATAATCCTTTATATTAGGATAGTGTAATTATACATCTTTAGATGTTTTGATAAGAAATAATTGAACTAATGTTTTCTAATTATTAAATTGAAAAGTATAATTTTCAACTATTTGAATGATCTGACCATTTGTGAAAAAGATTTGGAATGATATTTAAAATTCAAATCAAAACTGAATTGGTATTGAAATGAAATTTCGAGAATCTTTGATATTGAATATCTGATATGAAGATTTCGAACCTTATATGGAAGATTGATATAAAATGATTATTAATTCGAAATTTGTTGAATTGGAAGTTAATTGATGAATCCTTATATAATGGAATTTATATAAGAACAATATATCTGAAACATGATGTTGAAAAGAAAATCTTATGTAAATTGATATTTATGTAAGTGCGGTATGCGTGAAATGTGAAATGAAGTACTATATATACAGTATATATGTTTAAGAAATAAAGATATGGGAATTACCTTCCATCGAAATCGCAATTCCTGAGAGAGGGATTGTATTGGTGCTCGTCGAGAGTGTCCATTGAAAATCGGAAATCGTAGCTACGTTGGTGCTCCGTCGACAGGAGTATCCATCGATATTGGAATCTCACTCGGTGAGATCATGTTGATTATTATTATTACTTATCTGTTCTAGCGTAATTCGGGGGGCGAGATGCCTACAGTTACAAGCGATTTCACTGGGATAGTGACGAAACCGCCGCGTAACTGTGATCTAGACGCCATAGCGTAATTTGGGGGCGCGATGCCTACAGTTACAAGCGATTTCACTGGGATAGTGACGTAACCGCCGCGTAACTGCGATCTATGGCAACAACCATGGCGTAATTCGAGGGGTGTGATACCTACGGTTACAAGCGATTCTACTGGGATAGTAGCGCAACCACCGAGTAACCGCGATCCATGGGGGAAGTATTTTCCATATCTATTTTAAATTTTTTAAGTATTTTCACTGGGAGTTGAAACAAGTATATTTAGTACTTAAAGATTTTGGTCGTGCGCCTGGCCAGCGTATGCCTAACATCTGTAAGAACGACAGTAAACTTGTTAAACTTCGAGTTATCAAGTATTTTCAAACGTTAGATAACAAACCAATAACCTGCAATTAAATTTATATAACCGCGACATAATAAACTAAGAAAGAGATTTTAAATGTTTTTAAAACAAATATTTTCGGATATAATTTTTTTTTCAATATTTAAATCTTCTTTTGAAGTTTCCCTTCCATTTGAATCCATCTTCCTTCGTTGATCCTCTTTGATTAGGTTCTTTCGTTCGTTTAGCTTTTAACTTAAATTCTATGACTTATCCTTGTCTACAACAAGGTAAGAAGTAGAAGGAGAGTGTAAGTCTTCCAGCGAGTCCATTTTACTAAATATTGATTTAAAATAACTATTTTGAAAAAGTATTATAATATGGAATTTCCTTAGTGTAGTATTGAAATTTTGATATATATTCTGTTTAAATATAGGAAGATGTTTTGAGTATTTACCTGACGTTGAAATTGGCCTATCGAATGCTTAGTGATTTGGTTATACGTCTGATCAACGTATATGTTAAATCCCATAAGTATTTGATATATATAGAGTCACACTCTAGTCGCTTGAAAATGATTCTGGTGATGACTGCGCAACATCATCGATGTCTATTTTCGGGTTTCGATAGTGGGATGGATATATATTGCCAATCGAGACGTCGAGTGAATACTTAAAATTATTTCAAAATGTTAGAAAATATTTTAACATTGGTTTAAAAATATATATCTCAGGGCATCTATGAATATGAAAATAAACTTGAACTATTGTTTTAAATATATTAATTATTTAATTACTATTTTCCTTCCTTGTTCCTTTTCGAGGACGAAAAGGTTTAAGTGGGGGAGAATATAACAGCTCAGAATTTTAAGTGTATTTTTATTTTATTTTATTCGTTTAAAACACAGTTTGTTTGTACTTTTATAACTATTTTTGATTCTAAATTAAAATTAAAACATGAAATTGATTTATAATGAAATGTTTATCTTTAATATTTTATTATTTTCATTTAGAAGTGATTTAAATAATTTTATATTGAAAACGACAAATTTTTGTCACTTCGTTTGAATTAGTTTTTGACGATTATTTGCGGTAGCGACAACCGATATATCTCAAATAAAAAAAAATGAAAATGTAATATAAAAATAAAAATACGAAAATTTTTATTTGAGATGCATCTAATCAGACAAGGCATAGAAATTAATTTCATCAGAAAATTTGAATGTTTGTCGATCGCACAATTTTCAGCGCAAAACTGCGCATATCAGTTCAAATTTTAACGATTTTAAAATCTCTTCGAAATCAGTTCGGACAAACACGAAAAATGTTCTATTTGTTGTCATGAATCTGACGGCGAAATACGTTTCGTGAAAATCAGACATTTTGACCTCCGTTTAATTGTTTTCTCGTGCCATTTTTCCCTTTTAAAAGCGGTCCGTAATGCCTTTTTGAACAGAGCATCCTGACACTGCAAATTATATATTGTTGCATCTGTCTCGTCGTGATGATTAGCGCAATATATTCGTTTGTCAGTTTCGGTCCCCGGTTTGCGCAGAAATCATGAAAATGCTTGCACAGTTCATTTTTGGAACAAAGTCATTTGAGTTTGACGTGTCCCTATTTGGATCCTACATATTTTTATAGGCATTTTGGGTATGTAAAACCTGTCATTTTATTTTACTAAAACATTCATTTGTTTTATTTCTAAAAGAGTAGAAAAAGGACATTTTTATAAATATTTTTATGTTGAAAGCCATGCACGTCATTTTATTATTATTCCTTAGTAGCACGTTACTCATTCATTCCATGCGTTACATTCATGTGTGAATGGTGCCCTTCCATTTCAATTCTAAAGCTCTTATCATTTCCATGCATTCAATACATGCATGCAACGTAACCTTTTCATCCCTTTTGTCTCCAAACCGTTTCATTCATTTCAAAAGCCAAAAAGGACACGTAACATTGGACTTCATAAAGGAAAAAGGATGTAGCTCCCTTATATTTAGTTAATCCATCAGTACCTTTCAAAATTCCAATAGCCAAGTCTTTTAGTATTTTCAAAAGTTTGAATCGTCCTCTCTTCTGTAACCATTTATTTGGAAAGCTGAAAAGAGTGGATTCGAAAGGCATGCGTTTTCATTTTCCTAAATAAAGCAAGAATTTGAATTAGTCGTATTGAATGGGTATTCTCGGTTGTAGTTCCTTTTTTGGAATTTGAGGAGAACAAATATCATCAATCGTTCGCTAATCTTTATATTTGTTTTTTTTCTACCACATTTATTTTCCCATTCAAACTGTTGTGTCCATTTTCTCTCTCTCCACTATTCTTTCCGTCGTTCATCTCCCTCTTGCAAAAGAAGAAAAAAAAAACCTTCCCAACACCGATCTGGTCTTCGCTTCCGTCCTTTGACGCCGAGAAGGCACTGAACGACTCCAGCTCCGACTGAACCCAAGCAGCCAAATTCACCGCACCGACCTTGTGCGCCACCAGTAGAGCTCCAGAAATCTCTGACGCCGAGCCTCCTCAGATCGTTTCGAGATTTTCCGCACCACTGCTTGAGATTTTCCAAATCAAGCACTGCGTAGAACCAAGGAGTCGGCGTTCACCATCCGCAGCGTTCACTGCAGTTCCTGTAGTCTGCGCCGTCCATTGTCATTCGATCGTAAGTTCTCTTACGATTAAATCTATTTTTCAAGTGGTCGACTTCGGTTTCCACAAAATATAAATGGTTTGGGGGTTTTTACTCTTGTTATTCCATCGTTTGTTACTGTCTTGATCGTGCATCTGCAAGTTGAAAATAGCATAACTGGGTTTACGCACTGTTGACACACTTATTGTCTGTCTAGCATAAACCAGACGAGCTCTTCTATCAATGAATCTACTGCTGTTATAGACTTGAGAAGTTGCATGCTTAAAGTTGAGGCCCATTTCTTTTTACTGCTCACATGTGTGCTGTCATTTTTGTAATGCTTGCCTAATTCATTCATGCTATAGCCATTCGAGAATACCCAGCATGAACCCGAAAACCCATGCTTAGACTTATTTGTCATGCATACCTTTGCTTTAATTGCGGAAATTGAACACACAGGTTCACTAATCATTGCGCCCATTTATTTGAAGTTGCAAGTGACATTTGTTTAGGTACAATACCGTGATAACGCATATGTATGAATGGGCGTGTGAAAGGCATGTGTGTGAAAAAATATAAATAAATTGTTTGAGTGTAGTGCATGTGTTTATGTTTTCATGCTGTGTATGTGCATGTAATGTGGTGCGTGGCGAGTGTATTTTATGAGTAATTCATGTGTGTGCAACATTTGACTGGGATATACATACTAATCTTGCCTCACATTGTGTAATACTGTAGCATCATTGTACTATGCGTCCTCAGTATTTTCTGGTTGCACCTGCTTTATACCTTCAGACTAGCCATATATGCCATGACTGGTAGACAACATAAAACATAAGGCAGATAGTGTAGATGATATATTTAAACTCATACTGATATGTTGGAACAATCAATTGAAGATTTAGGAACCGGACTCCCTTGGCCACAGTCATTGGTATATAAAGGATTTAATTCGTTCCCTTTTATCTTTAATTGTTTTTCTCGCCAATCTTATTTTATGTCATATGTGTGTTGGCATGGCTTTGTGTACACTACTACCATTTTTACTTGCCCTCATTCACTCGTTTAGGATTTGTTATTTTAGACCATTATGTCACCTACACGTGTAGGACTGCCATTCTTGGTTTTTATACTCCGTTGCATCTTAAATTCGAGATTGTTGCTATACTATTTTTGACTTGCATATACTTCGACAGTATGACATGAGTGTATACTTTTCGGTAGTTTCATTTATTGATATACTCGAATTATTCAAAAAAAAATGTGGGGATTAAGCTAATTATAATTATGTGTTTATCGAAGTTTGCTAACTTGAAATAAGTTTAATCCTGACTCGGGTGTTTTGTGTTTTGCATGGAACGCTCTGGTCAGATACGAGCATTGCAGATTTTAAAGTTTTCAGCTCGCAAAACTGGAGAGAAATGTGAAGACGTTTACATGCGTGCAAGTCTCGACTCTCGACAAAAAATGTAAAGTTTTATTTCAAAAATTCATGAAAATATTTTATCTTCCGCTGTGAAAAATGTTTGCAAATCTCTGATATTTTTGTATATAAATTCCGCTGTGAGATATACTATAATCTTTCTATGACCTGTGATTCTGTGATTTATTCTATTTACCTCAAAAGCTAATAACTATTCACCGTTTTGAGCGTTTCGAGTTGGTTTAATTACCGGCTTGAAGTGGTCGAAAATGGCGGGTCGTTACACAGTGAGTCACTTGATTTGCACTATATCATTGCCCAATATATACACTGTTATTTCAGGAAACAATAAAAATTGTTTTTGGAAACATTTTGAAACCTCTTACCAAATTGATGTTGATATCCATGATAAATTGCATACATGAAAAATTGCCCAAAATGTGATTGCGAGTCCTTGTTTGCTACATCCATTTGCACTTTATTGTGTATGTATGTAATCGGCTATGAACACTTGTGTTTTCCTTATTGTGCTTGTTTCACCATAGTTTGTGATATATGTAATATCAGCTTCCTTTCACTTGTATTGTACATACATGATATTTTTGCTCTCATGTTTGATCACTTTGCTTGTGCATACATGACATTTGTGCTGAAATGCTTGACCCTTTAGAAAGCTGCTGTTTCTTGTGCTCTATCATTGCTCAACCTTCTTTTCTTCAATGCATATAAAAATAAGTGCAGTTGCACATTCATGTATTACTGTTTTGTCCATGTTGTATTGATGTGCCTTATTAAGCAGCCATGACAACTCTATATTTCTTGCATGTCAACCAAAAAAACATATATATATATATATATATGTGTGTGTGTGTGTGTGTGTGTGTGTGTGTGTGTATGTGTGTGTGTATGTGTGTGTGTGTGTGCACACACAATTATGTGTATATGTGTTTGTACATGAAAGTTAATATATAACTAAGTGAAATGTAACTACGTGAATTCAGAGTGTTGTAGTGAGAAAACATTGTAAATATGAATTTGTACAGTTGAATTTTATGACAGTGAAATGTACAAAGAGTGGAGCTATGGATTTGTACTTTTGAAATGTTGAAGTAAAATATTATATTTAAATAAAATACTGTTTGAATATTTAAATTCATGTGTAGTAGTATTCAATTTAAATTTAAATATTATATTTTGTCTGTGATGTAGTGAAACAGTACAATTACTAACACATTTAAAATAATATACATTTGTTTTGTTATCATCAAACAAAAATCATACAACTGTTATATACAACAACATTATATACAACAAGCTATGCTTTGATCATCATCCACAAGGCTCTGCTTTTCGACAAAAGCCCCGATCAATTGCATCTTGGCATGTCACATTGACAGTCCATACCATGTGATTAATAACTACCAATATATAACCTTCGAGCTTGTGCATCTCAAAGAAGGGTGTTTAGCAGGAGAATAAATTCTCCGCCACCACAGAAATATATTAATAGATATCAATTAAATTACATGGCACAAAATTCAATGTTGGACACACATCCATTTACAAGTCCGTTCTGGGTTTGAACGAAACCGGAGTCACCTAGGTGCTCGCGTATCCACACGATCAACAGGCGCGTCCGGGCAACTACCACCTTAACCCTTTATTGGTAGCTAGCCAACGCCAGGCATCGTTAGTTATCCTTTCGACGTGAAGATCTCCGGTCTTCAATCGCCATAAAATTATTTGAAATGAGTTGAACTCGGTCTTTTCAAATAATTTTTCGAATTATTATCATTTAAACCACAAATATCATTAACATTAATTTATAACAATTTATTGCTATTTTTATTTATTTAAAAATAGCTCAATATAATTAAACGACGCTTCGGGTCAATAGGCGGCTCTAGCGCTGTTTTTACCAAAATTTGATTTACTCTTATCTTAAAATCTAACCGTTAGATTTTGTTAAAGTTTACATCATCGAAAAGATCTTCCTAAAGCGGTCCTAAGTTCCACATTTGGGAAAATCCGACGGTTGGATTTTATGGTATAATCGTTTAAAGTTACGATTGCCGAAATACGAACTACCGCGCGTGATTCGTTTAAATTTTAATTTATATTTAAATATAAATATAAATTAATTTGTCGATTCCTACAATTTCAACCATCACAAACATACCAAGTGCAACCCATATTCATCTTAGAGATTTATACATATGATTTTCCTAATTCTTCAAACATGATAAAAATGATGATTCTAAATAAATCATGTTTTTGATAACTAATTACTTCCAATGGTAAACAAATTATATTGAAAATATATTTTCTTAATGTCCACACCTTTTATTGAAACCAAATAACAAATAAGACACGATTTTGATTCTACTATTTTTATTGTATCTAAAGTAACAATAAACATTTTAACATTTTAAATCAATTCTTTTCTTTCATATGGAATGTCAATAAAAATGCGACTTTTGAAATCTATTCTTTTTATTTACATCTAAATTGTAAATAAAAATATGACTTTTTATTCTAAGTTTTCATTTATCAAAATTGCAAATAAAAATGTAACCCTTTAATTCATGTCCTTATTTACATCTAAAATGTAAACAAAATATAACTTTTATTATAATGTTTTTATTTGCATCTAAAACTGCAAACAAAAATGCAACCTTTGTTCAATGTTTTGTTTGCAACTAAATTTGCAAACAAAAATGCAACTTCTTCCTACGGTGTTTATTCGCATCTAAATATGCAAATAAAAATGTAATCTTTTTCTATGATGTTTATTGGCATCTAAATATGAAAATAAAAATGTAAGTTTTAACTACGATATTTATTTGCATCTAAATATGCAAATAAAAATGTAATTTTAATAAAATGTTTTGTTTGAAACTAAATTTGCAAACAAAAATGTTACTTTTATTTTAATGTCTTGTTTACATCAAAAATGCAACAATGCAACTCTTTAAATCATATTTTTATTTGTATCTAAAATACAAAATAAAAATGTAACTTTAATTTTAATGTTTTTGTTTACATCTAAAATTGCAAACAAAATGCAACTCTTTAAATCATGTTTTGTTTTTTGCATCTAAAATTGCAAACAAAAATGTAACTTTTAATTTAATGTTTATTTGCATCAAAGAATGCAAATAAAAGAATAACTTTTTATTTCAATGTTTATTTGCATCAAAGACTGCAAATAAAGAACAACTTTTTAATTCAATGTATATTTGCATCAAGGAATGCAAATAAAAGAATAGCTTTTTAATTTAATGTTTATTTGCATCAAAGACTGCAAATAAAGATCAACTTTTTAATTCAATGTATATTAGCATCAAGGAATGCAAATAAAAAAATAACTTTTTAATTCAACGTTTATTTGCATCAAGGGATGCAAATAAAGAATAACTCTATTTCAGTACAATTATATATTTCAAAAATGTTATATTTTCAATTGTATTGACAATTCTATTTCAGTACAATAATATAGGAAAAAATGGTATATTGACAATTCTATTAGATCCAATAAAATGACAAAATAATATTTTATATTGAATTTACAATTTTATTTCAATTGAATAAAAATGATAAAACATTGTTTCATATTGGATTGACGATTCTATTTCGATTCAACTAAAATAATCAAAATAATGTTTTTACATTGAATTGAAAATCTAATTCAATTCAACGAAAATGATCAAAATAATGTTTTTATGTTGAATTGCCAATCTAATGCAATTCATCAAAAATGATCAAAATAATGTTTTTATGTTGAATTGCCAGTCTAATGCAATTCATCAAAAATGATCAGAATAATGTTTTTGAATTGCCAATCTAATGCAATTCAACAAAAATGATTAAAATAATGTTTTTATGTTGAATTCCCAATCTAATGCAATTCAACGAAAATGATCAAAATCACGTTTTTATGTTGAATTGCCAATCTAATGCAATTCAACAATATGACAAAATGATTTATTTTATTGAAATAGAAATTCTAATCTAAATCAATAATACAACAAAATGATTTATTTTTATTTTTCCAACACATATAAATATGTGTTTATACATCACCAACAAACAGATAAATCATCCACAATATCATCACATAGCAGATCTCAGTCAAACACATACAATCGTCACATAGCAAATAAACTAAATAATTAATGAATTATATAAAAAGAAGAGATCTAACAGTCATGACTCAAATTGGTCCAAAATTCCAATAGCTCGGAATTATCCCTTTTCAGTCTAGGAATGTAGATCTTTGTCGTATGATCTTGCCGAATCTGAAATCGTTCTGTTTCGATATCGTATGGATTAGTTATGACCTGATTAAGATTTATAAAGTTTTAAATTAAATTATTAAAATAATTAAAAGGGGTTTTACCCTTCTTCCTTCTCTATTTAGTCTAAGGCCGTGAGCTTCCCCTTTGATTCAAAACTTTGGATCCAAAATTCGATCAATACGTGAAGCAGTTTGCCGATCAGACGGTAGGACGTCGGAGAGCAAGGGTAGGCGCACAGGATGGGCCCACCAGGGTGCAGCTCGATCGAGCTTAGAGAAGGAGGCAGCGGCTTCAAGACGTTGGGTTTGGAGCGGAAATACTCGACGTTTGTTCACTTTTAGGTACTGTTATCCGTATGGATGGAAAGAGAGTGAAAATCTCTTCAATAAATTCAAAGGAGGAGTGGGTTTTAGTGAATGGATGAAGAGAAATTAGAGGAAGAAGATGGAGTAGTTTCGGCCATGGGATACTGAGGGCAGCGACTACAGAATTGAATAGTGTTAGGGTTTTGAGAAGATGATCTATTTTTATATTATTTTAATGTAATTTTTGCAATTAAATCCAAAGGTTTTAAACCAGTCCCTTTTCAGTTCAACCAGAGTTGACCCCACCTAATAGCCCCTGTTCCGGATCCAATGGGTCGGGCATCGTCAGCCCAAACGACTCCCTGTGGCATGAAATCTTTAATTTATTATTTATATCATTTAACAAATTAATTTGATTGTATATTTAAATCCACTGGGGCCACATACGAACTCAGAAAAATCCAGAAAAATTATTTCTGGCTTTTTTTGATGATACGGTTCTAACAAAATTAATTTAGTTGAATTCTGTGATTGTTCGAAAAATGGCTATTTACTAGTCGATCATATTTGACTGAAATTGACAAAACACATTTTCATTTGCCATGCTCACACATTAATTCGAAAAATTATTAAATTGAAACCTAGCAATAATTTCACATTCCGAATCCAACAAAAGTGGTTTCGTCGAAAACGGAGGTCATTTGAAAAATGGCTTTTTATACGGGCTATAAATTATACTATAGCGACGATTCTGAATATTCAAACTGACCATAGCTTTTGATTCCCGCGATGAAATTTCGATTTTTCCAATTCGTTGGAAAGATATTTTTAAACAGATTTAGATATTTTTGGTTTCACTAAAATCTGTTAAATTTCGAATCCAGTATATTCGGTCAAAGTATGGGTCTGACTTTTCAAACTACCGTACTATTTCTAATTCCTTTAGTAATAAAAATGAATATATTTGCTCTAACTTCGATTAAAATAAATTTTTAGTCGTTATTATTAAAAATAAATTATTTTAACTATTCAAAATTTACTGAAATAGCCAAAATAAAATTTTAAATTGGTTCAGATTTTCTGGGTTGTTACAATCTCTCCCACTTAAAAGCTTTTCGTCCTCGAAATGAAGTAATAGTAAAGTAGGAAACAAAACGGAAAATGCAAGGTATTATAAATGTACCTCAACATAAGAGTCACTCCGAGATATCCACTCTACACTTGGGATAAGCCTGTTTGATGCTATCCTCAGTCTCCCACGTACAGTCTCTAGGATCTTCGCTCCACTGCACCTTGACTAAGTTGATCCTCTTGTTTCTCAGCACTCTGGTCTCTTTGCCTACAATCTTCACTGGCTCCCTTCTCACTGCTAGGGTCGGGGTAATTTCCAAATCTCATTGTGCTGCTTCCTCCATAACTAAATCTGGATCATGTACATGCTACTGGAGTTGGGACACATGAAATACATTGTGGACCCCTGGCAACCAGTCAGGCAACTATACTCTATAGGCAAGAGTTCCAATTCTTTCGAGAATAGGAAATGGACCAATAAATCTCGGTGCCAATTTCCCTGTTTTCCCAAATCGGACTACACCTCTCAGTGGGGAAACTTTAAAGTATACAAGATCACCAACAGAGAATTCTAAATCCCTTCTTCAAGCGTCTGCATAGCTCTTCTGTCGGCTTTGGGCAACAAGTAATTGCTTCTTAATAAAATCAACCCTTTTCGATGCTTCGTGAATCATGTCGGGACCCTATACCAATCGATTTCTGGGTTCCACCCAACAGCGGGAGATCTTCATGGCCTGCCATATAATGCTTTAAATGGTGACATCTGCAGGCTTGCTTGGTAGCTGTTATTATAAGAAAATTCGACCAAGTGCAAATGATCCTCCCATGACCTACCAAAATCTAAGACGCACGCTCGCAACAAGTCCTCAATTATGCGGTTCACCCTCTCAATCTGGCCATCTTTCTGAGGGTGGTAAGCGGTGCTCATATTTAGCTTAGTCGCTAGCTCTTCTTGGAAGGCTTCCCAGAACTTGCTGGTAAATATCGGATCGCGGTCACTAACAAGTCTGCTGGGAACTCCGTGCAGTCTGAAAATCTCTCTAAAATAAAGCTGTGCCAAGCTTCGAGCTGTTCTATTAGATTTGACAGGAATGAAGTGGGCAGTCTTTGTGAGGCGATCTACAATCACCCATATACTGTCATTGCCTTTTCTAGACCGGGGCAAGCCATCAATAAAGTCCTTAGAAACTTCGTCCCATTTCCAACATGGAACTCCTGGTGGTTGCAATAGACCTGCTAGCTTTTGTTGATCGCTTTTGACTTGCTGACAGGTGGGACATCTAAAAACATATATAGAGATGTCCCACTTCATAGATCTCCACCAAAAAGTATGCTTAAGGTCATGGTACATCTCGCTCACACCCGGATGAATGCTGAGCTTGGACTTGTGGCATTCGTCCATTACTTCCTTTCTGAGCTCAGGAAGATTCGGAACACAAATTCGACCCAGTAGCCTCAGAACTCCTTTATCATCAATCTGGAAACTCGTTGATTCACCTTCCCCGACTCTTTTGATATTCTCTGAATAAATTCATCGTTATTCTGAAGATCCGAGATCTTATCGATCAAGTTAGGGGTAATAATGAGATTTGTAAGGATAAGGTTGGTGCTGGTCGAATTCTTTCTGCTAAGAGCATCTACCAATACATTGGCTTTCCCAGGAGTATATAAGATGTCTAGGTCATAGGGTGCAAGGAATTCAACCCAACGTTATTGCCTCAAGTTCAACTCTTTTTGGGTGAATAGATACTTTAAGGATTTGTGGTCAGTATACAGCTCAAATTTCTCGCCCAAGAGATAGTGCCTCCGTATCTTTAAAGCAAATACTATGGCCATTAGCTCAAGATCATGAGTGGCGTAATTCTTCTCATGTAGTTTTAATTGGCGGCTAGCATATGTGACAACCTTGTCTCTTTGCATTAGCACTGCACCAATACCTTAAATAGAGAAAAGAATAACATGTTAAAATAAGATTTGACATTAGAAAAATGTCTTTTCTGACATGTTTATTTAAATGAAAAGGATAACCTTCTCTAGAAGCATTTGTCCAGACTTTCAGATCCTGATGCCATCAATAATGGCCAACACAGGAGTAGTGATCAATTTTTGTTTCAGCTCTTGGAAAGCTGCCTTACATTCAGGTGTCCAATTAAACTTGGTATGCTTCTTAGTCAGCTTCGTCAATGGACAAGATAATCTCGAGAAATCATTAACGAATTTCCGATAATAACCAGCCAGACCTAAGAAACTTCTGAATTCAGTGAGCGTAGTAGGTTGCTTCCAATCATTGATGGCTGAGATCTTTCCTAGATCTACTGAGATGCCTTCCTTAGATACAACATGGCCAAGGAATTTTACCTCTTCTTGCCAGAATATGCACTTGGAGAATTTGGCTTTCAGCACATTTCTACGCAAAATCTCCAAGACTTCTTTCAGATGTTTTTCGTGTTCAGTAGTGGATTTAGAGAAGATTAGAATATCGTCGATGAACACCAGCACAAATTTATTTAGAACATCGCATAAGATTTTATTCATAAGATCAACGAAGTATGCTGGAGCATTGCATAGGCCGAAGGGCATTACTAGCCATTCATAAAATAAGTCGGGTCCTCTAAAGTTGGTCAAAGGCACACATTCTTCGGCAATGCGTAGTTAGTGGAATCCTGTAGCTAGGTTCATCCTGGAAAATACTCGTGCTCCATTCAAGCGGTCTAGCAGATAATCTATGAGGGGCAGTGGGTACTTATTTTTCAGAGTCTGCTTATTTAGGTCACGGTAATCCACACATAGCCTGAGGGTACCGTCTGATTTTGGGACTAAAACCACTGCTGCAACCTAGCTTGAAAAACTAGGTCTGATCAGATCCTTCCACAAATGCTGCTTAGTTTTATTGCTCAGCTTCTCTTTTTCTTTCGATGACATCCTTCGAATAGAGTGCTACAACTGGCCTTGCATTACGAATTAAGTCAATTCTGAAATCAATTTCTCTACGTAGAGGTAAGCTGTCTACTTCTTCGAACACATCCGCATAGTCTCTGACGATAGGAATATCCTCAATAGAAGCAGGAGTGACTTCTAGAGACCAGAATTCTTTACTATCTGTGGCTGAGCCGTGGTATGGAATAACAATGATGTCTCCAAATTTTGTTTTGACTCTGACTACTTGTAACACCCCATAATTTTATAACATTAAAATTCACAAATTAAAGTATACTTAATTTTTAGAAGAAGAATTAGTGTGAAATGGATTGCGCTATTATGTTCATCTCAAAATTTTGGGTCAAGATAGACATTTGGTTTGCATAATACGGATAACTTATGAAGAAGTTATTAAGACTTGAGGTTTGTATGCATATGAGAGAAATATATATATATATATATATATATATATATTCAAAAAAAAGTTCAAAACAGCGAATCGGCAGGGGGAATAGCTGAACCGCACCATTTTTGTGGTCGACCCGAGCTCCGCTAGGTCGACTAGGGGTCGATCCAGGGTGTTTGGCTGTTAACCCATGGCATGATTCGCCCTAAGGGCTGATATGGCATCTGAGTGGTCCTGATGGTTCTGGTTATCTCTAGGTTAATCCAACGGCCCTTATTAAATTAAACTTCTATAAAAACTCTCCTAAACCCTAACCCCAATCACGTTAATTCATAACAAGGGTCACCATGCTGTCAATGGAGAACCTAGAGTAGCCGCCATACACTTTCAACCCTAAAGCAAGATATAAGCTTGTGACGAGAAGGAATTTCGCTCGGTCCGAACCAGTCGCTAAACCGACCCAGACCGTTCGAAACGCCCTATCGTTTGAGAACATGACAAAATAGAACACATACAGAAGAACATTTCATTGTATATTACAACAATGCATCAGATTACAAGAATATACAGAGTATAAATGAATATTACACAGAAATATCAGAGATTTAAATTACATTTAAATATATATAGCAGCGGAAAATAATACAATACACAACTAGAAGGAGATATACGGATACAAAGCTTTCCGGATACCGTTCCAGCTGTAAACCAGGATCCTGTGAATATAAATCTGCAAAACCAAAACTACTAGCTGCCCGTGTCAAAATAAGGGCACCCAGAGTTTAGGTTAAAACAATAAACTCCAGGTCAGTCATGTGACTGGTGTGAGAACTAAAACAGTTATTAATATTTATTTTAAATCATTAGGTAAATCAAGGGACCACGCCGTATAACACGGAACGGGTTTCCTCCCAAGAATACCAGTGCATAAAACAAACAGTGCAATGCTAAATAAAGAAAAATGAAGCTGTTATAAGACCCAGGTCCCATCACACAATGCAACGCAGCCGAGGATAGGGTTTTCCCTTATAACAGCCAAAGAATGCTTGATACGTTTAAAACAAATCATTTGATACTATAATAAGTGCATAGTGTATAAAACAACTTCAAATCATAAGTATCAATCATAGGCGACATGAGCGTCCCATGCCACTATGTCGCTATATATAGGTTTACAAATAAAACAGCAAATGTCACGTATTTGGAAATTGGATTTCCGTCTATGAACCGAGGCAAAAGATAGTCCTCAACCGATTCGAGACGCTCTAGCCCGCCCCTCAGGAACAGCCGCAACTGCCCCTTGGATCGTCAGGGCCGGTCCACCGATGTAGATTATTATGCCTGAACACTACGTTTCCCCACCCTTTGGGGTGTAAATGAGCCAACGAATGACTCCATCGGACCCGGATCGTCCGATCAAACCGAGGCGCCTCGCAACAGCAACAACCACACAGGTGAAAAGTATATAAATGTCAGGGCTGGTAGGTCACTGACACCACCCTAGCTAGAAAGAAACGCATGCCCTCCCTGAGGTCCTCTCCCGTTTTTGGTTCACAACCGGGGTGCGAAACTCGCGACACAAAGCTTCGCCACAAAGGCCGTGCTTTGATCATCACCACAAGACTTTGCTTTTCAACAGAAGCCTCGATCAATTGCCACTTAGGCATGCCACACAGGCAATTCACTCCATGCGTTTGATATCCATCAATATATAACCTCTGAGCTCGTACGTCTCAGAGAAGGGCGTTAAGCAAGAGAATAAATTCTCCGCCGCCAAACAGATATATATTTAATAGAGATCAATCGCACGGACCAAAATCCAATGTCAGACACACAGTCCATTTACAAGTCCGTTCTGGGTCTGAACGAAACCGGAGGCACCTAGTACCCCGCATATCCATCGATCTCCAAGCACGTCTGGGCGATCACTAACTGTTTCCATCTTCTTGGCTGTACAGCCCAATCAAGATCATCAGTAATTACCCAAACGACGTGAAGACTTCTGGTCTTCGACCACCGTCTTCATCTTCGACTTATCGTCGTATCAGTTATTCAGAATGGGATAAACCCGGTCTTTCCGAATAACTCGCGTATATTTTAAATAAGTGTTACACAAACACAACATACGCCTCATTCCAATTCATTAGTCACTAACCGTAAATTAATCAAGAGAATAATTCCCCAAATATTAACCCCAAAGGCCGAAACCAACATCAGATCAATATTCAGAAAACCATTCTGCTTGGCTAACCGACATTTAGTTTCTAAATTTCACATTCATAGGGAAAGGTTCCCATTAAATTTATCCAAGATAAATTCCTTGAATTTATTCTTTAATCTATTTTTGAATATCAATTCAAACTAGTCGGGATTAACGAACCTTACCGAAGTAATCATTGGTTTTAATTTCCCAATCCCAACCTATTCATCCCATGAAGTAAAATTGGTAGTACTTCATATCTAACACCACGGTGTTATCGGTAAATTCAATTACCATTTCACGTTCAAATATAATTAAAGATTTAACTATCACCTGGAGCAAAACTGGTGATACTCCATTCTCGACCATTTCAATCTAATTAAAGATTCATTAAAACTCCACTTAGTTTTAATCGTTAACTGGGTTAAAGAATCCGTGTCATTTAAAAACACGGTTCATGATAAACCCAAAGTCACATTCATTAATTATCGGGTTAAAGAACAAGTGTTATTTAAAACACTGTTCACGATAAACCCAAAAATCAATATCAATTCAATTCCAATTAAATATTATTTAATTGGTACACTTCATTAAATCTAAATAAAAAGATTTAATCATTTCTCAACTGGGTTCAAGAACAGTGTTAGTGAAGACACCATTCACGACAAACCCAAATCACATTCGATATTCAATACAAGGCTCTGAATAGAAAATATATCGGCTTATATTCAATATCGAATTCTACGACTAACAAATGTCGTATTGGAAATAACGATATAAATATATATCTTTCAAATTTCCATAACAACACCTGTATAATCACGAATTCCAACATCGAAATATTCCGAAGACAATTTCGATTCAAATCCACTCCAATGCAATCATTGGATATTCTGGTTATTTTCAAAACCCTTTTTAAATTCAATTTATTTATTTAAAAATAAATAGAATTATAATTCTAGTTCAAAACCAGTTCATTTCGATAAAAATCTATTTTTATCTTTTCAAATAGGGAGTTTTTCATCCCAATTTTTCCCAAATCATTTCTTATGATTTTTACATGAATTATTACTATTTTTAATAATTTTATCAAGGCCCGTACAGTCGATTTTCATCAATGGCCATCGAACTACACTTACATCGACCTTTTTCAAATTTGATTTGGACATATCTCCAAATCCAACCGTTAGATTTCTAATTTCTAATATTCGTTAGAAAGCTCTTTTCGATACGAACCCAACGGTTCCGGTTTTAGGAGAATCCGACGGTCGGATCTCCCGTAATGTCCGTTTGAAATAAATGGTCGAAATTCACGAACTGCCGCGGCGCGGCGCGTTCTATTCAGGCCATTATATTATATATATAATATATATAATATATATTTCGTCGATTTCTATTTAAAACGAATTATATAGATAGTTTTAAAATTCGTTTTAAAAGCAATTTCAACTTCCATTTCAATTCAAATCAAAATTGAATTCTTCTTTATAAATTCATTTTAAAATTCATTTCTATTCAATTCAAATTTCAATTCAATTTGAATTCATTTCAATTCGCTTTCAATTCAATTTGAATTCGTTTTCAATTCATTTCGAAATCGTTTTCAATTCAATTCATTTCGAAATCGTTTTCAATTCATTTCATTTCGAAATCGTTTTCAATTCAATTCATTTCGAAATCGTTTTCAATTCAATTCATTTCGAAATCGTTTTCAATTCAATTCATTTCGAAATCGTTTTCAATTCATTTCATTTCGAAATCGTTTTCAATTCATTTCATTTCGAAATCGTTAAAATCGATATAAATATCGTTCACGTCAAAATGGCGTCAATCTAATCAACACGGCTTCATAAATTTCTATTTTCAAATATTCTATTTCAAATATTTCTTTTTCAAAATTGTTGTTATTATCAAAATATTTCGTTCAACACATGACCAATCTCAATGGATGAGTACTGTCAACACATGAACCTTTATTTTATATTATTCTTTATTTTCTAAATTGGAATGAGGCCCAATCAATTACCATATAAGGTTAATTATATGGATTTCATACAACACATGTATATAATAGCATTGAAAAATAATCAACCATCAACCAAAGTGCACTACACTGTATAAGCATCAAATATAGATATCTAACGCTTATAACAGCCTGTCAATCGATCGATCGACATATTTAATCAATCAGGATGAGTGAACTTCAAATTTCATCCTAACACCCGTGTGGGGTTTCAAACAATCAAACACATATTTTATTTGTGCAGTTGGGCGATGTGTAAAATTTATCGTCCCAATCAATGTCCTTTAAATAGGTGTACATAAACAAACCGTCTGGTTTGTAAATGAATATTTATTTATTCACATTCACGTTAAAAATTATATTTTTAATGATAAAACATTTTATTTCAACATATGAATTTCTATTCAGTTCATTTGTTCAATAAAATGATATTTTTATTTTTCTAACATATTTTAGAAAATTTCGGCGGCATAACGGCACGATACTAGAAACGGGACAAGGCCTAGCCTTATCCCCGGTCTAGTGAAGGCCCACGCCATTCACACATCAATCAAAATCACCAAACAACCAAATTCAAATCAAATCATATAACTAAGCTATGCAACCAAACAAACAAGTCCATGGTCTGTGGACGATTGTGTCGAGTGCTACTAAGCACCGTCTGCATCCTAGTATATATATAAATAGAAATGAAATTGAAAGGTGAGAAATTCTCACAGATAGCTATCCAACTTCCACGACTCTTCTTTGATATAAATCTTCTTCGTTCCCGCCTTTTTGTTACCTTCGTTGTCCGCTTTTACTACCTATGCAAAAATCGAATTTTTACTTCGCTATTCCATATATAAAAATCATATTTTTATTTCGAAGTTCAACATATAAAAATCATATTTTTATTTCGTTATTCCATATATAAAAATCGAATTTTTATCTCGATATTCAATATATAAAAATCATATTTTTATCTCGATGTTCTATATATAAAAATCATATTTTTAAAAATATAGATTCCGCCTTTTCAAAAATAAAGATTATATTTTTAATATTCCTATGATGTAAAAATTCCGTCTTTTCTATTTTAAAAATATGATCTTTATTTTTTTCCAAGTTCAAATCTTTTTCTATTTAAAGTTCAAATCTTTTTCTATTCTTTTGAAAATCAGTTTTTATAACCTTTCAAAAAAACAGTTTTTAATTCCTTTAAAAAAAATCAGTTTTTACCCTTTCGAAAATCTGTTTTTAAACCCTTTTAAAAATCTGTTTTTAAACTCTTTTAAAAATCAGTTTTAAACTTTTAAAAAGAATCAGTTTTAATCTTTAAAAAGAATCAGTTCTAATCTTTAAAAAAAGAAAATCAGTTTTAAACTTTTTTTTCAAAAATCAGTTTTAAAATCTTAAAATCGAAATCAGTTTAAACTTTAAAATCGAAATCAGTTTTAAATCTTAAAATCGAAATTTTCAGATTAAAATTAAAATAAAAATAAAATAAGATAAAACCAACTTACTTTATCCTGCGAAGAGGGGGGGGGGGGGGCGGCGGCAGGAGGTGCCGGAGGTGGGTGGTCTTCGGTGGTGGTTTGAATTCGAAGAAGGGGGGCCCGCGACTTTAAGGCATCGCGATGGCTTCAGGGGGGGCTCGAGTTTGAAGGAGGAGGAGTAGCGGGGGTGGCGATGGCAGGGGCCTCGCCGGAGCTTGCTGCGGTGGCGGTGGCGCAGTCGATGGGTGGGCGGGCGATTGGATCGGGGGTTTTTCTTTTTTTTTTCTTTTTTCTTCTATCTGAAATCGAAATGAATAGGGGGGGGGGGGGGGGCAGAGCGGGTTAACGGGGGAGAAAAGGTTTTTTTTTATATATATTTTATTATTTAATTTTCCACAAAAAGCAACCTTTATTTTCGACCTCAAAACGAGGCTCACCGCCTGTCGTCCATAGCGTTTTACCCCCATTCCGAACACAATGGGATATGTATTGCAAGCTGATTTGATCGTTTCGATTAGTTTCCGTTGAATTTACATTTAAATCACTATATTGAATTTTAAACGTACATTTCAAATTACCGGGGTCGCATACTAACTCGAAAAATTCCAGAAAAATATTTTCTAGTTTCGTATTGACGATACGGTCCTAACAAAACTAGTTTCATCGAATTCTGAGACCGTTTGAAAAATGGTCATTTTCCAGTCGATTAAAATCAACTGAAAATGGTCAAACGCGTTTTCCTCGGCCACGCTCACATATTGATTCGAAAAATTATGAAATTTGGAATCTAACAATAACCTGACATCCCGGACCCAACAAAACTGGTTTCGCCGAAATCCGAGGTCGTTTGCAAAATTCTCATTTTTAAGGGCCTAAATTCCATAGCGACCATTCAGAATTTTCAACTGGACATATCTTTTAATTCCCGTTATGAAACTTTGATTTTTCGGATTCGTTGGAAAGATATCATCAATTAGATCCTATTATTTTTGGTTTCACTAAAATCCGGATTGTTTTGCACCCGGCACATTCAATTGAAGTTTGAAATCGAATTATCGAACTACCGCGCCATTTTCAATTATATTTATAATTATATATAAATATTTATATTCTAGCGACGACGCGTATAAATAAATACGTTCGAATTATATTCAAAATAAATTTCTCGTCGATATTATTTAAAATAATTCATTTTAAATAATCAAAATTCGCTAAAATTGCCAAAATAAAAATGTTAAACTGGCCCAGATTTTCGGGTTGTTACAATCTCCCCCACTTAAAACTTTTCGTACCCGAAAAGGAACAAAGTCGAAAGTGGTTTGATTAATCAGCTCTACGTTCGATCTGGCTTCCATTCTCCAACTTTTTAGTTTCTGAGAAATTTCAAATTTTCAAAAATTTGGCTAACACTCTAAATTTTCGAAAAATTTCGCCATAACCTCCCCTGCACCGGGAGCATCGGGGAATTTCAAATAGCTTCCCCGGTCCTTCTAATCTCAAAAAGAAAAAGAAAAAGCCAAGCGGCTAGCCAATAGGCTCACAAAATCATCATCACCCAAACAAAACAGTAAATTATGTAGTAAACATGTACCTATTTGTCGGGCAAACAAATTTTATTCTCTGCTCTAGCCTCCTTGCTATGACCTGTTCAAGGTAAGTATATGTATATGCAAGCAAATGCGGCCAATTTTCAATACAACTCAATATGTGATTCAAATGAACTAAATGGTTCGAATTTTAATTATTCAAACAATAATCAAACAATACAACCATCAATCAATTAGTTGATTAGCTTTTCAAATTCTTAACTTTGATACATAGTCAAAAATCAGATTTTTGATGCCAAATCACAACCATATGTGCTATCTAGTTTTGGTTCTCACACCAGTCTAATGGAAATATATAGAAAATCACACCTTCGAAACTCGAACATAAATGTTGATGATGCGATCGCTATCATCAATATCATCTCCGGGCGACTAGAGTGTGATGCTATATCTATCCAATATATTAAAACTTTGAATATACGTTTGCAAGGCGTATATGCAAATTCTTTATATACTGAATTGTCCAAAATCAATATAAATAAATTATCAAATACGAATAATTGATTTAAATTTTCAAAACAAAATTGGTTTTCATTTAACAAATATACACTTCACACTCGTTCTTGGATACTACTGATCTTACCTCTAACGAGTCATTCCCATTGGATATAACTAACCCAATATCTGATGAATTCTTTCGTATGGTTCTAATGTGTCTTGTTCTCGAGCTCTGTAAACCAAAGCTCTGATACCAACTATGACGAGAAGGAATTTCGCTCGGTCCGAACCAGTCGCTAAACCGACCCAGACCGTTCAAAACGCCCAATCGTTTGAGAACATGACAAAATAGAACGCATACAGAAGAACATTTCATTGTATATTACAACAATGCATCAGATTACAAGAATATACAGAGTATAAATGAATATTACACAGAAATATCAGAGATTTAAATTACATTTAAATATATATAGCAGCGGAAAATAATACAATACACAACTAGAAGGAGATATACGGATACAAAGCTTTCCGGATACCGTTCCAGCTGTAAACTAGGATCCTGTGAATATAAATCTGCAAAACCAAAACTACTAGCTGCCCGTGTCAAAATAAGGGCACCCAGAGTTTAGGTTAAAACAATAAACTCCAGGTCAGTCATGTGACTGGTGTGAGAACTAAAACAGTTATTAATATTTATTTTAAATCATTAGGTAAATCAAGGGACCACGCCGTATAACACGGAACGGGTTTCCTCCCAAGAATACCAGTGCATAAAACAAACAGCGCAATGCTAAATAAAGAAAAATGAAGCTGTTATAAGACCCAGGTCCCATCACACAATGCAACGCAGCCGAGGATAGGGTTTTCCCTTATAACAGCCAAAGAATGCTTGATACGTTTAAAACAAATCATTTGATACTATAATAAGTGCATAGTGTATAAAACAACTTCAAATCATCAGTATCAATCATAGGCGACATGAGCGTCCCATGCCACTATGTCGCCATATATAGGTTTACAAATAAAACCGCAAATGTCACGTATTTGGAAATTGGATTTCCGTCTATGAACCGAGGCAAAAGATAGTCCTCAACCGATTCGAGACGCTCTAGCCCGCCCCTCAGGAACAGCAGCAACTGCCCCTTGGATCGTCAGGGCCGGTCCACCGATGTGGATTATTATGCCTGAACACTACGTTTCCCCACCCTTTGGGGTGTAAATGAGCCAACGAATGACTCCATCGGACCCGGATCGTCCGATCAAACCGAGGCGCCTCGCAACAGCAACAACCACACAGGTGAAAAGTATATAAATGTCAGGGCTGGTAGGTCACTGACACCACCCTAGCTAGAAAGAAACGCATGCCCTCCCTGAGGTCCTCTCCCGTTTTTGGTTCACAACCGGGGTGCGAAACTCGCGACACAAAGCTTCGCCACAAAGGCCGTGCTTTGATCATCACCACAAGACTTTGCTTTTCAACAGAAGCCTCGATCAATTGCCACTTAGGCATGCCACACAGGCAATTCACACCATGCGTTTGATATCCATCAATATATAACCTCTGAGCTCGTACGTCTCAGAGAAGGGCGTTAAGCAAGAGAATAAATTCTCCGCCGCCAAACAGATATATATTTAATAGAGATCAATCGCACGGACTAAAATCCAATGTCAGACACACAGTCCATTTACAAGTCCATTCTGGGTCTGAACGAAACCGGAGGCACCTAGTACCCCGCATATCCATCGATCTCCAAGCACGTCTGGACGATCACTAACTGTTTCCATCTTCTTGGGTGTACAGCCCAATCAAGATCATCAGTAATTACCCAAACGACGTGAAGACTTCTGGTCTTCGACCACTGTCTTCATCTTCGACTTATCGTCGTATCAGTTATTCAGAATGGGATAAACCCGGTCTTTCCGAATAACTCGCGTATATTTTAAATAAGTGTTACACAAACACAACATACGCCTCATTCCAATTCATTAGTCACTAACCGTAAATTAATCAAGAGAATAATTCCCCAAATATTAACCCCGAAGGCCGAAACCAACATCAGATCAATATTCAGAAAACCATTCTGCTTGGCTAACCGACAGTTAGTTTCTAAATTTCACATTCATAGGGAAAGGTCCCCATTAAATTTATCCAAGATAAATTCCTTGAATTTATTCTTTAATCTATTTTTGAATATCAATTCAAACTAGTCGGGATTAACGAACCTTACCGAAGTAATCATTGGTTTTAATTTCCCAATCCCAACCTATTCATCCCATGAAGTAAAACTGGTAGTACTTCATATCTAACACCACGGTGTTATCGGTAAATTCAATTACCATTTCACGTTCAAATCTAATTAAAGATTTAACTATCGCCTGGAGCAAAACTGGTGATACTCCATTCTCGACCATTTCAATCTAATTAAAGATTCATTAAAACTCCACTTAGTTTTAATCGTTAACTGGGTTAAAGAATCCTTGTAATTTAAAAACACGGTTCACGATAAACCCAAAGTCACATTCATTAATTATCGGGTTAAATAACAAGTGTTATTTAAAACACTGTTCACGATAAACCCAAAAATCAATATCAATTCAATTCCAATTAAATATTATTTAATTGGTACACTTCATTAAATCTAAATAAAAAGATTTAATCATTTCTCAACTGGGTTCAAGAACAGTGTTAGTGAAGACACCATTCACGACAAACCCAAATCACATTCGATATTCAATACAAGGCTCTGAATAGAAAATATATCGGCTTATATTCAATATCGAATTCTACGACTAACAAATGTCGTATTGGAAATAACGATATAAATATATATCTTTCAAATTTCCATAACAACACCTGTATAATCACGAATTCCAACATCGAAATATTCCGAAGACAATTTCGATTCAAATCCACTCCAATGCAATCATTGGATATTCTGGTTATTTTCAAAACCCTTTTTAAATTCAATTTATTTATTTAAAAATAAATAGAATTATAATTGTGAAAATAAGGCTCAGGTCCCTAAAAGCAAACTTAATTAGGCTCACATCCGGTCTAACTTTTCATGTAAATTAGGTCCCTATTTTTTGATAATTCATTAAAAAAATATTAAAAAAATATAAAAAAATCACGTAAATTCATAATTAAATAAAATATGTTCACGCCAAAAAAATCAGGTGGAAAATCAATCAACAAACACGTCAAAATCAAAAAATACACAAAACAGCGAAAAATGCAGTAAAATGCATGAAAACATGCACATATTTCAAATAGTTGCATACATGTATGCATCTATTTCAATTCCGCATCATACAGCAGCATATATGCATACATGTATGCAGATTTTCTGAAATACATGCATGATTTCATGCATGTATTCGGTTTCCGCATGAAAAGCACGCATGCTTGTATATGTGCATACGAGCATGCAGTTATGCAGAAAATATGCATTCAAGTATGCACATATTGCCATGTCTTCGGCCTTCAACGCATTACTGCATACAAGTATGCAGCTATTCTGAATAACAGCATACTTGTATGCAGTTATTCAGCAGGCTTGCAAATTTTATTTGCATGTGTATTTAAAAAGTTGCATACATGTATGCAACTATCAGCAATAGTTGCATACATGTATGCAACTTTTTTTTTTCGATTTGCGTGGGCTCCAAGGATTATTTCCAGATTTTAGAATTTTTTTTTTTTTTTATGCATGAGCGCATTTTTTTTTGGCCAGAAATTGAAAAAGGCGAAGGGGACGTGAGGAGCAGGCGAAGGGATCAAAAATTTTGGGCGGCATCTAATTTTAGGGACCGGAAACGTATGGAAAAGTATCCGCGGGTTTTTTTTTTATTTTGAAAGTTAGTAGGGACCTGTAAAAAACGCACCCATTATAATTCTAGTTCAAAACCAGTTCATTTCGATAAAAATCTATTTTTATCTTTTCAAATAGGGAGTTTTTCATCCCAATTTTTCCCAAATCATTTCTTATGATTTTTACACAAATTATTACTATTTTTAATAATTTTATCAAGGCCCGTACAGTCGGTTTTCATCAATGGCCATCGAACTGCACTTACAGCGACCTTTTTCAAATTTGATTTGGACGTATCTCCAAATCCAACCGTTAGATTTCTAATTTCTAATATTCGTTAGAAAGCTCTTTTCGATACGAACCCAACGGTTCCAGTTTTAGGAGAATCCGATGGTCGGATCTCCCGTAATGTCCGTTTGAAATAAATGGTCGAAATTCACGAACTGCCGCGGCGCGGCGCGTTCTATTCAGGCCATTATATTATATATATAATATATATAATATATATTTCGTCGATTTCTATTTAAAACGAATTATATAGATAGTTTTAAAATTCGTTTTAAAAGCAATTTCAACTTCCATTTCAATTCAAATCAAAATTGAATTCTTCTTTATAAATTCGTTTTAAAATTCATTTCTATTCAATTCAAATTTCAATTCAATTTGAATTCATTTCAATTCGCTTTCAATTCAATTTGAATTCGTTTTCAATTTATTTCGAAATCGTTTTCAATTCAATTCATTTCGAAATCGTTTTCAATTCATTTCATTTCGAAATCGTTTTCAATTCAATTCATTTCGAAATCGTTTTCAATTCAATTCATTTCGAAATCGTTTTCAATTCAATTCATTTCGAAATCGTTTTCAATTCATTTCATTTCGAAATCGTTTTCAATTCATTTCATTTCGAAATCGTTAAAATCGATATAAATATCGTTCACGTCAAAATGGCGTCAATCTAATCAACACGGCTTCATAAATTTCTATTTTCAAATATTCTATTTCAAATATTTCTTTTTCAAAATAGTTGTTATTATCAAAATATTTCGTTCAACACATGACCAATCTCAATGGATGAGTACTGTCAACACATGAACCTTTATTTTATATTATTCTTTATTTTCTAAATTGGAATGAGGCCCAATCAATTACCATATAAGGTTAATTATATGGATTTCATACAACACATGTATATAATAGCATTGAAAAATAATCAACCATCAACCAAAGTGCACTACACTGTATAAGCATCAAATATAGATATCTAACGCTTATAACAGCCTGTCAATCGATCGATCGACATATTTAATCAATCAGGATGAATGAACTTCAAATTTCATCCTAACACCCGTGTGGGGTTTCAAACAATCAAACACATATTTTATTTGTGCAGTTGGGCGATGTGTAAAATTTATCGTCCCAATCAATGTCCTTTAAATAGGTGTACATAAACAAACCGTCCGGTTTGTAAATGAATATTTATTTATTCACATTCACATTAAAAATTCTATTTTTAACGATAAAACATTTTATTTCAACATATGAATTTCTATTCAGTTCATTTATTCAATAAAATGATATTTTTATTTTTCTAACATATTTTAGAAAATTTCGGCGGCATAACGGCACGATACTAGAAACGGGACAAGGCCTAGCCTTATCCCCGGTCTAGTGAAGGCCCACGCCATTCACACATCAATCAAAATCACTAAACAACCAAATTCAAATCAAATCATATAACTAAGCTATGCAACCAAACAAACAAGTCCATGGTCTGTGGACGATTGTGTCGGGTGCTACTAAGCACCGTCTGCATCCTAGTATATATATATAAATAGAAATGAAATTGAAAGGTGAGAAATTCTCACAGATAGCTATCCAACTTCCACGACTCTTCTTTGATATAAATCTTCTTCGTTCCCGCCTTTTTGTTACCTTCGTTGTCCGCTTTCACTACCTATGCAAAAATCGAATTTTTACTTTGCTATTCCATATATAAAAATCATATTTTTATTTCGAAGTTCAACATATAAAAATCATATTTTTATTTTGTTATTCCATATATAAAAATCGAATTTTTATCTCGATATTCAATATATAAAAATCATATTTTTATCTCGATGTTCTATATATAAAAATCATATTTTTAAAAATATAGATTCCGCCTTTTCAAAAATAAAGATTATATTTTTAATATTCCTATGATGTAAAAATTCCGTCTTTTCTATTTTAAAAATATGATCTTTATTTTTTTCCAAGTTCAAATCTTTTTCTATTTAAAGTTCAAATCTTTTTCTATTCTTTTGAAAATCAGTTTTTATAACCTTTCAAAAAAACAGTTTTTAATTCCTTTAAAAAAATCAGTTTTTACCCTTTCGAAAATCTGTTTTTAAACCCTTTTAAAAATCTGTTTTTAAACCCTTTTAAAAATCTGTTTTTAAACTCTTTTAAAAATCAGTTTTAAACTTTTAAAAAGAATCAGTTTTAATCTTTAAAAAGAATCAGTTCTAATCTTTAAAAAAAGAAAATCAGTTTTAAACTTTTTTTTCAAAAATCAGTTTTATAATCTTAAAATCGAAATCAGTTTAAACTTCAAAATCGAAATCAGTTTTAAATCTTAAAATCGAAATTTTCAGATTAAAATTAAAATTAAAATAAAATAAGATAAAACCAACTTACTTTATCCTGCGAAGAGGGGGGAGGGGGGGGGGGGGAAGATGACGGCCAGGCTCGGCGGCAGGAGGTGCCGGAGGTGGGTGGTCTTCGGTGGTGGTTTGAATTCGAAGAAGGGGGGCTCGCGACTTTAGGGCATCGCGATGGCTTCAGGGGGGGCTCGAGTTTGAAGGAGGAGGAGTAGCGGGGTGGCGATGGCAGGGGCCTCGCTGGAGCTTGCTGCGGTGGCGGTGGCGCAGTCGATGGGTGGGCGGGCGATTGGATCGGGGGTTTTTTTTTTCTTTCTTTTTTCTTCTATCTGAAATCGAAATGAAGAGGGGGGGCCAGAGCGGGTTAACGGGGGAGAAAAGTTTTTATATATATTTTATTATTTAATTTTCCACAAAAAGCAACCTTTATTTTCGACCTCAAAACGAGGCTCACCGCCTGTCGTCCATAGCATTTTACCCCCATTCTGAACACATTGGGATATGTATCGCAAGCTGATTTGATCGTTTCGATTAGTTTCCGTTGAATTTACATTTAAATGACTATATTGAATTTTAAACGTACATTTCAAATTACCGGGGTCGCATACTAACTCGAAAAATTCCAGAAAAATATTTTCTAGTTTCGTATTGATGATACGGTCCTAACAAAACTAGTTTCGTCGAATTCTGAGACCGTTTGAAAAATGGTCATTTTCCAGTCGATTAAAATCAACTGAAAATGGTCAAACGCGTTTTCCTCTGCCACGCTCACATATTGATTCGAAAAATTATGAAATTTGGAATCTAACAATAACCTGACATCCCGGACCCAACAAAACTGGTTTCGCCGAAATCCGAGGTCGTTTGCAAAATTCTCATTTTTAAGGGCCTGAATTCCATAGCGACCATTCAGAATTTTCAACTGGACATATCTTTTAATTCCCGTTATGAAACTTTGATTTTTCAGATTCGTTGGAAAGATATCATCAATTAGATCCTATTACTTTTGGTTTCACTAAAATCCGGATTGTTTTGCACCCGGCACATTCAATTGAAGTTTGAAATCGAATTGTCGAACTACCGAGCCATTTTCAATTCTATTTATAATTATATATAAATATTTATATTCTAACGACGACGCGTATAAATAAATACGTTCGAATTATATTCAAAATAAATTTCTCGTCGATATTATTTAAAATAATTCATTGTAAATAATCAAAATTCGCTAAAATTGCCAAAATAAAATTTTTAAACTGGCCCAGATTTTCGGGTTGTTACAAAGCTTGAATCAAAATCAAATCAAATCTAAACTACGATTAGTCTACATAAAAGGCGAGCAATTCAGTTTCAGAATACAGATCCCAGAAAGACAAGGCTATTCATTTTAATTGTGAGTATGATAGATTTCACAAAATAAATAATTAATATAATTATGATAAGATATAATTAGGATTATGAGAATGTGATTTTGAATCATGTGATGTAAATTATATGTATGTTTGTGGTGTTGAATCATATGTTAGTCTTATGAAAGTTGGGTCATATGTTAGTTCTTATGTGAATCTTATGCAAGTTGAATAATATATCTTATGCAATTTTGTAATGATTGGATCATATATTCATGTATGAATCTTATGCAAGTTTGGGTTGTTAAAATATATGTGAGACATGTATATGCAGATGCCAGTTTATGTGACATTAATCTTTATGTTTAGATCTATATGCAAGTTTACATCTTTATGTTTAGATCTATTTGCAAGTTTACATCTTTATGTTTAGACCCATATGCAAGTTTACATCATTATGTTTAGATCCATATGCAAGTTTACATCTTTATGTTTAGATCTATAGCAGTACATAAGTTATGCAAGTTTATGCCCATTACCTATGATAGTTTTGTATCATATGCTAGTTTGAATGAATTTCATATGCAAGTTATTGGCTATGTAATCTTATGTCATGATCCTTAGATCTATTTTATGTGTTATGTGATGTTGTTTTTCTTTTTATAAGTTAAACTATTTGCGAGTCTAACATATGTCAGATGAAAACGTATGAATAGCGTGGGGATGATGGGATAATATTGAATATACATAAATTGTGAATTGGCATAAAATGGCCTTAAAAGGCATATTATCAATTTGAGACATTATTTGGAATAATTGGTATTTATGGACATAATTTTAAGAGACAATTATGGACATAAATAAATTTGGAATTTATTAACAAATATGATTTGGGATATTAATCCAATTTGGGGTTAAATAAAGATGTGTAATAGTTAACTGCCTAAGACACGAGGTTAGACTCTTTTGTAGTGTAAGACTGCCCGGACCCGCCCGACAAATCCAGCAGCCACAAATGCCAGTCTAATGTGAGAGGTCAAATGAACGAATTAAATGCGTAACAATTGTAAAGACACGACATTAGGCCTGTTTGCGGTATAAGACTTCCTGAACCCGCCCGGCAAATCCAGCAACTGCAAATGTCAGCCTAATGTGGGAGGTCTTTACAAGGTTACAATTATAATGAATTAAGTAACACTTAACCAGATAAACATGTTGTGGGACATAGGGGGTTAATTGGGTGCCTTGGGTGGCATGTGAAATTAAGTGGGTGCCTTAGGTGGCATGTGAAATACGATTAGATGCAATTAACCAAGATTGAAACAAGTAAGAAGACATGAATAAGAATGGGGTTAAGTGGGGAAACCTTAGTGGGGACCAAGCATAGGTGGAAGGCTTGTGTCAAGCATGGGGGCCCTTTTCAAACCAGTAACCCATTATGTATCTTTGTGAGCTCAAACAAAGTTGAGGATGGGACACACTTACTGGATTTGATTGTAAGAGGTCAAAACGGGTTAGCGGTGACAACACAAGTCCAACGGGGTCATGTGCCTGCGTGGGCCCGGGCTGGTAGGTAAGACGTTGTTGCATCGTGTAGATATAAGCCGTGCATCTTTGGTGGTATCGGTTGCCACTTTGGGGAGTGATACACCACACTGTGGGACCAGCATGGGTATCTACGAGTTAGGGAGCCGATCGAATGGGGGTAGTGGGTACAACTAGTGGAGATAGGGGCAGACGACACCTATGAAGGCAGCTAGGGGTACACGAAACTACCATTATCATTATTAAGTTCTGTAGGTCGGATCAACTTTTAGGGTGACTAGTGGTGGTGCAGTATAGTAATTATCCTATAGTGATTAGGAACGAGATTAACGCCAGAATATTCCTCTTATTTGCTTTGTCATGCCCACTTGTTTCATGTTTATATCTTATCTTACCAGTTTATGCCTTATCCTAGTTACTTTAATAATTATATTGTTAAGGTTATTATACTCGCCAGACTTTATATCTGACCCCCTTGTTTTCGCCTCTTTTCTTTCTCCCCCACCCCCCGGTTCTCAGGGTGGGCTAGTACTAGTGGAGCTTGATCTTGGATCTCTTTCTCTCTCTTTTGGAAGTACTTGGTTTGCTGAAACTAAAGTTCAGCTCAACTCTTTTATGTCTACTTGTGTTGGGGTTTATGCTTTTCATTTTATGTACTATGAAACATGGATGTCAAGGGTACTTGGTTTATGAAGTTGTTGTAATCAAACTGTTTCTCCGCTGCAATAAAAATTGTTTAAAAATTTTCAAGTACCATTAATTATATCTGTTTTGTTATATTATGTTCTATACACTAAATATGCTCCATGGAAGTTAATGCATTCCCTTTGTGAGTGACATTAATGGACGTTGGGTGTTATACGTGGTATCAGAGCCGAAGGTTACCAGATCAGATATGAATTTTGAAAAACTATTTTTCAAAAAGCATTTTATAAAGAAATACTTCAAAAGTATGTTTTATGGAAGGTATTTTCAAGAGAAAAGTTTGTTCTAAAAACATAACCCCCAAGAGCCATATATCTTTCATTCGAATTCTCCTTTTTGAATCTCTTCATTTTCTTTTCAGCATGTGTGGAATTCCCGAAATACCCAAGAGGATACCGATACCAGGATGGTTTAGAAGGTATCTGGAAGCTAGGGCCAATGTCGCAGTCCCTGCAAATGCTCCTCCCCCCTCCCCCTCCTCCTCCTCCTCCCCGTGTTGATACTTTTGCAAATATATGCAAAGATTTTAGGGCAATGGGCGGGAAACCTTTTCACGGATAAGATACGTTTGTTGAAGCTCGAGATTGGCTTAAGGAGGTGGAAGATCTATTTGGTATTTTAGAAGTAGAAGATGGAAGGAAGGTCCAGTTGGCTACTTGGTTAATGAAAGACGAAGCCTCGTTTGGGTGGGAGGTCACGAATGGAGAGCGTCCGGTGGAGACATGGATGGATTTCAAGCGTAGGTAAGAAATGAAGTTTCTCTCACGAGCAGAAGAGAATTTATATATGTAAAGATTCTTGTCGTTGAAGCAAGGGGATTTATCCGTAAAGGAGTACGTCAACAAGTTCAATCAGTTGGTGAGATTTTTCTTGGAATTGGTAAACACACCTGAGAAGAAGTCCCTAAGGTTCGTTAAATATTTGAATGAGCTGCTACATGGGTTGGCGATGACCCACATTCCGATGGGGGTTACCTTTGAGAAACCGGTTGACATGGCTCTTATGCATGAGGAAGAGAAAGGTGTGAATGCTAATAAGCCACCGGAGAAGAAAGGAGAACAAAAGAAGCCACAACAATAAAACAAGATAGGCGGGAAGAACAATAATGGCAAAGGAAAGAAGAAGTGCTTTAATTCAGGGACACTAGGCCATCTGAGCAAAGACTGTAGGAAAAAGAAGAAGACTGGTTATTTCCACTGTGGAGAGGCAGGTCATCTAGTTAAGGACTGCCTAAGGAAACAGGGGCAAGGGCAAAGAACTTCTTGAGGGCAGCTTCAGGCTCTCATGGCACTAGGGCAGGCGGGAGGGCCGATTCAGGCTCTCATGGCACCAGGACAGGAGAGAGGTAGAAACATTTCCATTGAAAGTTTAGTTTTTCTGTTTGATCATCCTGTTCGTACTTTGTTTGACTCTGGCGCTTCACACTCGTTTGTATCTGCTTCGTTAGTTGAAACACTACACCTAAATACTAGTCTAGTTACGGATCCCATAGTAGTCTCAAATCCTATTGGTGATTCGGTTCATCTTTCTATGATTTGTCGGGATTTGAGAGTGTCTATTTTGGGCGTTGGGTTTGAATGCAATGCCTTTGTTCTTGGCTTTGTGGGCTACGGCTTGATTCTAGGTATGGATTGGCTAACTAGATACGGTGCCATCCAAGATTGTAAAGATTGTTGACTCGTTGTGGAAAGACCCTTGATATTTCTTGTGACCCTAGAGGTCCGGTAATGCTTAGCTACCTACGCATCCAATGATGATTTGAAATCTGTTCATGTGGTCCATGAATATAGTGACATCTTCGATGAAGTTTGATATTTACCCCCGAGGCACGAGATAGACTTTCGAATATATCTAGTAGATAATGCAAAGCCAGTTGCATTACCAGTGCGCCACATGGCTCCGAGAGAGAAGAGAACTTAGTAAGCAAGTGCAAGAATTGGTTGAGAAGGAGTTCATAAGAAGAAGTATTTCGGAGCGGGATTCTCCAGTGGTTTTTGCTACAAAAGCTGATGGTTCACTTAGATTGTGCATGGACTATAGAGAGCTGAATAAGCTAATAAAGAAGAACAGACACCCATTGCCGAGGATAGAAGATTTATTCGATCAGTTGGTGGGTGCTTCAGTTTCCTCACAACTGGATTTAGCTACAGGGTTTCATCAGCTAAGGGTGGCTGAAGATAGCATCGATAAGACTGCCTTTAGAACTCCTGACGGTTTCTTTGAGTGACTCGTCTTGCCTTTTGGTTTGACGAATGCACCCGCATACTTTGTTGACTTAATGAGTCGGGTGTTTAGGGAGTTTCTAAACAAGTTTGTGGTAGTCTTTGTAGACAATATTCTGGTTTTCTCTAAAAATGAAGAAGAGCATGCCCTACATCTTAGGGAAGTCTTAGAGACCCTATGAGCGCATCAGCTAAAAGCTAAGTTCTCCAAGTGCCATTTTTGGAGAAAAGAAGTGAGTTTCTTAGGATACGTGGTCTCTAAGGAAGGGATAGCTGTGGATCCCGCCAAGGTGGTGGCAATCCGAGATTAGAAAACTCCTAAGAACGCAATAGAAGTAAGAAGCTTTTTATGGCTGGCTAGCTATTATAGGAAGTTCATTAAGGACTTCGCGAAGATATCAGCCCCTCTCACTCGATTAACGAAGAAGAATTTGACTTTTACTTGGGACGTTGATTGTGACGATGCTTTCCAACGTCTGAAGAGGGCTTTGATGACAGCTCCAATTTTAGTTTTTCCAGACGGGAGTAAGGCATTCACTGTATATACCGATGCTTGCGGGACAGGTCTTGGCGCAGTTTTAATGCAAGAGGGAAGGATGATATACTATGGTGGAAGACAGTTGAAAGCCGACGCCTTAAGTAGAAAAAAGTTAACTTTAAGTCCTTTGTTTGTAGAGCGGCAGAGTCTGGAGTATATATATTCCTTTGACTTCAGACCCTCTGTCGATTGTGGAATCGGATTATTGGCATCGTTAGAGGTGCAACCTACACTTTTGGGTCGAGTTGGAGAGGCACAGCAAAATGACCCACAGTTGGTTGAGATAGGAGGTAAGCTTACAGGAGGGGAGTCCTCGAGTCATCTTGATAGATATGCCATAGATAAGAGAGGTTGGCTACGTAGAGATGGAAGACTTTTCGTACCACAAGACTAGAGTTTGAAGAAGGCAATTCTTGAAGACTCAAATCGCTCTTAGATGACCATACATCCCGGTGGTGATAAGATGTATAGGGATATGAAGCGAGTTTTCATTTGGGCCGGAATGAAGAAGGACGTGGCCGAGTTTGTTGCTAGATGCTTAGTGTGCCAACAAGTCAAGGTGGAGCAAAAGAAGCCTAGAGGTTTGCTCCATCCCTTAGAGATTCCGCTTTGGAAATGGGAAAGCGTTTCCATTGAATTTGTAAATGGGTTACCAAGATCAAGGAAGGGTAATACGGGGATTTGGGTAATTGTAGACAGAATTACCAAAAGTCCCCATGTTATTTCCGTTAAAAGTAGAAGGACCGCCGCATGGTTAGCATCTGTTTACCTTCGAGAGATAGTTCGTTTGCACGACATACCCTCTAGCATTGTGAGCGATAGAGATCCCATTTTCACGATCGAATTTCGGAAAAGCTTTCAAGAGGCGGTTGGAATACAATTATGCTTAAGTATCGCTTATCACCCTCAAACGGATGGCCAGACCGAGAGAGTAAATCAGGTTCTAGAAGACCTTCTGCGACTATGCATCCTAGACTTTGGAGGAACATGGGAAGAACACCTTCCACTAGTGGAGTTCGCTTATAATAATAGTTTTCAGGTTAGCATTGGCATGGAATATTTTGAGGCTCTTTATGGACGATCGTGCCGATCACCTACATGTTGGTGGGAATGCACTGATAAGGTTTTGCTTAGACCCGACATTATTAGGGAGACTTCAGAGAAGATAGACCTGATTCGACGATGAATGAAGACGACACAGGACCGACAAAAGTCGTACGCTGATAGGAGACGAACCGATCTTGAATTCAATATTGGGGACATGGTTTTTGTTAAGGTGTCACCATTAAGAAACGTAGTCCATTTTGGATCAGTAGGGAAGTTAGCACCGAGACAGATGGTGTATAGAGTAAAGTTACCAGAGAAGCTCAGCGGAGTTCATGATGTGTTTCACGTTTCGCATTTGCGTAAGTGTTTACACGATATGGCGGAAGTGGTAGAGCCGAGCACGCTCGAAGAAGTGGAAGTAGAGCGCAATGCCACGATCAGACGAGCTCCTACACGCATTCTCGGATCGGAGGTCAAAAATCTTCGCAACAAAGAGGTCAAATTGGTCAAAGTGCAATCGGGAGATGATCAAAGAGACGCGACTTGGGAGATGGAAGACAAAACGTTGTAGCATTTCTTTTTTGAGGGTATGTTTTAATTTCTCCATTTTCTACCGCTTTGTTGACACTTGTCCTATCTTTTAGTATTATCTTTGCGATGACATCTTCGATCTTTAGTTAGGAAGAACCCTATGGTTGCAAACATGTGTTGAGACATGTTATGTTTGGTGGATGCAAATGGATGCAAGTGGTTTCTAGTGGTTGCTCGTGGATGCATGTACACACAAATTATGCACTAGATCAGCTCAATCACCTTCATGTTGCATATAAATGCGTGCGCATATCTAAATTAATGGATGTATAATGGTTGTGTTATCATATGGATGTTGTATTTTGATGAATGGTTGTGCACACATGTAGAAATAGCATGTATCGATAGGATTCTTTTGCATACATAATGGACGCATGACACTATCATGATTTGCATTAAGGAGGTCAACTGAATCAGTGGACCGCCTGACCTTTGCATTAGATAAGGAACATATACACACATTTTTGCATAAGTTCATATAGCATTAGAAATTTCTTTAAGGACAACGAATGCTTGTGGATGATGGTTGAGTAGACGGATGATTGGTTGGTAGGATACATTCTTCTTAACTTAGAGATTTCGGGGACGAAATCCTTTAAGGAGGGGAGAATGTAACACCCCATAATTTTATAAATTAAAATTTACAAATTAAAGTATACTTAATTTATAGAAGAAGAATTAAGTGAAATGGGTTGTGCTATTATGTTCGTCTCAAAATTTTGGGTCAAGAAAGACATTTGGTTTGCATAAAACGGATAACTTATGAAGAAGTTATTAAGCCTTGAGGTTTGCATGCATATGAGAGAAATATATAGGTGTATATATATATATATATATATATAATATTCAAAAAAAAAGTTCAAAATTGCGAATCGGGAGGGGGAATAGCCGAACCGCATCATTTTTGGAGTCGACCCGAGCTCCGCTGGGTCATCTAGGGGTCGATACAGGGTGTTTGGCTGTCAACCTGTGGCCCGATTCGCCCTAAGGGCGGATGTAGCATCTGAGTAGTCCTGATGGTTCTGGTTATCCCTAGGTTCATCCGACGGCTCCTATTAAATTAAACTTCTATAAAAACACACCTAAACCCCTAACCCTAATCACATTAATTCATAACAAGAGCCGCCATGTCGTCAATGGAGAACCTAGAGTAGCCGCCATGCACTTTCAACCGTAAAGCAAGATAGAAGCTTGAATCAAAATCAAATCAAATCTAAATAATGATTAGTCTACATCAAAGGAGAGCAATTTAGTTTCAGAATATAGATCTTAGAAAGACAAGACTATCCTTTTTAATTGTGAGTATGATAGCTTTCACAAAATAATTAATTAATTTAATTATGATAAGATATAATTGGGATTATGAGAATATGATTTTGAATCTTGTGATGTAAATTATATGTATGTTTGTGGTGTTGAATCATATGTTAGTCTTATGCAAGTTGGGTTATATGTTAGTTCTTATGTGAATCTTATGCAAGTTGACTCATATATCTTACGCAAGTTTGTGATGATTGGATCATATAGTCATGTATGAATCTTATGCAAGTTTGGTTTGTTAAAATATATGTGAGACATGTATATGCATATGCTAGTTTATGTGACATTAATCTTTATGTTTAGATCTATATGCAAGTTTACATCTTTATGTTTAGATCTATATACAAGTTTACATCTTTATGTTTAGACCCATATGCAAGTTTACATCTTTATGTTTAGATCTATATGCAAGTTTACATCTTTATGCTTAGATCTATGTGCAAGTTTACATCTTTATGTTGAGATCCATATGCAAGTTCACACCTTTATGTTTGGATCTATAGCAGTACATAAGTTATGCAAGTTTACGCCCATTACCTATGCTAGTTTTGTATCATATGCTAGTTTGAATGAAATTCATATGCAAATTATTGGCTATGTAATTTTATGTCATGATCCTTAGATCTATTTTATGTGTTATATGATGTTGTTTTTCTTTTTATAAGTTAAATTATTTGCGAGTCTAACATATGTCACATGCAAACGTACGAATAGCGTGGGGATGATGGGATAATATTGAATATACATAAATTGTGAATTGGCATAAAATGGCCTGAAAAGGCATATAATTAATTTGAGACATTAATTGACATAATTGGTATTTATGGACATAATTTTAGGAGACAAGTATGGACATAAATAAATTTGGAATTTATTGACAAATTTGAATATGGATATTAATCCAATTTGGGGTTAAATAAAGATGTGTAATAATTAACCGCCTAAGACACGAGGTTAGACTCTTTTGTGGTGTAAGACTGCCTGAACCCGCCTGGCAAATCCAGCAGCCACAAATGCCAGTCTAATGTGAGAGGTCAAAGGCACGAATTAAATGCGTAACAATTGTAAAGACATGAGGTTAGGCTCGTTTGCTGTATAAGATTGCCCGGACCCGCCCGGCGAATCCAACAACCGCAAATGTCAGCCTAATTTGGGATGTCTTTACAAGGTTACGGTTCTAATGAATTAAGTAACACTTAACCAGATAAACATGTGGTGGGACATGGGGGGTTAAGTGGGTGCCTTGGGTGGCATGTTAAATTAAGCGGGTGCCTTCGGTGGCATGTGAAATACGATTAGATGCACTTAACCAAGATTGAAACATGTAAGAAGACATGAATAAAAATGGGGTTAAGTTAGGAAACCTTAGTGGGGACCAAGCATAGGCAGAAGGCTTGTGTCAAGCATGGAGGCTCTTTTCAAACCAGTAACCTATTAAGTATCTTTGTGAGCTCGACCCAAGTCAAGGATGGGATACGCTTACTGGACTTTATTGTTAGAGATCAAAACGGGTTAGCGGTGGCAACGTCAGTCCAACGAGGTCATGTGCGTGCGTGTACCCGGGCTGGTAGGTAAGGCATTGTTGTATTATGTAGATATAAACCATGCATCTTTGGTGGTATCGGGTTGCCACTTTGGGGAGTGATACACCCCATTGTGGGACCAACACGGGTATCAACGAGTTAGGGAGTCGATCGAATGGGGGTAGTGGGTACAACTAGTGGAGATAGGGGCAGACGACACCTATGAAGGCAGCTAGGGGTACACGAAACTACCATTATCATTATTAAGTTCTGTAGGCGGGATCAACTTTTAGGGTGACTAGTGGTGGTGCAGTATAGTAATTATCCTATAGTGATTAGGAACGAGATTAACACCAGAATATTCCTCTTATTTGCTTTGTCATGCCCACTTGTTTCATGGTCATATCTTATCTTACCAGTTTATGCCTTATCCTAGTTACTTTAATAATTATATTGTTAAAGTTATTATATTCGCCAGACTTTATGTCTGACCCCCTTGTTTTCGCCTCTTTTCTTCCTTCCCCCCTCCCCCCAAGATTCTCAGGGTGGGACTAGTACTAATGGAGCTTGATCTTGGATCTCTTTCTCTCTCTTTTAGAAGTACTTGGATTGCTGAAAGTAAAGTTCAGCTCATCTCTTTTATGGCTACTTGTGTTGGGGTTTATGATTTTTATTTTATGTACTCTGAAACAATTTATCAAGATGGATATTAAGTGTACTTGGTTTATGAAGTTGTTGTAATCAAACTGTTTCTCCACTACAATAAAAGTAGTTTTAAATTTTTAAGTACCATTATTTATATCTGTCTTGTTATATTCTGTTCTATACACTAAATACGCTCCATGGAAGTTAATGCATTCCCTTTGTGAGTGACATTAATGGACGTGGGGTGTTACACTACTCTTTCAGCACAAAGTAACTCAACCTCATATTTTGTTAGCCCGTCCATTCCAAGTATGATATCATACCTGGAGAAATTCATGATGATCAGATTAAAAGGAAATTGGAAGTGGGAGTAAGAAATAGGCACACTACAATATTGATCGAGAATAAGCGAACCTTCTATCGGACTGTGGGCTCTAATTAGTTCTTTGAGTTTTATGGGTTTCAATTTAAGCTTTTAATCATGTCAACAAATATGAAACTTCTAGATGCACCCATATCAAACAAAACGGTAATAGGAATGTTTTTAATGTTAAGAGTACCTCCTAAAACATCTGGTGTACCTGCTTTGAAAGAAGCTGGTGCAGCCGCTCCGTCATAGACATTTGCCACCTGAGATTTCTTGAGAGAATGGCAATCCTTGATGAGGTGTCCAGGCTTTTGGTTGTTAAAACATTCCCTTGGGCCACGGGGATTCCGTTCACTGCTCTGACTTGGTCTAGACTCGTTCCTTTTGGGCCTATTCGGAGCTCAGAACTCGTTGTCAAAATGCCCTATCCTCTGGCAATTAAAACACTTGACTTTAGATCTGTCCCTCTTCTTCTTCTTCTCTTGGGGCTTGGCAGTGGAAGAGCAGCCCGCCTTAGTTTTCTTTTCCGAGTCCTTCTTCTTGTTGTTGGCTTGATTCTTTTCTCTCTCTTGTTGGGAACCCTTCTGATCAATCTCTTCAAATCTGCAGGCCATCTCGATTACTTTAGCAAGTGGGAACTCGATGTGTGCAGTCACCCTGTTATGGTACCTCCTCGCCAGACCATTGATAAACCTCTTATTTTTCTGTAGCGGGTCTTGGACTAACTCAGGGGCATATTTGGAAAGTTCACCAAATTTCTTAACATACTCCGAAATAGTCATGCTCCCTTGTTGTAGGTCGGCGAACTCATCGTGAAGGCGCTCAACTTCGTGGGGTGGAATGAACTTCTCATTGAATAGCTCCTTGAATTTCACCCAAGTCACATTAGCCTCATTACCCCCAACCATAGCTGTTTCCCACCAAATTTGGGCTTGGTCCTTCAGAAAACAAGTTGCCATAAATCGCTTTCTGTGGTCCTTGAGCTCTAATCCTCCCAAAATCTTTTCCATCGTCTTAAGCCATGCTTGCGACTCCGTCACTGTCTCTTGGCCTGTTTAATGCATGCCCCCTAGATTCTTTATTTTCTTTGCCACTTTGTCAGGATCGAAAGCACGTGGGGGTGGTGGTGATGTCTTAACTTCTGGGGTGGCTTGTTCCTGTTCTTGGGCTGTAGGAGTCTCGTCTCGGGCGGTCCTCTAGCCCCACCTCTGCCTCTTCGTGATCTTGTACATGCTCTAGTGCTCATTTCTCAATCAGTCTGTATCATCAAGGAAAGAGTCAGACTAAGAGAAACGATAAATTTCAAAGGAAAGAGATTTTTTTTTAAAAAAAAGAGACATATGATGAAATGATAATTATGAAATGACTAATTAATATGTGCTATTCTGTTGTGCTCATTCTAGGACATTACTAATTCTATCTCTAATGAGCTACATGTCATAGAATACTACTGATTCCATTTAGACCAATTGTTCTAAAAATGTTATACTTCGAATGCTAAGGTTAACCTTTCGCTCTGATACCAAATCCGATGACCCAAACTTCCGTAGAACGAAAGTAAGGATAATCATAGGAGTATACCAGAATTAAAACAATAACATATCACAGTTACATAGTCGAACATATAAATCACAGCGGAAAGGAAATGTCATCACAAACATCATCACAGAACATCAGAGTACGCGGTACAGAATACACTTAGCAAAACAGATGTCTAAAACAGGGAAAGAAATAAAGTCTCAATCTACCAAAATACATCAATATCCAATACTGTCTCGAAATTTCAAGAAGAAAATAAAAGATAAAAGAAAAGATCTTCCAACATCTTCAGCAACAAGCTCTAGTCCAGAAAACATCCCTACCTGAAACCTGTCAATTGGTTGCCCGTGTGGAAAGAGGGCACCCGATTTTGCAAAGTGAAACAACTACGAGTCAGTCATGGGACTGGTATGAGAAATCTTACTAAACTAATAATATGGCTAATCGCTGGACCACGCCGCTAACGTGGAACGGGTTTAATTCCATTGGATTGCCAGTGCAAAAGTTTTATAAATTTTTAAGTCAAAAACAACGCAATGCTTTTTAGAAAATGAAATCATTATAAGACTCATGTCCCATCACACAATGCAACGCAAACGGAGGATAGAGTTTTACCTTATAATGATCAAAAATGCTTGATACAAAGAAAGTAATATTTTTAATATTATTATTAGTGTCTAATATGTTTCAAAAATACTTCAAAGTAAATGTATCAATCCTTGACGGCATAGCTACCATATACTATGTCGCCATATATAGGGTTACAATCAAGACCGTGCTGTCGTATTGGAGGTTGGTTTCCATCATGAGTCAAGGCTAAGGGAGATCTCCTAACCGATTCGAGGCACTTTAGCAATGTCTTAGGATTCAGACGCTGGCGAACCCTTGGATCCTGCAGGGCCGGTTCACAAATATTTTAGTGGATTAGTTATGCTTGAACACATGCTTCCCGATCCTATTGGACCTACAAATTGGCCATTGGCGACCAATAAAAATCCAAGGTGCCTCATTCCATCAACCACATAAATAAAAATGTCAGGCCGTGTAAAAACCCAAACATCACTTCTAGCTAGAATGAAACGTTTGCACTCCCTGTGTTCCCTTGTCCAGTATTTGGCTCTACCAGGGTGTGAGGCTCGCGAGGTAACAAAATACATAAAGCTATGCCTAAATAGGCTATGCTTTGATCATCATCCACAAGGCTCTACTTTTCAACAAAAGCCCCGATCAATTGCATCTTGGCATCACATTGACAGTCCATACCATGTGATTGATAACTACCAATATATAACCTTCGAGCTCGTACGTCTCAAAGAAGGATGTTTAGCAAGAGAATAAATTCTATGCCACCACAGAAATATATTAATAGATATCAATTAAATTACATGGCACGAAATTCAATGTTGGACACGCATCCTTTTACAAGTCCGTTCTGGGTCCAAACGAAACCGGAGTCACCTAGGTGCTCGCGTATCCGGACGATTAACAAGTGCGTCCGGACAATTACCACTTTAACCTTGTATTGGTAGCTAGCCAATGCCAGGCATCAATAGTTATCCTTTCGACGTGAAGATCACCGGTCTTCAATCGCCGTCTTCGATATCTTCGATTTTAAATCGCCGTAAAATTATTTGAAATGAGTTGAACTTAGTCTTTTCAAATAAATTTTCAAGTTATTATCATTTAAACCACTAATATCATTAATATTAATTTATAATGATTTATCGCTACTTTTATTTATTTAAAAATAGCTCAATATAATTAAATGACACTTCGGGTCAATGGGCGGCCCTAGCACTGTTTTTACCAAAATTTGATTCAAACTTATCTTGAAATCTAACCATTGGATTTTAATAAAGATTACATCATCGGAAAGATCTTCCCAAAGCAGTCCTAACGGTTCCAGTTTTTGGAAAATCCGACGGTTGGATTTTACGGTATAATCGTTTAAAGTTACAATTGTTGAAGTGCGAACTACCGCGCGTGATTCGTTTAAATTTTAATTTATATTTATATATAAATATAAATATAAATCAATTTGGTGATTCCTACTATTTCAACCATCACAAACAAACTAAGTGCAATCCATATTCATGTTAGAGATTTACACATATGATTTTCCTATTTCTTCTAACATGATAAAAATGATGATTTGAAATAAATCATGTTTTTTATAACTAATTATTTCCAATGGTAAAAAAATTATATTGAAAATATATTTTCTTATTGTCCACACCTTTTATTGAAATCAAATAATAAATAAGACATGATTTTGATTCTACTATTTTTATTGTATCTAAAGTAACAATAAACATTTTAACATTTTAAATCAACTCTTTTCTTTAATATGAAATGTCAATAAAAATGTGACTTTTGAAATCTATTCTTTTTATTTACATCTAAAATGTAAATAAAAATATGACTTTTTATTCTATCTTTTCATTTATCAAAATTGCAAATAAAAATGTAACCCTGTAATTCATGTCCTTATTTACATCTAAAATGTAAACAAAATGTAACTTTTATTATAATGTTTTTATTTGCATCTAAAACTGCGAACAAAAATGTAACTTCTTTCTACGGTGTTTACTCGCATCTAAATATGCAAATAAAAATGTAATATTTTTCTACGATGTTTATTTGCATCTAAATATGCAAATAAAAATGTAAGTTTTAACTACGATGATTATTTGCATCTAAATATGCAAATAAAAATGTAATTTTTAACTACGATGTTTATATGCATCTAAATATGCAAATAAAAATGTAATTTTAATAAAATGTTTTGTTTGAGACTAAATTTGCAAACAAAAATGTGACTTTTATTTTAATGCCTTGTTTGCATCTAAAATGCAACTCTTTAAATCATATTTTTATTTGTACTTAAAATACAAAATAAAAATGTAACTTTCATTTTAATGTTTTTGTTTGCATCTAAAATTGCAAACAGAATGCAACTCTTTAAATCATGTTTTGTTTGCATCTAAAATTGCAAACAAAAATGTAACTTTTAATTTAATGTTTATTTGCATCAAAGAATGCAAATAAAAGAATAACTTTTTATTTCAATGTTTATTTGAATCAAAGACTGCAAATAAAGAACAACTTTTTAATTCAGTGTATATTTGCATCAAGGAATGCAAATAAAGAAAATAAAATTAATTCAATGTTTATTTGCATCAAAGACTGCAAATAAAGAACGACTTTTTAATTCAATGTATATTTGCATCAAGGAATGCAAATAAATGAATAACTTTTTAATTCAATGTTTATTTGCATCAAGGGATGCAAATAAAGAATAACTCTATTTCAACACAATTATATATTTCAAAAATGAAATATTTTCAATTGTATTGACAATTCTATTTCAATACAATAATATAGACAAAAATGGTATATTGACAATTCTATTAGATCCAATAAAATGACAAAATAATATTTTATATTGAATTTACAATTCTATTTCAATTCAATAAAAAATGATAAAATAATGTTTCATATTGGATTGACGATTCTATTTCAATTCAACAAAAATAATCAAAATAATGTTTTTACATTGAATTGACAATCTAATTCAATTCAACGAAAATCATCAAAATAATGTTTTTATGTTAAATTGCCAATCTAATGCAATTCATCAAAAATGATAAATATAATGTTCTTATGTTGAATTTGTTGAATTGCCAATCTAATGCAATTCATCAAAAATGATCAAAATAATGTTTTGTGTTGAATTGCTAATCTAATGCAATTCATCAAAAATGATCAAAATAATGTATTTATGTTGAATTGCCGATCTAATGCAATTCAACAAAAATGATCAAAATAATGTTTTTATGTTGAATTGCCAATCCAATGCAATTCATCAAAAATGATCAGAATAATGTTTTTATGTTGAATTGCCAATCTAATGCAATTGAACAATATAACAAAATGATATATTTTTATTGAAATGGAAATTCTAATTGAAATCAATAATACAACAAAATGATATATTTTTATTTTTCCAACACATATAAATCTGTGTTTATACATCACCAACAAACAGATAAATCATCCACAATATCATCACATAGCAGATCTCAGTCATACACATACAATCGTCACATAACAAATAAACTAAATAATTAATTAATTATATAAAAAGAAGAGATCTCACAGTCGTGACGCAAATTGTTCCAAATTTCCTAAAGCTCGGAATGATCCCTTTTCAGTTTAGGAATGTAGATCTTTGTCGTACGATCTTGTCGAATCTGAAATCGTTCAGTTTCGATATCGTATGGATTAGATATGACCTGATTAAGATTTATAAAGTTTTAAATTAAATTATTAAAATAATTAAAAGGGGTTTTACCCTTTTTCCTTCTCTATTTAGTCAAAGGCAGTGAACTTCCCCTTTGGTTCAAAACTTTGGATCCAAAATTCGATCAATACGTGATGCAGTTTGCCGATCAGACGGTGGGACATCGGAGAGCTAGGGTAGGCGCACATGAGGGGCCCACCAGGGTGCAGCTCGATCGAGCTTGGAGGGGGAGACGGCGGCTTGAAGACTTCGGGTTTGGAGCGGAAATACTTGGCAGTTGTTCACTTTTGGGTACTGTTATCTGTATGGATGGAAAGAGAGTGAAAATCTCTTCAATAAATTTCAACGGAGGAGTGGGTTTTAGTGCATGGATGATGAGAAATTAGAGGAAGAAGATGGGTGTAGTTTTGGCCATGGAATATTGAGGGCGGCGACTACAGGAGTGAATAGTGTTAGGGTTTTGAGAAGACGATCTATTTTTATATTATTTTAATGTAATTTTTGCAATTAAATCCAAAGGTTTTAAACCAATCCCTTTTCAGTCCAACCAGAGTTGATTCCACCCAATAAGCCCAGTTCTGAATCCAATGGGCTAGGTCTCGTCAGCCCAAACGACTATCTGTGGCCTGAAATCTTTAATTTATTATTTAAATCATTTAACAAGTTAATTTGATCGTATATTTAAATCCACCGGAGCAACATACGAACTCAGAAAAATACAGAAAAATTATTTCTGGCTTTGTTTTAATGATACGGTTCTAACAAAATTAATTTCGTTGAATTCTAAGACTTTTCAAAAAATGGTTATTTTCAAGTCGATCATATTTGACTAAAATTGACAAAACACATTTTTGTTTGCCATGCTCACATATTAGTTCGAAAAATTATGAAAATTGAAACCTAGCAATAATTTTACATTCCAAATCCAACAAAAGTGGTTTCGTTGAAAACAAAGGTCATTTGAAAAATGGCTTTTTATACGGGCTATAAATTATACTATAGCGACCATTCCGAATATTAAACTGACCATAACTTTTGATTCTCGCTATGAAATTTTGATTTTTCGGATTCGTTGGAAAAATATTTTTAAACAGATTTAGATTTTTTTGGTTCCACTAAAATCCATTAAATTTTGAATTCGGTACATTTGGTTAAAGTACAGGTTTGACTTTTCAAACTACCATACTATTTCTAATTCCTTTAGGAATCAAAATGAATATATTTTCTCTAACTTTGATTAAAATAATTTTTTAATCGTTATTATTTAAAATAAATTATTTTAACTATTGAAAATTTACTGAAATAGCCAGAATAAAAAATTTAAATTGGTTCGGATTTTCCGGGTTGTTACATTGGGACTGGATGTAGGACAATGATTTGAACTAGTATAAATCGACTTTGTGATTTTTTACTTACAGCTGCTACTTTGCCATATTATATTTATACTCCATAATGCATAATACTACCGCTGCTTAGTCATTTTCAGTACATACATACATGCAAAAAAAAATTTTGTTTCGAATGTGTTCAGATGTAAAGAAATCTCTTTAAAAATCACTAGCTCAATAACTAGAAAGAAATTAATTTAGGTTGGTGGCAAGAGTAAATTTGGCAAATTGGATATTTCAGATAAAGTTCCGAAATTCACAAAGAGGCAAGATTACGACATGATAAATCAATGAAGATCAAGCATGGATTAATCAAACATATTAAAGCAATCAATTTTGGCAAGGTTGTAATTCTCATGTTCAAAACATTCCAAGAATTCACGTGAGAACAATGTTGGGCACTAAAACAAGTTGAATTGTCTCTAGAAATCAACATAGCATTCATGACCATTTTAATTATGCAAGAATCAAGAACAAATAAAGGACAAATCATCATAGTGAAATGAAATAGATTTTCGGGTTTTTAAACCCTATGTAGTACACACAATTTGTAACACCCCAAAATTTAATATACCATAATCATACTACAAAGAAAATAAATTAAATATTATATAATTAAATATTCATAATTAAGTAAAAGCGGCTTTACTGTTGCGTTCGTCTCGGAGTTATGGTTCAGATAAACCCTAAGTTTCCGTAAATCGGATAACATATGAAGAAGATATAAACATAAGAAGATTGTATATATATAGGGTGGTTATATATAAATATGTTCAAAATAATTCGAAGTAGAAAACAACGCAGCAGTAGACCGTTAGGGGCCGACCCATAATGAGCCTGGTTCGATCTATGGATCGTCCCTTGATCAGTAGGGTCGATCCGGTAGGTAGGGGTCGACCAACAACGTGCTGGTCCGATTCTGAGTGATGTATTTGGACTGTTTTACATAGGTTCATTATACAAATTATATGGATAGATTTAAAACCATAGAATCTAACTGTTAAGAATTGGCTCTATTAATCTATTAAAAAGGGCTCTCCTTCTCTCCCATTTTATCTACACACAGTTATTTTTTCACTTCTCTCTGCCTTTACGACATATTATGTAACACCCCGTATTTTCTGTGAACGTATAAGTAACTAATCAGAGAATAATTAATTTTTAAAATGATAACCAAGGGAAACGGGTAGCGCCATTGCGTTCGTCTCGGAATTCTACATGAAATCGAGTTCGAGTTTTCGAAAATCGGAGTTCGTATGACTAAGTTATGACCCTCAGAAGTTTCAGGAATTTAAATAAAATAAAACAGTTCAAAAATTAAGCCAGAAATCCGAATTCAAAATCCCAGAACAGGCTGGGCGGGAAAATTCCCGCCTATGGACCAGGTCAACCTAGGGGTCGACCATAGTGTCGACCTCCCAGGGCCTGGTCGACCATAGTGTCGACCTGGGGGTCGACCTGGCCAGACCAGGTCGACCATAGTGTCGACCTGGGGGTCGACCTGCTCCCGAAACCTAGTTTTTTTAACCTGGTTCATTCTGATGTATCCGGTCTCGTTTCTTTCTAGATTCGTCCGCCTAATCCTATTTAAAGAGCCCCCTAGCCTCATTTTCTCTACACAATTTCATTCTTTCTATATTCTGCCTCTGTTCTAATTAAAATTAAAAATGGCGTCGTTGCCCTGCAGGAATCAAAACTTGGACTGATGCATCTTCTTCCAACCTGAATAGAATTAAAAGCTAAATCAAATCTCAAATCAAAGTGTAGAGCTTCGACAACAATTAAAGAAGAGTAATTCAGCCTTTCTGCATCAACACTAGTTTATTTCCTTTCCTAAAACCACGAAAGGCAAGTACAGTTATTTTCCGATATAAATTTAATTATAATTGTGACATGATTGTAAATCTGAATTTGAGGTTGTGTATGTTCTGTTCTGATCTATTTTACTCTGTTCTTCTTTCTGTTCTATAGCCAGGCTACCACGAGCCTGCGCCAAATCTCATAAGAATTTAACAAACAAATGCTAAACTTTGGGACAGATAATGAACGATGGCATAATCGGACATGGCTAATCTGTGACTAAAAGGACATATGTTGTAAACTAGATTTAGATCTATGCATATTCTGTGAATCAGAAGAAGAGGAACCATTGTATGTTAACATGTGACTTGAGACATTGGACATAACGCATATTTTGAATTAAGAACTGTTATAATTTAAAGTTCTAGAGTGTTGGGAATATTGTTTATATAACAATTCATGACTTGAGATAAACAGAGAATATGACTTAGGTGTGAAGATCTATATAAAGATTTGATAACTACTAAATGCAAATAACACCTAAGTGGGAGATTTTTGAATATATGACATGCATTGAAATCGATGGCTATATTTGGTATAATTTATATGTGAATCTTTTGTACTAGGCAAGTTTAACTTAATTTGGGACATGTGTTATATGGTAAATTATGACCTTAATCTATGCCATGTAAATTCAATACAAACGTGTGGTATATGATCATATTGTGAATCATGACAACTATTTAGGCCTGCAAACTTAGGCCAAATTTACAATTAGGCAAGATATGTCTATGAAACTTTAAGGAATGATTAAATCTGTTATATTGCCTAATCTGCTAGTTCTGTTATATTGCCTAATCTGCTAGTTCTGTTATATTGCCTAACCTACTAGTTCTGTTAAATTGCCTAATCCGTTATTTGCTAAAACTGTCGAATTGCCTAAACTGCTAAATCTGTTGAATCGCTTAAACTGCTAGGTCTGATACATGTTGAAATTTCTGATCGGTTGAAACTAGATAATGGTAATCTGGGTATGGAAATCCATAGGCTCGACCTAAGATTTAGTAGAACATGGAAATTTGATTAATCTGTTATATCCTATGAAGAAGTTTAATCTGTTAAATAAACAAAATTAGTCTGATATCTGAAAAATATGTATTGGAGTGAATTGGCAATGACACGAGGTTAGACTCTGTTTGCGGTAGAAGCCTGCCCGGAACCAACCGGCTTAACCAGCGACCGAAAACTGTCAGTCTAATGTGAGAGGTCGTAGGCATAACTAAAATATGCTTAGACACGAGGTTAGGTCCGGCTTGTGGCAGAAATCTGCCCGGAACCGCCCGGCATATCCAGCGGCCACAAGCTACCGACCTAATGTGAGAGGTCTGTGCATTAATATTTAATTAACGCAAATCTGGGATAAATATGATGTCTAAAACGTGTTGGGTGGATAGGGTTAAACCAATTGGACTAATGAATTTAACAAACCCGTTTCGTGAATCTGTAGGCCCAATTACAAAGTTAGACAAATCTGTAAATCTGTTAAATCCGTATATCTGATCCGTTAGTCTGAAAACTTGTCTGATCTGTGAACTAGTTGATCTGAACTTTGTATGTATGAACTTGTAAACAAGTTAATCTGAAATCTGTTAGTTTGGGGACACAACGATAGGAGGGGAATTACTTGTTTCATCTGTTGTTTGGGACCCATATTAGTTAGTAACCTTTCTGGTATCAAAACTTTGACCCAACAATAGGTAGGGTCCGGGCATGCTTACTGAACTAATTATAAGCGGTTCATTCTGATAATGGCGAGGGGTGTTGATGGTGCGTTCCAACCGGGTCATGTGCGTGCATGGATCCCGCTCTGCCTCTGAGGATGTAAGACACCGTGACATCTGTAAATAGCTCTGCGCCAATTGTTTGTCACTTTAGGGAGTGATACACCCTACTATGGGGCCGACACAGGGTATTTATGTATTAGGGAGCCGATCGCTTGGGGTAGGGTTTTAGGGTACACTTAGTTCTGTCAGTTTCTGTTGGTACCGTCTCTTTCTGTTGGGTTGCAACACATGTCTGTTTCTGCGTGGTACCGTCTGTTCGGGTGGTAAAGGCCCATTTACTAGTGGATACCTAATTCTAGATTCTGTTTCTGTAGGGATTAATCCGTTTCTGTTTCTGTCTATTTCTGTTTGGGCGGTAAAGGCCCATTATTAGCATTCTGTTTCTGTCTATTTCTATTAGGGTGGTAAAGGCCCATTACTAGCATTCTCTTCTATGGAAATTATTTTGTTCCCGTTTCTGTTTCAGTTTAGACAGTAGGGTGACACCTAATCCTGTTATACTAGTATTAGTGCAGAGAAATGAAAAGTAATATTATTTTGTTTCTTCTGTTTAACCTAAGTACATCTGCTGCTCCTGTTACTGTTATCTCTTATCCATCTTATTTTCATGTCATAATTATTATTATCTGTTCATATGCTGAAAGTCACTGGATTTGCCAGACTTTATGTCTGACCTTGCTTGTTTTCGCCACTTTTTCTTCCGTTCTCCCCCCTGGTTTTCCAAGGTGGGAATACTTTAGCTTGATCCGGATTTCTTCAGCTTGAAGTACTCAGAGTGCTTAAAGTATGGCTTGACTCTTTATGGCAGCTTCTGTGGGGATTATGATTTTAAAGTTTTTGCACTTTGATGATTTTCTGAACAAGACTGATATTTATGTACTTGAGTTTTTGGTAGTGATGTAACCAAACTGATTCCTGTTTTCCCGCTGTAATAAAGTTATAATTTCTCAAGTATTGTTTATCTGTCTTTTAAATTTCTGTTCTGTCTACTAAAACGCTCCATCAAAGTTAAGGCATTCCCTTTGTGAGTGACCTTAACGGAGGTAGGGTGTTAAACTTGGTATCAGAGCTGAAGGTTACCAGATTTGATAAAAAGTTTTGAAAACTATTTTCAACAAGGTTTTAAAAGGAAGTATTTTCAAAAATAAAGTTTATTTTGAAAAACATAATCCCCAGAAAAGCCATATATCTATCTTTTCCGTTCTCCGTTTTAAATCTTTTTCTTTCATTCCAGCATGTATGGGAATCTTAACTTTCCAGAGGGCGTGCCAATACCTGGCTGGTTCAGGAGGTACTTAGAGGCTAGGGCTAACGATACAGGCCCAACAGATATTCCTCCTCCAGCTGCAGCGATTCCTCCTCCTCCACCCCCTCCTCGTGCAATTGCTTTTTCAAAGATCTGTAAAGATTTTAGGGCCATGGGTGGAAAGGATTTCAAGGGAACTTAATCATTCGTAGAAGCAAGGAACTGGCTCAAAGAAACTGAGGATCTGTTCGTTATCTTCGAGGTGGACGATAGGCAGAAGGTACAATTGGCGGTGTGGTTGCGCAAGGACGAAGCTTCCTATTGGTGGGAAGTCACTAACGCCGAGAGACCGGTTGAAACATGGATGGATTTCAGAACAAGGTTTGAGACGAAATTCCTCTCACAAGCTGAACGAAGTCTACAACTGGAAAAGTTCTTATCTCTTGAGCAAGGAAGTATGACGGTCAAGGAATACGTCAACAGTTCAACCAACTGGCTAGGTTCAGACTAGATTTAGTCAACACCTAGCATAAAAAGGCTCTCCGCTTTGTTAAAGGATTGAACGAGCCACTGCACAGCCAAGCCATGACCCATGTACCCATGGGAGCGACTTACGAGAGATTGGTGGATATGGCACTACTGCACGAGGAAGACAATGGCAAGAAAGAGGCAAAGAATGAAGAACCACAGAACAGGAAAGCATGGCCCAAAAAGGAAACACAAAAGAAGGGAGGAAAGTCTGAAGATAAGAGGGAGAAAAAGTGCTTTACTTGTGGAAGCTCGACTCATCTGAACAAGGATTACAGAAAAAGAAAGGGCACTTGCTTCAACTGTGGTGAGATGGGACACTTCACTAGGGACTGTCCGAAGAAACAAGGGCAAGGGCAGAGGGCAGGACCAACTTCTAGGAGGCAGCGAACACTCTCGAGGCTAGTGGATAGGATAGAAATAGAAAAACTTTTTGTAGGAGGTTTAATTTCTTTATCTGATTTTTGGGTTAAAACTCTTTTCTGATTCTGGCATTTCGATTCTGTAATCGATACTCTGCACTTGAATACTAGTATTGTTTCTGATTCCGCTGTAGATTCAGACCCATAAGGGTTATTTCTCATCTAAGCGTGGTAAGTTGGGTATCTGTGTTGAGCGTTAAGTTGATTATGACACATACATTCTGGGTTTTTATGATGCTTAGTTCCCTAAGAATCATTTAGTAATCTACTCTGTACCGCTAATATGTTAATATCTGAATATTTCTGATAAGGTTGAGATTTCCAGTTTTGACATTGTCTAAAGAGTGAAATCCTCTTGGTATCAATCTGGTGTTGATTTCGGTCTTCGGGGTTGATACTTAGGGGAGTTTTTCTCTCAACCAAGGTCTAATGGAAACCAAGTTTTTGTTTTATCTGTACTCGCTTCCATCATTTGACTATATCCTATCGATCGAATCTTTGAACTTTAGGTAGAAACCAACGGATGTAAACATGTGTTTGAGACATGTTATGTTTGATGGTTGCAAGTGGATGCAAGTGGTTGCTAGTGGTTGCTCGTGGATGCATATACACACACTAGGCACTAGATCGGATCGAAAACACTCTCATACTGCATATGGATGTGTGAGCGTTTTCAATTTCTTTGGATGCAAAATGATTGACTCATCACATGGATTTTGCATATGAATGAATGGTTCTCACTCATATAAGAATAATATGTATCAAATAGGAAAAATTGCATACATGTTGGACTCATGACACAGACATAGTTCGCATTAAGGAGGTCAACTGGATCAGTGGACCGCCTGATCTTTGCATTAGATAAGGAACACATACACACACTTTTGCATATGTTCATACAACATTAGAAGTTTTCTAAGGACAATGGATGCTTGTGGATGATGGTTGAGTAGATGGATGACTGGATGGTAGGACACATTCTTCTTAACTTGAAGATTTGGGGACGAAATCCTTTAAGGAGGGGAGAATGTAACACCCCGTATTTTCTGTGAACGTATAAGTAACAAATCAGAGAATAATTAATTTTTAAAATAAGAACAAAGGGAAACGGGTTGCGCCGCTGCGTTCAACTTGGAATTCTGCATGAAATCGAGTCCGAGTTTTCGAAAATCGTAGTTCGTATGACCAAGTTATGACCCTCGGAAGTTTTAGGAATTTAAATAAAATAAAACAGCTCAAAAATTAAGCCAGAAATTCGAATTCAAAATCCCAGAACAGGCTGGGTGGGAAAATTCCCGCCCGTGGACCAGGTCGACCTGGGGGTCGACCATAGTGTTGACCTCCCAGGGGCCAGGCCGACCATAGTGTCGACCTGGGGTTCGACCTGCTCTCGAAACCCAGTTTTTTAACCTGGTTCATTCTAATGTATCCGGTCTCGTTTCTGTCTAGATTCGTCCGCCTAATCCTATATAAACAGCCCCCTAGCCTCATTTTCTCTACACAATTTCATTCTGTCTATATTCTGCCTCTGTTCTAATTAAAATTAAAAATGGCGTCGTTACCCTGCAGGAATCAAAACTTGGACTGATGCATCTTCTTCCAACCTGAATATAATTAAAAGCTAAATCAAATCTCAAATCAAAGTTTAGAGCTTCGACAACAATTAAAGAAGAGTAATTCAGCCTTTCTGCATCAACACTAGTTTATTTCCTCTCCTAAAACCACGAAAGGCAAGTACAGTTATTTGCCGATATAAATTTAGTTATAATTGTGACATGATTGTAAATCTGAATTTGAGGTTGTGTATGTTCTGTTCTGATCTATTTTACTCTGTTCTTCTTTCTGTTCTATAGCCAGGCTACCACGAGCCTGCGTCAAATCTCATAAGAGATTAACACACAAATGCTAAACTTTGGGACAGATAATGAATGATGGCATAATTGGACATGGCTAATCAGTGACTAAAAGGACATATATTGTAAACTAGATTTAGATCTATGCATATTCTGTGAATCGGAAGAAGAGGAACCATTGTATGTTAACATGTGACTTGAGACATTGGACATAACGCATATTTTGAATTAAGAACTGTTATAATTTAAAGTTCTAGATTGTTGGGCATATTGTTTATATAACAATTCATGACTTGAGATAAAAAGAGAATATGACTTAGGTGTGAAGATCTATATTAAGATTTGATAACTACTAAATGTGAATAACACCTAAGTGGGAGATTTTTGAGTATATGACATGCATTGAAATCGATGGCTATATTTGGTATAATTTATATGTGAATCTTTTGTACTAGGCAAGTTTAACTTAATTTAGGACATGTGTTATATGGTAGATTATGACCATAATCTGTGCCATGTAAATTCAATACAAACGTGGGGTATATGATCATATTGTGAATCATGACAACTATTTAGGCACGCAAACTTAGGCCAAATTTACAATTAGGAAAGATATGTCTATGAAACTTTAAGGAATGATTAAATCTGTTATATTGCCTAATCTGCTATTTCTGTTATATTGCCTAATCTGCTAGTTCTGTTATATTGCCTAACCTGCTAGTTCTGTTAAATTGCCTAATCCGTTATTTGCTAAAACTATTGAATTGCCTAAACTGCTAAATCTATTATCTGCTAAATCTGTTGAATTACTTAAACTGCTAGGTCTGATACACGTTGAAATTTCTGATCTGTTGAAACTAGATAATGGTAATCTGGGTATGGAAATCCGTAGGCTCGACCTAAGATTTAGTATAACATGGAAATTTGATTAATCTATTATATCCTATGCAGAAGTTTAATCTGTTAAATAAACAGAATTAGTCCGATATCTGAAAAATCTGTATTGGAATGAATTGGCTAGGATACGAGGTTAGACTCTGTTTGCGGTAGAAGCCTGCTCGGAACCAACCGGCTTAACCAGTGACCGCAAACTGTCAGTCTAATGTGAGAGGTCGTAGGCATAACTAAAATATGCTTAGACACGAGGTTAGGTCCGGCTTATTGCAGAAGTCTGCCCGGAACCGCCCGGCATATCCAGCGGCCACAAGCTACCGACCTAATGTGAGAGGTCTGTGCATTAATATTAAATTAATGCAAATCTGGGATAAATATGATGTCTAAAACGTGTTGGGTGGATAGGGTTAAACCAATTGGACTAATGAATTTAACAAACCCGTTTCGTGAATCTGTAGGCCCAATTACAAAGTTAGACAAAATCTGTAAATATGTTATCCGTATATCTGAACCGTTAGTCTGAAAACTTGTCTGATCTGTAAACTAGTTGATCCGAACTCTGTATGTCTGAACTTGTAAACAAGTTAATCTAAAATCTGTTAGTCTGGGGACACAAGGATAGGAGGGGAATTACTTGCGTCATCTGTTGTTTGGGACCCATATTAGTCAGTAACCCTTTCTGGTATCAAAACTTTGACCCAACAGTAGGTAAAGTCCGGCCGTGCTTACTGAGCTAATTATAAGCGGTTCATTCTGATAATGGTGAGGGGTGTTGATGGTGCGTTCCAACCGGGTCATATGCGTGCATGGATCCCGGTCTGCCTCTGAGGATGTAAGACGCCATGACATCTGTAAATAGTTCTGTGCCAATTGGTTGTCACTTTAGGGAGTGATACACCCTACTGTGGGGTCGACACAGGGTATTTATGTATTAGGGAGCCGATCGCTTGGGGTAGGGTTTTAGGGTACATTTAGTTCTGTTTGTTTCTGTTGGTATCGTCTGTTTCTGTTGGGTGGCAACACCTGTCTGTTTCTACGTGGTACCGTCTGTTCGGGTGGTAAAGGCCCATTTATTAGTGTACACCTAATTCTACATTCTGTTTCCGTAGGGATTAATCTGTTTCTGTTTCAGTCTGTTTCTGTTCGGGCGATAAAGTCCCATTATTAGCATTCTGTTTCTGTCTGTTTCTGTTAAGGTGGTAAAGGCCCATTACTAGCATTCTCTTCTGTGGAAATTACTCTGTTCCCGTTTCTGTTTCAGTTTAGACATTAGGGTGACACCTAATCCTATTATACTAGTATTAGTGCAGAGAAATGAAAAGTAATATTATTATGTTTCTTCTGTTTAACCTAAGTACATCTGCTGCTCCTGTTACTGTTATCTCTTATCCAACTTATTTTCATGTAATAATTATTATTATCTGTTCATATGCTGAAAGTCACTGGACTTGCCAGACTTTATGTCTGACCTAGCTTGTTTTCGCCCCTTTTTCTTACGTTCTCCCCCCAGGTTTTCCAAGGAGGCAATACTTTAGCTTGATCCGGATTTCTTCTGCTTGAAGTACTCAGAGTGCTTAAAGTATGGCTTGACTCTTTATGGCAGCTTCTGTGGGGATTATGATTTTAAAGTTTTGCACTCTGATGATTTTCTGAACAAGACTGATATTTATGTACTTGAGTTTTTGGTAGTGATGTAACCAAACTGATTCCTGTTTTCCCGTTGTAATAAAGTTATAATTTCTCAAGTATTGTTTATCTGTCGTGTAAATTTCTGTTCTGTCTACTAAAACGCTCCATCAAAGTTAAGGCATTCCCTTTGTGAGTGACCTTAACGGAGTTGGGGTGTTAAATATTATAAATAAAATAAAATAGGGAGACACTTCTGAAATCTGGACTAACAAAGAAGATTCATGATCTACAACAAATAAATAAGAGTGGACTTTTCTGCAATGATATATATAAAAAGATATAATTTGTTCTTTACAAAGACCCATTGTGAGTTTCGTGTTAATTTCAGTTCTGATATAGAATTATATCATGATAGTAAATAAAGTTGGATCTAGAACATATAGCACTTAAAACTTAATTTATATGCCTGTTCTTTTACTATTATTCATCTATGCCATTGTTGTAGTAATATGTATTCTTTTGCTATCAGTTGATTAATTAGTTATGTTCATACATATTTATCTTCCTTTTTCCTTTCTACAATTTAATTTATTTTCAGTCTTGTTTATATGCCCATTTTATGCAATTTGATTTAATTCTATTCTCCTCCTTCTATTTACGCTAAGTCCAGGCCATTGAAAGCATAGGCTATGTACGATTTAAGATTGTGTATATTTAAATTCGGGATAATATGAAATGACAATGAAAAGGGGAATTTGGGCATATTGTTAAATTGAGGACTATTTGACTGTAATTTGGGAAAAAGGATAATATGCATATACTTGTACTTGCCGTAATTTGGGGAATAAAAAGTGGTAATATTCATAAACTTGTACATGCTGTAATTTCGGAATATAATTGAAAAGAATAGTATGCATATGTGTAAACATGTTAGAATTGACTTAATACAGACATTAAGTAAAGGACATGTTGAAATGATGTGAATACCATATGTAGGTTAGGTATACTAAATTATTATTGTAAGTATATATATATATATATATCTGGGCAGGTGACTGTTTTGGGAAAAGGGGTTGTCCGCACATAATAAAATATAATATATCAACCATGCATATTAATAAACCTAAACCTGCTAGGTTAAACCTGATTATTAATAAGCTAAGAGGTCCCACATTCTTCTGTTGCACTGGGTTTTGAAGACTCTTAAATTCTAGTTACTTGGAGGCACAAGCTTAGGGGGTTTGTCTTGTGCCAATCTGATGTTTGTAACTCATATCAGTCAGTATCCTTGTTGGTATTTTGTAAGAGGCCTTGCACAAGGTAAGTGTCAAGGGATGCTTTATTGAACTGGACTGTAAGAGGTCCAAAAGGTGGAAGGTGGGTGCGGGCTCGTTTCGGCGGAGTGATGAGCATGCATGGGTTCGATTAGGAAAATTAAGTTGCTGTAACACTAGTAAATTGGTCTATGTTATTTAACCTATCGGATTAGGAACTGAATCACCCTACTAGCGGGGCTGACATAGGGTAATTACGTTGTAGGGAGTCGATCGTTGGGTAGTAATTTGGGTACACCTAATCATGCTATTATGTAATTAGGGTAACACCTAATCTTATTACGTAATTAGGGTACACCTAATCCTGCTGATTTGTAATCCTGCTATAATCCTGTTGTTTCTATTAAGTAATTAGGTTAACACCTAATCTTGTTCCTGTTGTGTAATTAGGCTAATGCCTATTCCTGTTATACTAGTATTAGTCTAGAGAGCACCTGTTTTTACGGATATAAATGAGAAGCTTTAGTCGATCCTTGTCCTATCTTGTTTATCTTGCTTTCTTGTACTTATATAAATACTGTACATTCTTATTCAGTCTTATTTACCTGTCTTGATACCTTTGTATTATGCATACTTGAAATTCACTGGAAATCGCCAGGCTTTATGTCTGACCTATTTTTTTTTACTTCCTTCTCTTCCTTTTTCCCCTCTTCAGGTCCTCAGAGTGGTATCACTCCTCAGTGATTTGGAATTTCTCTTTCAACTTGGATTTGGATTTTCTCAGATGTACCACTTTGATTTACTTTCTACTCTGTTATGGCTTGCTATGAGTGATATACTTTTTGTATTATTGCACTCTGATATTTTGCATTATGAGATAGATGTTCTTGGTTTTTAATATGTAACTGTTTTGATGATGTAACCCAATATGAAACAATGTCTTTCTTTAAATAAAAGTTGAAATTTTCGCTGTTACTTATATCTGTTTTGTGGATTTCTGTGCTATTTACCTATTGAACTTCACGAAACTTATTGCATTCTCTTTAGAGTGACATTAATGGACGTGGGTTGTCACATTTGGTATCACAGCTGAAGGTTACAAGATGAGAGGAAATTTTTTGAAAAATTGTTATCAAAAGCAAAGTATTTTCAATTAAAAACCATTTTTTGAAAAACATATCCCATCAAGCCATATTCAATATTCTCTCGATCCCTTGTTGAATATTTGTTTCTTCTCTTTTCAACATGTCTGGGGCACCCAATCTTCCTGAGGGCATTCCACTATCGACATGGTTCCGTACGTATCTGTAGGCTATGACACCTACTAGAGTTCAAGGAGATGCCCCACCCCTATCTACAACTAAAGTAGTTCTACCTCCATGAGTAGATAAATTTTCTAAGCTTTGTAAGGACTTTTTCACTATGGGGAGAAAACCATTCCGTGGTGCCCAGAGCTTTGTTGTGGCGCGAAATTGGCTTAGAGAAATGGAGAACATGTTTGGTATTTATGAGCTCGACGGTAGGAGGAAGATGTGGTTGGCCATGGCAACTGAAGGACGAAGCTTCGTACTGGTAGAAGGTGACACAAGAAGGACAACCAGTAGCTACTTAGGATGATTTCAGATAGAGAATTGAAGTGAAGTTTTTATCTCAGACAAAAGAAGGATTACATACAGAGAGATTCTTGGCTTTGAAACAAGGGGACATGTCAGTTAAGGAATATGTCAATAAGTTTAATCAATTGGCAAGATTTGGTATGGACTTGGTAAATACACCCTTTAAGTAGACATTTAGGTTTGCGTGAGTGTTGAATCAACCTCTCCAAGGATTTACATTATCTCATATACCAATGGAGGTAGTGTTTGAGAGGCTGGTTGATATGGCCCTAATGCACTAAGAGGGCATGGATGAGAAGGAAGACAACAAGGCTGAGGAGACACAGGCTAAGGGCAAGAAAAAGAAGTGGTGGCCTAAGAAGTGGACACAAAAGAAAGGTGGGAAGCCCGACATTGTTCAGATCAAGAAGATGTCCAGTGTCATGGTTCGGGAGCTATGGGTCATTTTGTTAAGGACTTCAGAAAGATGAAGAAAATTTGTTTTAATTATGGTTAAATGTGACACTTCACTAAGAAATGCCTTAACAAGTAAGGACAAGGGGTAGGATCTTCTGGACTAGTACATGCTCTTGAGGATAGTGGATCTGATTGAGGTAGGAAAGTCATAGTCGAAGGTTAGATTTCTCTTCTTGACGATCCTATTAGAACCGTCTTTGATTCTGGCGCTTCTCACTCATTTATATCCAGTTATTTTGTTGATAGTCTGCACCTTAATATTTTATAGTCTCTCATCCTTTAGTAGTCTCAAACCCCATAAGAAGTATGACTCATTTATCCATGATATTTAGGGGTTTGAGAATTTCTATATTGGGCGTTGAGTTTGAATGCGACACATGCGTGTTGGGCTTCATGGGCTATGGATTGATTCTAGGAATGGATTGGCTTCTACACTATGAGAGGAGAGTTGTTAGACTTCTAACTTGTCATCATAGAACTCTAGAAATATCCTATAACCCATGGGGTCAGTGATGCTCAGTTTCCCAGACTCGCTTCATGCTTCTATTGACAATTTGTGATCATTACCCATAGTCATAGATTATCTGGATGTGTTTGATGAGGTTAGGAGGTTATCTTCGAGGCGTAAGATAGACTTCCGAATGTATTTGGTAGAGAATGCGAAGCCAATCGCATTGCCAGTTGTTAGACCAAAAAATGGCACTAACACCCAAATTGTCTAGGATTTGTAGAGAATAATAATTTAAAAATATAGAAAATCAAGTAGAGACACGAGATTTATAGTGGTTCGGCGTTAACGAGCCTACATCCACTTCATAATTCATCATTCCTTAAGAAATTACAATACAATGAATATATATGTTTAATCACTCAAATACAATCAATACTTCTCTTCGAATTCATGGGTTCTAATGGAGAAGAAGGTGGTTTTATGTGGAATAATATTGATCATGGCAGCCATGAGCCAGTTAAGTGCCCCCAGTCCCTCAAAAAGGGTGCATGATCATGTATTTATTGGCTTCATTGGTGAGTGGTTGGATGCATACGTGGCTTCCATTAGTGGAACACGAAAATGTCTTGAGTAGTGGGAAACGTGGGGCCGATGTCTTCAATTCGTGAGAAACAAGTGGCCTCCAATCCTGTTTTTTAGGCATAAAACTCGGTCCATGGATGATGTGGCATAACTCTTTAGAGTAGAAAGTGCAGAGCGGATCAGGTAAGGGAATCCTCCGGCCTGATCCAAAGACGTGAATATGCCCTGCTGTTCCTACGTATGGATCGGATCGGACCTTAGTTTCCTCGATCTGATCCGGTGTCTTCATTTTGGGGCTGTTTACACCAAAAGTAGGTATAACAGCCAAAGAGGTGTTTCTAAACACGTTACCAAATCAGAGGCGAGATGCTTGGAAAGCACGTCACCTTTTCAAAGGCGGGGTGTTAGAAAATCTTTAGAATTTGTATATGAGGCCGCGATTCACAAAAGTAAAAATACAAAGTAAAGACAAGAGAATTTTTATAGTGGTTCGATTCGAGATGAATCTACATCCACTTTCCAAGCATTTTCATTATGATATCTCTTTCAACAACATGTATAGAATCTCTCATTACATTCATATCCCTCTTTTTGCTTGCTTTATGATTGAAAGAATGAATGCTCCTTTAGAGAATGAATGCTCCTTGAAAGAATGAATGCTCCTTTAGAGAATGAATGCTCCTTGAAAGAATGAATGCTCCTCTCCTTTGAGGTAGAATTTTGTAGGAATTTAATGATGAATGAAGGATGAAGCTATGGAAGCCATGGATGAAGCTTGAGAGTGCCTTGGAGAAATGATTTTAGCAGCCCTTCGGGGTGTTCGAATCCCCCCCAAAATGTGTAGAGAAAGGGGGTATTTATAGTTGGAGATAAGGGGTAGTGGCAGTCTTGTAAATATATGGTGTATGGTTGGGGCTTGGTTGGCGATGAGTTGGCGGTGAGTTGGCGTACGCAACCGATCCGCCCAAACATGTATATACCGACCAGCTCCTTGACATGCTGCTCTTGCCTTCACAGCACCGACCAGGAATGATAAACACGGACCGACCAGATTGTTTCAATGTACCGACCACGTGTATTCTATCATTTGAACGACCAGGTTAACTTCTGAATGCTAACTTACGTGGAGGACTTCATGACTTACTGCAGCTAAATAATAAAAGTGTCTACTACTTTTATTAAATAAAAAGCTATCACTCAATCATTATGTGCCATCCCACTTTCTAGAATAACATGGCACCGACTCAGTCATAGAAATAGAACCGATCAGTGATTGTCATCCATGCGACCAGCATTTGAGGCTCGACTGACTAGTGCTTAGAGTTCGAGGCCGTCCAGCACTAGAAGCCTTGACCGACCAGCACCACTTGCTTCCAAGACCGATCAGTTCATGAAGCTTGGACCGACCAGCACCACTTGCTTCCAAGACCGATCAGCTCATGAAGCTTGGACCGACCAGGTATGGAGTTTAGGAGTCCCCATCAGAGCTTCTTGCCCGACCAGAGGTGATGCTGTTGCCCATACGAGTTGGAGGTGGTAACATCGACCACGGTCTGGTGGTTGTACTTGAACGACCCCTCGGCTAGACAAGGCTGATCGTCCCTGGAGCTCTGACAGAGGTTGGTGCTCGACCAGATGATGCTCTCGTGACTGAGCAGGTGATGTTGATGCGATGCACATATATTGTTTGACAGAATGTGTAAACGAGCTTTCCAGCTAGTTAACATTTGCCCCTCGAAGCTTGTATTTTTCACTTATGAGAAATACGGGCTTCGAAAAGAACGTTGCTATCACGGTCTGCGTTGGAATCCAGTCGTGGTTTATTTGTTTGCTATGGCAAATCTTGATTTAATGCCTTGACTAGTTGATTCCGAACGATCCAAGTTATGAACTTGTTGACTTAACTTTGTGTTTCGTAGCACCTGTTCTGTAATGAAAACAAGTACTTGCACGATTTTGGACTTATACGTTGTTATTAATCGTCCACATCAATAACATGTTAGTTAATCATTAAGGAATGATGTTTAATAAACTGAATGTCATATCTACGCAGAATAATTATGATTTGTTAAACATTGTTTGCATAGACATGGTATTCGATTTTGAATTTGATTGACAAATTTGAGACTTCTACTTGGAGAAGCCATTGCATCTTTCTGCCTTTGCTTGAAAATGTCTTATGTGGTGCCCCCGCTAGGGGAGGACTTTGGGTTTTATGCCCCCGCATGGGGAGGACTTTATGTTGGATGCCCCCGCTAGGGGAGGACTTGGGATTTTATGCCCCCGCATGGGGAGGACTTTATGTTGGATGCCCCCGCTAGGGGAGGACTTGGGATTTGATGCCCCCGCATGGGGAGGAATTTCGTCGTTGCTCTCACGAAGAGAGGCTAGACTTTTTTATGCCCCCGCATGGGGAGGTCTTTCGCCGTTGCTCTCACGAAGAGAGGCTAGACTTTTTTATGCCCCCGCATGGGGAGGTCTTTCGCCGTTGCTCTCACGAAGAGAGGCTAGACTTTTTTATGCCCCCGCATGGGGAGGTCTTTCGCCGTTGCTCTCACGAAGAGAGGCTAGACTTTTTTATGCCCCTGCAAGGGGAGGTCTTTCGCCATTGCTCTCACGAAGAGAGGCTAGACTTTTTTATGCCCCCGCATGGGGAGGTCTTATATTTGAATCCGTGGGACAGACGCCAGTTCCTTTACCGGATGCTTGGCATGTCAAACGATCTCGATTTAGGAATCTGGGCCATAAGTAGTCGCTTGTTCCTTCATGGGTTGTTCAACTTAGTGAGTCACCTCGATGTATCGTGTGGTCAACGCTTGCGGGACCTCGCTAAGGAAGCTGCGACTTATGAAGTCGGCTGTTCCGCTATGGGTCCTCGACCTGGTGAGCCCTCTTGATGTATCGGGTGATCCATGCTTGTGAATTGCACCACATCAGGAGACAGGGACTTAATCAAGCTGTCAGGGATCTGCCCTTTTTTGTGAAGCTTGGAACCCAAGAGGTAGACTTTAACAGTCGTGTTGGATGTGCTTAGTTGTGATAAGCAATTGCAACCGGATTGAGAAGTCGTGCTCTTTTGGGGTTTGTGGGGTTTGCGTCATTCCGTGGAGCGAACGTTGGCCTTGTACTGGAAGCACTTGATCATGGCAAGTGTTCATGATTGAGCGCAAGTTGCCCCTTGGAACTTACAACCTGCGGCGTTGATTTTAGATATGCTTGTTAACCTCTCCTCCATCTCATCTTTGTCCATCCCTTCTAACCACCCTTCAAGATGGTGTTTTTATGATCGCACTTAGATGTGTTGACACTTTGTGCACCCCATGCTTGAATAAGTGTTGTGGAGTTCGCCATAGTGCATCGGGTTTCGAGGAAGCGAGCATTTGTCCTATAACCTGTAATAGAGAATCGTCTTTTAGCAAGTCTTGAATTAACGAAGATCTTGTAAGTAAGAGATTCACACAAGTATGCAGGACTTTATCCATAGAGATATTGTTCAGTACAATCCTTATGCAATATTACAAGTTTTTTACAAGAAGTTCTGAATGTAACAGAAAGCAAGATGTAAAGTAAAGCAAGTAACAAAGCAGTAAGTAAGGAAAGGCGATGATGATCGCTTATTTCGAGTTGTTGAAATGAGATTCCCATCAGTCCTCAGTTGATGATTGGCCTGTTATTGGGTTGAACCAAGAGAGAGCCTTGCCCCTGAGGAGTCTGAGCGGCGTTTGAGGATTGTAGATTCTTGATGTACTGTTGTAGTTTTCCATTCTGAATCATTTCCTCAATTATGCTTTGGAGAATTCTGCATTCATTTGTATCATGACCCGGCAGCTTGTGGAGTCGACAGTACTTTCCAGAGTCCAGAGTTTTCTGCGTAACCTTGAACTTTGGTGCCTCCGGATAGTGCTCGGTATCCTTGGTGGCAAGGAAAATGTTTTCTATGGTATCATTCAGAGGAGTGAGTTCTGATGGGTTGTAGAAGCGAAACTTATTGTTTGCCTTGTTGTTTTTCCCATCATTGGCTCGTTTCTGCCCCTGGATATCGTGCTGATTAAGCTGGATGTCAGTGCTTTTGGGAGGATCAACAGTCTGATGAAGCACAGGATGATCTCCCACTCTCATATACTCCTCGGCTTTCTTCTGGAACTTTTCCAGCGTGTTCGGCTCCTTCATTTTGATCCATCGACCGAATTCGCTATTCTTGTCTATAGCGCCGATTAGAGATGCTAAGATCATGCGGGGGTCAGGATTCCCTACTTCAGTTAAAGCGGTATTGAACCTCTTGAGGAAAGCTTTAACTAACTCTCCAGGATTCTGCTTCATTGATGTGAGGGAGATGACATCCTTAGCTTTTGTGGCCTGCAACCCGAAATGCTCTTTGAACTTATGAGTCAAATCATCAAAGCGATCGATGGATTTGGGCGGGAGCCTTATAAACCATAGCGATGCGACGCTTTCTAGATAGAGCGGGAAGCACAAGCACTTAATCTCATCCTTCGCTTTAGCCACATTCATGTGCCACTCATATCTGTATAGGAAGTGATTTGGATCAGCAGTTCCATCGTATGGAGGCAAGGTGGGATGTGCGAACTTCTTCGGAAGCTCAGCTTTGCGAATTTTCCTGGTGAATGGGTTTCTGCTCGGAGAAAAATCCCATTCCCTTTCGCTATCTTTGCGGGTTAGGCCGTCTTTCATCATCCGCTTCACCACGTCCTCGATGTCCCCTTTTAAGTAGTGTCTCTTGGGAGAGCGGACCTCGATTTCCTTTCCGGATGCTCGATCGCGATTGGAGTGTATGGGTCCTTTTCCTTCAGCAACGGAAGGTGCTCCCCTTTCAGGACTTGCGACTCGCCGGGCATCTCGATTGGAAACGCTTTTGGCTTTCAGCTTGGAAGCATGAATGTCGGCTCCGTTGAACCCTTCAATGTTATTATTGCAATAATGATCGGAAGTTGATGAACTTGTGTTTCCCTCAAGGTTGACATGAGCCTTTTGAGGAGGAGCGGGATTGGCTTGAGCGTTTAGGAGAGCGCTCACTTTATCCATCAAAGTTTGATTAGCATCCACAAGAGTTTTGTTAGCATCCAACAAGGCTTTACTGGAAGCTTCCATCCGTTGGTGTAGATTAGTGACGACGACATCTAGCTCGGCCCTTGTTACTCCAGCTCCGATTATGGAATTTTGACCAACCTCGAAGCGGTTAGTAAGAGGTGTAGCTTCGTTGTTAGCAACGTTGTTGACGTCGTCGTTGTTGTCGTTTTCTCCAACGGTTTTACTTGCAGTTTTCTTAGACTTAGACATTATCTCAGACATGGATTTGACTTTGGAAGATAGCTGGTCGATTGGCCCAGATCTGAGATTTGCGAGATCTATAGTTGAAGCAAGCCTAGATCTTACGTGCAAAGTTCTTAACCTTGTCGAGTTTGGGAGAAGTGTGAATGCGGCCCCACGGTAGGCGCCTAATTGTTTACACCAAAAGTTGGTATAACAACCAAAGAGGTGTTTCTAAACACGTTACCAAATCAGAGGCGAGATGCTTGGAAAGCACGTCACCTTTTCAAAGGCGGGGCGTTAGAAAACCTTTAGAATTTGTATATGAGGCCGCGATTCACAAAAGTAAAAATACAAAGTAAAGACAAGAGAATTTTTATAGTGGTTCGATTCGAGATGAATCTACATCCACTTTCCAAGCATTTTCATTATGATATCTCTTTCTACAACATGCATAGAATCTCTCATTACATTCATATCCCTCTTTTTGCTTGCTTTATGATTGAAAGAATGAATGCTCCTTTAGAGAATGAATGCTCCTTGAAATAATGAATGCTCCTTTAGAGAATGAATGCTCCTTGAAATAATGAATGCTCCTCTCCTTTGAGGTAGAATTTTGTAGGAATTTAATGATGAATGAAGGATGAAGCTATGGAAGCCATGGATGAAGCTTGAGAGTGCTTTGGAGAAATGATTTTAGCAGCCCTTCGGGGTGTTCGAATCCCCCCCAAAATGTGTAGAGAAAGGGGGTATTTATAGTTGGAGATAAGGGGTAGTGGAAGTCTTGTAAATATATGGTGTATGGTTGGCGCTTGGTTGGCGACGAGTTGGCGGTGAGTTGGCGTACGAAACCGATCCGCCCAAACATGTATATATCGACCAGCTCCTTGACATGCTACTCTTGCCTTCACAGCACCAACCAGGAATGATAAACACGGACCGACCAGATTGTTTCAATGTACCGACCACGTGTATTCTATCATTTGAACGACCAGGTTAACTTCTGAATGCTAACTTACGTGGAGGACATCATGACTTACTATAGCTAAATAATAAAAGTGTCTACTACTTTTATTAAATAAAAAGCTATCACTCAATCATTATGTGCCATCCCACTTTCTAGAATAACATGGCACCGACTCAGTCATAGAAATAGAACCGATCAGTGATTGTCATCCATGCGACCAACATTTGAGACTCGACTGACTAGTGCATAGAGTTCGAGGCCGTCCAGCACTAGAAGCCTGGACCGACCAGCACCACTTGCTTCCAAGACCGATCAGCTCATGAAGCTTGGACCGACCAGCACCACTTGCTTCCAAGACCGATCAGCTCATGAAGCTTGGACCGACCAGGTATGGAGTTTAGGAGTCCCCATCAGAGCTTCTTGCCCGACCAAAGGTGATGCTGTTGCCCATACGAGTTGGAGGTGGTAACCTCGACCACGGTCTGGTGGTTGTACTTGAACGAACCCTCGGCTAGACAAGGCTGATCGTCCCTGGAGCTCTGACAGAGGTTGGTGCTCGACCAGATGATGCTCTCGTGACTGAGCAGGTGATGTTGATGCGATGCACATATATTGTTTGACAGAATGTGTAAACGAGCTTTCCAGCTAGTTAACAGGGGCCAGCTTTCTTAGGTGCGAGTGGGTCGTGTCTTGGCCCCTCTAACCCGAACCGGCGTTGATGCTTTAAGGCTGATTGGTATTCCATTCGACCTGATCCAATATGGTGCGATCTAAACGCCATGTTCATGCAAATACAGGGGGTCAAATCAGGCATCAGCTTGATCCGAGAGGTCGAGCCGATGTTGTGTTAGGGAAATGAGGCATGCCTGCCTAGACCGGATCTGATTCAAAGTGTAGATCCGACTCGAGTTCTTTATGTATGAAAATGACAAGTTTTCCAACTTTTATTACTTCATTCAAGAGAGCACCGATTACTGGGCTTTTGGTGGCCTGGTCACAAAGCAGTCTAACATTTTTGTAACACCCCGTATTTTCTATGAACGTATAATTAACAAATCAGAGGATAATTAATTTTTAAAATAAGAATCAAGGGAAACGGGTTGCGCCATTGCGTTCGTCTCGGAATTATTCTTGGAAACGAGTCCGAGTTTGCAAGAATCGGAGTCCGTATGAGGGAGATATGACCCTCCGAAGTTTCAGGAATTTTCAGAATCGAAAACAGCTCGAAATTCGAATTCAAACCCAGAAGCGGGCTGGGCGGGAAAATTCCCGCACAGGACCCAGGTCGACTGGGTAGTCGACCCCCCCCCCTTGATCAGGTTGACTGGGGAGTCGACTGGGTAGTCGACTCCCCCTGACCAGGTCGACTGGGTAGTCGACCTGGGGGTCGACCTACTCCCAAAATCCAGTTTTTGAACCTGGTTCGTTCTGATGTATTTGGTCACGTTTTCGGCCTAGGTTCGTCCGCCTAACCCTATATAAACAGCCCTCTAGCCTCATTCTCTCTACACCATTTCATTCTGCCTATACTCTGCCTCTGTTCTAATTAAATAAAATAATGGCGTCGCTACTCTGCTGAAATCTGAACTGGAACTAGGACTAAAGCACCTTCTTCCAACCTGATTAGAATTAAAAGCTAAATCAAATCTCAAATCAGAGTTTAGAGCTACGACAACAATTAAAGAAGAGTAATTCAGCCTTTCTGCATCAACACCAGTTTATTTCCTTTCTTAAACCATGAAAGGCAAGTGCAGTTATTTTCCGATATAAACTTTAATCATAATTGTTACATGATTGTAAATCTGAATTTGAGATTGTGTATGTTCTGTTCTGATCTATTTTATTCTGTATCTCTTCTTCTTTCTGTTCTATAGCCAGGCTACTACGATCCTGCGCCAATCTCCTAAGAGATTAACGCACGAACGCTAAAATGTTTGGGACAAATAATGAATGTGGCATAATTGGACATGGCTAATCTGCGACTGATTTAAGAAAAAGGACATAGGTTGTAAACTAGATTTAGATCTATGCATATTCTGTGAATTGGAAGAAGAGGAACCATGGTATGTTAACATGTGACTTGAGACATTGGACATAATGCATATTTTGAATTAAGATCTGTTATAACTAGATTGTTGGGCATATTGTTTATATAACAATTCATGATTTGAAAGAGAATATGACTTAGGTGTGAAGATCTATATTAAGATTTGATAACTATCAAATGTGAATAACACCTAAGTAGGAGATTTTTGAATATATGACATGCATTGAAATCGATGGCTATATTTGGTATGATTTATATGTGAATCTTTTGTACTAGGCAAGTTGAACTAAATTGGGACATGTAAATTATGACCATAATCCGTTACATGTAAATTCAATGCAAACGTGGGGTATATGATCATAGTATGAATCATGACAACTATTTAGGCATGCAAACTTAGGCCAAATTTATAATTAGGCAAGATATGTTTGTGAAACTTTAAGGAATGATTAAATCTGTTATATTTGCCTAATTTGCTAGTTCTTCTATATTTGCCTAATCTGCTAGTTCTGTTATATTGCCTAATCTGCTAGTTCTGTTATATTGCTTAATCTGCTAGTTCTGCTCTACTGCCTAGTCTGCTAGATCTGTTCATCTGCCAAACCTGTCATCTACTAAGTCTGCTGAAAATGCCAAATCTATTATATGCTAAATCTGCTAAATTACTTAATCTGCTGAATCCGTTAAGTAGCCTAATCTGTGAAAATCTGTTATCTGCTATATCTGTTAAGTTGATATATTCTGTCTGTTATTGACATAATCTGAATTAGCTATAAATAATTGACATGTATATTAGGCATGGGCATAAATGGTAAATTATTAATTAATTGGCCGCAAAGATAAACATGGCTGACTCGAGGTTGGAATGAGTTTGCGGCGTAATTCTGCCCGGAACCGCCCGACACATCCAGTGGCCGCAAACAATAGGTTCTAATGTGAGAAGTTTGTCATAACGTGCTTGAAACCCGAGATTAGACTCAGTTTGCGGCAGAAATCTGCTCGGATCCCACCGGCCTAACCAGTAGCTGCAAACTGCCAGTCTAATGTGAGAGGTCTGGGCATTAATATTTATCTAATGAAAATCTGAGATAAATATGATTTCTAAAACGTGTTGGGCGGATAGGATTAAACCCACTAGACTGATGAATTTAATTAATCTGTTCCGTGAATCTGTAGGCCCAATTGCAAAGTTAGAAAAATCTGTAAATCTGTTAAATCCGTATATCTGATCCGTTAGTCTGATTATAAGTGGTTCATTCTGATAATGGCGAGGGTTGTTGATGGTGCGTTCCAACCTGGTCATGTGCGTGCATGGATCCCGGTCTGCCTCTGAGGATGTAAGACGCCGTGACATCTGTAAATAGGTCTGTGTCATTTAATGGTTGCCACTTTGGGAAGTGATACACCCTTTTGTGGGGCTGGCAAAGGGTATTTATGTATTAGGGAGTCGATCGCTTGGGGTAGGGTTTTAGGGTACACTTAGTTCTGTCTGTTTCTGTTGGTACCGTCTGTTTCTGTTGGGTGGTAACAACTGTCTATTTCTGAGTGGTACCGTCTGTTCGGGTGGTAAAGGCCCATTACTAGTTTACACCTAATTCTACATTCTGTTTCCATAGGGATTAATCTGTTTCTGTCCGTTTCGGCTAGGTGGGTAAAGGCCCATTACTAGCATTCTGTTTCTGTCCGTTTCTGTTGGGGTGGTAAAGGACCATTACTAGAATTCTCTTCTGTGGAAATTATTCTGTACCCGTTTCTGTTTCAGTTTAGACATTAGGGTGACACCGAATTCTGTTATACTAGTATTAGTGCAGAGAAGTGTAAAGCAATAGCTTATATCATTCTATTCTTCTGTTATATCTGCTACGCCTGTTACATTTATCTCTCATCCAGTTTTATTTTCATGTCATGTTATTATTATCTGTTCATAACTGAAAATCACTGGACTTGCCAGACTTTTTGTCTGACCCTTGTTGTTTCGCCTCCTTTCTTCCGTTTCCCCCCCAGATTTTGTAGAAGGGAATACTCTAGCTTGATCCATATTTCTTCTGCTTGAAATGCATAAAGTATGGCTTGTCTTCTTCTGTGGGTATTATGATTTTAAACTATGCATTCTGAAGGCTTTTGTACAAGTCTGATATTTTGTACTTGAATTCTGATATTGTGATTTGAAGGGATGTAACCAAACTTATTTCGGTTTCTGTTGTAATAAAGTTGTAAAATTTTCAAGTACTGTTTTATCTGTCTTGTAAGTTTCTGTTCTGTTTACTAAAATGCTCCACCAAAGTTAAGGCATTCCCTTTGTGAGTGACCTTAACGGAGGTGGGGGTGTTACACTTGGTATCAGAGCCGAAGGTTACCAGATTAGGTAAAGTTTTTGAAAACTATTTTCAAAAAGGTTTTGAAAGGAAGTATTTTCAAAAATAAAGCTTATTTTGAAAAACATGATCCCCAAGAGCCATATATCTTTCCTTCAGTCCTTTTTGTATTGAATCTTTCGTTTTTCATTTCAGCATGTCTGAAGCATCTGAGATACCAGAGGGTGTTCATGTACCCAGTTGGTTTCGTCAATATATTGAGGTTAGGACCACCGCCGCAGGTCCAGCAAATGATCCCCCTCCTCCGCCCCCTCCTCGTGCAATTGCTTTCTCAAAGGTCTGTAGAGATTTTAGGGCTATGGGTGGAAAGGATTTCAAGGGAACTGAATCATTCGTAGAGGCGAGGAACTAGCTCAAAGAAACTGAGGATCTTTTCGTTATCTTCGAGGTGGATGATGGGAAGAAGGTACAGTTGGTGGTATGGTTGCTCAAAGACAAAGCTTCCTATTGGTGGGAAGTCACTAACGCCGAGCGGCCGGTTGAAACATGGATGGATTTCAGATCAAGGTTTGAGACAAAATTCCTCTCGCAAGCTGAACGAAGTTTACAACTGGAAAAGTTCTTATCTCTTAAGCAAGGAAGTATGACGGTCAAGGAATACGTCAACCAATTCAACCAACTGGCTAGGTTCGGATTGGATTTAGTCAACACTCAGCATAAAAAGGCTCTCCGCTTTGTTAAAGGATTGAACGAGCAACTGCACAGCCTAGCCATGACCCATGTACCCATGGGAGCGACTTACGAGAAATTGGTGGACATGGCACTACTGCACGAGGAAGACAAGGGCCCGAAAGAGATAAAGAAGGAAGAACCACAGAATAAGAAAGCATGGCCCAAAAAGGAAACAAAAAAGTAGGACGAGAAGTCTGAAGATAAGAAGGGGAAAAAGTGCTTTACTTGTGGAAGCTCGACTCATCTGAACAAGGATTGCAGAAAAAGGAAGGGCACTTGCTTCAACTATGGTGAGATGGGACACTTCACTAGGGACTGCCCGAAGAAACGAGGGCAAGGGCAGAGGGCAGAACCCACTTCTGGAGGACAGGCGAATGCTCAAGGGACTGGTAGATAGGGTAGAAATAAGAAAATTTAAGTAGAAGGTTTAATTTTCTTATCTGACTGTTGAGTTAAAACTCTTTCTGATTCTGGCATTTTGATTCTGTAATCGATACTCTGCACTTTAATACTAGTATTGTTTCTGATTCCGCTGTAGCCCAAATCCATAAGGGTTATGACTCATCTGTTTGTGATTGGGGTTTGAGAGATATTCGTGTTAGGCATCAAGTAGGACGCATACATTCCGGGATTTATCCTGCTTAGTTTCCTAAGAATCATTCGGTAATCTGATATGTACCAGTAATCTGTAAATATCTGAATATTTCTGATAAGGTTAAGATTTCCAGTTTTGACATTATCTAAAGAGGGCAATCCTCTGGGTGTCAATCTGATGTTGGTTTCGGTCTTCGGGGCCGATACTTAGGACCCATGTCTAATGGGAACCAGGTTTTTGTTTTATCTGTACTCGCTTCCATCATTCGACTGTATCCTATCGATCGAATCTTCGAACTTTAGGTAGAAACTAACGGGTGTAAACATATGTTTGAGACATGTTATGTTTGATGGTTGCAAGTGGATGCAAGTGGTTGCTAGTGGTTGCTCGTGGATGCATATACACACACTAGGCACTAGATCGGCTCGAAAACACTCTCATACTGCATATGGATGTGTGAGCATTTTCAATTTTTGTGGATGCAAAATGATTGACTCAACACATGGATGTTGCATATGACTTAATGGTTGTGCACTCATATAGAAATGATATGTATCGAGTAGGAAAATTGCATACATGTTGGACTCATGGCACTGGCATAATTCGCATTAAGGAGGTCAACTGAATCAATGGACCGCCTGATCTTTGCATTAGATAAGGAACATATACACACACTTTTGCATATCTTCATACAACATTAGAAGTTTCTAAGGACAATGGACGCCAGTGATTGATGATTGAGTAGATGGATGTTGGATGGTAGGACACATTTTTCTTAACTTGAAGATTTCGGGGACGAAATCCTTTAAGGAGGGGAGAATGTAACACACCTTATTTTCTGTGAACGTATAAGTAACAAATTAGAGGATAATTAATTTTTAAAATAAGAATCAAGGGAAATGGGTTGCGCCATTGCGTTCGTCTCGGAATTCTGCTTGGAAACGAGTCCGAGTTTGCGAGAATCGGAGTCCGTATGAGGGAGATATGACCCTCCGAAGTTTCAGGAATTTTCAGAATCGAAAACAGCCCGAAATTCGAATTCAAACCCAGAAGCGGGCTGGGCGGGAAATTTCCCGCCCAGGACCCAGGTCGACTGGGGACTCGACTGGGTAGTCGAACCCCCCCCCCCCCCCGACCACGTCGACTGGGGAGTCGACTGGGTAGTCGACCCCCCCTTACCAGGTCGACTGGGTAGTCGACCTGGTGGTCGACCTGCTCCCGAAATCCAGTTTTTGAACTTGGTTCGTTCTGATGTATTTGGTCACGTTTTCTGCCTAGGTTCGTCCGCCTAACCCTATATAAATAGCCCTCTAGCCTCATTCTCTCTACACTATTTCATTCTGCCTATACTCTGCCTCTGATCTAATTAAATAAAATAATGGCGTCGCTACTCTGCTGAAATCTGAACTGGAACTCGGACTAAAGCACCTTCTTCCAACCCGATTAGAATTAAAAGCTAAATCAAATCTCAAATCAGAGTTTAGAGCTACGACAACAATTAAAGAAGAGTAATTCAGCCTTTTTGCATCAACACCAGTTTATTTCCTTTCTTAAACCACGAAAGGCAAGTGCAGTTATTTTCCGATATAAACTTTAATCATAATTGTGACATGATTGTAAATCTGAATTTGAGATTGTGTATGTTCTGTTCTGATCTATTTTATTCTGTATCTCTTCTTCTTTCTGTTCTATAGCCAGGCTACTACGAGCCTGCTCCAATCTCCTAAGAGATTAACGCACGAACACTAAAATGTTTGGGACAAATAATGAATGTGGCATAATTGGACATGGCTAATCTGTGACTGATTTAAGAAAAAGGACATAGGTTTTAAACTAGATTTAGATCTATGCATATTCTGTGAATTAGAAGAAGAGGAACCATGGTATGTAAACATGTGACTTGAGACATTGGACATAACGCATATTTTGAATTAAGATCTGTTATAACTAGATTGTTGGGCATATTGTTTATATAACAATTCATGATTTGAAAGAGAATATGACTTAGGTGTGAAGATCAATATTAAGATTTGATAACTATCAAATGTGAATAACACCTAAGTAGGAGATTTTTGAATATATGACATGCATTGAAATCGATGGCTATATTTGGTATAATTTATATGTGAATCATTTGTACTAGGCAAGTTGAACTAAATTGGGACATGAAAATTATGACCATAATCTGTGACATGTAAATTCAATGCAAACGTGGGGTATATGATCATAGTGTGAATCATGACAACTTTTTAGGCATGCAAACTTAGGCCAAATTTATAATTAGGCAAGATATGTTTGTGAAACTTTAAGGAATGATTAAATCTGTTATATTTGCCTAATTTTCTATTTCTGCTATATTTGCCTAATCTGCTAGTTCTGTTATATTGCTTAATCTGCTAGTTCTGTTATATTGCTTAATCTGCTAGTTCTACTCTACTGCCTAGTCTGCTAGATCTGTTCATCTGCCAAATCTGTCATCTACTAAGTCTGCTGAAAATGCAAAATCTGTTATATGCTAAATCTGCTAAATTACTTAATCTGCTGAATCCGTTAAGTCGCCTAATCTGCGAAAATCTGTTATCTGCTATATCTGTTAAGTTGATATATTCAGTCTGTTATTGACATAATCTGAATTAGCTATGAATAATTGACCTGTATATTAGGCGTGGGCATAAATGGTAAATTATTAATTAATTGGCCGCAAAGATAAACATGGCTGACTCGAGGTTAGAATGAGTTTGCGGCGTAATTCTGCCCGGAACCGCCCGGCACATCCAATGGCCACAAACAATAGGTTCTAATGTGAGAAGTTAGTCATAACGTGCTTGTAACCCGAGGTTAGACTCATTCTGCTCGGAACCAACCGGCCTAACCAGTAGCCGCAAACTGTCAGTCTATTGTGAGAGGTCTGGGCATTAATATTTAATTAATGAAAATCTGAGATAAATATGATGTCTAAAACGTGTTGGGCGGATAGGATTAAACCCACTAGACTGATGAATTTAATTAATCTGTTCCGTGAATCTGTAGGCCCAATTGCAAAGTTAGAAAAATCTATAAATCTGTAAAACCCGTATATCTGATCCGTTAGTCTGAAAACTTATCTGATCTGTGAACTAGTTGATCTGAATTCTGTATGTCTGAAACTTATAAACAAGTTAATCTGAAATCTGTTAGTCTGGGGACACAAGGTTAGGAGGGGAATTACTTGTGTCATCTGTTGTTTGGGACCCATATTAGTCGGTAACCCTTTCTGGTATCAAAACTTTGACCCAACAGTAGGTAGGGTCCGGGCACGCTTAGTGAACTAATTATAAGCGGTACATTCTGATAATGGCGAGGGGTGTTGATGGTGCGTTCCAACTGGGTCATGTGCGTGCATGGATCCCGGTCTGCCTCTGAGGATGTAAGAAGCCGTGACATCTGTAAATAGGTCTGTGTCATTTAAAGGTTGCCACTTTGGGAAGTGATACACCCTTTTGTGGGGCTGGCACAGGGTATTTATGTATTAGGGAGTCGATCGCTTGGGGTAGGGTTTTAGGGTACACTTAGTTCTGTCTGTTTCTGTTGGTACCGTCTGTTTCTGTTGGGTGGCAACACCTGTCTATTTCTGAGTGGTACCGTCTATTCGGGTGGTAAAGGCCCATTACTAGTGTACACCTAATTCTACATTCTGTTTCCATAGGGATTAATTTGTTTCTGTCCGTTTCTGCTGGGGTGGTATAGGTCCATTACTAGCATTCTGTTTCTGTCCGTTTCTGTTGGGGTGGTAAAGGCCCATTACTAGCATTCTCTTCTGTGGAAATTATTCTATACCCGTTTCTGTTTCAGTTTAGACATTAGGGTGACACCTAATTCTGTTATCTAGTATTAGTGCAGAGAAGTGTAAAGCAATAGCTTATATCATTTTGTTCTTCTGTTATATCTGCTACACCTGTTACAGTTATCTCTCATCCAGATTTATTTCCATGTCATGTTATTATTATCTGTTCATAAATGAAAATCACTGGACTTGCCAGACTTTTTGTCTGACCCTTGTTGTTTCGCCTCCTTTCTTCCGTTTCCCCCACCCCCCAGGTTTTGTAGAAGGGAATACTCTAGCTTGATCCAGATTTCTTCTGCTTGAAGTGCTTAAAGTATGGCTTGTCTTCTTCTATGGGGATTATGATTTTAGACTATGCATTCTGAAGGCTTTTGTACAAGACTGATATTTTGTACTTGAATTCTGATATTGTGATTTGAAGGGATGTTACCAAGCTTATTTCGGTTTCTGTTGTAATAAAGTTATAAATTTTTCAAGTACTGTTTTATCTGTCTTGTAAGTTTCTGTTCTGTTTACTAAAATGCTCCACCAAAGTTAAGGCATTCCCTTTGTGAGTGACCTTAACGGAGGTGGGGTGTTACAATTTTACCCCACCCAAAGTACATCTTATTGTAAATGAGATGTGCTTTGAATGAGTCGAGCAGAATCTTTTAGGAATGTCATCCACTCTTGAGGAGGCTCTATCAGATTATTGTGTCCTATTGAGTAGTTCCGTCATATGGATTTTTTCCTGTATAAATGGCTTGATATATGTCGCACTGCTTCCGTTGATGTTTATCGAGCCAAATTCCATGGTTAGAGTGGTCAAGATGATCAAGTAATCATTTAGACCTTATCAAACAAGAGGTCAAATTCTTTCATGACAGGTTATGCGGGATTGTCGGCTCCCATGCGCTTGATCAGGCGTGCACAGGTCGTTTCCAATCGACCTTGCCTTCTCATAAAAATCAAGCGTATCGTTGAGTCAACCTTCTTTTACATACAAGTCAATGTATGAAGTAATCATCCAAGTCATGGGATAGTATAAGAATCTTCGAACTTTGTGTTAGCATCTAGATGGTTGGGTTAGATCACATCGAAACTGGTACATTTATCCGTCATTTGCGCTCGTCTTGGGGCTATCCCGGCACTAGGATAGTAATCATATCATACTAAAAGAAATCCATGACCATTCCAGGTCTTTTCATAGTCTCATGATCACATACAAATCAACAAGGGATGTCGTTTAAATCATATAAACCAGTGCTCGTAGGATCATTGCAGACGTAAGGTAGTTGAAAAATTCTCCACATTGTCCATTTGATGTAGTTGCAGATCAAGTCTTTGAAGTCGCGTTTGATCCGTGAGTGGACTTTCTTGAACGGTTAAGATGAATCAAGTCATATTCTAAAGATATAATGTATACGTTCTGAATCATGCACTGAGTCAGGGTCATGTTCAAAGTCAATCTGTTGGTTGAAGGTGAAAATCCCAACATCAGTGGAAGACGAGTGAAGTCAGTGCTTATGCCCCTAACATCGGTGGGGGTTATGCTAGGTCAATTGGACATCCAGTCCTTTAGCCTTTATACTTTTTTGCCGCATCGGGTTAGAGATGCAGGTTCAGCAATCTTCGTTACCTTGTGTCGTTCTGTGCACTTTCCCAAGAAATCAAGGGTTGGAATTGTATATGCGAATGATCGAATTACATTCGCATCGTGGTCATTCCATCTATTTAATCAGAAAGCAGTGATCACCTTATTGAGTATCAGCGAACATAGATACTCTTCTTGCATCAGCCACAGAGTTGAGTAAGCTCGTCAATCTTTCAAGTGACCGAACGTCGTTAGTTAGTTATTCGAGCTCCTTCGTTCATACTTGGGCATGATCAAATATAGCCATCATATTCTTGTTGAGTCTGTCTCCCATGCTTGGTTCCATTAAGCTTGACATTCAGGATCGCATGCCCGATTAATGACATTGGTCTTTTCCGGAATTGTGAATTACTATCAGTCTTTCCTGGGGCTTTTCTTTTGCTTTTATTGTTTCCGGAATTGGAAGGTGCTCCATTCTTTAGTCGAAAAAGCATCTTGGTCATTCGTCTCGATGTTAACACCTTTTTGTCATAAAAGTCTATCCACCTCCGTGTTGAATTTATCAAAGCCTCTGGGCAAGTTTCGTTGTGGTGAAATATTGAAATCTCTGGGAATAACAGGATATCCTAATGTCCCATGAGAAAAGGCTATGATTGTCATAACTCAGATCGTCTTGAGAAGTATCGCTTCTTGAGAGGTGCCGAATCAAACTGACGAGCAAGTTTCCATCAAAGAATTGATGCACATTATCAAGATCTTGGTTGGTACCCCCAGCATCGAATCTAAGATTACAAAGGGGGTCTTTGCTGATTTCTTGTTTCCGCGTCGATACTGCCCCAGGTCATGGTTCAAGTCATTCGACCCGACAGGTTTCCTGTTCTTCAAATTGTTGCGTTCTAGCTTGGAGCTGAGTGTGAAATGACGCTCGAGTATCCATTCGAGTTGGAGCTAAAGCTGGTCGTGCATGAACTGAGTTTGTTACAATTCTTGCATTCTCATCTAAGATGTTGCAGGTAGCTGTTCCAATGCCCATGTTTCCATTCACGACGTTCTAAATCCAATCCACATGCTGCATGCCTGCTGATTAGTTCGTGTTCAACCCGAGCTATTGTTGCTATCTGTTCGAGCCAAGTTCGACACTGTTTGTCATTCAATTATATCATTTCCAATAGGTTTATGATTGTTACTCAAAAGTATGTGGATTAATCTTGAGAAGTCATTCTTTTGGTTGTAGTCTGGGATCACGTAGAGCTCTAAGGATAATAAATGTGCATAGATTCACCCGGTAATCGAATCATGCTGCTCGAAGCTTGTATCCTGTGCCCCCCGTTGACGGGGGTTCTGCTGAATAAAAGATTACAAATCTGCATCTTTTCTAAGTCCATAGACCTTCATCAAGTCGTGAGTTAGAGTTGGATGCAGAATGAATTGTTGGTACTCAGCCCATGCTAATCTGTAGCCCCCAATCCAAGCTCCAAGGATTGAAATCAAGCAATGACGGGTCATCGTGGTCGCCTCTAGTGCTCCCCTTTGCTCTCTGCATCAAAGGAAAGGTCAAGAATGAAATGGTTGCTTCACGTCCAATTGTTGCATGGGATATGTCCATCCTTATTTGAGCTTCCCAATCTGGAAGTAGGTTAGGACCGACAAATGGATGTTGTCTTTGCATCTGTTTCCTGGTCCTCAAAGGGCCTGTCAGGATCATAACATAGGTTAAACACAAGCGCATAAACTATGTTGTTTGTAAATATTTTTAATAGTTACGCCCCCAGTCCAGGGGTGACGGCATAAGACAGGTGGTCGAATCACTTCCCTTTCAAATTCAGACATGTATGCATGAAAATGAGTTGTTGCTTTCAGAACTTAAGTGGTACTATTTTTCAAGTATGAAGGAAAATATTTTCGTACAGTTCAAGTAATCCATAGTCCATAAGAATCTAGAATGTCATGATCGCATTGCATCGTATTAAGGCCACGTAAAAATCCAAGAATTCTAGGACTTCGTCGGGTCGTTTAAGCTGCGAGTATTGAGCTGCGTGGTATGTCATTAAACAATCCAACTAAGGTCTCCTCATTTTTTCGGCCTTGAGTCGCATATGAAGTTTAGCATTAGCCACCCGCGCCAGGCTTTTGGACGCGTTCCTTTGTTTCTTCTCCACTGGCCAGCTATTGTTGCTGTGAGTTCGGTCCTCACGTTCCTGACCAGTTATCCTTTGTAAATTTACATTCAGTAAACAAAGTGGTATTCTTGCAATATCATACATTTTCAAGTTTGTTATATATTTCAATCGAACACATTTGTAGTCAGAGCGTTACTACATTAAGTAGTAAGTAATAGATCACATCACAAATCAGTTCAGCATCCCTACAAATCAAAATTCCTGCATATGAATAGCATATCATATTGCATGCATATAAATAGCATATCATATTGCAGCTATCGTAGGGGTATGATGTGTGTGTTGCCCCCAATCAATAGTGAATAAAATGCCTGGCCAGGGCTTGTTTGGGATTGATTTGGATCGACAGTGCATTGCCCCCCATGTCCTGACAAGAAGGGTTCGGGCTCATCTTTCACTCTTGCCCCCGATACTACAGCAGGGTAGGAGCTCTTTTATGGCATTTAATTAAACATGCCTTTATACTTTCCTGTCGTATGCCCTGGATAAAGTTCGAACTCAGCTTTCAGTCCGCTCCCCGATCCTTCAACGGGGTAGGAGTTCATTTGTAGCGCCAGTCCCTGGCGCCTTTATACTCTCCCGTCGGATCCCAAGGGTAGAGTGGAATCAAGGCAGTCTTTAATCGTGGTGCACCCTCATGCCTTGTTGACGTTATCTTCACGTCCTTTATACTCTCTCTCGAATAATGAGAGTTGGAGTTGTCCAGGTGAATGGTCGTGTCATTCGTCCCGGCTCTCCTTCTTCACTCTATTTCAAAGAGTAGGAGTCCGCCGTTTCGAGTGTCGTCCTCAAACTCGGTTTTAGTCCTTACCCTATGCTTCACCCTGGCGGATGGAGCTTTTCGGGCAAGCAGTCGGTTCACACTCGCCTAGGCATTACCTCGTAATCCCTGAATTATGGGTAAAGGTGGCTGTTTGCAATAATCAAGTTTCTTTCGTCCCGTCGACTCGTGGGATGGAGTTTGGTCGGACATCGCGATATCGTTCCTTATATTCTATCTCAAGTCATGAGAGCTAGAGTCACGGATCGAGTGGTATTTAATCATGGAGTTCCTATCACACTCGTCCTGGGTTAATACTTCTATTCAAGCTCTGAGGATTAGAGTTAGTTGGGAAGACATTCAGAAAACATTTGCCAAGGCTCTGTGGTCCTCCAATCAATTTATAGGAGGAGTGATTGTCACCGAAGTTCGGGTACCTGCATCATTCATATCGCATGGATTAGTCATGTTCATAACTTAGGAAGCATGTAAAAGTAAATTGCATGATTGAAATGTAAGCATATCAGGGGGCAGTGTTGCCTCCTTTATTTAGATTTGTTCAATCTGGTGGCGTCGAGCATTGGATTGAGCCATGTAGACGGTTGAACTACGTCCATTTGGAGTAAGACTCCGACTTTGTAATGCAAAGATTAATGCACAATTGTCTTGTGGTTTGCCATGTGTAAGCCAAGGAGTGGATGGTCATCTTGAATCCACCTTGAGACATAAAACTTTCTTTAGACGGAGGGCGTGACTTTGTAGATGAGCAATTCAGTCGAGCTCGTTATGTTTCTATTCCATAACACTATATGTGGATGTTACAAGTCTGATCGGTAGAAAATCCTGGATACCTACACCATCCACATATTAATTCACCTGAGTTAATTACATCAATAACTCATAAAGCATGGAAATATAAGAGTCATGGTTAAAGAATAATCCTGTTAAAGGAATGAATATCATTCTATGCAAAAATAGCATTGCATGTTCTTTGCAGGTCCATTTTGCCTTGCCTAATCTCTGCCAGGGGATGGACGCCAAAATCTTTAGTTGATGATGAACGTCCTTTCAGACCGTCTTGGGATAGCAGTCCCAAGGTAGGTAGGTAAATACTGTAAGCGAATGACGAGGTCGCATCTCCTTTGAATCGCCTTCTTGCCCCCATGTTAAGGGCAAGGATTGAGTGTTAGGGAGTCATTTATGTATCACAATCAGGTAAACTTGGAAATAGTGCTGGAGTTTTCTTGAAGCAACCAACAAGATGTAAGAGAGTTTTTCAATCTTTAGGCAGTTGCTTCATTCGATGTTGCATTCCTACATCCCGAATCTTCATTCTCTCTGGGATCTATGTCTTCGGGCAGATCATCGGGCAACTCTTTCTACAATGTCTTCTTTGCTTGCTAAGCCCATGCCTCCTTCACATTCCATCTCATCAGGAGGGGAAGCATTTTTGGGTTCCATGCCATCTTTGTTGCATAGCATATTCTTTTCAGCCAAATAGCAGGCTCTTCCAATGACTTGGTCATCACGAACCATTCCCGCTCCAGCTTTGGTTGAGACTTAGTAGTAGACACTAGGGCGCAATGTAAGCTCTGAATTCTGCTGGAGCTAGTCAGTCTAGACCTTGATCAGATAAGCTAGAATACGAAAGCATAGCTTGCGAGACTTCAAGTAATATTCTTGCGTTATGCTGAAACCAAAATAAGAATTAGAGAGCAAATGGTTGATTCATATTTGCTTTAATCTCGATCTTTCTTCACTTGACCAAGGACGTATGGTGGCTGGTGAGAAGTCAAGTTGCTATAATCCGTGAGAGGATCCGTAGGTCCTATCATGGCGTGCGGTAGTTCAACTAGTACCTAACTCTGGGCACCAAAGTACGTTGACCTAACCCTTGTTCGATGGAAATAAGTCTTCCTCGATGCGGTTGACAACAAATAGCCATTGCAAAGGTTAGCCAAGTTCTTCGAGAAGTGAACCGCATGACATATTTCATTCATCACATCTTACAACTGAAGTGTAGCTTTGGGATGTTGGGATCCTTAGCTGCTTTCTGGTATCCCATTATTGACAATCATGGTCACTAAGATCATGTGAATAGTCTTTGGAGTAGTGCTCGGACTATTCTATGTAACCGTCATTTGGTACTATGCCGATTGGACGGGCTTAAGTCATATAAATGAGATGGTCACTACTCATTAGGGAACAACATCAGTTGTATTGCTGAAATCTACACTATCGGAGTTCTAGAAGGGGAGGTTACTATTAGACAATCATTATCTCGTATATTGTCGTTGATAGCAAACTGAATCTGATTGATAGCTCCTCATATTAGATAACATCGGCAAACAGAGGTCATGACTTCTGGAGGAATCCTAGTCGTTGTCCTTTGTTTGTCATATTCTTTGACTATCCGTCTAATCTTCATTCACAAACTTTGATGACCACTGTTGGCCAAAATATACGTCAAGCCGAAGGTGAGCCGTGCTCCGAGCCGAAGGCGAGGCCGTCAACGGGTCCGGGCGCAGCGCCGGTGGGGGTCCGGGGCCCCACAATCCCGGAGACGATCGACCTAACTGGTTAGGTCGGAAATGTGGGCATATGCTTGATTTTTTCGATTTTGGTAGATGGAGCCTTTTCTGAAATAATCTGAAAAATGCATTTTTTTCCCCAAAAACAGCTGTTTCGGTTCGGATCGGATCATGCCTTCAAGTTACGCCATCAGTAACATTCATTTCCTCGATTCGGTTTGGGGAATCCACTTCGGTTCAGTTCGGAGATGCATTACCGGGTCACGGTTCGGGTGTGTGTCAAATGTTGGCACCGGTTCGGATCATCCCTCCGGTTCGGGTCAGAGCTTCTTGCTCGAGTCGGATGTTGCTTCAACGCGCTACTCAGAAGTATATTCGGCAGGTACGGGTCGGATAAGCAGTATCCGATCCGAGCCGAAAATCAGGTAACACAAAGATAGTAGTTATTCAAGTCTCTAGTCGATCCGACCCGAATATCTGGACTGTGGCAATCGCTGGATACCCATCCAATCCAGGCCAATAGCTTTCCCGGACTTCATTCCTGGTCTTGGCAATTTGCTTAATGTCGTGGAAGTGGTTTCACGTCTAGTACTCTCCACGATTTCAAGGCCAATAGAGTTCAAAGGATTTCCTCATCGGACTTAGTAATCCAACAAGTAGAGTGGAGAATCCTTGAACGCAGAGAATTTTTGTTTCTCAGTGAAAGCACCAAAATGTTAGACCAAAAAATGGCACTAACACCCAAATTGTCTAGGATTTGTAGAGAATAATAATCTAAAAATATAAAAAATCAAGTAGAGACACGAGATTTATAGTGGTTCGGCGTTAACGAGCCTACATCCACTTCATAGTTCATCATTCCTTAAGAAATTACAATCACAATGAATATATACGTTTAATCACTCAAATACAATCAATACTTCTCTTCGAATTCATGGATTGTAATGGAGAAGAAGGTGGTTTTCTGTGGAAGAATACTGATCATGGCAGCCATGAGCCAATTAAGTGCCCCCAGTCCCTCAAAAAGGGTGCGTGATCATGTATTTATTGGCTTCATTGGTGAGCGGTTGGATGCATACGTGGCCTCCATTAGTGGAACACGAAACTGTCTTGAGTAGTGGGAAACGTGAGGCTGTTTTCTTCAATTCGTGAAAAACAAGTGGCCTCCGATCCTCTTTTTTAGGCATGAAACTCGGTCCATGGATGATGTGGCATAACTGCTTTAGAGCAGCAAGTGCAGAGCGGATCGGGTAAGGGAATCCTCCGGCCTGATCCAAAGACGTGAATATGCCCTGCTGTTCCTACGTATGGATTGGATCAGACCTTAGTTTCCTTGATCCGATCCGGTGTCTTCATTCTGGGGCCAGCTTTCTTAGGTGCGAGTGGGTCGAGTCTTGGCTCCTCCGACCCGAACCGGCGTTGATGCTCTGAGGGCGATTGGTATTCCATTCGACCCGACCCAATATGGTGCGATCTGAACGCCATGTTCATGCAAATACAGGGGGTCAAATCGGGCATCAACCTGATCCGAGAGGTCGAGCTGATGTTGTGTTAGGCCAATGAGGCATGCCTACCTAGACCTGATCTGATTCAAAGTGTAGATCCGACTCGAGTTCTTTATATATGAAAATGCTAAGTTTTCCAACTTTTATTACTTCATTCAAGAGAGCACCGATTGCTGGGCTTTGGGTGGCCTGGTCACAAAGCAGGCTAACAACAGTGCGCCACACAGAACTTTGGGAAAGGAGGGGACACAATAAGCAAGTAAGAGATCTATTCGAGAAAGGATTTATTAGACGGAGAATATCAGAGTGGGGAGCTCCAGTTATATTTACAACTATGGAAGACAACTCACTTCGTCTATGCGCGGACTACAGATAGCTGAACAAGCTCATCAAGAAGAATAAGCACCCACTTCCGAGGACAGACGTTTGATCGGTTAGTAGGTGCACCAGTTTTCTCATAGAGGATTTGGCCATGGGATTTCATCAGTTGAGGGTGGCAGAGGACAGTATTGATAAGACTACTTTCATAACTCCAGATGGTTTATTTGAGTGGATGGTTATGTCTTCTGGGACGACCAATGCACCCGAATATTTTGTGCACTTAATGAGTAGGGTGTTTAGACAGTTTCTAAATAAGTTTGTGGCGGTCTTTGTGGATGATATTCTGATCTTCTCAAAGTATGAGGAGGAGCATGCCCAAGAATTAGGATAGGTTCTACGCACTCTCAGATCGCATCAGCTCAAGAAAAAAAATTCTAAGTGTCACTTTGGAGAAAGGAAGTAAGGTTCCTAAAGCATGTAGTGTAATGCCCTAACTCTATACTCGTGTTAGCCAAGGTCATTGCAAGCAATAATGTCAACTAACCGAAGAATAAGGATGTTGAGGATCGACCATCTGTATAATAGCTTTGAATGTTAAATGTATCAAATAACATGGTCTTACTTTTCAAATCTCATGAGGAAATCAGACACATCCAATTCAAGTTCAAAACTGCTACACAGTGACTGTTTATATTCGGAAAGCAATATAAAACACATAACAAATAATTAGAGTAAAAAACAAATATTCACATCTCGAAGGCGGAAATAGATATGAATATAACATATGAGTATAAATACAGACTAGGGGTCATAGTCGATCCACTTATACATCAAAAGAATAGAAACAAGGCTGCTCATAATAATATATATACAACGGAGTCTCATATAAAATTAACCCAAAAAGTACAACACTAAAGTAGTTTTCCCAAGAGTGGAGGATAATCCATGCTGGAGTCAAGAAGAATCACTTGAAATACCTCGGTCTGACCCGAGCATTAGTTACACAAAGATAAACAATAAACGGACCAGTATAGCTGTACTTATCTCATAAACTGGGATATAATAAGAGATAGAAATAAATGTAGACTTGAATACGATAATTAAGTGTCACACGCAAAGGTGAGGCTTAAAAAAATGTCTACATTATATCTCAAATATATATCAGAGCTATAAAAGAATGTCCCATTCAAAATTATATAGCTACACACGGGTAAAGAAACGTCATATCAAATCAATACTAAAAGTGACATCTCATATCAAAACACATTCACAAGAAATGATATCACCTATCAAATCAATGCAAGATTGATATATCATATTAATGCACATTCACAAGAAATGATATCACCTATCAAATTAGCAAATTCCATAAATCAATAATTAGAAATCCACAATAACATAAAATGATCAGAAGATCCACCAAAACCGAAGTTCCTAAAATAATGATGTGAAGATCCACCAGAACCGAAGTTTCTAAAATAATGATCCGAAGATCCACCAGAGCCGAAGTTCCTAAAACAATGATTAGAAGATCCACCATGATCAAAATTGATCAGGTATGGTGTAAACTACTACAAGATAGTAAATATTAGAGTTGACTGACATGTCTCATAGCCACCTACTCTAGTCAAATAGTTATGAATGAGAAAATGGTTTGTTAAATATATACTAGTAGATTTGTAAGTAATTTATTTTATGTATGAAATTGAATTAGAAACCAATTTGGAAAATAAATTCACATAATGAAGTAGAGTTAGAAACCGTTTAGTAAAAGATTTTCTATCTACTAATAATTTTAAAACTTTTTTATATAATTTCAAAGTGGCAAAACTTATGTAATAGCGATCGAAATGACGACTAAACTAAAAATTCACGTTTTTATAACGTAAATTAAATCTCGTAAATATCGATTATAAAATTTGTTTTCAATGAATAAATCGAAAACTAGTAAAAATCGAGTTCTAGAAATCTATAAAGAAGAGAAACTGAAAAGTCACAAAAAAGCCGAAATGGGCCGAAATTTGGCCGGGAAAGAGTCTGGATGGACCTAAACTGTTGACTGTCGTCTCCACTGGTCAAAAAAAAGGATTTATACGTCTAAAATAAAAATTTAGACATCTAAATTCAGTTTCTAGAGAGATATGTCTCTGTCTGAGATTTAGACTTCTAAATTGGAAAATTCAGACGCCTATATGGAAAAATCCATACTTTTGAATTGGGTTCCTTCAATTTTCTTAATTATTCTTAGTAGGTTAGACATCTGACCTTAAGTAATGGACATTTGAATCTAGGCCAGAGCATATTTCTATGTAGATACATGCTCAAACTGATATCGGCAAATGCCCGAAGGCTTATAATGTTATACATGCAAAAATGAAGCATCCAAGACTTGCCGAAACAACTTATAACACCCAATTCCCCAAGCACACCAAGAATCACAATGGAAGTCATCGAAAATGAAATCAAAATCCAAAAAAATCGAAATGTTGAAACATAAACTAATTAACACAACCAAATACATAATTCATAAGCAACTTATATGTGTCAAAAGGACACTAGACATGCATGAATGCTTGAGGCATAGATGTGAGTTCATAGGAACTCACCTTTGATAGTTGGAAGTAAGGAGATGAATGAAGACTTAGCCAAATCAACATCTCTACGAATGTAGCACATAATTATTGAATCTACACATGAATATACAATATTTCCTAAGAATTAGGTTTAGAAAATCATAATAATTGAAGAGGAATTAAGTTGGAGAAGATAGAGATTGAGCTTACCACTCCTCTCTATGGAATTCAACTTGATTTTAACATGAATTGGATTCCTAAGACAAGAAAGGGCTTAGGAAATTTTAATTTCCTTTTCCCCCTTTCCATTTCTAATTTTGTGGAGTAAGAGGAAATGAATGAAGGAGGAATAAGCTAGGTGAGTTATAGGGAGGTGGGTTTATGGGCTAAGTTTACAAATCCAAGTCCTAACCCAAGGTCTCAAAAATTCAAAAAACCTAAACATATCAACGTTTATAGTTTTCGATCACGTAAATGAAGAACTCAGTGGTTTCGAGTTCAAATTCATCCATATGCAAAATGTGACTTTTTGGACACACATTCGATTAACGATTAATGATGTTATATTTAAATAAAATATTTAAATATAGTATCTTTAAATATGTGGATTGTTACAGACTTCCCCCTTAAAGAAATTGTGTCCTCGTAATTACTTAAGGATATACTCAATAGAAATAACAACCACACATCAACAAGATCTATATTAAAATAGATTAACTCTTGAATATTCTTGTATAATTTTAACTTGAAGTTATAAATCACTAAATAACCTAAGTCTATATACGTATAATGTTCAAATAAGAGTCACAAACACATATGAGCAACTAACTTATTTTTCCAATAAGTGTTTTCACGAAACTAGATTTTTTTTTTCAAATTCTATGTATTCTAAACCATCAATTTCAATAATTATTTAAATTTTAATTGCAAACTATCTTACTGGGATTTTTCTGAAAATTTGGTTTAGACATAACTAAAAATTTTCAAGATGAAGTTCAAATCTGTTCCTTTTATTAGAAAATCATAATCCAATAGATCCGGACAATTTTTTGTTCTAAAGAATTCCGACTTATATTGGATCCTACACACTCATTTGAAATTTGAATCATAAATTGCGAACTAGCGCCACGCGGCAAGCTCATTTTAATAAAATTTAATTAACTCGTTTAATGTTCAATAAGTTTATAAATTATAAACCTATACTCTTACATTTTCAACACAAACTAATTAATCATCCAAATTAAAAATTGCAAATATCGACTATCCAAAATCGTTGAATATTCTCTATCACATTTCAGCTAGAAAATTTTATCCCATAAAAGTTTCTTAAAAGTATCCCATCTTATTAAATTTTCGTATAATGAAAAGAATAAGTGATCTTGTTAGGGAAACAAGATCATGAAATGTAACGAACTGGGATTTTCGACCCCGAAAATCGACATAAAACTCATGTCAACTATTCAAGCATCAAACATACTAGATCATTAATAGTAAGAAGTTAGAGGGTGAGGAATAGAATGAAAGTTAGAATAAAAGAAGAAGATCACAACAGAACATAATCAGAATAAACACGAATCTCACAGCGGAATGAATAAAATATATTATGTAACATAACCTTTGAAATACAAACTTACAACTGTATATACATACCATTTTAGAGTACAACATATAACATCATAGTGGAAATAAATAACATCTATAAAATCCTGAAGCCTCCTGCTCCAAGTTCTTCCAAGTATATCTGTAAAATCTGAACTGCTTGACTACCCGTACAAATTTGGGCACCCAAGAGTTTAGGGTAAAATAAAACAATGTAAACTCTGGGTCAATCATGGGACTGGTGTGAGTAAACTCCAACCACTTGGTTTAACTTTTAGAATTCCTTTAAAAGAAAGGATAATCGTAAGACCGATCCACACATAAACACAGATAGTTTTTACCCTACGATAACCCAAAGCATTTTCTTAAATAAATACTCTTTCGATATTATAATAATGTCTAAATCAAATAAATAGCGATCTACCGGAACACTTTCATCTCAGGTTCCACATACATAATATATAATCAAAACCTGCGGTCGCTTAAAGGGTAATGGATTCCAACGAGCAAGGTATGGGACCACCTTTCGATAGTGTATCTCTAGAGAGGAATATACCGGGTTCAACAAGAACATCTTGCAACCTAGGCTAAACATGAACGGTCACTCATTTAGCTTAAGTGTACCGAATGTATTATCACTAACAGCTGGGATCAGCAACCGTTTCCCGAAATGGACATCATCGAAATAGATTAAAGAAGAAAAAAAAATAGATTTTCTATAGATCAGGGGACAGTACACCCTGAATAGAAGCTACCCACTTTGCCATGCGACCTACTCAATTTTATACCATTTCCTGGTTGTGAGGCTTGTCATAAAGTATCTTTTTGACAGAATACACCTTTATTTACTTTGAATTCCCCAGTGTCATACTCGCCAAATAACAAATTGATTTCTCCAAAATTACCACAGATATAAATCTAGGAGAAACCAATTCCCCTGCCACAAACGTAAATACATTTGAAGTGATCAACTTACGTGATCTATTAGATATATTCTGCTGACATTTTTCCGTACAAATTGTCCTAGGACTGGACAAACCAAAGGCACTATTCTGTAAACCCATCTTAGGCAATTTCTGCCTAAGAATTGCAAGAACACACCTTACATAAATTCCGTCTTCAATTATCTTAATCATATTTGGTTCGCAACGCTAATGTCCATACAGAGTGGTTTTCAGATAATAAATCTGATCCTGGTCTCTCCAAATTGACGACGGAAAAATGGTCAAAACTTTGATAGTCAGTTATTTAACTATCAATGGGACACACAACGATCTTATTTCCAAATGGAAATTTTATCGATTAATCATTAATCAACATTCTTCCCTTTAAATTAATTTATCATTATTTTATTCATTTCCCCATTTACCGTTTTAATATATTCATAAATTTTTATTTTTAAATTTAGAAAATATACGTTACTAACATTGGAAAACATTTCCATTTCTTATTCACACATCACTATCTTCCAACATCTATCAGTCTGTAACTGTAAACTAGTAAGAGAACAACTCTCTAAGTATCAATCCCGAAGGCCGAAACAAACATCAGATCGACACTCAAAAAGCTAACCAACTCAACTAATTTCCAGTAAGTTTCTAATCTCCTTAACTCCATTTCTTAATTTTTTGTCAAATCAATACTTATGCAATTCTCGAATTCAGATTACGAATCCAATTCTTTTATGAAAAACATTGATTATAACAACAGCTTTATAATCCCTACTTCCGAAATATATAACTTAAAAAAATAACTTTTATTCCTAGATTTAAATAAATAAATAAATAAATAATTTATTAATAAATAAATCTTGATTAAAAATCGGAAAGTAATAAATACTTCCCGAATTCGATATAATCGAATTTCAACGTATAGCTCTCCATCGAATAATCTCTATTCAATAACTCTCTTTCGAATAATGTATACTCGATTAACGTTCCAAACATCGGAATAATATACCATTTTAAATCCACTCAATTCCTAAATTCATTTTTTTGATTTATCACTTCCAAACATTTATCCAATTTAATCTGCAAATCATTTGTTTTGAAAACCATTATTCACTTTAAACGTGAATAATATTTCTTTTTATAGAACCAATCAATTTGATTGCGTATTTAAAAAGTATCTCCAATCCAAATTCTTTTTATGCTTCTATTTTTAAATTATAAATATAAAATCTTATTTTATTTCCTATTACTTAAAATCTAGTTTATAAATCCCTTTATAAATGCTAAGTTCTAATTCGATTTAAGATATTGGTGTTTAAACCGATTTTTACCTCTTAATATAACTTCAGGCTCAAATATGCGTATATTGAAACGACCCAAACCTCCCCTTTCGGGAAAGCCCGGATTGAGTTGAGAACACGACGCATCAGAACATAAACAGTAGAACATTTCATTGTTGTTACAATAATTTTACATCAGAGTACAAGAATATTCCAGAGTATGAATAATTATTACATGTTGGAAATACAATATTAGAGATTTAAAATTACGAAGCAGAAGAAATAAAATGTATAAATACAATGCGTAGCGCAAGTACATCAACTAGCACAACTGAATGAAATACACAGGTACAAAGCTTTCCGAAGATAGCCTCAGTTGTAGTCCAGGATCCTGGGAAAAGAAATATCTACGAAAACAAAAACTACTAGCTGCCTATGTGGAAAATATGGGCACCCAGAGTTTAGATTAAAACAATAAACACCGAGTCGGTCATGGGACTGGTGTGAGGAATAAAATAGTTATTAACTTTATTTTTAAAGTTAGGTAAATCGTGGGACCACACCATATAACACGGGACGGGTAACAAACAACGTAATGTTAAATAAAAGAAAAATGAAGCTATTATAAGACTCGGGTCCCATCACACAATGCAACGCAAGACGGAGGATAAAGTATTACCTTATAACAGCCAAATATGCTTGGTACGCAAAATTTATCTTTTATTATTGCTATAAATGAGGAAATCAACTTTAAATATAAATGTATCAATCCTAGGCGGCATAGGTACTATATATTATGTCGCCATACATAGGTTTACAACTAAAACCACAAACTGTCGTATTGGAAATTTGGATTCTCATACTGATGGCTCCTGATTCGAAAGATCTATCGCGTAGTGCAATACTCCACGGCTTACGTCCCAGCTAGAGAAAACACCGTAATGCACATCCGCCGTTTTGGGAAATCAAGTATCACTGCGGCTTACATACCAGCGAGAGAAAACATTGCTAACTCTATCCCTATAGGAAACGGGGGGTGTGCCCTATCCCTCTAAGAATGGAGTGACCACACTCAGCTCATCTCGGTCGATCGAATCCATGACACCTCTAAGGGTGTCTATCCTCATCTTGAAAGCATACTGACCTAACCATCAGTTCACCATCATACCAAGGTGTGAGGCTCATGAATTAATGCTACACAAAGCTATGCTAATTAAAGCTATGCTTTGGTCATCATCCACAAGGCTTTGCTTTTAAACAAAAGCCTTAATACATGCATCTCAGCATGTCACATTGTCAATCCATACCATACCATTAATTTCTGCCAATATATAACCTCTAAGCTCGTACGCCTCAAAGAAGAATGTTAAGCAAGAGAATAAATTCTCCGTTACCAAACACATATATATTTAGCAGAGATTGACGAATACAGCATAAAGAAATACAACATCAGACATACCATCCATTTACAAGTCCGTTCGGGGTATGAACAAAACCGAAGGCACATTATTCCTCATCCCATATATCTAATACAGGAGAGAGCTCCTCGCATATCCGGTCGATCTCCAAGTATGTTTTGATGATCACCACTTATTACCTTGTCTTTGGTGTATGGCCCAATCAAGACATCAGCATTCATCCAAACGATGTGAAGATCTCCGGTCTTCAACCACCGTCTTCATAGTCGACTTTTAATCGTCGTAATAATTATTCGTAATGGGTTAAACCCTGTCTTTTCGAATAACTCACGTATTTTATAATCAACAATCAAGTGCTACAAAAACACATCATACGCCTTATTCCAATTCAGAATATTATTTTAATAAAATATTCACATTATTATGGAAAGATTTCCATTAATTTAATCAAAGATAAAATCTTTTAAATTTATTCTTTAATCTTCCTTTGGATATCCATTTCAAAAGATTTTATTTTATCTATTATCAATTTTAAACCAAATTAAGGTTTATTCACTAGTTGGGATTAGCGAGTCTTACCGAAGTAATCATTTATTAATTAATCCCAATCCCAATCTATTCATCCCATGGAGAAAAACTGGTGGTACTCCATATCTCACACCCACTATGTTATCAGTAAATTTAATTACCATTTCCCATTCAAATCTAATAAAAGATTTAACTATCGCCTGAAGTAAAACACATGTTACTCCATTCTCGATTATTTTAAGGATTCGATAAATTTAATTATCTCGTTCCCTTTTCAATCTAATTAAAAATTTATTAAAAGTCCAATTTGGTTTTAATATAAAAAATCATCACTTTATGATTATTCAAATTTAAGAAATTAATCTTATCTTTAACAGGGTTAAATAACTAATGTCATTTAAAACACAGTTCATGATAAACCTACAATCATCTTCCCTCAAAATGGAATCTACACGGAAATCATAACAGTGTATGTCGATACATATTCCCGTATCAGACTATTAATATAAATGGAATAGCGGCAAGGCCTTTTAAATTCCATATATAGTAGTGGTCTTCATCCATAGAAGCTCATCTCGATTATTACCAAATCGAATTCTTTACTATATAAATTGGAAAACTTTAATTTGGAAAATTTACATTAAATCTAAATAAAAAGATTTATAAATTCCAAATCATATCTTCACTGTTAATTGAGTTAAATAATGAATGTCATTTAAAACACTGTTCACAATAAACCTACAATCAACTTTCATTTCAATTCTAATTAAATATTAATTAATTGGTAAACTTCTCTAAATTTTAATAAAAAAATTTATTCTTTTCTCAACAGGGTTTAAGAACAGTGTTATTTAAGACACCTTTCACGGCAACCCAGAATCCAATTTATTTTTTTCAATTCCAATTAAATATTAGTTAATTGGAAAAATTCATTAAATCTTAATTTAAAGATTTATTCTTTTCTCATCGGGGTTTAAGAACAGTGCTATCGAAGAAACGATTCACGGCAAACCCAAAATCCATTTTTTTTGGCAAAGCCGACGGTGTTGAGTGGTCCCCTACCACTTTATTAATAACTTAATAAATCCAATTTATTTTATTTAAAAAAATTGCATTATTATTCTAGTTAATAACTAGTTCATTTTGATAAAAATATATTTTTATCTTATCACATTTAAATTTTTTTATCCATAATATTTCCAAACCATTTATTATGATTTTACACAATTTATTAATATTTGTAATAATTTTATTAAGGTCTGTACAGTCGGTTTCCAATAATGGCCGCCAAACTGCATCCGTAACGACCATTTATGAAATTGATTTGGACATAGTTCAAAATCTAACCACTAGATTTCTAATCTCTTATATTCGTTGGAAATCTCTTTTCGATACGAACCCAAAAGGTCTTGTTTTAGTAGAATCCGACGATCGGATAACCCGTTACATCAATTTGAAGTTAATTGTCGCAATTCGCGTATGGTCGCTGCGCGACGAGTTATATTCAGGCCAACAAATATATATAATATATATTATATATATTTCATCGATTTCCATTTAAAACGTATTTTATAAATTGTTTATATATGTAACACCCCACCTCGATTAGGGTCACTCACAAAGGGAATGCCTTAGTTTTGGAGGGGTATTATCTAGTAAACAGGAACAGAGATAACACAAGACAGAACATAGATAAAATAGAGTGTATAAAGCAGCGGATATAAACTTTAAAACCAAATCTCATTACTGAAAAATAGAGTCAAAACCTCTTACATCAAAATGCCAAGTCATTATTTCATTACATCAAGTTCTAAAGAAGCAAAGTACTTAAAACAACATAAGTAAAATATTATTCCCTAAAAAGTGCATGAGTGCAGCCATAGCATAGCTCAAGACCAAACCATACATGAGCTGTCAGAAAGCAAGCAAAGTCCAAGCTAAGAGCTAGAGTTTCCTCCCTGAGAACCTAGAGGACAAAGAGGCGAAAGAAAACGGGTCACTCAAAAAGACTGGTAAGCCCTAGTGACTATCAGCATAGAAACTAGTAAAATTAACAAGACATGAATAAACTGGAATTAAACATAGGAATGATGTTAAGTCTGACATGATAACTAAGCTAACAAGATAACTCAAATCTAATATTGCGTATTCAAGGTTCGCCATACCAACTATACTGGTATACTAATCCCGTGTCAACTATAAATCAAGAAATTATCCTTGGCCCAATATCGTGAAGTGACCCAATTCGGGGTCCAACGGTATGATCTAATCGATCGGCACCCTACAAGTCTAGCTCGTCGTGTGTCTATGTCATACGGCCCTATCACGAATGTAGTCACATGTGCTAGGTCCACCATAGGGTGTATCAAGCCTTAGGGTGCCAACCACCGACACGAATCAAGAATGCATAGATAATCCTACTGATGCCCAATGCCTGCCTTTTCAACTCCGGACTAAGTGCACGACCCTAGTCCGCCTGAACCTACAATGGCGCACCATCTCATCCGTCGTTCTGGTCGCTTACAATCAGCCCAGCAATCGTGCCCCACCCTGCCTAGTCCCAGGGTACCATGATACAACTAGTGGGTTACTGTTGAAAAGGACCGCGTAACTAGGGTTTCGTTCAGCAGGTTAAGTTGTCATTTAAAATGGAGACTTAACCCCATCTACGTGTCATGTCAAATTGACTAAGTGTGCCGTTCTAGTTCAAGACTTAGTCCTACGAATCATCTGTCAGGTTGGTTAAGTGTGTTCAAGCGGTTCATGACTTAACCCTATCAAATCAACTTGTCAAATTGGTTAAGTATATTCAAGTGGTTCATGACTTAACCCTATCCAGTGGCATTAATTTACTTAATGCACCCCTAACCTCTAACATTAGACTTGGTTATGGTTACTGGATGTGCCGGGCGGGTCCGGGCAGTTTTACACCATAACCTAGTCTAACCTCGGGTTTCGAGTGCGATATGACCAACTACTCACATTGGGTCCTATTGTTTGCAGTTACTGGATTCGCCGGGCGGTTCCGGGCAGATTTATACTGCAAAATCAACCCAACCTCGAGTTGGCCACGTTCAAGTTATCTAAGTGTCATGTCCCAAATTCATATTTTCAAGTATAATTTCATGTCAAGTTCATGTTCCTATCCAAGCTCAAGTTATAACGATATTCATGTTTTCAGGTTCATACTAAATTCAGGTTTTCCTAAACTACCCAAATCGCATCCCCAACGCTCGTGAATTCGAATCAAGGAAATAGATGTAACTAGGGAATAACATAACAAGGATGGGTATAAAGTGGAAAAGGTGATTTCAAGGCAAGCATGGTGTAACTTGAGATATGATCATAACATCACTGGAATATGAAATAGGGTGATAAACATAGCAATAAATGACATAAGATGATAATCCTAAACTTGTGACTAGCGATAGTTTCAACATCACAACATCACAGGCATGTTAAAATAATGATAGGGTTTAGGTTATGACATGAACAGGCCCCTAAATCAAGTTCTTATCAGTATTCCACAAATCAAGGTTTAATATGAACGGTACTAGGTTCAAGGTGAATAGATCTAGAGTGAACAAGAATAGATCTAAAATAATAGATCAAAAAGGAATAGTCATAGATCAAAGATATACAAGAGTAGGTCCCAAGTAGTTATCATGTTTATGTTCAACTTCAATTTATACATGTCCATATTAAGTTTAGAATTTAGATCTAAGAGTAACCGGGGCTTCCAGATCGTGGTTTTTGAGAACTAGGAACAGAAATTGTCGTAGGATCGTTGTTAAGATGTTGATCTATTCCCTTGAATTGTTGTAGAAATGTTGGCCTTTGATTTGGATCTAGTTTGAATGTTTAAGCTTCAAGTTGGAGGCGGCGGCCATGGTTCAAGAGGAGACTTAGCAGCATAATGGTGTTAGAAAGATTTGTTGTGGATTAGCTTAGGTCTTAGGGTGTTTTTATAGTTGCAACAACTAGTTTAGGCCATAGGATAAACCTAGAATCGATCTGAACCGCCATAAATCGTCACAGGCCCTCAAACAAGCCAACAGGGTCAAGCATGAGCAACCAGGCCCAAACCAGGTTGGGGACCAGGTCGACACCCAAGTCGACTGCGCAGTCGACCTGGTCCTGGGGGTGTCGACTGCCCAGTCGACTCCCCAGTCGACCTGGGGTGCTGGGCGGGAAATTTCCCGCCCAGTCTATCTGGGTTTTGAAATTCGAATTTGAACTTGAATTCGAACTGTTTTGAACTCTGAAAATTTCTGAAAATTTGGGGAGCCATAACTTGGTCATACGGACTCCGATTTTCGGAAACTCGGACTCGATTTCATGCAGAATTCCGAGACGAATGCAATGGAACAACCCGTTTCCCTTGGTTCTTATTTTAAAATTTAATTCTGCCTAGATTTATGGTTATAACATGTTATCAAAATATGGGTTGTTACATTCTCCCTTCCTTAAAGGATTTCGTCCCCGAAATCTCTATGTTAGGAAGAACGTATCCTACCATCCATCATCCATCTACTCAAAACATCATCCACAAGCAAACATTGTCCTTAAGAGATTTCTAATGCTGTATGAACATATGCAGAAAGTGTGTGTATATGTTCCTTATCTAATGCAAATGATCAGGCCTGATTGATCTTTCTAATGCAAAATATGTTTAGTGTCATGAATCCAACATGTATGCAAATAATCCTAGTCACGTAAGCACTATATGTGTGCACAAACAATCATCCATATGCAACATTCATATGATAACACATTCAATTTCATCCATAAATAAGTATAAACACTCATGCATATGCAATATGAAAATGTGTCTGAGCCGATCTAGTGCCTAATGTGTTTTATGCAACCACGAGCAATCACTTGCAACCACTTGCAACCATTCGCAAACATCAAGCATAACATGTTTCAAATACATGTTTACATTCATAGGATTCTACCTAAGGTTCTCAAGACAGGATCGAAAGGATATACAAGATAAAACAGAGTATCTAGGGAAAAGAAGTTAAAGATGTACCCCTAGAAGGTCCTTCTTGCGGGGCTTGCCCTTGCTTCTTAGGGCAGTTCTTGCTGATGTGTCCAGTTTCACCGCATTTAAAACATGCTCCTATCTTCTTCTTCTTCTTCTTCCTACAGTCCTGGACTATATGCCCGTCAATACCACAGAAGTTGCATTTTCTTTTCTCACGTGACTTGTCATTCTTGTTGTTGTTCTTTCCTCCTTTCTCGGAGTCTACCTTCTTGTCTTGAGACTCATTCGCCTTGACCTTCTTCTTGCCATTCTCGTCTTCTTCATGAAGTAGGGCCATATTCACCAAGCTTTCAAAGGTCGCCCCATGGGAACATGAGTCATGGCCATAGTGTGGAGTGGCTCGCTCAATCCTCAAGCAAAGCGTAGAGCCTTCTTCTCAGCCGTGTTGACTAAGTCCAAACCAAACCGAGCAAGCTGATTAAACTTATTCACGTATTCCCTTACTGACATGTCCCCTTGCTTGAGTGCCAGGAACCTCTCCATCTGAAGGCTCGCTTCTGCGGATGATAAAAACATAAGCCCAAACCTTTCTCTAAAGTCTGCCCAAGTCTCAATTGGCCTGGTAGCGTTGGTGACTTCCCACCAGAATGCAGCTTCCTCTTTCAACAACCATGCTGCCAACTGAAATTTCCTATGATCCTCCATATCGAAAATAACAAACAACTCTTCAGTCTCTTTTAGCCAGTTTCGCGCCTCAACGAAGGTTTCAGTTCCAATGAAGTTCTTGCCGCCCATTCCTATAAAGTCCTTGCATATTTTGGCGAAGGCGGTACCCGGAGGAGGAGGAGGAACCGTGGCCACCGGGGGAGGAGGAGGAGGGATATCTGCCAGGCCCGCGCTATTGGCCCTATCTTCCAAGTATCTTCGGAACCAGCCAGGTATGGGTACTCCCTCAGGAAGGTTAAGATCAGACATGCTAAAAAGCGAAAAGGAAAAAGATTCAAACGAGGAAACAAAGGAAAGTGCTAATGGCTTTTGGGGAATAGCCTTTTCTTAAAAATAAAACTTTTCTTGAAAAATGCTTCTTTATAAACGGTTTTGAAAATAGTTTCAGAAGGTTTTTAAAACTTTTGCCCAGTCTGGTAACCTTCTGCTCTGATACCAAATGTAACACCCCACCTCCGCTAGGGTCACTCACAAAGGGAATGCCCTAGTTTTGGAGGGGTATTATCTAGTAAACAGGAACAGAGATAACACAAGACAGAACATAGATTAAATAGAGTATATAAAGCAATGGATATAAACTTTAAAACCAAATCTCATTACTAAAAAATAGAGTCAAAACCTCTTACATCAAAATGCCAAGTCATTGTTTCATTACATCAAGTTCTAAAGAAGCAAAGTACTTAAAACAACATAAGTAAAATATTATTCCCCAAAAAGTGCATGAGTGCAGCCATAGCATAGCTCAAGACCAAACCGTTCATGAGCTGTCAGAAAGCAAGCAAAGTCCAAGCTAAGAGCTAGAGTTTCCTCCCTGAGAACCTGGAGGGGGGGGGAAACGAAAGACAAAGAGGCGAAAGAAAACGGGTCAATCAAAAAGACTGGTAAGCCCTAGTGACTATCAGCATAGAAACTAGTAAATTTAACAAGACATGAATAAACTGGAATTAAACATAGGAATGATGATAAGTATGACATGATAACTATGCTAACAAGATAACTCAAGTCTAACATTGCGTATTCAAGGTTCGCCATACCAACTATACTAGTATACTAATCCCGTGTCAACTATAAATCAAGAAATAATCCCTTGGCCCAATATCGTGAAGTGACCCAATTCGGGGTCCAACGGTATGATCTAATCGATTGGCTCCCTACAAGTCTAGCTCATCGTGTGTCTGTCATACGGCCCTATCACGAATGTAGTCACCTGTGCTAGGTCCACCATAGGGTGTACCAAGCCCTAGGGTGCAAACCACCGGCACGAATCAAGAATGCACAGATAATCCTACTGATGCCCAATGCCTGCTTTTTCAACTCCGGACTAAGAGCACGACACTAGCCCGCCTGAACCTACAATGGCGCACCAACTCAGCCGTCGTTCTGGTCGCTTACAATCAGCCTAGCAATCTTGCCCCACCCTGCCTAGTCCCGGGGTAACGTGATACATCTATTGGGTTACTGCTGAAAAGGACCGCGTAACTAGGGTTTCGTTCAGTAGGTTAAGTTGTCATTTAAAATCGAGACTTATCCCCATCTACGTGTCATGTCAAATTGACTAAGTGTGTCATTCTAGTTCAAGACTTAGTCCTACGAATCATGTGTCAGGTTGGTTAAGTGTGTTCAAGCGGTTCATGACTTAACCCTATCAAATCAACATGTCAAATTTGTTAAGTATATTCAAGTGGTTAATGACTTAACCCTATCCAGTGGCATTAATTTACTTAATGCACCCCTAACCTCTCACATTAGACTTGGTTATGGTTACTGGATGTGCCGGGCGGGTCCAGGCAGTTTTACACCATAACCTAGTCTAACCTCGGGTTTCGAGTGCGATATGACCAACTACTCACATTGGGTCCTATTGTTTGCAGTTACTGGATTCGCCGGGCGGTTCCGGGCAGATTTATACTGTAAACTCAACCCAACCTCAAGTTGGCCACGTTCAAGTTATCTAAGTGTCACGTCCCAAATTCATATTTTCAAGTATAATTTCATGTCAAGTTCATGTTCCTATCCAAGCTCAAGTTATAACAATATTCATGTTTTCAAGTTCATACTAAATTCAGGTTTTCCTAAACTACCCAAATCACATCCCCAACGCTCGTGAATTCGAATCAAGGCAATAGATGTAACTAGGGAATAACATAACAAGGATGGGTATAAAGTGGCAAAGGTGATTTCAAGGCAAGCATGGTGTAACTTGAGATATGATCATAACATCAATGGCATATGAAACAGGGTGATAAACATAGCAATAAATGACATAAGATGATAATCCTAAACTTGTGACTAGCGATAGTTTCAACATCACAACATCAAAGGCATGTTAAAATAATGATAGGGTTTAGGTTATGACATAAACAGGCCCCTAAATCAAGTTTTTATCAGTATTCCACAAATCAAGGTTCAATATGAACGGTACTAGGTTCAAGGTGAATAGATCTAGGGTGAACAAGAGTAGATCTAAAATAATAGATCAAAAAGGAATAGTCATAGATCAAAGATATACAAGAGTAGGTCTCAAGTAGTTATCATGTTTATGTTCAACTTCAATTTACAGATGTCCATATTAAGTTTAGAGTTTAGATCTAAGAGTAACTGGGGCTTACAGATCGTGGTTATTGAGAACTAAGAACAGAAATTGTCGTAGGATCATTGTTGAGATGTTGATCTATTCCCTTGAATTGTTGTAGAAACATTGGCCTTCGATTTGGATCTAGTTTGAATGTTAAAGCTTCAAGTTGGAGGCGGCGGCCATGGTTCAAGAGGAGACTTAGCAGCATGATGGTGTTAGAAAGATTTGTTGTGGATTAGCCTAGGTCTTAGGGTGTTTTTATAGTTGCAACAACTAGTTTAGGCCATAGGATAAACCCTAGAATCGATCTGAACCGCCAAAAATCGTCACAGGCCCTCAAACAAGCCAACAGGGTCAAGCAGGAGCAACCAAGCCCAAACCAGGTTGGGGACCAGGTCGACACCCAAGTCGACTTCGCAGTCGACTTGGTCCTGGGGGTGTCGACTGCCCAGTCGACTCCCCAATCGACCTGGGGTGCTGGGAGGGAAATTTCCCGCCCAGTCTGTCTGGGTTTTGAAATTCGAATTTGAACTCGAATTCGAACTGTTTTGAACTCTGAAAATTTCTGAAAATTTGGGGAGCCATAACTTGGTCATACGGACTCCTATTTTCGAAAACTCGGACTCGATTTCATGCAGAATTCCGAGACAAATGCAATGGCGCAACCAGTTTCCCTTGGTTCTTATTTTAAAATTTAATTCTGTCTAGATTTATGGTTATAACACGTTATCAAAATACGGGTTGTTACAATATATCCGTTTTAAAATGATTTTAACTTCATTTTCAATTTTAAATCAAAATTGAATATTCTATATCTTTATCAAATTAGAATGATAATATTTTCGAAATATTAAATTTTGAAATCACTTCTTTTCGATATTTGTTATAAAATGAATAAAATCAGTTGATAAACCCGTTCGGGTTAAAATGGCGTTTCTATACTTAACCTAGCTTCATATTTTTATATTTTTGTGTCCATCCAAAATCGGCCATCAAAATCATAATTTTATTCTTCATGGGATATTTTTTTTTAAAATATTCGTTCCTTTAAAATAATTTTTTATTTAAAAAGTTCTTTAATTTAAAATGTTCTTTATTTTAAAATATTCCTTATTTCAGAATCAGAATGCGACCCAATCAATTACCATATAATTTCAGTTATATGGATTTCATACATCGCATGTATGCAACAATAATGATAAATGATCATTAAACAGTCCATTCACATCCAAAGTGAAATTTACAACTATGTGAGCATTAAAATAAATAAATAACGCTCATTACAGTCTGTCAACCCATTGATTAACATATAATTAAATTCAAGGGAGAAGTGAATAAATTATCATCCCAGACCCGTGTGGGGTTTTCAAACAACAATGGTGAATTTAAATAAATTATTGGTTAACAAATTTAACCAATTCTAATTCGGTTTGAATTATTTTTCTAATTAGCTAATTTTCACTATTTCAAATTATAAATAGATATTTATAATTTAATTTCAACTACCATATTAATGTCAACATTATTTTTAATATGTTAAACATTTCAACAGCCAAATCAACACACAATATAGCCAATTAAATCGTCCATGGTTTGTGGACGAGAAAGGTGAACTAACAGGCACCGTACAAAATTTATAGTGATTGAAACTGATAGAAATCTACATAGGCAATTTTATATATTTTTATACATGAATATAATAACAGGATAAAATAATTTTGAGTGAGGAGTTCTCACCTTGATTTCAACTCCGTCAGTCTTTAGTTGATTATTTTAGTACCATTTTGATTTGTATTTGCCTCAAATTCAAACAAGCTCCAAATTGGACCAGGTTAGTTTTGTTGTGAAGCTCTCGACCCCAAGATCGCAACGGATCCGGTTTTATTCAATTTGAAGTTCGTAGAAAAAAGTTGTTAAAGTACAAACATTAATTACATAATTTAAATAATTAATTAAATTAAATAACCTTAAAATACCCTCTAAAACAATTCATCGTCGTTCAGGCCTTACTGCCATCGGCCGACCTGACACCCTTCCTCGCTTCCTGCTTCAACCACGCGCCTGCAGCAGCCGTTGCTTCCCCCAGATCGCCACCATCGCACGGGAAAACCACCAAGATTAGAATCCGCCTCCTGCTCGATTTCATCTCCACCGTGCCACCACCATGTGCGGACCCAACCAGAACAGCGCGCCTCGTCACCAGTTACCGCCGACCTTCATACATCCCCCACCAACTCAGCCTCTAGCGCCGCCACCAAACAAATATCTGATCGCCACTTTGCCTGAAACGTGCTCGACGCTCATCTCCGATTTGCCGCCGCCACAAGCACTTTCAGACCGACCACCCAAAGGCAAAGTCGTAGAGCACTCTCTCCTCTACAATTTCTTTAACTGGGCCATCACCTAATTCTTCGCGGAGTGGCTACAATTTCCCAAAACCAAAACATGTTATCTGGCTTTAGAATGAGATTCCAGAGAATCCATGCGACGATAGGTCATGGAATTTTTGTGGTAGGTAGAGATCATCTTGATTTACAATACCTAGAAACCATTTGGGTTAATTGTGTATGATTGAAGATAAATTATTTTGTGTTCGGGGTCTTATCTGCAAAATTCCGAGAGAGAGGGAGAGGGTTGCTGTCATTTTTTAGGAAGAAGAGAAATGGAGGTTTGTGGATAGGAAAAGATATTACATAGTGGAAGGTTTTATTATTTAATCATTAATTCTCTAGTTTATTATCAATTCTCTTGTTGATGCTCTCTTCGTTCGACAATTATCGATGCCACGGTCACGTACGAACTTCGTTGGCGATGAAAATTGACTTGCTACTATTTCTTGATGATACGGCTCTAAAAAAATGGTTTTCTCGAATTCCAAGTCCGTTTTCTCAAAAAGCCCTGTTTTTGGCCATATATAGCTGATCGATTTACAATTAATTGTTCACGACCACATACTAGCTCCAAAAATTATGAAAATTGGAATCTATTAATAATTTGACATTCCGGATCCAATAAAAGTTTTTTCGTCGAAAATGGAAGTCATTTGCAAAATGGCTATTTTTAAGGGCTATATATTATATTAAAATATATATATATATTCCATAGCGACTATTTTAAATTTTAAGCATGACATAACTTTCAATTTAAAGTGAAATCTCAATTTCTTACATTTTTTAGAAAGTTATAGTTAAATAGATTTTAACTTTTCTTGCTTCGTCCAATTCTGATTTAAAATGAATCTATATGCTCAAATGAAATTAGAAATTGAATTTTCAAATTACTACGCCATTTCAGGCTTGTTTTAAAATTAAAATAAATTTATACGTTCTAACTTCGATTTAAATAAATTTTAAGTCATTATTGTTTAAAATAAATCATTTAGATATTCTAAATGAATAATTTAGCTAAAATAAAAAAATTTAAATTGGTTCAGAAATCCCGGGTTGTTACAATCTCCCCCACTTAAAATCTTTTCGTCCTCGAAAAGGAACAGAGCTGAAAGTTGTTTAAATAACCAACTCAACTTTCATTCTGGCTTTCATTCTTCAACTTTTCGGTTTCTAATAATTTTTTAATTTCTCAAAAATTTGGCTAACACCCTAAATTTCTGAAACATTTCGCCATAACCTCCTTTGTACGGGCTGATCGGTAAAACCACAACTTGCCTCACAGGGCCCTCATCGTCAAAAACAGAAAAAGGCCAAGCGGCTTGCCAATCGGCTCACTAAATCATCAAACCCAAGGAATATAGTAAACATGTACCTATTTATCGGACATACAATTTTATTCCTCTTCTTGGCTTCCGTGCTATGACCTATTCAATATATATATATATATACTTGTATGCAATTGCAACAAATTTTCAATTCAGTTCAATATTTTATTTGATTTGACTTAATTTCCCATTCATTCACATATTCCAATAATTTTATTAATTAAACTAATAATCAAACATCTCAACCATCAATCAATTAGTTAAATAAATTTTCAAACATATATAGCTTTTACATACTCAAAAATCACATTTTTAGTACAAATCACAATTATGAACCCTAACTAAATTTTGGTTTTCAAACCAGTCAATTGGAAATATATAAATATCCCACTTTTGAAACTCTAGCATAAATACTGATGATGCAGCCGCATCACCAGAATTATCCCCAAGCGACTAGAGTGTGATTCTATAACTACCCAGCATATTTGAGACTTCGAATACACGTTAATTACGCGTATATTCAAAATCTTCATATACTCGATTGTCCAAATTAAAATAAAATAATATACTCAAATACATATTTCGAGATAAAATTTTCAAAACTCTATTTGTTTTTATTAAATAATACTCTTCAAATTCATTCTAGGGTATTACTAACCCTATCTCTAACGAGTTATTCTTATAGAATGTTGCTAATCCTATCTCTGATGAATTCTTTTGTTTGGTTCTAATGTGTCTTCCTCTCGAGCTCCGTAAACCAAAGCTCTGATACCATGCTGAAAAGACCCTAACTTCCCCTTTTGGGAAAGCGTGGATTGAGTTGAGAACACGATGCAACAGAACACAAACAGTAGAACATTTCTTTGTTATTACAATAATTTACATTAGAGTACAAGAATATTCCAGAGTATGGATAATTATTACACATTGGAAATACAATATTAGAGATTTAAAATTACAAAGCAGTGGAAATAAAATGTATAAATAAATGCGTAGAGGAAGTACATCAACTAGCACAACTGAATGAAATACACGGATACAAAACTTTCCGAAGATAGCTCCAGTTGTAGTCCAAGATCCCAGGAAGAGAAATATCTGCGAAAACTAAAACTAATAGCTGCCCGTGTGGAAAATATGGGCACTCAGAGTTTAGGTTAAAACAATAAACTTTGAGTCGGTCATGGGACTGGTGTGAGAACTAAAATAGTTATTAACTTTATTTTTAAAGTTAGTTAAATCAAGGGACCACGCGTGTAAGATGGAACAAGTTACCCCCAAGAATACCAGTGCATAGAACAACTAGCGTAATGCTAAATAAATAAAAAATGAAGCTATTATAAGACTCAGGTCCCATCACGCAATGCAAGGCAAGCCGGAGGATAGAGTTTTACCTTAAAATAGCCAAATATGCTTGGTACACAAAATTTATCTTTTATTATTACTATAAGCGAAGAAATAAACTTCAAATATAAATGAATCAATCCTAGGAGGCATAGATACCATATATTAAGTCGCCATATTTAGGTTCACAATTAAAACCAAAAATTGTCGTATTGGAAGTTTGAATTTCCATACTGATGGCTCCTGATTCGAAAGATCTATCGTGTAGTGCCATACTCCATGGTTTACGTCCCAGCTAGAGAAAACACCATAATGCACATCCGCCGTTTTGGGAAATCAAGTATCACTGCGGCTTACGTCCCAGTGAGGGAAAACACTTCTTACTCTATCCTTATGGGAATCGGGGGGTGTGCCCTATCCCTCAGAGCGTGGAGCGACCACACTTAGCTCGTCTCGGTCGACGGAATCCATGACACCTCTAAGGGTGTCTATCCTCATCTCGAAAGCCTATTGTCCTGGTCATCAGTTCACCATCATACCGGGGTGTGAGGCTTGCAAATTAACGCTACACAAAGCTATGCTAATTAAAGCTATGCTTTGATCATCATTCACAAGGCTTTTCTTTTCAACAAAAGCCTTGATACATGCATCTCAGCATGTCACATTGTCAATCCATACCATACCATTGATTTCTGCCAATATGTAACCTCTAAGCTCGTACGTCTCAGAGAAGGGTGTTAAGCAAGAGAATAAATTCTCCGCCACCAAACATATATATATTTAGCAGAGATCGACGAACACAGCATAAAGGAATACAACGTTAGACATACCATCCATTTACAAGTCCGTTCTGGGTCTGAACGAAACCAGAGGCACCTTATTCCTCGTCCCATATGTCCAATATAGGAGAGAGGTCCTCGCATATCCAGTCGATCTCTAAGTACGTTTTGACAGTCACCACTTATTACCTTGTCTTGGGTGTACGGCCCAATCAAGACATCAATAGTCATCGAAACGATGTGAAGATCTCCAGTCTTCAACCACTGTCTTCATCGTTGACTTTTAATCGTCGTAATAATTATTCGGAATAGGTTAAACCCATTCTTTTTGAATAACTTGTGTATTTTATAATCAATAATCAAGTTCTATAAAAACACATCATACGCCTCATTCCAATTCAGAATATACTTTTAATAAAATATTCGCAATATTAGGGAAAGGTTTCCAATAATTTTATCAAAGATAAATTCTTTCAAATTTATTCTTTAATCATCCTTTGTATATCAATTTCAAAAGATTTTATTTTATCTTTTATCAATTTTAAACCAAATTAAGTTTTATTCACTAGTCGGGATTAGTGAGTCTTACTGAAGTAATCATTTATTTATTAATCCCAATCCCAACCTATTTATCCCATGGAGCAAAACTAGTAGTACTCCATATCTAACACCGACTCTATTATCGATAAATCTAATTACCATTTCCCATTCAAATCTAATTAAAGATTTAACTATCGCTTGGAGTAAAATTGGTGTTACTCCATTCTCGATTATTTCAAGAATTCAATAAATTTAATTATCTCATTCCCATTTCAATCTATTTAGTAAGTTATTAAAACTCCAATTTTGTTTTAGTATCAAAAATCATTACTTTATGATTATTCAAATTTAAGAAATTAATCTTATCTTTAACTGGGTTAAAAAACTAATGTCATTTAAAACACAGTTCACTATAAACCCAAAATCATCTTCCATCAAAATGGAATCTACACTAAATCATAACAGTGCATAATCGATATAGATTCCTGTATCAGACTTATAATATAATTGGAATAGCGATAAGGCCTTTTAAATTCCATATATATTTGCGCCATTAGTATAAAATATTTTTGTTGCTTCGCCTGATTTGCTTCGGTTGTCCACACAACCTAAGAAAATGATGTTATTTGCTTTAGTTATATGGATAATTGAAGCAAATACAATGAAGTAAATAGTGGTATTTGCTGCGGTTATGCTCATAACTGAAGCAAATATGTTATTTGCTTCAAATGTGGCTGGAACCGAAGTAAACGCACTGAAGCAAATTTTGTTATTTGCTTCAGTTATCCATACAACTGAAGCAAATAACATTATTTGCATCACCTTTTTAAGAACTGAAGCAAATGCACCGAAGCAAATAACATTATTCCCATTGTTTTTTCCGAAACTAAAGCAATTGTCAAATTATTTTAATACTAGCAAATGCACATATTAATAATCATAAGGTGTAGCTATATGTTATTATTTATAATTTATAAGAATTGATGATTATCAACAAAAAATTATCTTTACCTTTCTTATTTAATAATATATGTTAGTTAATCATTAATAGTTAGCAAATTATAATTAATATTTATTAACTACATTTAACGATTAATAATTATGATTAGTTATTAATACTGAATAATTAATAATCAATATTTATTAATTAATGTTTAACATTGAACCTTTAACCTTTAATTAATAATCAAACTTTAATAATTACAAAGTAATTTTTAATATTTTAGTTTTATAATTAATAATAATTGCTATTAAATAATTAAAAATCACATAACAATAAAGATTAATATTTATTGATTAACAAGTTATTGGTAGAATTTCAAATCAATGAAGTGATATTTAAAATTTAATACTTGATTTGATATAACTATTAATTAATGGTGGCTAGTGAAAAATGTATAATTAATAAATAGTCAATAACATGGTACATTTGATAAATCATTATTAACTAGAAATATCTCATAATCATAAGCAATTACTAATTCATATCATTACTTATAATTAGTTATAATTAATGATTATCGATAATAATTTATAACCATAAATTATTATAAATAATCAATAACTAATTTTTATATTTAATAATTTATTTTAGTTAGTTATTAATAATTAGTAAATTATAGTTAGTATTTCTAAATTAATAAATAAAATTAATAATTAATAATAAATACTTAATAATTAATGATAAAAATTAATATTTAATTACTAAGTAATATTAACTAATTAAGAAGTAATATTTAATATTTGATGATGATGTTCTTGTCATGCTAATAGGCGTCGACTTGTTGTTATGTGCCTCTGGATGTCATGTTTTTGTTGAACTGCAGTGTTGCTTTTGGGCTATGTCATTCTCAATTCGGGTCATATTCACATATTGTCATCTGTTTGTAATGATGTATGTAATAGTGGTGACAACTTTTATTTGCAATTTCTTTTGTGAGCATGTAAGTTAGTGTTCGAGTGGTTTACTCCTTGCGTAGAGTATCTTGTGATTGCCTTGGCAACATATATAGTTAGTTTTCCTCCAGTTCTTCATTGAACTTGTTTTGTAACAGTATACTAGCGTGGTGTTAGTATAGTGGTCGGTCTACTCTAAAAACTGCTATGGTCGACGTTACACAATAAAAATCGTCTGTAGTAGGTAGATAGTTTGTCTATCTCCTGTAATAAATGTATCTGTTATTTTTTATAAAAAAAGTGTTATGGATCACTATGAAAATTGGTTAGTCTTGCCTAATATATAACAATAAATAGTTAATAATTACCATTAAATAACTAATTACTAATAATTATATAATAATTAATAATAATATGTTTTAATTCATAACTAATAATAAAATGTAATATTTTTGAAGTCATTTTTTATATTTAATAATTAAGTTTGAAAATGTTTTAATTAATAAATACAATTAATAAACAATACTAAATAACTAAGCATTAAAACATTATATTTAATTAGTAACATTCATAATTAAGAAGTAGTATTTATTATTTATTGCATTATTTTTAATCATTATTAATTAATAAAAACTCAATAATTAAGAAAAAACTAAGGCTTAATAATTATCTAGAAATATTAGTAGTAGCAAAGTTACATCTATTATTTAATATTTTATAATTATAATTAATATTTAAAATTAAAAGAATACTAGTAATAATAATAATTAGTGATAATGGAACAAAAAATTGCATAAAGCGGTCACATGATAGCTCCGATCCGATTTAGAGGTTGAGGTTTTCTGTCTCTTTTTTATATTTGTGGTCGACTCTCATTGTCATAATGGTAACTTATTAGTTCTTAAACCCTCAAAGGTGAAAGGAAATAATGGCGGCTTTTAATATAGCTAGTCACCATCTCACGCTTCTGTCTTAATCCTTTGTCATCTTTCTCTCGCTTCTGTCTTATTTCTTTATTCTCGTTACGCTAATTCAACTATTCAATCCCTTTGCTTTCGGTCTAAAATCATTGGGGTTTAAATTAATTCCTCAAATACTTTCTTCTTGTTGCCCTTGGTTTAGATCTGAAAATAGCAATCCGATCATCGCTTGGTTCATGGAGCTGAGACAGCTGGCCGAAGTCGCGACTCCACTTGGATTCAAGCTTGGGTTGTATTATTCCCAATCGTGAACTCCAACATCGTTGTAATCGAAGCAGTCAAGTCGGTGAAATAGGAAGAGGGCATAAAGCACCTACGCTGACCCACCATGGGGAAGAAATTGCACTGGCGGAGGGCAAGTATCAAAGTATTAAAAAAAAGGGTAAGTACAATAATAAGGGGAGGAACATCGTATTTTTCCTTTGGAATTTGCTTAAAACCTTCACTGGTGTGAAGTTATGGGATCTCGGTGGATACATGAAAGTGGCTATCATTATTTATTCAACTATGAGTGATGCCTTTTATTTCATTTGAATTTTTTATTTTCACATTTATGTATATGGTTGAACATTTTATGGTATTTTCTCTTTTTTGATTGAAACTCATGTGTCGTTTTAGGAGAAATTATGAATGTATAATTTCATTTATGTAAATATTACTGGGTTTTAACTTTCAAGTATGTAGTGCTGATTCATTTCCATTCCTATTCTTTCATTATCAGTATTTGGTATTACAATTTGATTTTAAACCGTGCTTGCATGATCAATTTTTATCTGTCTTCTACCTTCAAAACCATAACTAATTTTTTTTTCCTTCACACAGATTTCATTTTCCTACTCTAGCACGTATGGTATATGCAGTGCAATCTCTTCAAGGGCTAGTTATCCCTCTTAAGTTGTGGAACATTTCTCCAACAAGCGTTTTATAGTACTGAATATGAATCTCTTGGTTAAAATGAAGGTACTCGGATTGAATCTAAGATTCTATGAATGCTTAGTAATTTCCTTACTTGTATGATTTGATATCTTCACTGTACTTGTTAGAATGATAGTCCTGATATTGATATTTTTATACTTTTGTTTTATGGCTTGTGTAATCATAACGTCCAGTTTTTTACTGATGGGAAACTATGTATTCTTATAGATAGGAAGAAAGAAGGTTTTAAAAAAGAGCTTCTTCATTCTTATGTGGGCATGTCTCTGTTATTAATTGAGCATTTTCTGGTTAAGGTCTGCAGATGATGTTTCTTTGCATGTTTGCTTTATGAAAATAAGCACATCCATTTTTAATGTCCCACTCTGGGTAACCTGTAGTGTTTAGAAAACATGCTACCTTCCCTAAGTCTTGAATTTTTTAGATATGCACAAGTTAACTAGTATTCCTAAATTTCAAGTAAGCACTATACAAAAATATAAAAAGGCAATATACCATCACATGTTCGACCAGAATTAAAAGAAATAGTCAGTTTCAAATGTATTCATGATCACCAAATAAGTTATGTATGTTGTATTATTACTCATGGCACACAGATTACGCCTTGTTGTACAAATAATTTGTGCAAAAATTAAACTGCCCAAGCATAATATAGGCATAACTGCATGTATATTTAAGCTACAAGTCAGCACATTTTTGCAGCCTTGACAATTGTTAAAAATCATTTATTTATAATGACATGCAGTAAATACTGCATATAAGATAAGTAATCATCTTAATTATGCATGCTTTGTTCATAACTCATATATTTGTTGTGAAGTTGAGTAAAGTGGGTAGTTTCTTAGTTACTGACTTGTTAGTTACTGAGTAAAGTGAAGCTGAGCAAAATGTGAAGCTGAGTAAAAAAATCGCCGGAATTCATTTCTCTGACATGGTTAGACGTCTGTCCAAAGTCTTAAAAAAAAATTCCTAACATAGACGTCTGTCTTGGGGGTGACAGACGTCTGTTGGCATAAAACTGCTGTTGACCGGTGGAAAACGCGGTCAACAGTTTAGGTCCATCCAGGCTCTTTCCCGACCGAATTTCGACCCATTTCGACTTCGTTACTGACTTGTTAGTTTCACTAATTCGCAGATTTCAGCACTCGATTTTATTCGAAATCTTTCTGTATATCATTTGAAGTTGTTAAGATATTTAAAATGTATGCAAACACATTTTTCTTGGTTTGAAAAACAAATGGTTAAACGGTTTGGCATTAAAACGTATAAAATTAATTATGGGATATGATATGACATGAATATTTAATTCAATAACTGAATTAAATTCTCGACTAAACCCTTTTATATAAGGCAATGAATGGGGAAGGCCAATAATTTAACCAAGGGAAAGGATTTGATTTGAAATTTTGTGCGACAATTATTTGGAAAGATTGAGTTAAATCTCATTTCAAATAAGTAAATGACGACTAGAGGTCGATGATAATGAAGATGGTGCAAGACCGGCAGTATTCACATTGAATGGATTACTACTGATGCCTCAGATATGGGTAGCTCCCTTGAAGAGGTTATAATGGAAGTTGGCTGGACGTACTTGTTGATTGTCTGGATATGAGGACCTCTCTTCTGTATTGGACATGTGGAATGAGGAATAAGGTGCCTCCGGTTTCATTCAGACCTAGAACAGACGTATAAATGGATTGTATGTTTTACATTGTAATGTTTGCTATGTAATTGATCTCTGCTAAATATATTTCTGTTTGGTGGCGGAGAATTTATTCTCTTTCTTAACACCCTTCTCTGAGAAATACAAGCTTATAGGTTATATATTGGTAGGAATCAACGACATGGTATGGATTGACAATGTGGCATGCTAAGATGAAATTGATCAAGGCTTTTGTTGAAAAGCAAAGTCTTGTGGATGATGATCAAAGCACAGCTTTAAGTAGCATAGCTTTGTGTATAGCGTTAATTCGCAAGCCTCACACCCAGGTATGAGTCAAAAACGGGATAGTGACTGCAAGGAGTGCATGCGTTTTTTCTAGCTAGAAATGATGTCATGGTATGGTGCCTAGACATTTTTACTTATGTGATTGATGGATTGCGAGGCGCCTCGGATATGATTGGTCGCCAATGGCTAAGTGATAGGTCCGATAGGATCGGGAAACATATTGTTCAGGAATAATCAATCCACAAGTGTTAGATGTGGACCGGCCCTGAAGATCCAATGGCTCACCAGAGTCTGACTCCCGAGGCATTTGCTAGAGTGTCTCGAAACTGGTAAGGAAGATCCCTTGCCTCGACTCATAGATGGAAACCCTATTTCCAATACACAACATTTCGGTTTTAATTGTATATCTATATGGCAACGTAGTAGGATGGGGTACTATGTTGTCTATGATAGATACATTTATATTGAAGTTGTTTTCGACACTATACACTAATGATAATATCAAATGATTTTTGGTTTATGCGTATTAATCATATTTGGCCCTTATAAGGTAAAACTCTATCCTCTGGTTTGTGTTTACATTGTGGATGGGACCTGAGTCTTATAACTGCTTCATTTTTCTAAAAAGCATTGTGATGTCTACTTGATTTACTTTTTTTCATGCACAGGCAATCCAATGGAGTAAACCCGTTCTGTGTTATACGTTGTTGTCCTATGATATGCCTCAATTTTAAACAAGATAAGTAACTATATGATTTTTCACACTAGTCCCATGACTGAGTCGTAATTTGTTTTTCCCTTGCAAACTCAGGTGCCAATATTTTTATACAAGCAGCCAAGTGAACAGGTGTTTGGCATTCTTTTGGATATGCACCATAGCATTGGGAGCTCGTTTGGCTGAAGATGAAGATCCATATTTTTATCATTCCTTTTGAGCCTACAGTCACTATCTTGTGTATGTTATATTTGATTCCGATGTAGACTTATTTTCTACTTGATGAAACTTGTTATGTACTAAGTGGATCCTGTATCTGTGTAACTCTGATGATGATTACGTTTCCGCTGTTATGATATGATGTAAACTATTCTCCAACTTTATGTATTATGCTATATTCTGTGTAATCCTCGGATGTGATTAATGTGTTGTTTTCCAAATACCGACCTTTCCACCATGGAGCGGGGGTTTGGTTCGTGTCATATACTCTTTGGCCCAAACCGAACCAACAGATTTCCTCCTTCTCCTTATTCTCCGTAGCTTATTCCTCTAGTAAAACCAAACCACCATAGCCGAGTTTTTCCATGCTCCAACCTCCCTTCACACTTAACAAAAAGCAACAAAACCACCATGGTTGATCTTCCCTTTGCAAACACTCCATCTCCATTACCATAAACTCTAACTCACTGTCCTCATGCAAATCGCGTTCATTAGCTCATTCGTCACGCAGGCCATAATTACATCGACACAAATTCTCACTGAAACCCACAAAATTAGCATACAAGATGCGCAATTTCTCATTGATCCCAAAAACGATCTTAAAAATTTGAATTAAAACTTGTATCTCTCATAAGTTTAAACCCTAGGCTAAAGCTAAAAAAAGAACAGCGAACTCCGGTGATGTCGAACCTTATAAACTTCATACCAAAACGAAGAGCACACCTTACTGAACCCATATATAAGTATATTAGTATTTATATGATTTTATTTGGATTGGTTGGAATTTTTATAAGTGAACAACTTTTGTTTAAGAGGAATTACCAGCGGTGTAAACAATATTGACCAGCGAATTTTTTTATTTAGGGTTAGGAGGATTAGTGGTGTATTTGTAGGAAGGTTTTATATATTTATATTCATTATTTTATTTACTTTTATTATAACGCTTTTTGTATCTATCATTTAAAAATCCCTATGATCACATACAATATCCAAATTCGATAAAAATAGACATACTGCAATGGTTCGACATTACAGACGCAATGAAACTACTTTTGTCGAATTCCGAGTCCGTTTGCTCATGTAGTGTATTTTTATAGTCAAACTATTGACTGTTTCACATTAAAATCACGCACGACCACATGTTGATTCCAAAAATCATGAAATTTGAAATTTAACAATAATTTAATATTCCGGATCCAATAAAATTAATTTCATCAAAAACGGAATTCGTTTGCAAAAATGGCTATTTTTTAAGGTCTAAATAAACCAAAAAAATATTAATATATTCTAAAACAATTTAATTTAATATCAATAAATTAATATTATCATATATTAACCAATAGAATATCACACAGCTCCAAAACAAACATATCTGGATTTATAACTCGATATTTGAAAATCCAAGTTAATCGATATTAAATATATAATAAAATAATTTTATTATATAATTAAATCATTATAAATTATAAACGAATTCCATAGCAACTTTCTGGAAATTTGATTTGGATATAACTCACAATCTAATATACGAAATCTCGATTTTTACATTTTATTAGAAAAATATCGTTCAACAAATTCGAATGTTTCTTGTTTCAAAGAAATCTGACTTATAACGAACCCTGTATATTCAATTAAAGTTCAAAACTCAATATTACAAACTACCGCGACGTTTCGAGCTCGTTTTAAATTATATTATAATTTATACGTTCTAATGTCGTTTATTAATAGATTCATTATTAAAATTCAAATCAAAACTTAAACCAAATCTCTTATACTATCCAATTCATAAAATACTGTCATTTCAATTTAATTCCGATTAATTCGGAATTAAATATATTATTCATATTAATTGAATATTCAATAATATTTAATTAAACAACCATTTAAATCTCTAAATCACTATTTATATAATTAAACAAATTAATTATTAAATTGCTAAAAAAATCTGGGGCGTTGCATTCTTTTCCCCTTAAAAGAATTTCGTCCCTAAAACTACTATGCCGAAAAAATGTTACAAACTGTACCAACTACTAGGTAAAAAATATTTTATTTTACACTTTTCCAAATATCAGGATTTTTAGTTCCAATTCTATGCTAAAACCAGCTTCAATACATTTTATAATACTTATATGAATTTTATTTGGTTATAAATGCATAACCAACTCAATTTTAATCTTATTCGGTTAATATAACAATCAACAGATCCAATATACTTAATAATAATCTTAAGATAAATATTTTCTTTATATCAAAATATAGTTTGGGTAAAATTATTTCATTTACCCTCTTTCAAAACATACTATGTCGATTCATTATACTCAAATGTTTAGAAACCCCTACCGATGCTGCGGATCAAACTAATCGACCAGAACTCATAAACAACTCAACCAATATATCTCTACAATATTAAACATTTTTTATAAAATCTGCAAATAGGTTATCTCGTATATATACACTCTACTTAATCTAGGGTACTGCTAACCCCATCTCTATTGAGTCACGCCACAGAGCCAAGGTTATTACTTAACCTTCAACCCTGATACCACTGTAACGAACTGGGATTTTCGACCCCGAAAATCAACATAAAACTCATGTAACCTATTCAAGCATCGAAAATACCAGATCATTAATAGAAAGAAGTTGGAGGGCGAGGAATAGAAAGTAAGTTAGAATAGAAGAAAAAGAAGATCTCAACAGAACATAATCTGAATAAACATGAATCTCACAGCGGAACAAATAAAATATATCATATAACATAACTTCCGAAACACAAACTTATAACTGTATATACATACCAGTTCAGAGTACAACATATAACATCACATTGGAAATAAATAACAGCTATAAAATCCTGAAGCCTCTTACTCCAAGTTCCTCCAAGTATATTTGCAAAATTTCGACTACTTGACTGTCCGTACAAATTTGGGCAACCAAGAGTTTAGGGTAAAACAAAAAAAAACTCTATATCAGTCATGGGACCGATGTGAGTAAACTACAACCACTTGGCTTAACTTTTAAAATTTCTTTAAAAGAAAGGATAATCGTAAGACCGATCCACACATAAACACGGATGGTTTTTACCTTATGATAACCCAAAGCATTTTCTTAAATAAATAATCTTCTAATATTATAATAATGTCTAAATCAAATAAACAACAATCTATCAGAACACTTTCATCTCACGTTCTACGTACATAAAATATAATCAAAACCTGCGAGCGCCTATTGGGTAATGGATTCCAACTAGCAAGGTATGGGACTACCTTCCAATAGTCTATCTTTAGATAGGAATACACCAGGTTCAATAAGAACATCTTGCAACCCAGGCTAAACATGACCGCTCACTCATTTCACTTGAGTGTACCGACTGTATTATCACCAATGGTTGGGATCAACAACCGTTTCCTGGAAGGGACAACATCAAAACAGATTAAAGAAGCAAATAGTTTTCTCTAGTTCAGGTGAAAATACACCCTATTTGGGAGCTACCCACTTAGCTATGCGACATACCCGATTTTATACCATTTCCTTGTAATGGGCCTTGAGGTCATAACCTATCTTTTTGACAGATCATGCCTTTATTTATAATGCCCCATCGCCATACCCACCAAATCCCAAATTGATTTCTACAAAAAATACCACGGGTATAAAGCAAAGAGAAATGAATTTCCCCACCAACAAACGTAAATACATTTGAAGAGATCAACTTACGCGATCTATTAGATATATTCAGTCAGACATTCCTCTATACAAGTTGTCCCAGGACTGGACGAATAGAATGCATTATTCTATAAACCCATCTTAGGCAATTTCTACCTAGGATTTGCTAGAACAGCCCTTGCATAAACCCGTCTTCAATTATCTTCATCATATTTGATTCACAACGCTAATGCCGATATAGAGTGGTTTTCAAATAATAAATCTGATCCTGGTCTCTTCATATTGATGATGGGAAAATAGTCAAAACTTTGATGTTCGGTTATATAACTATCAAACGAAAACATTTATACACACAACGATCCTATTTCCAATTGGAAATTTTATCGATTAATCATTAATCATCATTTTTCCTTTTAAATTAATTTATCATTACTTTATTCATTTCCCCATTTACAATTTCCATATATTCATAAATTCTTATTTTCTAAATTTAGAAAATATACGTTATTAACATCGGAAAACATTTCCATTTCTTATTCACGCATCACTATCTTCCCACATCTATCAGTCGCTAACTGTAAATAGTAAGAGATCTAAGTATCAATCTTGAAGGCCGAAACCAACATCGGATCGACACTCGGAAAACCATTCAACTCAACTAATATCTAGTCAATTTCTAATCTCCTTAACTCCATTTCTTAATTTCTTATCAAATCGTTGCTTATGCAATTATCGAATTCAGTTTAAGAATCCAATTCTTTTATGAAAAACATTGATTATAACAATACCTGTATAATCCCTACTTCTGAAATATCTAATTAAAAAATATAACTTTTATTCCTAAATTTAAACAAATAAATAAACAATTAATTTACTAATAAATAAATCTTGATTAAAAATTGGAACGTATATTGTTAGATCGAAATTTGGACCTAACACCCAAATTGTTATGAACAGTAGAGAATTTTAAATGAAGAACAAGGAAAAAGAAAATAACACTCAGAATTTATAGTGGTTCGGCGTTAACGAGCCTACGTCCACTTTATATCTTATTGATTATGCTTTAAAAGCTAAATACAACAATGATTTCTCTCAATATTTCAGTAGTTTGACAACAATGGCGGATTCAGTAATCAATATTGCCAAAAGGATCCCGAAAAATGCCAAGCTCTGGGCTATTTATAGCTGATTTTGTCAGGCGGATCGTGGACACGTGGCACGAATCCCGAGAGCATCGGATCGCATCGCCACCGTTGAAAAAACAGTCAAATTAGCCGTTGTGGACAGGTGTCGTGATCTGCTTGAAAATCGGATCGTGTAGGTGGGGAGAATCGGTCCAGATGACGGTTGGGGACACGTGTCGCCAGATCCGTGCGATTCGGATCGCTGAAGACTAGCTCACGCTTGAATAGGTCAGAGGGTTCGCCAGGCACCAGGGGATCGTATCGGTTCGCTCGGGGGTAACAATGTAAGTTTGGATCGGATCGCCCGGCTGCCTCGTTCGCTGATGAGATGGGGGCGAGACGATGGTGCGCGATCCATTACTGGACGAGACGATGGTGCGCGATCCGTTACTGGACGAGACGATGGTGCGCGATCCGATCCTTCATATTCTTGGGGAACGTGGTTTCCTGCTTTCCCCTTACAAATGATCCTGGCTAGCTTGATCAAAAAGCGAGCCAACATTTTGCCCCCTCGAAGTATGTTTTATCAAAGATGGAACATGCTTCGAAAAATTGTATCTTCCCATCGAATCGCAGGCCACAAAACTCTTCTTTTTCTGTGATTTTCTCAGAATCCTTATTTCCGAATTCACCGATTCGTATCGCGGTTTCGAACCACGTATTGTCAGCGAGACGTTTGTTTCGTTCATGGGTATGGACCTGGTTCTCGGAACGACGTGGGCTCCCCCTCGAGTTGTGGTGGGCCTTTGGTTCGCGGCCCATGGGTCTTTCGTGGATCGAGCAGGAAAAAGAAGGGGAGACGAACGGTTGCCCCCGTTGCCTATATATGCCGACTTTCCCCTCTTCATTCTCCTTCTTCTTTCCCTCTGCCGTATCGTTTCGCCTTAGCCTTTGAGAAACGAACCCAACTTTTGCAATCTTTCGGAAATTCAAATATCGTCTCAGTTTTTAGAAAGGTAACTTCATAGAGAACATTCTCATTTGTAAACGCAGCACTTTCCTGAATTTTTATGACTGATTCAAGGGAGAACTGGTAGAAATCCGCAATTTTCTGAAGGAATTACCAAGTTGCCATGGCCATCGGGCGTAGAGCTCGGAATTCAAGGATGGGAAGGAGAGGAGGAAAACGAAGGAGGCAGAAGGAGAAGGAAAGCCGACTCGGATCGTGGTCAAAGATAGAAGACGAACGCGAGTGGCGAGACGAAAGATCGAGGTGGCAGCGAAGGGACGGATCGTGGGGGTCGCAACGGTTCATGAAGGGGCGATCCCTTCGCCCGGCGATTCGATGGGGGGCGATTCCACTGCTCTGCGAGTCGAAAGGGGGGCGATCCCTCTGCTCTGCGATCCGTCTCATAGCTAACGATACGAAGAAATTTCAGACTTTAATCAACGTCTTGTCATCATAAAACTCTGAACAGTTAGGCTAGAGCCGCGACGTTGGACTTTCTGGACTAAATGACCTCATAATTTGATTGCATATGACGACTAATGCTTCTGATAACCTTGACTGCTTTTATGCTTTATTTTTTGTTAATGCGTACACACAAGCACACACACTGGCACTTGCACACACGGGGGACGGGTAGTGTTAATCTTATTGTTCATATTTTCTTGTCCTAGCAGCAATGTCGAACGATCACTCTTCCTCAAGATCTGTAGCAGAAGCGGAATCCGAGACTCCTGAACAGTATAATCCTGAAATTCCCCCAATCAATCCGGGAGATAAAGATTCTGGATCTGAGTACGAAGCCACAGAATCAGATCCGACAGAAAGTACTTCATCCAGCAACAACTCTGAGACTGATGAGCGAGCTCCTGACGAAATCCCCGGTGCACTCGAGATAGATAAATTCTCTGATTCTTTAGCGTGCAAGCTTGACGAGATAAAACTTAAGAGAATCTGCTTAAGACACGACATTCCTTTGGACGATGTCTTGACGCCCGGAAGCGAAGATAGACCCCACCTAGCACCGGAAGGGTATATGGCGATTAGTCGAACAATGTGTCTAGTAGGAGCTATCCCTCCGTTCCCTCCGATTGCCATCGAAACTTTAAGACGACTGGGCATCGCTCCGATGCAGCTCCATCCAAACGCCTACGCATCGTTATATACCTTGTACATTGCATATGCGGAGAGACGGGCAGCTCTCGCCGAAAAGAACGTTGACAGCGCCATTGAAATGGCCACTGCTTCTAACAACAAACTCCTTGCAAGAGAGAAAGAGATTGAGGGGTTTGATGAGATGATTTTCAATTTCCTCGGCCAAGTTCTCAAAACTCGCAACATCTCATGGATCCCGGATTACCATGTTACTTTGGCCAACTTATGGGATGCCATTGTAGAGGGCGAAAAATATAGACTGGGGGTCGAAGAGATCAATGAGGACGAATTGATGAGGAGCATCCTAAGAGACAACGAGCCCGAGGACCTGGCAGAGGGTCGTCGCCTAATCCTGGCGGAAATGGAAAAGGAGAGAACCTTGGCTAAAGGTAAAGGCAAAATTGACGAAGGTTCCAGTTCCGCTGCGAAGCCTAAAACCTCCGAAGTTGAGGAGTACCATCCTGATGATCCGCTAATCCCTTTGGGCCTAACTCCCATGGTTGTTGGAGCATCTGGAACTACTCAAGAGGGAGCAACTGCTAAAGGTATCTCTCTCTTTTCCCCGCAATTTGTTAAAGCAATTGCGAATTGTCGTCGTCTGGCATAACAACCAATTGAATTAGTAATGTGTGTCTCTCGTAATGCAGGTGGCGAGCCTGTCGACAAGGGTGCTGAAAAAGAGAGAGAAGTGGAGAAGGAGACTGCCCTGCCGGGTGCTGGTATTGATGTTTCAGAGCGGGTCGAGGTCACGACAGTAGAAGGAAGCATCTCGGCGCCTAGCACCAATGTTCCCAAAGATGCTGAGACTATCGAAGCTTTAAAAGACTTGGATGGTCGTCATGTGGATGACGAGGAGGACATTACCGGCACCAAAAAGGCCGACGATGATGATGATGACGAGGAACCCCTGGCCAGTCGAAAAGCCAGACAAGAGAAAGAGTTGGTTTCAAAGAAGGTGGGAGATGAGGCTTTGGACGTAGTCCCTCTTGCAGAGTTTGATCCCAAAACTGGGATGATTATGAAAATCCAGTCCAAGTCCATCAGTCGGCAGCTTCACTTCGCAAACCCCGATGATTTCCCGGCTTCCCTCTTTAGTAGAAGCAAGAGAAAAGAGGTGGAAGAGGAGACTTCAGAGGAGTCGGATGTTCCCCTCGTAGACAAGCGGAAAAGGAAGAAAGGGGATCCATCTGAAGCCGATAAGGAGAGGCTGGAGAGGCAGAAGCAAGAGAAGAGGTCATAGCGTAAATAGGATGTTTGTTGTTTGTTGATATTTTGTTTTTAGGTTTTCCACTGGCCAGGAAGTGTAATTGTGAGACTGGTCCTCACTTTTGTTTCTAGGTTGTTTTTCACTTTGTTGATTCGTAGTACATAAACAAGGATTTATCTCTCCTTACATCATTGTGTACCTGTATTCATAGAAACTTTCAATGTTTAGTCGTTAGCCAACTATTAATAATTATAAATCAGTCAATCAACAGGAAGAGGAATGTTCATGCTATGTTACACTGTTGTATCGAAGTTTAGTGTTTGCATATGAGTGCCTGGTGCCCCCCAATCAGTTGTTACCGTAGCATCTGACTGGGGTTTACTAGGGATTGATTAGTACTGACGGCAAGTTGTCCCCTATTTCTGAATACGGGGGTATAAGAGATTTCATGGGATATCAGTAGTTCAGTCAACCCTCGTTCCTTTAGCAGGGAATAAGTTCTTTCTCAGCGCTCAATCGGAGACGCTTTTGTACTGTCTCTCTCTCTGGAGAGTTAGAGTTTTGCACTTGGCGATTCATTCGCCCCCCGATCCTTCAGCGGGGAAGGAGCTATTTCTCAGCGCTCAATCGGAGACGCCTTTATACTCTCTCTCTCTAGAGAGTTAGAGTTCGAGCTCAGCGATTCACTCGCTCCCCGATCCTTCAGCGGGAAAGGAGCTCTTTCTCAGCGCTCAATCGGAGACGCCTTTATACTCTCTCTCTCTGGAGAGTTAGAGTTTGAGCTCAGCGATTCACTCGCTCTCCGATCCTTCAGCGGGAAAGGAGCTCTTTCTCAGCGCTCAATCGGAGACGCCTTTATACTCTCTCTCTCTCGCTGGAGAGTTAGAGTTTATGCTTAGGCAGCTCCGATCATGGTACACCGCCGTTATTCGTGGATGTTGATTTTTGTGTCCTTTATACTCTCTCTCTACTCTGGAGAGTTAGAGTCACGGATCATGTAGTCTGCAATCATGCATTCTCATCAAACTCATCCTTGGTGTGTACTTTAACCCGTGCTCCGTGGATTAAAGCTAGTCGGACAAGCAGTTGGAGCCTTTGCCCAAGCTTTGGGTTCCTATGATTAGTTTACGGGAGGAACCGTTGGCACCAGACTTCGGGTACCTGCATTATTCACATTGATTTTCATAGGCAAATAAATAAAGATGCAATAAAGGTAAATGACACACAGTATTTTTATAGTGGTTCGGTCGAATCATGACCTACGTCCACTTTGTAATCTCTTGCTTTAAGGAATTAGACTGTTCTAGGCAAGTCATGCCCTGTATATAGTTTTTTAACAAAGCAAAAGAATAAATTTGAAACTTCTCATGCTAAATATGGCCGTAAATGTTGGGCATTCCACACTCTAGGGATTTCCTTTCCATCTACGGTTGCCAGCTTGAAGGTTCCGTTATCAAGCTTGCTGAGAATAGAGTACGGTCCTTCCCACTTTGCTCCCATATGAGTTGGGGGTGGAAAGACACGTTTCAGAACCAAGTCTCCGGGTTCCCAGGTTCGGGCTCGGACCTTTTTGTTGTAATATCGGGCGACCTGTTGTTTGCATCTTAGGGCACGCAGGTCTGCTTCATCCCTCTTTTCTTCGATCATATCCAGGGACTCAAGGAGCAATTCATTATTGGTCATTGGATCATAATAGGTCACCCGATGAGAAGGTACCTTTATCTCAACCGGGATGACTGCTTCCGTTCCAAAAGCGAGGGAGAACGGGGTATGTCCTGTCGCTGATTTATATGTCGTCCTGTAGGCCCATAGTGCCAAGGGCAATTCATCAGCCCACATGGCTCTAGCCCGCTTCATTCTTTTTTTCAGAATGGACTTAATTACTTTATTTGCAGCTTCGACTTGCCCGTTTGATTGTGGGTGTGCCACGGAGGTGTATCGATTCTCGATGTGGTATTTTTGGCAGAAGTTTCTGAATTCAACACTATCAAATTGAGTTCCGTTGTCTGTTATCACAATCTTTGGAATTCCAAATCGGCAGATGATGTTTCTCACAATGAAGTTGATCACTCGCTTAGTTGTGATTGTAGTTAGTGGTTCTGCCTCGACCCACTTAGTGAAATAATCTACGGCCACGATAGTGAACTTTGCTCCGCCCCTTGCTATGGGGAGACTTCCTATGATATCAATTCCCCACATAGCAAAAGGCCATGGACTCATCATTGTTTTTAACTGACTTGGAGGCACTCTTGGTATCTTTGAAAATCTCTGGCACGCATCACATCGTCGTGCATATCTTACTGCATCCTTGTTTATGGTAGGCCAGAAATAACCATGCCGCAATACCTTTTTTGCCAAAGTTTGCCCTCTAGTGTGGTCGCCACATTCGCCTTCATGGACTTCTTGCAGCACACGTTTGATATCATCGTGGACTATACACCGAAGGAGGGGCATTGAAAACCCTTGTCTATAAAGAACTCCGCCTTGCAGTACGTATCGGGCGGCTTTACGAATCACTTTACGCCTCTCGCTTTTCTTGGTCGGAAGCGCTCCATCCATTAGGAAATTCTTTATAGGGTCATCCAGGACTCCCTTTCTGGCTCCGTCTCTAGTACTAGGTTGATTTCCATCTGATCAATGCTGGGGGACCGAAGTACTTCAACGGGGGCTAGCCCAATCACTTCAGGATCGTTAGAACTAGCCATCTTTGCCAACTTGTCTGCCTGCTGATTTTCTGACCGCGGAATATGAGATATGCTGTAGTAATCAAACTCATTCAGCAGTTCTTTCACTTTCTTTAAGTATAGAATCAATCTTGCACTTTTAGCTTGGAATCTTCCAGTGACTTGATTCACAACTAACTTGGAGTCGCAGAAGATGTTCAGCTTTGTGACTTCTAGTTCCTTTGCAATCTTTAATCCGGCTATCAGAGCTTCATATTCGGAATCGTTGTTAGTGGCCTGAAACTCCATTCGGATGGCATAGGTTATCAATCGTTTCTCGGGGGTTTCAAGTACTATTCCAGCGCCGGATCTTTCGTCGTTCCTAGCACCATCAGTATATAATCTCCAGGCATTAGGATCGAAAAGTAACTTTGAGGGTTCCACTTCTTCGTTTGCTATATCTTCTTCAGGAACAGTGAATTCTGCTATGAAGTCGGCTATCGCTTGCCCCCGAATTGACCGTTTGGGCTAAAAGTTCAAGTCAAATTGACTTAGCTCTATGTTCCATTTGAGTAACCTTCCAGATGCCTCCGGTCTCTGTAAAACTTGCTTGAGTGGATGATCAGTGTATATGGTGGTAGGATGTGCCTGAAAGTAGTGCCGAAGTTTTCTGGAGGCAATCAGTAAACTATACGCCAGTTTCTCTACCCGTGGATAATTACGCTCTGCTGCTGTAAATTTTTTGCTCACATAATACACAGGTCTTTGGACCTTATCCTCTTCCCTTACCAACGCTGAGTTGATCGCATGGGATGACACTGCCAAATACACGAATAAATCCTCGTGATCTATTGGTTTAGATAGAATGGGAGGTTTCTCCAAGTGCCTGAGAAAATTCTGAAATGCTTCTACGCAGTCAGGTGTCCATTTAAAGTGGTGTTTTCCTCGCTTTATTAATTCGAAGAATGGGATGCACTTATCCGTAGCCCTGGAGATAAATCTGCTTAGTGCGGCCACCTTTCCGGCAAGGCTTTGCACATCCCTAATTTGCCTAGGTTCCTGAATGTTTCTGATTGCCGCGATCTGGTCTGGATTAATCTCGATACCGCGCGAACTGACAATGAATCCCAAGAATTTTCCAGAAGCAACACCGAATGAACATTTGGTTGGATTGATTTTCATTCCATACTTTCGAAGAATGCCGAACATCTCCGCCAAGTCAGTAGTGTGTTGAGAGGATTGCTTGGATTTAACCAACTTGTCGTCGACGTATACTTCCATTGTTTTCCCGATTTGGTTATAAAACATTCTGTTGACCAAACGTTGGTACGTAGCGCCTGCGTTCTTCCGACCAAAGGGCATTACCACATAACAATATAATCCCAGATCAGTGATAAAACTAGTATGCTCTTGATCTGGAACATGCATTGGAATTTGGTTGTATCCTGAATAAGCATCCATAAATGAGAGAAGCTCGTGACCTGCCGTCGAGTCTACCAACTGGTCAATTCGAGGTAATGGGAAACTATCTTTTGGACAAGCTTTGTTCAAATCCGAGAAGTCGATGCACGTTCGCCACTTCCCGTTGGCCTTCTTTACCAGGACTGGATTTGAAATCCAGTCTGGGTAGGTTGAATCTCTGATAAACCCATTACTCTTTAGCTTTCCAACCTCTTCTTTCAAGGCAGCGGACCTCTCTGGGCCCAGCATTCGCCTTTTTTGCTTTACTGGAGGATGTTTGGGGTTAATGCTCAAAGAATGGCTCATGATCGATGGGGATATCCCGCACATGTCTGCATGGGTCCAAGCAAATACATCCAAGTTGTTCTTTAAGAAATTCGTCAATTCTTCAGCAAGATTCGGACTTAACTGGGATCCAATCTTAAGGACCTTCTCCGGGTCACTGTCATCGATTGGTACATCCACAATTGCCTCGTTGGGAGTCGCCATTCTGCCCCCGGGTTCTTGATCCTCTCTGGGATCTATATCCTCGGGCATCTCTCTGAGCAACTCTCCAACGATTATCCTCTTTGGTTGCTATAAGGTCTCCGCCCCCGAAGGGGGAGAAGTGCCTTTAGTTTCGATATCCCCTCCGTTGCGAAGTAACTTTAGTTCGGCAACATAACACGCTCGCGCGGCAACTTGATCCCCTCTGACGATACCAATGCCAGCTTCTGTGGGGAATTTCAATAACAAGCACCAAGGGGCTATACAGGCTCTGAACTTTGCGAGGGTCGGTCGGCCCAAGAAGGCATTGTATGGCGATTCAACATCCAAAACCACAAAGGGAAGGATTCTCACTCTCTGGCGTTCTCCTTCCCCAAGTGTAACTGGCAACTCTAATAACCCATTGGAGCGGTGGATGCTCCGTTGAATCCACGGATCCATCCTTGGCAGGGCTTCAAGTCTTTTATTTCAAGATTCATCTGGTCAAAGGCCTTTTTGAAAAGAATATTAACGGAACTCCCGTTGTCCACCAGAACCTTATGAACAGTGGCTGGCCCAATGGGTATCGTAATTACAAGTGGATCTTCAGTTGGAGCATGGACTCCGATGCTTTCTCGTTCTCGGAAAACAACGTCATCGGTCATCATCTTCTACTGCTTCACCGGGATATTGTCCTCGGGGTTGCTACATTCCCCCACCTCGAGGTGTTGTTTGGCTGCATTGACGTATTGATCTAATGCTTTGGAACTGTGCCCAGCAAGATAAAGTCCACCGATCACGGTATTGATAACAATATTCTTTCCTTTTTGCTGAGCAGTCAGCCTAGCAGCAAGTTGATTTTGATTCTGATTTGGGGCCTGCACTGCTTGCCCCCTGTCCCTAGGCGTTACTCTGTATTCATCTAGCTTCCCTTCTCGAAGCAGCCTTTCGACTACATCCCTCAGGTGACGACATTCATTCGTCGAGTGGCCGTGAATTTGATGAAAGAGACAAAACTTCCCTGTCTCACGCTCTTTCTCTGTCGACTCTCTAGGAGGTGGCCTCTTATTTTGGAGGACTTCGTACGCATCCATGAAGATATTTTCCAGAGTATCATTTATGGGTGTATAACTTTCAAAGGCCCTGGGACGAGTCCTTCTCTGGGAGTCGTTCCCTCGGCCCCTCTTCCGGTTGTTGCCGTTACCATTGTTATTGTTGTTACCTGGTTGGCGACCACCCCGATTCTGATTTCCGACGTTAACTTCAACTTTCCCCGAGCTGTCTCCAGTCTGTTTGATGGCGACATTGCTCTGAATTTCCTCCTTATCAGTTGTTTTAACCTTTCGGTTTGCGTATACCTCTTCCCGGCGTAGATGTACATTGGCTTTCTCATAGAATAACTCTCTGGTGTGGGGCGGTTTGCCTGCCAAGTACCTCCCGAATTCAGTGTCCTTATCCACTCCGTCAATCAGTGCTGCGACGATGGTCGGTTCATGAGGGTCTTTAACCTCAGTGGCGGCCAAATTGAAACGATCCAGGTACATCTTTAGACTCTCGCCTGGTCGCTATTTGACAAGGAATAAATCGATCACGCTTTTCGTCTTCTGTGCGTAGATACGGAATTGTTCTACGAACTTCTCGCTCAGCTCCCTGAAGTTAGAAATCGATCTCGCCGGCAGGCGAGTAAACCATAGCAAAGCCACGTCCTCCAGGAATATGGGAAACGCTTTACACTTAACCGCGTCAGAAGCGGCGGCAGCGGTCATCGACCAAGAGTATCTCATTAGGTGCTGAACAGGATCAGATCTTCCCGCATATCGGTTCATTTGTGGCATGTTGAAACGCCTAGGAAAAGTCGCGTCCAAAATATCGTCAGTAAAAGGGGTATGACTGCGGTCGATCCCCCAATCTTCGTTCCGCTGTCAACGGCTGTCGGCCAGAATCTGGTGAACCATGGCTGCGACATTTGCACTGGTCAAAGGAGGTTCAGGGTCAATGCCTCTGGCCCGACGAGGTTCTCTGATCTCTCTTCGGGAAGCAGCCACAAAATCCAGGGCTCGGACAGGGCTTCGCTGCCCCCTGTTATCATGGGTATGCGTGCGGCGACGGGGCTGAGGTGGTCTGTCATGCACAGGACTGTTCACATCTCGAGTCCTGAGAGCCGTTGCTTGACCATTCACATTATGGTTTGTGGGCCCCGCCCCTAGTTCTTCTTCTTCCTGTGAGGGCAGGGTCCCTAACCGAAGCTGTTCTATGTTTTCGGCTCTCTCATACGGTCGCCGCGGGGGTCTTGGCGATTCTTCAGACGAAGAAGAATATACCGGGGTGAGTGGACGAACCGGCGATGCTCTTTGCCTTGCTAGCTCATCAAGTCTTCTATCCATAGCCGTCAAATTTTGCCGTAGGATGGAACTTTCCTGCCTTTGGGCAGCCAACTCATCGAACAACCTATCCCACATTTCAACGAAGCGAGAGAGATCCCCCTCAGTGACAGGAGCGGCAGGATCATAGTGGTCATCATCACTCTCTCTTATGCGCAAAGAGCTCGAACCGGGTCGAGCAGAGGTTCCAGGACGATAGGAGTGGGTCATAGGTTCTTTTCCAGGTCGAGTTGTAGTCTGACCATCAGTTCGGATGGCTGCGGTTCGTGGAGGGCGATTCGCTGCGCCCCCCTGAGATCGACTCGTGGTCGTGGTACGCGGAGGCTGCGAGGTGTTACCTCGGGATCGAGTAACAACCCCTTCAGTGGCACGAATCGTCTCGTTCTCATTAACTCGGAACGAGGTGTCTTCTTCGGATAGGATCGCCCCCTGTGCTCCGCGATCCAGAGTTTCTTCGTTGCCCAGTTCGTGCACACTCTCCTCAATCGTTTCGTTGGTCTGTGAAACTTTAGATCTTTTTCCAGCCATGATATCCGAATCGCTGGAATCCTCAAATAAGCGAATAGTGAAACTTTAGGACTGAGTCTCTCAATGAAAGCACCAAAAATGTTAGATCAAAATTTGGACCTAACACCCAAATTGTTATGAACAGTAGAGAATTTTAAATGAAGAACAAGGAAAAAGAAAATAACACTCAGAATTTATAGTGGTTCGGCGTTAATGAGCCTACGTCCACTTTATATCTTATTGATTATGCTTTAAAAGCTAATACAACAATGATTTCTCTCAATATTTCAGTAGTTTGACAACAATGGCGGATTCAGTACTCAATATTGCCAAAAGGATCCCGAAAAATGCCAAGCTCTGGGCTATTTATAGCTGATTTTGTCAGGCGGATCGTGGACACGTGGCACGAATCCCGAGAGCATCGGATCGCATCGCCACCGTTGAAGAAACAGTCAAATTAGCCGTTGTGGACAGGTGTCGTGATCTGCTTGAAAATCGGATCGTGCAGGTGGGGAGAATCGGTCCAGATGACGGTTGGGGACACGTGTCGCCAGATCCGTGCGATTCGGATCGCTGAAGACTAGCTCGTGCTTGAATAGGTCAGAGGTTTCGCCAGGCACCAGGGGATCGTATCGGTTCGCTCGGGGGTAACAATGTAAGTTTGGATCGGATCGCCCGGCTGCCTCGTTCGCTGATGAGATGGGGGCGAGACGATGGTGCGCGATCCGTTACTGGACGAGACGATGGTGCGCGATCCGTTACTGAACGAGACGATGGTGCGCGATCCGATCCTTCATATTCTTGGGGAACGTGGTTTCCTGCTTTCCCCTTACAAATGATCCTGGCTAGCTTGATCAAAAAGCGAGCCAACATATATATTTATATAGATAACTCTCTTTTAAATAATCTATATAAATAAATCTTGAATAATCTCTATTCGATAACTCTCTTTTGAATAATCTATATTTGATTAACCTTCCAAACTTCGGAATAATCTACCACATTAAATCCACTCAATTTATAAATTCATTTTTTTCGATTTATTACTTCCAAACATTTATCCAATTAAATCTACAAAGCATTTTTTTAAAAACCATTATTCACTTTAACGTGAATAATATTTCTTTTTATTGAACCAATCAATTTGATTTCGCATTTAAACAATATCTCCAATCCGAATTCTTTTTATACTTCTATTTATACACTATTAATATAAAATCTTATTTTATTTTCAATTACCTAAAATCTAGTTTATAATTCCCTTCATAAATGCTAAGTTCTAATTCGATTTAAGATATCGGTGTTAAAACTGGTTTTCACCACTTAATATAAATTCCGGCTTACATACATACATATATATATATATATATATAATTTACCCAATGATAAATATTTTAATTAATTTATAAACATCGTTTACAAGTTAATATTCTCAGTTTATTTGATAAAATAGATTTCTATTAAAAACCCACTTTGTATTAATCTTCTCATAATTCTTTTATATCTCGCAAATCCCTTTTTTTAATTCTATCAATTTTCCAAATATTTCCTTTTATAAAATCCATTGATTTTATATAAATTTTTAAATTACAATATCCACTTCAAAGGTTCATTTTTATATTCTAATATTGCTTATGGTATTTTAAATACTAAATAAAAGGATCAATGTCATCCGAACACACATAATCAATAACAGATTATATATCACATCATATATCACAATATATGAAAAACATGTAATAACCCGGAAAATCTGAGCCAATTTAAAATTTTTATTTTGGCAATTTTACTGAATTTTGAATATTTAAAATGAATTATTTTAAATAATAACAACGAGAAATTTATTTTGAATAGAATTAGAACATATATATTTATGTAGATCGTCGTCAGAATATAAATATTTATTTTAAAATATAAAAGGAATTGAAAATGGCGCGGTAGTTTGAAATTTCGATTTCGAATTTCAAATGAATGTGCATGATTCAAAATAAACCGGATTTTAGCGAAACCAAAAATATTTGAATCTAATTGAGAATATCTTTCCAACAAATCCGAAAAATTGAAATTTCATAGCAGGGATAAAAAGTTAAGTCCAGTTGAAAATTCAGAATAGTCGCTATGGAATTGACGAAACCACTTTTGTTGGATCCGGGATGTCTAATTATTGCTAGATTCCAAAATTCGTAATTTTCAAATCAATATGTGAGCGTGGCGTAGGAAAACGCGTTTGACCAGTTCCAGTTGATTTTAATCGACGGGAAAATGGCCATTTTTCAAACGGTCTCAGAATTCGATGAAATTAGTTTTGTTAGGACCGTATCGTCAATATGAAGCTAGAAAATATTTTTTTGGAATTTTTCTAGTTAGTATGTGGCCCTGGTAAATTGAAATGTGCGTTCAAATTCAATATATAGAGTTATATTTTGATTTTAGAGGAAACTGATCGAAACAGTCGAATCAACCTGCGATACCTAACCCATTGTGTTCAGAATGGGGGTAATTAGCTATGGATGACAGTCGGTGGGTTCGATTTCGAGGTCAAAATAAAAAGATGTTTTTTGAAATTAATTAATTAATTAAATAAAAACACCTCACCCCTCTTTCCTCTATACTCTCAGCCCCCCCCCCCCCCCCGGTTCATTTCATTCGAAAAAAAAAGACGGAGGAGCCGTGGCCCCTGCGATGGGTGGCGCCACCGCGCCCCGACGAGTGCGCCCCACCGTCGACCACCCCATTCCCTCCAGCCTCCTCCCCCTCTTCTTACTCGACCGCACCCCCCTTCAGCCAAACCACCTCCGACGCCCTAGACACCAACCCCCCCAGCGCCGCCATCAACGCAGACCCTCTCCACCCTTGCACCGCGATAGAGCCCCCCTTCGAGCGCAGCAAACCCTCCCCCTAACCCTTGTAAGTTTTTATGTTTTACGTTTTATTTGTTTTCTTTATTTATTTATTATGTAATAGATTTTTATTTACTAATGATGAGTAAAGATTATATTTATAAAATACATGTAGGGATAAAAATTGAATTTTTATGATAGAAGGAGAGGATTTGATTTTTAATTAGCAAAAGGTTTGATTTTTATCATTAAAAAGATTCGATTTTTAATCGTGAAAAGGTGGGATTTTTAATCGTATGAAGTAGCGAAGAAAAATATAATTTTTCCATGTATGTAGCAAAATAAAAGTATGATTTTTATATATGTTTGATAATAAAAATATAATTTTTATATAATGTAGAGAATAAAAATATGATTTTAATAGTATAGAAAAATAAAAATATGATTTTTATATTATATAGATAGTAAAAATTTGATCTTTATACATGTAGCGAAATAAAAATGTGATTTTTATTATATATAGTTGAAATAAAAGTGTGATTTTTATAGCGATGATATAAAAATTCGATCTTTATATTAGAAGTAGATATAAAAATATAATTTTTATATAGGAAGGAGCGTTATAAAAATATAATCTTTATTGGAAGAAGAGCGATATAAAAATATAATTTCTATATAGAGAATAGTGTGATAAAAATATGATCTTTATTATATGAACACCGTTACAGAAATAAAATTTTTATCTATATAGTAGCGGTATAAAAATGTGATTTTCATCCATATAGCGTAGTTATAAAGATGTGATTTTTATATACATAGCAACAATATAAAAATGTGATTTTTATATATGTAGTGGCTACAGACAATGAAATTGACAAAAGGCGAGCTCGACGAAGATTTCTACATATGAAGAGTCGTGGCATTTGGTTTTGCTAGTCGGTGAGAACTTCTCACTTTAAATCTTGTTTTCTAGTTAAAAATATATACTAGGATGCAGACGGTGCTTAGCAGCACCCGACACCCGTCGTCCATAGACCATGGACGACTTGTATGCTTGTTTCATGTGTTGTGAAGTTTGTTTGTGATGCTGATGTGAAATGGATAATATAACAATCATGTGTTGAAATAAATTATTTATCGTTAAAAATATAAATTTAACGTGAATGTGAATAAATAAATATTCATTTACAAACCAAACGGATTGTTTATGTACACTTATTTGAAGGATATTTATTGGGATGATAAATTACATGTTGCCCAACTGCACAAATAATATACAGTGTTTATGGATTGAAACCCCACACGGGTGTTGGGATGATATTTGACATACAGTAATCCCAATTGTTTAGTGGTATGTCGATTGTTTGATTGACAGACTGTGTAAGCATTAATTATTTATATTTAATACTTATGCAATTGTGTGGTGCACTTTGGATGATGGTTGATTGTTTATCGTTGCTATTATATACATGTGTTGTATGGAATCCATATAATTAACATTATATGGTAATTGATTGGGCCTCATTCCAATTGGGAAAATAAAGAATATTATAAAATATAGATTCATGTGTTGAAAGAAAAATATATATTGATGTGTTGAAAATATTCAGGTCTTGAAAGAAAAATATATATTTATGTGTTGAAAGAAAAATATATATTCATGTGTTGAAGAATAAATATTCATTTGTTGAATAGAACAACGAAGTTATTGAAATATATAAAGCCGTGTTGATTAGAGATGCGCCATTTTGACGAGAATGATATTTATATCGATTATATTCGTTTTTTAATGAATATAGAAAAGGAAGAGATTTCAAAATATAACATTTTGAAAAAAATATCATTTGCATATCGATGATGTGTAATATTCAATTTTGATTCGAAATTGAATATGAAGTTGAAATCGTTTTGAAAACGAATTTAAAACGATTTATAAAATACGTTTTAAAAAGAAATCGATGAAATATATATATAATATATATATAATGGCCTGAATAGAACGCGCCGCGCTGCGGCAGTTCATGAATTTCGACCATTGACTTCGAATTGACGTTGTGGGAGATCCGATCGTCGGATTCTCCAGAAACCGGAACCATTGGGTTCATATCGAAAAGAGCTTTCCAATGAATATTATAAATTTGAAATATAACAAATGGATTTGGAATTATGTCCAAATAAAATTTGGAAAAGGTCGCTGTAAGTGCAGTTCGGTGGCCGTTATTGAAAGGTGGCCGTTATTAAAAACCGACTGTACGAGCCTTAATAAAATTATTAAAAATATTAATAATTTGTGTAAAATCATAATATATGAATTGGAAAGAACTGGGGTGAAAAATCCCATATTTGAAAGGATAAAATATATTTTTATCGAAATGAACTAGTTTTGAACTAGATTTGTAATGGTTTTGAAAATAATCAGAATTTCCAATACGTGAATTGGAATGGATTTGAATCGAAGTTATCTTCGGAATATTTCGATGTTGGATTTCGTGATTATACAGATATGGTTGTGGAAATTTGAAAGATATATTTATATCATTATTTCCAATACGGTATTTGTTGATTTCAGAATTTGATATTGAATATAAGCCGATATATTTTCTATTCAGAGCCTCTTATTTAATATCAAATGGGATTGTAGATTCGTCGTGAATGGTGTCTTAAATAACACTGTTCTTGAACCCAGTTTAGAAAGGAATAAATCTTTTAATTAAGATTTAGTGAAATTGTCCAGTTAATTTGGTATTTAATTGGAATTGAATTTAAATTGGTTTTTGGGGTTTATTATGAGTGGTGTTTTGAATAACACCTGTTCTTTAACCCGATTAACAATGGAAAGTGATTTTGGGTTTATCGTGAACCGTGTTTTAAATGACGTTGGTTCTTTACCCCAGTTGAAGACATGATATTGATTTTTAGGAAGATTAAAACTAAGTGGAGTTTTAATGAATCTTTAATTAGATTAAAGTGATCGAGGATGGAGTATCACTAGTTTTGCTCCAAAGCGATAGTTAAATCTTTAATTAGATTTGAACGTGAAATGGTAATTAATTTTACCAATAACACCGTGGTGTTAGATATGGAGTATTACCAGTTTTGCTCCATGGGATGATGTAATAACCCGAAAATCTGGGCCAGTTTAAAATTTTTATTTTGGCAATTTTAGCGAATTTAGAATATTTAAAATGGATTATTTTAAATAATATCGACGAGAAATTTATTTTGAATATAATTCGAACGTATATATTATACGCGTCGTCGTTAGAATATAAATAATTATATAAATAATTATAATAGAATTGAAAATGGCGCGGTAGTTCGATAATTCGATTTCAAACTTCAATTGAATGTACCGGGTGCAAAACAATCCGGATTCTAGTGAAACCAAAAACATTAGGATCTAATTGATGATATCTTTCTAACGGATGTAAGAAACTGAGATTTCACTTTAAAAATTGAGAGATATGTCCAGTTGAAAATTCTGAATAGTCGCTATGGAATTCAGGCCCTTAAAAATGGACATTTTGCAAATGACCTCGGATTTCGACGAAACCAGTTTTGTTGGATCCGCAGTGTCAAGTTATTGCTAGGTTTCAAATTTCATAATTTTTCGAATCAATATGTGAGCGTGGCAAAGGAAAACGCGTTTGACCATTTCAGTTGATTTTAATCGACTGGAAATTGGCCATTTTTCCAACGGTCTCAGAATTCGACGAAACTAGTCTTGTTAGGACCGTATCGTCAATACAAAGCTAGAAAATATTTTTTCGGGAATTTTTAGAGTTAGTATGTGACCCCGGTAATTCGAAATGTACGTTTAAAATTCAATAAAGTGATTTAAATGTAAATTTAACGGAAACTGATCGAAACGATCAAATCAGCTTGAGATGCATATCCCATTGTGTTCGGAATGGGGGTAATTAGCTAGGGGCGACAGTCGGTGGGCTTGATTTCGAGTTAAAGCAGAAAGTCAACTTTAAATTGAAGTAAATAATTAAATTAAAATAAAAAATATATATATATAACCCTTCCCCTTAAAAAAACCCGTAGGCCCCCCCCCTTATTCTCATTTCAGAAATTAGAAAAAAAAAAAAAGAAAGAGAATCGAGGGCGCGCGCCCTGGCGCGATTGGAGCCCCACCGCCGCCAAGGCGGCGCACCCGCCGTTCGAAGACCGCGCCACCGCAGTTCCCCCCGCCGCCGACGCCCGCCTACTCCGCTCCCCTCTTCTAGAGATCGACGCCCACGAAAAGCCCCGAAACCGCGACCCCCAATCCCCAAATCCGCCACCGCACCCACAACCACACCTCCTCCGATCCTCCACCAAGCTCCGACGCCGAGCACAGCACCCCCTCCCCTTCGCTGAAACCAATGTAAGCATTTTATTTCGGTTTTTATTTATTTAATGATATGAAGATGTAGGTCTTAATTATATAAAATATATAGTTTTTAATTTTATAAAGCTATGAATTTTATATAGGAACTAGATTTATAAAGATTTGTTTTTTTTAAAACCTAAAAAGATTTGTTTTTTTAAAAAAAAAAACCTAAAAAGATTTGATTTTTAAAACGTAAAAGACGATATTTTGAGAGGAGTAGGGAATTAAAAATATAATTTTTATATAAGGAAAGTGATAAAAATATGATTTTTATATTTTTAAAGTATTAAAATATAATCTTTATAGGATAGAGAATATAAAAATATCATCTTTGTATATGTAGCGAAATAAAAATCTGATTTTTTTTTTATATACGTTGAAGTAAAGTGATGATTTTTATAAAGGTGAAAACTTGATTTTTATAAAGGTGAAAACTTGATTTTTATAAAGGAGAAAACTTTATTTTTATAAAGGAGAAAACTTTATTTTTGAAAGGCGAAAACTTTATTTTTGAAAGGCGAAAACTTTATTTTTATAAAGGCGAAAACTTCATATTAGAAAAGGCGAAATCTATATTTTTATAGGGGCGAAATCTATATTTTTGAAATAGAATTTGTATCTATATATTAGCGGGAAGGAAATATGATTTTTATATATTGAATAGCATTGTAAAAATTCGATTTTTAAATATATGAAGTGATTATAAAAATATGATTTTTAAATTGAAAACGAACAAATAAAAATGTGATTTTTATTTTAAAGACATCAAAATATAAAAATGTGATTTTTATGTATATAGTGACTACGGGCACAAGAAGACGATAAAAAGGCGAGGATGAAGAAGATTTCAACAAATGAAGTGCCGTGGAGCTTGGATAGCTATTTGTGAGAATTTCTCACTCTTCAATTTATTTTCTAGTTATATATATATATATACTAGGATGCAGACGGTGTTTAGTAGCACCCGACACAATCGTCCACAGACCATGGACTTATTTGTTTGGTTGTTTGGTGATTGACTGCGATATTGGTTTGAATGTGGTTTGTGGTGTGGAAAATCGAATCGATAAATGGGTTAGGATTAGACGTGCGCCGTTATAAGGCGAAGGAGTAAGGCTAGGTTAGACTCTTACTCCAAATTTTGTGGTTTGCATAACAAAAGTGATTTGATTGATGTGTGAATGGCGTGGGCCTTCACTAGACCGGGGATAAGGCTAGGCCTCGTCCCGTTTCTAGTATCGTGCCGTTATGCCGCCGAAATTTTCTAAAATATGTTAGAAAAATAAAAATATCATTTTTATTGTGTAAATGAACTGAATAGAAATTCAAGTGTTGAAATAAATATTTTTGACGTTAAAAATATAATTTTTAACGTGAAAGTGAATAAATAAATATTTATAAACAAATCGGCCGATTTGTTTATTTACACTGATTTGACTGATATTGATTGGGTTGATAAATTTTACACATCGCCCAACTGCACAAACAAAAATGTGTGTTTGCTGATTTGAAACCCCACACGGGTGTTGGGATGAAATTTGAAGTTCACTCATCCTGATTGATTAAATATGTCGATCGGTGGATTGACAGGCTGTTATAAGCGTCGGATATCTATATTTGATGCTTATACAGTGTAGTGCACTTTGGTTGATGGTTGATTATTTTTCAATGCTATTATATACATGTGTTGTATGGAATCCATATAATTAACACTATATGGTGATTGATTGGGCCTCATTCCAATCGGGAAAATAATGAATATTATAAAAGAAAATTCATGTGTTGAATATAAAAATAGTCATGTGTTGACGATGTTCATGTGTTGAGTGAAATATTTTATATAATAAATAAATTACATCTTTATCATATTTAAAATTAGAACTACTTCCTAGTAGAAGTCTAATTAAAATCAAACGATAGATACCATAGTTTTATAAAATATTTTACATAACAAAAATAGTGATGTGTTGACAGTACTCATGTGTTGAGATTAGTCGTGTGATGAAAGAAATATAGATTCATGTGTTGAATGGGATAAATATTCATTTGTTGGATAGAATAAAGGAGTTTTGAAAAATATAAAGCCGTGTTGATTAGAGATGCGTTATTTCGACGTGAACGATATTTATATTGAATTGAAAACGATTTCGAAATGAATTGAATTGAAAACGATTTCGAAATGAATTGAATTGAAAACGATTTCGAAATGAATTTGAATTGAATTGAAACGAGTTAGAATTTGAATTGAATCGAAATGAACTCGAATTGAATTGAAATCAAATCGATTTGAAATTGAATGTAGTGTTGAAAGGGTTTTGAAAACGAATTTAAAACGATTTATAAAATTCGTTTTAAAAGGAAATCGACGAAATATATATTATATATATTATATATATAATATAATGGCCTGAATAGAACGCGCCGCGCCGCGGTAGTTCGTGAATTTCGACCATTTATTTCAAACGGACATTGCGGGAGATCCGACCGTCGGATTCTCCTAAAACCGGAACCGTTGGGTTCGTATCGAAAAGAGCTTTCCAATGAATATTAGAAATTTGAAATCTAACGGTTGGATTTGGAATTATGTCCAAATCAAATTCGAAAAAGGTCGCTGTAAGTGCAGTTCGATGGCCGTTGTTGGAAATCGACCGTACGGGCCTTGATAAAATTATTAAAAATATCTATAATTTGTGTTAAATTATAATATGTGAATTGGAAAGATTTGGGCTGGAAAATTCCACATTTGAAAAGATAAAAATAGATTTTTATCGAAATGAACTAGTTTTGAACTAGAATTGAAATCAATTTATTTTTAAAATAAATAAATTGAATTTGAAAGTGATTTTGAAAATAATCGATAATTTCCAATACGTGGATTGGACTGGAGCTGAATCGAAATTATCTTCGGGATATTTCGATGTTGGATTTCGTGACTATACAAATATTGTTTTGGGGATTTGAAAGATATTTTATATCGTTATTTCCAATACGATATTTGTTGGTTTCAGAATTTGATATTGAATATAAGCCGATATATTTTCTATTCAGAGCCTTGTATTTAATATCAAATGTGATTTGGTTTGTCGTGAATCGTGTTTTTGATGACATTGGTTCTTTAACCCAGTTAAAGGCAGAATATTGATTTTTGAGAAGATTAAAACTAAGTGGAGTTTTAATGAATCTTTAATTAGATTAAAAATGTGAATTGATAATTTTAATTATCAAATTGGAAAAGTGATCGAGAGTGGAGTACCACCATTTTGCTCCAAAGCGATAGTTAAATCTTTAATTAGATTTGAACGTGAAATGGTAATTAAGTTTACCGATAACACCGTGGTGTTAGATGTGGAGTATTACCAGTTTTCTCCCTGGGATATATAGGTTGGGATTGGGAAATAAAATAAATGATTACTTCGGTGTGGTTCGTTAATCCCGACTAGTTTGAAATGATATCCAAAGGAAGATTATAAGATAAATTTAGAAGAATTTATCTTGGATAAAATTAATGGGAACATTTCCCTAAGAATGTGTTTTTGTGAATAAAAGAATATTCTGAATTGGAATGAGGCGTTCGTTGTGTTTGTGTAACATTTGTTAATTATATACGTGGGTTATCCAGAAAGGCCGGGTTATACCCATTCTGAATAACCGATTCGACGAGATGTCGAAGATGAAGACGGTGGTTGAAGACCGGAAGTCTTCACATCGTTTGGGTGATTACTGATGATCTTGATTGGGCTGTACACCCAAGATGAGGGAAACAGTCGGTGATCGTCCAGACGTACTTGGAGATGGATGGATATGCGAGGAAAGTGCCTCCGGTTTCGTTCAGACCCAGAACGAACTTGTAAATGGATTGTGTGTCTGACATTGGATTTTATTCTGTGTTGATTGATCTCTATTAAATATACATCTGTTTGGCGGCGGAGAATTTATTCTCTTGCTTAACGCCCTTCTCTGAGACGTACGAGCTCAGAGGTTGTATATCGATGGACATCAGTCGCATGGAGTGAATTGCCAATGTGGCATGCGTAAGTGGCAATTGATCAGGGCTTCTGTTGAAAAGCAAAGTCTTGTGGTTGATGATCAAAGCACGGCCTGTGTGGCGTAGCTTTGTGTATAACGTGAATTCGCGAGCCTCACACCTCGGTATGAGTCAAAAACGGGATAGTGACTGCAGGGAGAGCACGACGTTTCTTTCTAGCTATGGTGGTGTCAGTGACCTACCAGCCCTGACATTTATATACTTTTCACCTGTGTGGTTGTTGGAATGCGAGGCGCCTCGGATATAGGTCTGTAAGGACCGGGAAACGTGTGTTCAGGAATAATTAATCCTCAAAAGTAAGAGAGGACCGGCCCTGAAGATCCAAGGATCATAGTGGGGTCCTGGGACATTTGCTAGAGTGTCTCGAATCGGAGAGGAGCTTGCCCCTTGCCTCGGCTCATGATGGAATCCAATTTCCAATACGTGTGTTTCGGTTTTATTTGTAGAGCCTAGTATGGCGACATAGTAGATGGTAGCTATGCCGCCTATGATTGATACTTATGATTGAAATTGTTTTGACACTATACACCAATAATAGTATCAAATAATGTGTTTTAAACGTATCAAGCATGCTTTGGCTGTTATAAGGTAAAAACTCTATCCTCCGGCTTGCGTTGCATTGTGTGATGGGACCTGGGTCTTATAACAGCTTCATTTTTCTTTATTTAGCATTGCGCTATTTGTTCTATGCACTGGTATTCTTGGGAGGAAACCCGTTCCGTGTTATACGGCGTGGTCCCTTGATTTACCTAACTTTAAAACCAATATTAATAACTGTTTTAGTTCTCACACCAGTCCCATGACTGACCTGGAGTTTATTGTTTTAACCTAAACTCTGGGTGCCCCTATTTTCCGTACGGGCAGCTAGTAGTTTTGGTTTTGCAGATTTATATTCACAGGTTCCTGATATACAGCTAGAACGATGCTCGGAAAGCTCTGTATCCGTGTATCACTTCTAGTTGTGCGTTGGTATATTTTTCCGCTGCTATGTAATTTATTGTAATCTCTGATATTTGTCGAATGTAAATTATTCATTTATACTCTGTATATTCTTGTATCTGATGGAATTGTTGTAATAACAATGAAATGTTCTTCCGTATGCGTTCTATTTTGTCTTGTCCTCAATTCTATCCGTGTTTTCCTTCACGGGGAAGTTCGGGTCGTCTCATTTTGGTATCAGAGCTTTGGTTTACAGAGCTCGAGAACAAGACACATTAGAACCATACGAAAGAATTCATCAGATATTGGATTAGTAATATCCAATTAGAACGACTCGTTAGAGATAGGATCAGTAGTATCCTAGAACGAGTGTGAAGAGTATATTTTTCAAATAAAAACAATTTTGTTTTGAAAATTTAAATCGTTTTATACATATTTGAATATTTATTTATTTTGAATATGGACAATCGAGTATATATAGGTTTCGCGTATACGCGTCATGAACGTATATTCGAAGTTTTAATATACTGGATAGATATAGAATCATACTCTAGTGGCCCGAAGATGATTCTGATGATTGACTAGTTGTCATTTGTATTCATGTTCGAGTAACGAAGGTGTGATATCTATATATTTCCATTAGACTGGTGTGAGAACCAAAGCTTATATAGTTAGGACACATTGTTGTGAATTGGCATCAAAACATGATTTTTGTATATATGTATCAAAATTATGAATTTGAAACTCTAATTCACTAATTGATTGATGTTTGTGTTGTTTGTTTATTTGTTTGCTAATTTTCAACCATTTTGCCTAATTTGATCGAATATTGAATTGTGTTGAAAATTGGTTGCATTTGCTTGTATATACATATACTTACATTGAACAGGTCATAGCAAGGAGGCTAGAGCCAGAGAATAAAATTTGTTTGCCCGACAAATAGGTACATGTTTACTACATAATTTCCTGTTTTGTTTAGGTGATGATGATTTTGTGAGCCTATTGGCTAGCCGCTTGGCTTTTTCTTTTTCTTTTTGAGATCTGAAGGACCGGGGAAGCTATTTGAAATTCCCCGATGCTCCCGGTGCAGGGGAGGTTATGGCGAAATTTTTCAAAAATTTAGGGTGTTAGCCAAATTTTTGAGATTTTAGAAAATTCTCAGAAACTGAAATTTGGAGAATGGAAGCCGGATCGAACGTAGAGTTGAATAATCAAACCACTTTCGACTTTGTTCCTTTTCGGGGAAGAAAAGTTTTAAGTGGGGGGGATTGTAATAACCCGAAAATCTGGGCCAGTTTAAAATTTTTATTTTGGCAATTTTAGCGAATTTAGAATATTTAAAATGGATTATTTTAAATAATATCGACGAGAAATTTATTTTGAATATAATTCGAACGTATATATTATACGCGTCGTCGTTAGAATATAAATAATTATATAAATAATTATAATAGAATTGAAAATGGCGCGGTAGTTCGATAATTCGATTTCAAACTTCAATTGAATGTACCGGGTGCAAAACAATCTGGATTCTAGTGAAACCAAAAACATTAGGATCTAATTGATGATATCTTTCTAACGGATGTAAGAAACTGAGATTTCACTTTAAAAATTGAGAGATATGTCCAGTTGAAAATTCTGAATAGTCGCTATGGAATTCAGGCCCTTAAAAATGGACATTTTGCAAATGACCTCGGATTTCGACGAAACCAGTTTTGTTGGATCCGCAGTGTCAAGTTATTGCTAGGTTTCAAATTTCATAATTTTTCGAATCAATATGTGAGCGTGGCAAAGGAAAACGCGTTTGACCATTTCAGTTGATTTTAATCGACTGGAAATTGGCCATTTTTCCAACGGTCTCAGAATTCGACGAAACTAGTCTTGTTAGGACCGTATCGTCAATACGAAGCTAGAAAATATTTTTTCGGGAATTTTTAGAGTAAGTATGTGACCCCGGTAATTCGAAATGTACGTTTAAAATTCAATAAAGTGATTTAAATGTAAATTTAACGGAAACTGATCGAAACGATCAAATCAGCTTGAGATGCATATCCCATTGTGTTCGGAATGGGGGTAATTAGCTAGGGGCGACAGTCGGTGGGCTTGATTTCGAGTTAAAGCAGAAAGTCAACTTTAAATTGAAGTAAATAATTAAATTAAATTAAAATAAATATATATATATAACCCTTCCCCTTAAAAAAACCCGTAGCCCCCCCCCCCTTATTCTCATTTCAGAAATTAGAAAAAAAAAAAGAGAATCGAGGGCGCGCGCCCTGGCGCGATTGGAGCCCCACCGCCGCCAAGGCGGCGCACCCGCCGTTCGAAGACCGCGCCACCGCAGTTCCCCCCTGCCGCCGACGCCCGCCTACTCCGCTCCCCTCTTCTAGAGATCGACGCCCACGAAAAGCCCCGAAACCGCGACCCCCAATCCCCAAATCCGCCACCGCACCCACAACCACACCTCCTCCGATCCTCCACCAAGCTCCGACGCCGAGCACAGCACCCCCTCCCCTTCGTTGAAACCAATGTAAGCATTTTATTTCGGTTTTTATTTATTTAATGATATGAAGATGTAGGTCTTAATTATATAAAATATATAGTTTTTAATTTTATAAAGCTATGAATTTTATATAGGAACTAGATTTATAAAGATTTGTTTTTTTTTTTAAACCTAAAAAGATTTGTTTTTTAAAAAAAAAAAACTAAAAAGATTTGATTTTTAAAACGTAAAAGACGATATTTTGAGAGGAGTAGGGAATTAAAAATATAATTTTTATATAAGGAAAGTGATAAAAATATGATTTTTATATTTTTAAAGTATTAAAAATATAATCTTTATAGGATAGAGAATATAAAAATATCATCTTTGTATATGTAGCGAAATAAAAATCTGATTTTTATTTTATATACGTTGAAGTAAAGTGATGATTTTTATAAAGGTGAAAACTTGATTTTTATAAAGGTGAAAACTTGATTTTTATAAAGGTGAAAACTTGATTTTTATAAAGGTGAAAACTTGATTTTTATAAAGGAGAAAACTTTATTTTTATAAAGGAGAAAACTTTATTTTTGAAAGGCGAAAACTTTATTTTTGAAAGGCGAAAACTTTATTTTTATAAAGGCGAAAACTTCATATTAGAAAAGGCGAAATCTATATTTTTATAGGGGCGAAATCTATATTTTTGAAATAGAATTTTTATCTATATATTAGCGGGAAGGAAATATGATTTTTATATATTGAATAGCATTGTAAAAAATTCGATTTTTAAATATATGAAGTGATTATAAAAATATGATTTTTAAATTGAAAACGAACAAATAAAAATGTGATTTTTATTTTAAAGACATCAAAATATAAAAATGTGATTTTTATGTATATAGTGACTACGGGCACAAGAAGACGATAAAAAGGCGAGGATGAAGAAGATTTCAACAAATTAAGTGCCGTGGAGCTTGGATAGCTATTTGTGAGAATTTCTCACTCTTCAATTTATTTTCTAGTTATATATATATATATACTAGGATGCAGACGGTGTTTAGTAGCACCCGACACAATCGTCCACAGACCATGGACTTGTTTGTTTGGTTGTTTGGTGATTGACTGCGATATTGGTTTGAATGTGGTTTGTGGTGTGGAAAATCGAATCGATAAATGGGTTAGGATTAGACGTGCGCCGTTATAAGGCGAAGGAGTAAGGCTAGGTTAGACTCTTACTCCAAATTTTGTGGTTTGCATAACAAAAGTGATTTGATTGATGTGTGAATGGCGTGGGCCTTCACTAGACCGGGGATAAGGCTAGGCCTCGTCCCGTTTCTAGTATCGTGCCGTTATGCCGCCGAAATTTTCTAAAATATGTTAGAAAAATAAAAATATCATTTTTATTGTGTAAATGAACTGAATAGAAATTCAAGTGTTGAAATAAATATTTTTGACGTTAAAAATATAATTTTTAACGTGAAAGTGAATAAATAAATATTTATAAACAAATCGGCCGATTTGTTTATTTACACTGATTTGACTGATATTGATTGGTTTGATAAATTTTACACATCGCCCAACTGCACAAACAAAAATGTGTGTTTGCTGATTTGAAACCCCACACGGGTGTTGGGATGAAATTTGAAGTTCACTCATCCTGATTGATTAAATATGTCGATCGGTGGATTGACAGGCTGTTATAAGCGTCGGATATCTATATTTGATGCTTATACAGTGTAGTGCACTTTGGTTGATGGTTGATTATTTTTCAATGCTATTATATACATGTGTTGTATGGAATCCATATAATTAACACTATATGGTGATTGATTGGGCCTCATTCCAATCGGGAAAATAATGAATATTATAAAAGAAAATTCATGTGTTGAATATAAAAATAGTCATGTGTTGACGATGTTCATGTGTTGAGTGAAATATTTTATATAATAAATAAATTACATCTTTATCATATTTAAAATTAGAACTACTTCCTAGTAGAAGTCTAATTAAAATCAAACGATAGATACCATAGTTTTATAAAATATTTTACATAACAAAAATAGTGATGTGTTGACAGTACTCATGTGTTGAGATTAGTCGTGTGATGAAAGAAATATAGATTCATGTGTTGAATGGGATAAATATTCATTTGTTGGATAGAATAAAGGAGTTTTGAAAAATATAAAGCCGTGTTGATTAGAGATGCGTTATTTCGACGTGAACGATATTTATATTGAATTGAAAACGATTTCGAAATGAATTGAATTGAAAACGATTTCGAAATGAATTGAATTGAAAACGATTTCGAAATGAATTTGAATTGAATTGAAACGAGTTAGAATTTGAATTGAATCGAAATGAACTCGAATTGAATTGAAATCAAATCGATTTGAAATTGAATGTAGTGTTGAAAGGGTTTTGAAAACGAATTTAAAACGATTTATAAAATTCGTTTTAAAAGGAAATCGACGAAATATATATTATATATATTATATATATAATATAATGGCCTGAGTAGAACGCGCCGCGCCGCGGTAGTTCGTGAATTTCGACCATTTATTTCAAACGGACATTGCGGGAGATCCGACCGTCGGATTCTCCTAAAACCGGAACCGTTGGGTTCGTATCGAAAAGAGCTTTCCAATGAATATTAGAAATTTGAAATCTAACGGATGGATTTGGAATTATGTCCAAATCAAATTCGAAAAAGGTCGCTGTAAGTGCAGTTCGATGGCCGTTGTTGGAAATCGACCGTACGAGCCTTGATAAAATTATTAAAAATATCTATAATTTGTGTTAAATTATAATATGTGAATTGGAAAGATTTGGGCTGGAAAATTCCACATTTGAAAAGATAAAAATAGATTTTTATCGAAATGAACTAGTTTTGAACTAGAATTGAAATCAATTTATTTTTAAAATAAATAAATTGAATTTGAAAGTGATTTTGAAAATAATCGATAATTTCCAATACGTGGATTGGACTGGAGCTGAATCGAAATTATCTTCGGGATATTTCGATGTTGGATTTCGTGACTATACAAATATTGTTATGGGGATTTGAAAGATATTTTATATCGTTATTTCCAATATGATATTTGTTGGTTTCAGAATTTGATATTGAATATAAGCCGATATATTTTCTATTCAGAGCCTTGTATTTAATATCAAATGTGATTTGGTTTGTCGTGAATCGTGTTTTTGATGACATTGGTTCTTTAACCCAGTTAAAGGCAGAATATTGATTTTTGAGAAGATTAAAACTAAGTGGAGTTTTAATGAATCTTTAATTAGATTAAAAATGTGAATTGATAATTTTAATTATCAAATTGGAAAAGTGATCGAGAGTGGAGTACCACCAGTTTTGCTCCAAAGCGATAGTTAAATCTTTAATTAGATTTGAACGTGAAATGGTAATTAAGTTTACCGATAACACCGTGGTGTTAGATGTGGAGTATTACCAGTTTTCTCCCTGGGATATATAGGTTGGGATTGGGAAATAAAATAAATGATTACTTCGGTGTGGTTCGTTAATCCCGACTAGTTTGAAATGATATCCAAAGGAAGATTATAAGATAAATTTAGAAGAATTTATCTTGGATAAAATTAATGGGAACATTTCCCTAAGAATGTGTTTTTGTGAATAAAAGAATATTCTGAATTGGAATGAGGCGTTCGTTGTGTTTGTGTAACATTTGTTAATTATATACGTGGGTTATCCAGAAAGGCCGGGTTATACCCATTCTGAATAACCGATTCGACGAGATGTCGAAGATGAAGACGGTGGTTGAAGACCGGAAGTCTTCACATCGTTTGGGTGATTACTGATGATCTTGATTGGGCTGTACACCCAAGATGAGGGAAACAGTCGGTGATCGTCCAGACGTACTTGGAGATGGATGGATATGCGAGGAAAGTGCCTCCGGTTTCGTTCAGACCCAGAACGAACTTGTAAATGGATTGTGTGTCTGACATTGGATTTTATTCTGTGTTGATTGATCTCTATTAAATATACATCTGTTTGGCGGCGGAGAATTTATTCTCTTGCTTAACGCCCTTCTCTGAGACGTACGAGCTCAGAGGTTGTATATCGATGGACATCAGTCGCATGGAGTGAATTGCCAATGTGGCATGCGTAAGTGGCAATTGATCAGGGCTTCTGTTGAAAAGCAAAGTCTTGTAGTTGATGATCAAAGCACGGCCTGTGTGGCGTAGCTTTGTGTATAACGTGAATTCGCGAGCCTCACACCTCGGTATGAGTCAAAAACGGGATAGTGACTGCAGGGAGAGCACGACGTTTCTTTCTAGCTAGGGTGGTGTCAGTGACCTACCAGCCCTGACATTTATATACTTTTCACCTGTGTGGTTGTTGGAATGCGAGGCGCCTCGGATATAGGTCTGTAAGGACCGGGAAACGTGTGTTCAGGAATAATTAATCCTCAAAAGTAAGAGAGGACCGGCCCTGAAGATCCAAGGATCATAGTGGGGTCCTGGGACATTTGCTAGAGTGTCTCGAATCGGAGAGGAGCTTGCCCCTTGCATCGGCTCATGATGGAATCCAATTTCCAATACGTGTGTTTCGGTTTTATTTGTAGAGCCTAGTATGGCGACATAGTAGATGGTAGCTATGCCGCCTATGATTGATACTTATGATTGAAATTGTTTTGACACTATACACCAATAATAGTATCAAATAATGTGTTTTAAACGTATCAAGCATGCTTTGGCTGTTATAAGGTAAAAACTCTATCCTCCGGCTTGCGTTGCATTGTGTGATGGGACCTGGGTCTTATAACAGCTTCATTTTTCTTTATTTAGCATTGCGCTATTTGTTCTATGCACTGGTATTCTTGGGAGGAAACCCGTTCCGTGTTATACGGCGTGGTCCCTTGATTTACCTAACTTTAAAACCAATATTAATAACTGTTTTAGTTCTCACACCAGTCCCATGACTGACCTGGAGTTTATTGTTTTAACCTAAACTCTGGGTGCCCCTATTTTCCGCACGGGCAGCTAGTAGTTTTGGTTTTGCAGATTTATATTCACAGGTTCCTGATATACAGCTGGAACGATGCTCGGAAAGCTCTGTATCCGTGTATCACTTCTAGTTGTGCTTTGGTATATTTTTCCGCTGCTATGTAATTTATTGTAATCTCTGATATTTGTCGAATGTAAATTATTCATCTATACTCTGTATATTCTTGTATCTGATGGAATTGTTGTAATAACAATGAAATGTTCTTCCGTATGCGTTCTATTTTGTCTTGTCCTCAATTCTATCCGTGTTTTCCTTCACGGGGAAGTTCGGGTCGTCTCAGATGAATAGGTTGGGATTGGGAAATAAAATAAATAATTACTTCGGTGTGATTCGCTAGTCCAGACTAGTTTGGAAAACCTTAACATGGTTTGAAAAGATATCCAAAGGAAGATTAAAGAATAAATTTAGAAGAATTTATCTTTGATAAAATTAATGGGAACCTTTCCCTAAGAATGTGATTTTCTTTGAATAAAAGAATATTCTGAATTGGAATGAGGTGTATGTTGTGTTTGTGTAACATTTGTTGATTATATACGCGTGTAATTCAGAAAGGCCGGGTTTATACCCATTCTGAATAACCAATTCGACGATAAGTCAAAGATGAAGACGGTGGTTGAAGACCGGAAGTCTTCACATCGTTTAGGGGATTACTGATGATCTTGATTGGGATGTAAACCCAAGAGGAGGGAATCACTCGGTAATCGTCCAGGCATACTTGGAGATCGATGAATATGCGAGGAAAGTGCATCCGGTTTGGTTTAAACCCAGAACGAACTTGTAAATGGACTGTGTGTCTGACATTGGATTTTATTCTATGTTGATTGATCTCTATTAAATATACATCTGTTTAGTGGTGGAGAATTTATTCTCTTTGTAATGACCCGCATTGGCAGAAGTATTATAATTAATTTATTTAATTATATAAATAGCGATATAGTGAATTAAATGGTCGCGGAATTAAATAATGATGAATATTTAATTAAAATAATATATTTAATTCTGAAATAATCAGAATTGGCTGAAATGGCGATATGGTGTGAATTGGATTATTTAAAATATATAGTTCAGTTTAGAATTGAATTAGAATAACGAATATATTCATTTGTCGACAGTTGAACGTATAGTTTATAATATAATTATAAACGAGCTCGAAATGGCGCTGCAGTTCGTAAATTGGCGATTCGAACTTCAACTGAATGTACAGGATTCGTTTTAAGCCGGATTTCTGTGAAACAAGAAACGTGTGGAGCTGGTGGAGTATATTTTTCTAGTGGAAGAGAAAAATCGGGATTTCGTCGTGTAGATTTTGATTTACGTCCAAATCAAATTTCAAAAAAGCCGCTGTGGAATTCCTTTATAATTTGCGATGCTTTATATACGTTATAAATAGATTTTCAGTATAAACTGAATATCGAAATAATATGGAATCTGAAATATCAAGCTGTAAATTCTGATATGATATTCTGGAGCTGTACGATATCATATGTGAAGATATACGATAATATGAATTTATTTATATTTAATTTAATTATATATATATATATATATATATTTAAATGGGTCATTCAGAGCTTTAAAAAAATAGCCAGTTTTGCAAATGAAGTCAAAATTCGATGAAACTAATTTTGTTGGATCCGCAACATCAAATTATTGTTAGATTACAAGTTCCGTGATTTTTAGAGTCACTGTGTGACCGTACGGATTTTTAGAGTGAAAAACAGTCAGTATTTTGACGGTTAAAAATACGCTGTGTGAGCATACGGAGTCAAAATTTGACGAAACCATTTTCGTTGGGACCGTAATGTCGAACTGTAGCTGCATGCCAATTTTCATGATTTTTGGGTATTGTATGTGACCACAAGAAATTTAGAGGACGAATAAAATTAGCGATGGCTTAAAATAAAATATTAAAATCGAATATAAAAATATTTCCCTCCTTTATAAATACCGTTCACAATCCCTTAAACCCTAATACACTTCCTTGGTCAACAGAAAGAGCCATATATTTCGTCCACAAATTCGAACAGTGAAAGCAAGGTTTCAAAATCAAAATGAAATCAAATAAATTTCTATAATTTACAAGAATTGTATAGTTGGATTCAACATCCAATAAGCTTCAACTTGGTGTCGGTTTTGTATGGTGCGACGCCTCTTTTGGGGATGCTCGAAACACATAGTGAAGTCTAGGGTTGGAGTTCGATCATCGTATATAGGGTATTGGCTCGAATTGTTAAGGGACTTGGGTTTACAGTGTAGAACCGAGTTTGTTGGTGGTTTTTTGTGAATTTCTGGAGCACTTACGATCGCGCGATGGTGGGTTCTCGAGGGAAATGGCTGCTGTCGTGATGACAGGGTGAGGCGCGAGTTTCATATGGTTGGTAGGAAAAGGAAGAGCTATTTGAGGAGGTGCTGTTGGGATGATCGGTGACCGTTTTAATGGGGATACGAGGTGGTGAGGAGGGAGAAAGGATCGGCTGAAATGGGTAACGACGGGTTTCCTGTTGTTTGATTTGGGGAAGAAGTAAGGATCGGGTGGGCTATTCAATTGGTAATGGGCCGGAGATAAAGGGGTAATGCCCATTATTTTAAACCCTAAGTTTTTATTTAATTTAAAGTGTATGTTAACTTCGTAATATCGTATCTCATTCATACTTTATCGAAACTCAGCGAAACAAGATCCGTTAGGATCATATGAACGGTGGCTATAGAATGAAACTGATTGGAAGTCCATCGGAGCTCGATGCAATTTATAGCAAAATAAATTGTCCGTCTGAAACAAACCAAACGACAATTATCGTTAATTAACGATGATAGTCCAATGTGAGTAAATCTCACTAACTCTGAACAGTTTATAATTTCATGTTGTATTTTTAGAACTGTTAAATATTGGCTGATTGACTGTGTGTTGACTGTTTAATTGAACTGCTAGTCAATTAGTTGAATTTCTATATTGATTTTGTTTAACAGAATATATCATATGGAACTGAAAGTGATGTTATCTATATTGTTTAACATCTGTGGATGCAGGGAGACAGGTTGGAGGAATCCAACTGGGTTCCTCAACATTTATTTTACTGTTTTTCATATATTGCGATATATGATGTGATATATAATATGTTGTCAATTATATGTGTTTGGACGATACTGATCATCGTGATTTGATATGTTAAACACCATAACGTACCGAAATGTTGATAAAGGAATAATTTCAAAGTGATATTTGAAATAAAATATTTATAAATGGAATATTTATAAATAATAAATATTTATAAATTGGAATATTTATAAATAGGAGATATTTAGAAAATGAATAAACATTATAAAATGGAAACTGTTATAAGAAGGAAATCATTTGTAAAGTGAAGAACCGTTACTAAAAGTAAATCTTTATAAATGAATAGTTTAATCGAGTTAAAAGGAGTTAATCGATGTTCGTTTAATCGATTAGAGTTAAAGTAAAGGAGTTAATTGATGTTAGTTTAATCGATTAGAGTTAAAGTAAAGGAGTTAATCGATGTTAGTTTAATTTATTAGAGTTAAAGTAAAGGAGTTAATCGAATATAGTTTATTCAAATAGAATAAAGGAGTTAATCGAATATATAATTTATTCGAATAGAATAAAGGAGTTAATCGAATATAGTTTATTCAAATAGAATAAAGGAGTTAATCGAATATATAGTTTATTCAAATAGAATTAAGGAGTTAATCGAATATATAGTTTATTCGAATAGAATAAAGGATTTAATTGAATATATAGTTTATTCAAATAGAATTAAAAGAGTTATCGAATATAGTTTATTCGATAGGAGTTAAGTGAATAGAGTTAGAGTTAAATCAAAAGAGTTAAGTGAATAGAATAAACTGAATAGAGTTATCGAATATACCTTATCGAAGGAAAGAATGATCGAATAGAAAAGATTTGAAAGAGAGTTACGTAAGGAAGTTTGTTAAAGAATTAGAAGGGTGAACTTTGCCTATTTCAAGGTTAGAAACGTTGTTCAGTTAAGGTCTGAGAGGTAGTTCTACCCCAACTTGATTGATTTTATTTTTAACTAAGGAATGGTTAAGGTTCGATAGTAAAGGATGGTTAAGTGAATTTAGTAATTAAAGGAAATGGTTTGAGTTGGCATTGCGATGGTTTGTTTAAAACATCTGTCTAAGTCCAATGAAAAAGCTTTGGAAATGTTTTTCGAATAAGAAACCAGAAATGTTTTCTAATAAAGAAAACAAGAAATGGAAATGTTTTCAATTGTTAATAACGTATATTTTCCAAATTTAGAAAATAAGAAATATTGAATCCAGGGAAACAGGAGATAAGTAAATTAATGAAATAAAGAGATAAATGTTGAATGATGTTTGATCGATATAAATTTCCATTTGGAAATAATATCGTTGTTTGCACACCTGTTTTTCTTCGATAGTTAAATCACAGACTATCGAAGTTTTGACCATTTTAACGTTGTTAATATGGAGAGACTGGTTGGATTATTATCCAAAGAACCACTCTGTATTGGCATAAGCGTTGCGAATCATATATGCCAAAGGAAATTGAAGACGGAGCTATGCAAGGGCTATCTTGTTTACAGAATAGTGCCTTCGGTTCATCCTGTTCCTGGATGACTTGTATGGACGGATGTCTGACAGAGTATTTCCAGACGATCACGTATATTGATTTCTCCAACTGTACCAGGAGTGGAAGAGGAGAAGGAAACTTCTTTTAGCTAACACATAATGTATGGTTGAGGACGTCAATCGGTGATTTGATGGATTTGACGATGTGGCATTCAAAGTGAATCAGTTGTGATGATAAAGCGTAGCTTCTAGCCTCATCAACCGGTAAATGACAGAAATCATGCAGGCAGCATGGCTAAGTCGGTCGCACCGAAGTAGGGTGTATAATCACCTGATCTAGAGTTTCATTTACTTCTAAAAATCAATTGTTGATGTTGTCCCATTCGGGAAACGGTTGCTGATCCCAACCGTTGGTGATATACATTCGATACACTCAAGCGAAATGAGTGGTCGGTCATGTGTGGTCGGGTTGCAAGATGTTCTTGTTGAACCCAGTGTATTCCTTTCTATAGATACACTAGCGAATGGTGGTTCCATACCTTGTCATAGTTGGAAATCCATTACCAAATACGTGCTTGCGGTTTTGATTGTATACTATATATGTAGAACGTGAGATGAAAGCGTTTTGCTAGATGATTATTATACTATGGTTGATAGACATTATTATAATATCAAAAGGTTTTGATATAAAGATAATTTGGATTCTCATAAGGGAAAAACCCGTTCCGTTATACGGTGTGGTCTTATGAGATATCGTTTACTTGTTCAAACTGTTTTAAATTGTTTTACTCATACCAGTCCCATGACTGACCCGGAGTTTATTTGTTTGTTTCCCTAAACTCTTGGGTGCCTAAATTTGTATGGGCAGTCAAGTATTCGGGATTTACAGATATACTAGAAGAGCTCGGAGCAGGAGGCTTCAGGATTATATAGCTATAGTTATTCCCGCTGTTGTAACGACCCGGATTTCGCCCGACCCCAATCGATCGTAAGATCGATCAAGATCGTTCAAAACCCGCGTACATTAACTTTGGGCATACAACACATCAGAAAAACAATACAGACTTTTATAACATCAATAATAAATGTTACATCAGAGTACAGAATATATCAGAGTACATCGATAGTAATACAGCGGAAGATACATTTACAATAAATTAAATACATTCCAGCGGAACTAATCTCAGCGGAAGGCCATCAATATTCTGGACCCATCTTCAGACTTCAATCCAGGATCCTGCTTAACTATATCTGCAAAAAGCTACTCGACTGCCCGTGTGGAAAGAGGGCACCCGAGTTTGCAAAGTGAAACAAACTACAGGTCAGTCGTGGGACTGGTGTGAGAATTCTTTACTTAACTTATCTAATAAGTAGGCTAATCACAGGACCACGCCGCTAACGCGGAATGGGTTTACTCCATTGGATTTCCAGTGCATAAATAAAGTAAATCGTCAAATAACGCAATGCTTTTTAGAAAAATGAAACCATTAGAAGACCCAGGTCCCATCACACAATGCAACGCACACCAGAGGATAGGGTTTTACCTTATAATGGTCAAAAGATGCTTGATACGTAAAAACGATATTATTATTAGTGTGTGTATATATACTTAAAACATTTTAATACAAATGTATTAATCTTAGACGGCATAGTACCCCATCCTACTATGTCGCCATATATAAGTTTACAATCAAAACTGTGGTGTCGTATTGGGAGTTGGTTTTCTGTCATGAAGTCGAGGCTAGGGATCGTCCTCTTCCGATTCGAGACACTCTAGCAAATGCATCAGGATCCCCCGCAGTGAACCCTTGGATCTTCAGGGCCGGTCCCCACCTAACGCTAGTGGATTGGCAATTCCTGAACACACGTTTCCCGGTCCCTTTGGACCTATAGTATGACCACTTCCGGCCTATAAAAACCCGAGGTACCTCAATCCAAAATCCACATAAGTAATATGTAGGGCCGTGTTAAAGCCCAAACACCACTAGCTAGAAAGAAACGTGTGCACTCCCTGCAGTCTTAATCCCGTTTTTGACTCATACCGGGGTGTGAGGCTCGCGAAGTCATGTCATACACAAAGCTATGCCTAAACAGGTTATGCTTTGATCATCAGCCACAAGGCCTGCTTTTCAACAAAGCCTTGATCATTTGCATCTTATCATGTCACATTGTCAAACCCTACCATATTATTGATCATCTACCAATAAATATATAACCTCTAAGCTCATACGTCTTAGAGAAGGGTGATAAGTAAAGAATAAATTCTTCACCACCAAATAGAAATATATAATCTGTAGCATTCAACTAATACAGGAGAAAGGAATACAATGTCAGACATGCAATCTATTTTCAAGTCCGCTCCGGGTCTGAGCGAAACAACGTGTCCGTCGATCTCCAAATACGTTTGGACGATTATTACCAAATACCATGCCTTGGGATGTACAGTCCCAATTCAAGATACAAGTCATCATCATCCCAACGATGTGAAAACCTTCGGTCTTCAATCACTGTCTTCGTCTTCGACTCTTGATCGTCGTGACGATTATTCAGAAAGGGTTAAACCTGTCTTTCTGAATAACTCGCGTATTTTGGGATTAAAAAGCAAATATTGGAAAATCACACATTTCGTCACATTCTAACTCAGAATATTCTTTTAATAAGATATTTGATTTAAAAGATTCTCATTAATTTTATCAAAGATAAACATTTAAAATAAAATCTATAAATCAATTTCCAAAATATGGAATTCCACAGAAATCAAATCAATACATAATCGATATAAATTTCTGTATGAGACTAATAATATAAATGGAATAACGGCAAAGCCTCTTAAAATCCATATATAGTATCGATCTTCTTTTACAGAAGCCCATTCCGATTATTACCAATCGAATTTCCACTTAATTCCTATTATATATATTATATTGGAAAAAAACTTGATTTTAGAAAATGCCTTTATAAAATCTATAAAATAGATTCATAAGTTCCAAATAATAATTTCAATGTAAATTGGATTAAAGGACAAATGTCGTTTAAAACATCTTCCATGATAAATCCACTTCACATCTCAATTTATTTCATATCACAAAATATAATTGCAAATGCTAGTAATCTTTTAAAAACATATTTTAAAATAATCATAAAAATATTCTTTATATAAGACTCTAAATGAGAAGTATTCTTTATATTACAAATTCTTTATCTTTTACAAATATTCTTTGTTATAACATATACTTGATTAACAATATATATTTTGAAAATATACAAATACTTTATATAAAAAGGATTTCTAATGTAAAAATATTCTTATTTAAGAACACCTGAATCGAAACGCGACTCAAACATTTACCATATAATTTGGATTAAATGGATTTCACACCCATCATATACATGACAATAATAGTAAAACCATCAAATCATCCATCTGCATCCAAAGTGTAAATTCCACTGTGTAAGCGTTAAAATTAAATAATAACGCTCATCGCAGCCTGTCGATCTAACGATCAACATACAACTAAATATTGGGATTAGTGTATATAAATTTCATCCCAACACCCATGTGGGGTTTCAACCAACAAACAAATAATAAGCTAATTTGTGCACTTGGGCGATGTGTGAAAAATTATCGTCCCAATCACATACACAAATCGGGTAACTTGTCTATGGCAGTGTAATACACAATATATCACACGATGATAAAAATGCCTCTTTTATTTCTATTCTTTTGATCGCATGTAAAATGTCAGTAAAAATGTAATCTTTATTTCTATTCTTTTATCGCATCTAAAATGGCGATAAAAATAAAATCTTTATTTCAATTTCTTTCATTATAAATAAGTGGGAAGAACAATATAATCTTTAATTCCATTTGTAATAGGGAATACAAATAATAAATAAAAATTATAACTTTTCATTTCATAATTTATTTGCATTAAGGATTGCAAATGAAAATGTATCTTTTATTCTCATGTTTTATTTGCATTGAGTAATGCAAATAAAAATGTAATATTTAATTTCTAGTTTTATTTATATCAAGAAATGTAAATAAAAGAACAACTCCTTATTTTATGTTTATTTACATCAAGCGAAGTAAATAAATAAAAATGTAACCTTTATTTTAATGTTTTGTTCGCATTTTAAAATCATGCGACAAAAATGTAACTATTGCTTTTAAATAAATTTGTTTGCATCTAAATTTGCAAACAAAAATGTAATTTTAATTTTCCTTTTTGTAGCTAAAGTTGCAAATGAAAAATGTAATTTTTATCTACTTGTTTTATTTGCATGATAGAATGCAAATAAAAATGTATTTTCTATTCTCTATGTTTCGTTTGCATTGTAGAATGCAAACAAAAATAATTTTTTCTATTTTCATGTATTGTTTGCATTCGTGAATGCAAATAAAAGAACAACTTTTCTTTTCAAGATATATTTGCATTAATGAGTGCAAATAAAAGAACAAATTTTAATTTCAATGCATTTATACATTGGTGAATGTAAATAAAAGGATAAACTCGGATTTCAACATATATTTACATTTGTGAATATAAATAAAAGGATAAATTTTATTTCAATGTATATTTACATTTGTGAATGTAAATAAAGGAATAAATTTTATTTTCAAAATATATTTGCATTAGTGAATGCAAATAAAAGAACAAATTTTATATATCTTTGTATCTGTGAATATATATTTTATATATCTTTGTATCAGTAAATACAAAAAAAGAACAAGTTTATTTTTAATGTATATTTGCATTGGTAAATGCAAATAAAAGAACAAGTTTATTTTTAATGTATATTTACATTGGTAAATGCAAATAAAAGAACAAGTTTATTTTTAATATAAACAAATCCTCATTAAAAATACATTCTTTTTTTTATTCATTCTTTTTAATGTAAACAAATTCACATTAAAAACGTATTCTTTTTATTCATTCTTTTTAATGTAAAACAATTCACATTAAAAACATATTCAATCATAAACGACATAGCTACCATATACTATATCGCCATACTAGTTCTACAATCAAAACCGCATGGTGTCATACTGGAAGTTGGATTTCCATCATGAGTCAAGGCTATGAACGATCTCCTTACCGATTCGAGATACTCTAGTAATGTCTCAGGCGTTCAATCAATAATATGTCCCAAATAAAACATGTAATTATAATCAGTGAATTGGCTATTCATATCCTAACAAGTTTATTTTCTCCAACAGGTAAACATTGAATAACTTAGCCAATTCAACATAGGAATTTCCTGACATATTCATATCAACATTTCAATTCGTAAGACCGTAACCTTTGTAAAGACCTCTCACATTAGACTGTCTTTTATGGCAGCTGGATTTGCCGGTCGGGTCCGGGCAGCCTTACGCCATAACAGAGTCTAACCTCGTGTCTTTACACTTGTTAATTTCAAAATTAATTTTTATGCATTATTTGACTTAAAACAAACTCAGTAAAATTGATTTATAAAACCGGAATTTAAAATTTTGATTTTTAAACAATTAGATAACCCTTAAAAAATGAAATTCAGCCAATTTATACTTATTAATAATAAATATAAATAATATGGATTAACACATCACAGTATTTCAAAAGTGTGAGAATTAATCACCTGTTTTATTTCTGACGAGGTTGCGTTCTTTTATATAGTTTCAAACTGGCGTTTAAAACTACATAAAATTCCACGGTCTCAGAATCACTCCATTCTAGTTCGTATGTTAAATAAGATTTGAGTTAAACAAAAGTTACATTTTTGTTAAATAGATTAGGGTAAAACAATAATTGACATTTTTGTTTAATAGACTTGTGTTGAAGAGATGTAAGTGGCGGCTAGAAAATGACAAAGAAAAAGTTTCTCTAACCCTACTCAGCCCTTATATGGCCCTAATCTCGAAATTCCCAATGGGCCTAGTAGCTAATTACCCTATTAAGCCCATTTAAGCTGTTTTCACAATTGGACATCGACATTTATAACATGATTTATTCCTAAAATAGCAAAGAGCACAATAAGATAAAATATGACTACTAAATTATCCACTTATTTCATTAAAAGGTCTATAATATTACCTAGAAAAAAATGAAATCCAAGAGCATGTAACAGTCCTGCTTATTCATTCTTTTTAATGTAACAAATTCACATTTAAAATGTATTCTTTTTATTCATTCTTTTTAATGTAACAAATTCACATTAAAAATGTATTCTTTTTATTCATTCTTTTTTATGTAACAAATTCACATTTAAAAAAGTATTATTTTTATTCATTCTTTTTAATGCAAACAAATTCACATTAAAAATGTAATCTTTTTATTCATTCTTTTTAATGTAAATTCACATTAAAAATCTATTCTTTTTATTCATTCTTTTTAATGTAAAAAAATTCACATTAAAAATGTATTCTTTTTATTCATTCTTCCGTTGTTCAAATTCTATTGTAAATAAACTACAAAAAAATAATATTTTATTCGACATCCAAATTCTATTGAAAAATAAACTAATAAAATAAGACTTTATTTGTTAACTAGTCTTCGTTGTAATATAAACAAATAAAAATAATGTCTTATTTGGTGCTCAGTTTCTTTTGTTATATCAACAAATAAAAATGAGCTTTTATTTGTTGTTTCAATTCTATTGTTCATTTCAGAAAAATAAGAATTATGTTTTAATAACATAAAATAATTTTTTATAACTGGGTCTAAAATATGTATGATTTAAATACGAATATAATATGATTTAGATCAATTTTAGATCTAATCTCTAACTGCAAATAAATTCAACAATATGTAAAATTCCAATGCGGATTTAGCATATTATGAACAACAAAACATACAACAAGCAACAATTAACAATTCAAACAACTCAGACATTTTAGATCTGAATTAACATTATAATAAAATCATTTTTAACACGAGAAAATAATTAATAATTAATTAAATAAATAAAATTAGAATTCTCACATTGATTTTTGCTGAAAATTTGACTGTCTCGGAATCATCTCTGGTCTGCGCCATCGGAAAGACGAGTCCAACGCAACTGACGGTTCGTCAATCGGACCTCGTATGAAAGAGATATTGATTTTTAAAGATCGCATAAATTAAATATTAAATTAATAAAATAATAATATTAAAAAGAACCTTCTTCCTCGTTATCTAACGGCCGAACCCATATCACGTCCGTTCAACCTTCTGCACGCGCCCCTATGGCCCACCGTTTGCCGATCAAACCCCGCCAATCCGACGCCCCGCCTGCGAGCCACCACCGCCCCCAATAGCTCCGAACTCGGCCTCCTCCTCCTCTCGAAAAACGAACCCGAACCCGCCACGTTTCAGCCCAGAATTTGTGAAATCCATGAACCAAAACCCGATCTTGACTGCATGGATTGAAAGATCTCTTCGAGAGCTTCGATTTGGTACCAAGTTTGTTGATTTTCGTTGAGCGGATCAAAAGTTATGAGCGTTTGAAATTGGAAAATTTCTGGCCCTCGGTTTAGGTGGCGGCTGAAATTAGGGTTAGGTGATTGACATAGAAATGTGTTTATTTTATGTTCTTATATCTTATCTTTTGTATATAAATAAATATTACTTGGGTATTGTTTTGTTACTTTTACAGATATTCCAACCCAGCCCGCATGCAACCAGAAATGTAGAGAAATTGAGTTCAATTTGCTGTGAATTTGCATTTTGAAGAATTGTAGTTGAAGATATCACATCTAGTTGTTGTTGGACAAGAAAAGGATTGATAACAAGGCTTTGCACATCACAAATCAATGAAGAAGTGTCAAGGAAACAAGAGGAAAAGAGAAAAGGCCCAAAATTGCTTTATTTATCAAAGGCCCATTTATGTTTCTCATTGTAAACTAATTAGTGATGTAATGACCAGGCCCAGTTATCATTAGGGTTAGGGTTAGGGTTTGGCTATCTACCCTATATATACCCTTGTAATGGCATTGTAGCCACCATCCTATCATATACCTCATTCTATTCTCTCCTTCATTAATAAAATCCATTTTTCTCTTTATTTTCTGCAATTTTCAATTTCTTAGCAATTAGTGTTGTCGACACGATTAGATTCGGTAGAACACTATTTGTATTTTGCATTTCTTCTCATTAGTGATTGACCGTCTGATTAGATTCAGCGGTAATCCTAATTTTTATTTTCTGTTCGTTTAATTCTGTTCTGCAATTTTATTTCCATTGTTCTATTTTATCTTTAATTGTTGAATTTATTACAGATCCGATTAGATTCGAATCTGCAGTAAATTTAATTGCATCTTTTAATTGTAGTTTCACTTTTTATTTTGTTTTGCAAAATCAACCTCCAGTTTTGTCTAACTCGCCCAAGAGATTAGATAAATAATTTGATTTAATTCACCTCCCTGTGTTCGACCTATATGCTACACACCTGTATGCTTGCAGAATTTATTATAAATGTCGCGCTTTTCTAATTCATAGATTAGCGTCGATCAAGTTTTTGGCGCCGTTGTCGGGGAGGCAATAATTAAAATTTATTATTTATTTAATTTTTGATTCGTGTTAGTTTTTATTTTATTTTTTTGTTCTTTTGTCTTCTTGTGTATATAGAAAAAAAATCTTGATTGGATTGATTTGGTATTATTCAATGATACCATAATCTTCTATAAGAAGAAAAAAAAAATATTACCAATTTTCTTGATTTTTATTTCCTTCTTTTTCATCTATTTCTTTCCCCTTTTCATAATTTTTTTCCTTTTACTTTTTTTTCCTTCTTATACCTTTCAACAATAAAAAAAAAAAAGAGATTTCCTATTTTTCTTATTTCTTTCCTTTTCCCAATCATTTCTTCTTTTACAATTTCTTTCCTCCTCTCAAATTCCCCAAAAAAAAAAAGAACAAATTCTTCACGCCACAACCCTTACTTCCATACCAATCTCTATCCTCACAGAGCCTCTTCCACAACACCACGTTCATCCACAGCTGATAACCATCAGTCCGCACCCATTTCTCATCCTTCCCCTACATCAATCTCAGACAATCTCACTTTGCCATCAACAACCATCTTCAGCAATTCTACAATTCTGATCAATACAAACAAGTTCTGCCAAAAAAAATCTCTCCTCTAGAAACAAACCCACCAGCAAATCCGATTCCCGACCACATTTGACCATCGTCTCTCCCAAACTACACATCATCGCTCTCTCACACACCATCAGTCGCCCTCCTATTTCAGCGATCGAAAAAAAAATATTCCTTTTGTAAAAAAAAAAATCCTCTCCTGTTTGGATTTCTTGCTGTTTCTCTGCCTTCTTATCTTCAAAATTTCACGCAACACCTCAAACATAACAGTCCCTTAGTTTCTTCCAAAACCTCGGACCAAAAACCATCTTTTTCCCCTCTGATAACCCCAACCTGCAAACATCATCACGTATACTTTCTACGTGAATTCACAACGTCCCCTTCACCCCAGTTCACATCGACTATCAGCCACGTTCTTCCAACCATCCTCCAATCCCACAATTCAAGCCGAATTCCCATCAACTCCACAAACATCCTCCCACAGCCGGAAATTGACAACTATATCAACCCTCCTCATAGCCAGCAACCTCCTACCATACCATCAACCACACGTTCTTACCACACAAACAAAAACCGAACTCAACTGTTCAAAAGAAATTCACATCTCACAAAAAAAAAAAAAAAAAAAAAAACTCATTCGCCAGTTCCAAAAACCCACATTCGCTCAAGCCAAAACCTTCTTCAATTCGAAACTCTAGGCAAATTCCAATACAAAAACCCGATCTCCCCTCTCCCATAACCAATTCGAACCCACTCGACAGAACCGCTTCAAATAGATTCAATCCCACACCAGTTTTCAACAACTCCCATCGCATCTTACCCACCGCAGTTCCAGATCTGTTCCATAACCGACACCCCATCCTCAACACGAGCATCAAATCCTTCAGCGTCCTCATAACCAGTACCTGCGGCCACCATAGTCGAGCTTAAATCCAATTAGAACAACCAAATCAAACAATATCCAAACCAGAATCCACGATTCAAAGCATCAATATTCGAACGACAATCAAATCGAACTCGAATCCCTAGCCTTCAAATCGCAATAGCGAACTCGAAAAAGTAAAAAAAAGAGAGAAGAAGAAAAACTTGGGGATTTGTTTTCTGAAATAGGGAGTGATCGATTTTATTTTTTGGGGGATTGGAATTTGTGATGAAACATTCTAAAGTTTGTTGAGTTTGGGCGTATTCTTATACAAGTACGTGGCCATTGAATTTAGTGACCGTATGGTTCGACTTGAGTGCGTCTGATATTTAAAAAAAAAAGCTTAGCTTAGTTTATTTTTTTTATTTTGAAGTGGAGTTTCAGTTGTCCATTTATTTTATTTAGTCTAGTTAGTTCTAGTTTAGTTTTAGTTTTTGTTCCAAGTCATTTTTATTCTTCTTTTTCTTTTCTTTTCAAAAAAAAAAACGTAAAAAAAAAAACAAAAGAAATCAAAATCAAGGCCAAAGCGAAGGAATACAGTCAAGTAAACGAACAAGAAATTCAGAGGTCAACCAGTATGCATACAGTGGAGTTGAATCGCTAGCACTACTCAATCTCTGGACGGACTGCCATACCCCACGGTAATATTTTTCTAATCTCTACAGGTGCTGAAGCTGTTTTGAAAAAAAAAGAAAAAAATATAGAAATTGCTTGTACAAATCTTCTGCAGGGGCAGTGGCTTGCTTGTAAAATATTTTAAATTTCTATTCTTTGACTGTTCTGTTCTGTGACGGTTCGGTTCTGTGATCATTCTGTGACTGTTGTGTTGTTGATATTTCTGAATCTGTGGTGAGGAACGATTTTCCATAACTAATCACTCTCGTTGATTTTCAATTTTAACATGTGATTTTGATTTTCAAAATAATATAATTGAAAAGTGGTGTTTTGTGAAGTTGATTGTCTCGTATAATTGGATCGCGGATATATAGTAGTTCAATTTATTGAACTATTAGCAAAAGAGGTTGCATACTACCCGTAAAACATTGGTCGTATCCCTTAGTTTTATACTATACGTGAACGGCCATTAGACCCTCTTCCCCCTTCTAATTGAGTCAGTTAATTAATAGAGCACAACACATTATTTTATATTATTTTGAATTGCGAATAATTTCTGTCTTGCCGTGATTTCATTTCAAGTGTCTAATTCAAAAAAATCATTGAGAGAAATGTGGGATAATAATCGAAGTAGACGTCCTCTTGAAGAATATGAGTATGAATTGCAACTCATGAAACAAGATTTTCCAAAATTTCGTGAGCCCAAAGTCAACAATTTTCAAAATTTTCAAAATGACCAACATTTTCAAAGTTATGATCGAAATGACAACCTCAATTCAAATTTCAACAATTTCGATTATGGGCCACATCCACATGAAAATAGTTTTGAATACCAATATAACTTTGATCCACATCAATATGGGGTTGTAAACCAAAATTTTCAAAATTATAGCCCATATCAACATCTTGAAAACGACCAAAATTGCAATTTTCACTCGAATTTTAACAGTTTTGGTTACGAACCTAATTTTCAAAATCAAAATGATTTCCAATATCATTGTCAGTTTTCTGAAAATTCAAACAATTACCACATTCGAAATAATATTGATTGTGAAATTGATGTGGATTATAATTTTGAAAATCAAGAAATCCAAAACGAGAGCTCTCAAATCAACGATCGTCTTAACATTCTTAGAGAAAGGGAAGAAAGGCTAAATAAAAAGGCCGATGAACTTCTTTGTTTATTAACATCTTTGAAAGAGCAACAAGAAAACCAAAATCAAATTCAAATAAGCGATGAATCAGAAAATAATTCAACTCTTACTAACATTGAAAATTTTCAAATAACGACTATGGAAATTGAGAATAATCATCTTGATGAAGTTTTTCAAAATTCAACAAACGAATTGGATTTCAACTCTTTTCAGGAAGAAGATTTAAGCTTAAATTTTGATCTTCCTCTTTCAGGCTGTGAGAAACTTGAAATCTTTGAAATTGAACAGAATAAAAATGTTGAATTTTTCAATTCAAATATGGAAAAGGATTTTAACGAACATGAATTCTTTGGATTGTATGAGGAAGAGTTGCCAAATGAAGAAGAAGTAGATTCACGTCACGAGTTCGAAAGTTTCAACTTTGTGGAAATTTCAAATGAGCTTGAAATTGTCAGTGTCTTGAACAACTTTGAGAAATGTGATAACATACTCTTGAACAACAGTCAGACTTCAACTTTCACTGACTTTATACACGATCACAAGTTTTTGAAAAATTACACTGACAAATTTGTTGAATACATGAATTACTTTTGGAATGCTGGCTTGGATGAAAAACTTCAGGTTAGGACGACCCTAGATATTTATCTCCTGGACTACAAGTCGAGGTATAAAGATGAGATGGTTTTCAAAAACTCTTGCTTGTTAGAAAACATGTCTAGACACAGTGGGAATGGGACTCATAGGGCAAGAACCAAGTGTGGGGGGAAAAGTTGGTGGAACTCTTTGCATCGCATGCATCGTAAACACATATATCATTGTACATATGATCCATTCTTACATATAGTTAGACTGCATTTTATTTTACAAATCATTTTACATTTAATCCATCTTTGGGTACGATCTTTCAAATTTAGGAAACGTTACAGTGTGGACACTGTTTAGTCCAAGTGTGGAGGGAGTCTGCATTTCATTCATTTTCATTTTTCTTTATTTTTTTTTCTTTTCATTTTCATCCATTTAAATAGGACCATCATGCACTTTAGACTGTAGTAACATGTCATTTTTTTTTTGAAATACGACTCATTTTCAATTGATACAACAAAATAAGTTTACAATTTTTAGCCAGTTGATAGTATTTTTTCTCTCAACATAGATCGAATAAGAAATATAATGAAAAGTTTAATTTTGAGGGATAATAGTGTAACCGGTACATAGGGAGATTCTTAGGTGATGGCCATGAAATCTATTCTATATTGTAGACTTTGTTTAAATAAGTATAGGACTTAAAATACTTATAATGGCTTTTCGAATCTTTAAAACTAAGTTGTGTTAAGTTGAATTCGCGTAACTCTCTTTTGTGCTTATATTTTCGATAATAATAATAATAGTATTCCAAGGGTATCCAACATTGCTTGTATATCGAGCGTTGGTGTGCAAACCCGCCAAGCTCTATCCGACACGTTGTTGACAAAGTCAAAGTTGGAATATCTTGGTCTCATTTTATGAGATTGGACACCTAAGGATTACCGACACGTTGTTGACAAAGTCAAAGTCAGCCTGCACAATCCGCCAAGCTCTTTACCTACTCTCCGTTAGTCCGCGAGGCAGTGCATGGGTGGTAAATCTTGGTCTTTTTAGTTAGGTGTATGTACTTAATCATAAATCTTAAAATTTTATAGAATAAAGAATAAGCAATGATACCCAAACACTTCTTGACCTTATTGATTTGACTAGCCATACATGAGAAAATTAGAATACCACTTTGCAAACTGTGCCAAGCAAACTAAGAATTTATTTCATGGCTACACTATGTTATCAACCGACCCAACTGGCCAAACTGGAATTTAACATTTGAAAACTTGATTTATATTGAAAATTTGTGACAAGTCGAGGTATCTAAAATAAAATCAACTGACTAGAAATTGTTAACTTAATTTGTTGTACCACTTTCCTGAAACAAGTCGTGTTTTCATTTTTCGTTCTTATTTGCATATGTCCATTGCATTCATGCAGTTTCATTAGAATCATAGCATACTGCATTTGGATTTTGTGGGTAGTATCCGCTGAAAACCCTCACGAGACACCACTCGTCCTACTAGGGACACCTAGAGGTTCAACGGCTTGTTGCATACGCTCAATGCAATCGTGTTTCCTACGAAAGTGTGACCTATCTAGTTAGTTTTTCATTTCTTGTTTTACTCGAGGACGAGTAAAAGATAAGTGTGGGGGTATTTGATTGACATAGAAATGTGTTTATTTTATGTTCTTATATCTTATCTTTTGTATATAAATAAATATTACTTGGGTATTGTTTTGTTACTTTTACAGATATTCCAACCCAGCCCGCATGCAACTAGAAATGTAGAGAAATAGAGTTCAATTTGCTGTGAATTTGCATTTTGAAGAATTGTAGATGAAGATATCACATCTAGTTGCCGTTGGACAAGAAAAGGATTGATAACAAGGCTTTGCACATCACAAATCAATGAAGAAGTGTCAAGGAAACAAGAGGAAACGAGAAAAGGCCCAAAATTGCTTTATTTATCAAAGGCCCATTTATGTTTCTCATTGTAAACTAATTAGTGATGTAATGACCAGGCCCATTTATCATTTGGGTTGGGGTTAGGGTTAGGCTATCTACCCTATATATACCCTTGTAATGGCATTGTAGCCACCATCCTATCATATACCTCATTCTATTCTCTCCTTCATTAATAAAATCCATTTTTCTCTTTATTTTCTGCAATTTTCTATTTCTTAGCAATTAGTGTTGTCTACACGATTAGGTTCGGTAGAACATTATTTGTATTTTGCATTTCTTCTCATTAGTGATTGACCGTCTGATTAGATTCAGCGGTAATCCTAATTTTTATTTTCTGTTCGTTTAATTCTGTTCTGCAATTTTATTTCCATTGTTCTATTTTATCTTTAATTGTTGAATTTATTACAGATTCGATTAGATTCAAATCTGCAGTAAATTTAATTGCATCTTTTAATTGTAGTTTCACTTTTTATTTTGTTTTGCAAAATCAACCTCCAGTTTTGTCTAACTCGCCCAAGAGATTAGATAAATAATTTGATTTAATTCACCTCCCTGTGTTCGACCTGTATGCTACACACCTGTATGCTTGCAGAATTTATTATAAATGTCGCGCTTTTCTAATTCATAGATTAGCGTCGATCATTAGGGTTTCGGCCTGAATATTTTAATATTAAATCTCGAAAATCGTATTTAAAAGGTGGATTTTCGGACTTTCTCTGATTTGGGCCTGATTACTGTCGTTCTTAAGGTTTTGACACCTTCTGAACGCAATGGGATAGGTCCCGTGGCCAAATTCCGAAATCTGTACGATTTTTATTTAAAATTGCATTAAAAATTAATTAATTAAATATTGACCGTACATATAAATATGCCGGGGCCACATATGACCTCAGAAAATTCTAAAAAATATATTTTTAGCTTTCTTATGACGATACGAATCCAACAAAATTATTTTCGTTGAATTCTTAAACTGTTTGAAAAATGGCTATTTTTAAGGCGTTTAAATTTAACTGAAATAGTCAAAACACATTTTCTTTTCCCACGCTCACATATTAATTCGAAAAATTCTGAAAATTGAAACTTAGCAATAATTTGACATTCCGGTTCCAACAAAAGTGGTTTCGTCGAAAACGGAGGTCTTTTGAAAAATGACTATTTTCAAGGCCAATATATTTAATATTAAAAATACATTTTTAAACAAATACTTTCCGAAACTCAAAATATATAAGTGTTTACTGTTTTTCAATGCGGAAACGTCATTTCGAACTCAATGGTATTGGTTTCGAGTCGAAATTCCCTTATATGTGAAACGTAGCCTTTTGGGCCATATATATTATATATATAAATTCTACAGCGACCTTTATAAAAATTGAATTGGCCATAACTTTTGATTTCCACTATGAAATTTAAAATTTTCAGAATCGTTAGAAAGATATGATTAAACAGATTTAGATATTTCTAGTTTCACTCAATTCTGATCTATTTTGAATCCTGTGCATTCATTTAAAGTTTAAAATCAAATTTTCAAACTACTACGCCATTTCTAACTCCTTTTTATATATAAATTAAATTTATTCATTTTAACTTCAATAAAAATAAATTCTAGCCATTTTTATTAATAATATATTATATTATAACCTCAAAATTCATTAAAATTTTCTAAAATAAAAATTTTAAATTGGTTCAGAATTTGTGGGTTGTTACAATCTCCCCCACTTAAAATCTTTTCGTCCTCGAAAAGGAAATGAAGCTAAAGTTGTTTATTTAACTAATTTAATCTTCATTCTTTAATTGTTTAATAATTTATTAGTTGAATTCATATTCACACAACCCAATCATCAATCAATTAGTTGATAGATTAAATTTTCAAAATATATAACTTTTATGTATTCAAAAATCATATTTTCTAAAATCGAACGATATATAATAACAAGTACGTTAATTATGAATTCTTCTTCACTCTGACTCATTCTACGGCGTTGCTAACCCCATCTCTAATGAGTATTCTCATTCTAGGATACTGCTGATCCTATCTCTAATGAGTATTCTCATTCTAGGATACTGCTGATCCTATCTCTAATGAGTATTCTTATTGGATATTTCTAATCCAACCTCGTATGAGTCTTCTGTTTAGTTCTAACGAGTTGTACCCCAAAGATTTGAGCTAACCTGGCTCTGATACCAGATGTAACGACCCGGATTTCGCCCGACCCCAATCGATCGTAAGATCGTTCAAGATCGTTCAAAACCCGCGTACTTTAACTTTGGGCATACAACACATCAGAACAACAATATAGACTTTTATAACATCAATAATAAATGTTACATCAGAGTACAAAATATATCAGAGTACATCGATAGTAATACAGCAGAAGATACATTTACAATAAATTAAATACATTGCAGCGGAACTAATCTCAGCGGAAGGCCATCAATATTCTGGACCCAGCTTCAGACTTCAATCCAGGATCCTGCTTAACTATATCTGCAAAAAGCTACTCGACTGCCCGTGTGGAAAGAGGGCACCCGAGTTTGCAAAGTGAAACAAACTACAAGTCAGTCGTGGGACTGGTGTGAGAATTCTTTACTTAACTTATCTAATAAGTAGGCTAATCACAGGACCACGCCGCTAACGCGGAACGGGTTTACTCCATTGGATTGCCAGTGCATAAATAAAGTAAATCGTCAAATAATGCAATGCTTTTTAGAAAAATGAAACCATTATAAGACCCAGGTCCCATCACACAATGCAACGCACACCAAAGGATAGGGTTTTACCTTATAATGGTCAAAAGATGCTTGATACGTAAAAACGATATTATTATTAGTGTGTATATATATACTTAAAACATTTCAATACAAATGTATTAATCTTAGACGGCATAGTACCCCATCCTACTATGTCGCTATATATAAGTTTACAATCAAAACCGTGGTGTCGTATTGGGAGTTGGTTTTCTGTCATGAAGTCGAGGCTAGGGATCGTCCTCTTCCGATTCGAGACACTCTAGCAAATGCATCAGGATCCCCCGCAGTGAACCCTTGGATCTTCAGGGTCGGTCCCCACCTAACGCTAGTGGATTGGCAATTCCTGAACACACGTTTCCCGGTCCCTTTGGACATATAGTATGACCACTTCTGGCCTATAAACACCCGAGGTACCTCAATCCAAAATCCACATAAGTAAAATGTCGGGCCGTGTTAAAGCCCAAACACCACTAGCTATAAAGAAACGTGTGCACTCCCTGCAGTCCAAATCCCGTTTTTGACTCATACCGGGGTGTGAGGCTCGCGAAGTCACGTTATACACAAAGCTATGCCTAAACAGGCTATGCTTTGATCATCAGCCACAAGGCCTGCTTTTCAACAAAGCCTTGATCATTTGCATCTTAGCACGTCACATTGTCAGACCCTACCATATTATTGATCATCTACCAATAAATATATAACCTCTAAGCTCATACGTCTTAGAGAAGGGTGATAAGTAAAGAATAAATTCTTCACCACCAAACAGAAATATATAATCAATAGCGTTCAACAAATACAGTAGAAAGGAATACAATGTCACACACGCAATCCATTTACACGTCCGCTCTGGGTCTGAGCGAAACAATGTGTCCGTCGATCTCCAAATACCTTTGGACGATCATTACCAAATACCTTGCCTTGGGATGTACAGTCCCAATTCAAGATACCAGTCATCATCATCCCAACGATGTGAAAACCTTCGGTCTTCAATCACCGTCTTCGTCTTCGACTCTTGATCGTCGTGACGATTATTCAGAATGGGTTAAACCCGATCTTTCTGAATAACTCGCGTATTTTGGGATTAAAAAGCAAATATTGGAAAATCACACATTTCATCACATTCCAACTCAGAATATTCTTTTAATAAGATATTCGATTTAAAAGATTCTCATTAATTTTATCTAAGATAAACATTTAAAATAAAATCTATAAATCAATTTCCAAAATATAGAATTCCAAAGAAATCAAATCAATACATAATCGATATAAAATTCTGTATCAGACTAACAATATAAATGGAATAACGACAAAGCCTCTTAAATTTCATATATAATATCGGTCTTCTTTTACAGAAGCCCATTCCAATTATTACCAATCGAATTTCCACTTAATTCCTATTATATATATTAAATTGGAAAAAAACTTGATTTTAGAAAATGCCTTTCTAAAATCTATAAAATAGATTCATAAATTCCAAATAATAATTTCAATGTAAATTGGATTAAAGGACAAATGTCGTTTAAAACATCTTCCACGATAAATCCACTTCACATCTCAATTTATTTCATATCACAAAATATAATTGCAAATGCTAGTAATCTTTTAAAAACATATTTTAAAATAATCATAAAAATATTCTTTATATAAGACTCTAAATGAGAAGTATTCTTTATATTACAAATTCTTTATCTTTTACAAATATTCTTTGTTATAACATATACTTGATTAACAATATATATTTTGAAAATATATAAATACTTTATATAAAAAGGATTTCTAATGTAAAAATATTCTTATTTAAAGAACACCTGAATCGAAATGCAACTCAAACATTTACCATATAATTTGGATTATATGGCTGTCACACCCATCATATATACGACAATAATAGTAAAACCATCAAATAATCCATCTGCATCCAAAGTGTAAATTCCACTGTGTAAGCGTTAAAATTAAATAATAACGCTCATCGCAGCCTGTCGATCTAGCGATCAACATACAACTAAATATTGGGATTAGTGTATATAAATTTCATCCCAGCACCCGTGTGGGGTTTCAACCAACAAACAAATAATAAGCTAATTTGTGCACTTGGGCGATGTGTGAAAAATTATCGTCCCAATCACATACACAAGTCGGGTAACTTGTCTATGGCAGTGTAGTACACAGTATATCACACGACGATAAAAATGCCTCTTTTATTTCTATTCTTTTTATCGCATGTAAAATGTCAATAAAAATGTAATCTTTATTTCTATTCTTTTATCGCATGTAAAATGGCGATAAAAATAAAATCTTTATTTCAATTCCTTTCATTATAAATAAGTGGGAAGAAAAATATAATCTTTAATTCCATTTGTAATAGGGAATACAAATAATAAATAAAGATTATAACTTTTCATTTCATAATTTATTTGCATTAAGGATTGCAAATGAAAATGTATCTTTTATTCTCATGTTTTATTTGCATTGAGTAATGCAAATAAAAATGTAATATTTAATTTCTAGTTTTATTTACATCAAGAAATGTAAATAAAAGAACAACTCCTTATTTTATGTTTATTTACATCAAGCGAAGTAAATAAATAAATAAAAATGTAACCTTTATTTTTTTGTTTTGTTCGCATTTTAAAATCATGCGACAAAAATGTAACTATTGCTTTTAAATAAATTTGTTTGCATCTAAATTTGCAAACAAAAATGTAATTTTAATTTTCTTGTTTGTAGCTAAAGTTGCAAACAAAAAATGTAATTTTTATCTACTTGTTTTATTTGCATGATAGAATACAAATAAAAATGTATTTTCTATTCTCTATGTTTCGTTTGCATTGTAGAATGCATACAAAAATAATTTTTTCTATTTTCATGTATTGTTTGCATTCGTGAATGCAAATATAAGAACAACTTTTCTTTTCAAGATATATTTGCATTAATGAGTGCAAATAAAAGAACAAATTTCAATTTCGATGCATTTATACATTGGTGAATGTAAATAAAAGGATACACTCGGATTTCAACATATATTTACATTTGTGAATATAAATAAAATGATAAATTTTATTTCAATGTATATTTACATTTGTGAATGTAAATAAAGGAACAAATTTTATTTTCAAAATATATTTGCGTTGGTGAATGCAAATAAAAGAACAAATTTTATATATCTTTGTATCTGTAAATATATATTTTATATATCTTTGTATCGGTAAATACAAATAAAAGAACAAGTTTATTTTTAATGTATATTTGCATTGGTAAATGCAAATAAAAGAACAAGTTTATTTTTAATGTATATTTACATTGGTAAATGCAAATAAAAGAACAAGTTTATTTTTAATGTAAACAAACCCTCATTAAAAATACATTCTTTTTTTTTTATTCATTCTTTTTAATGTAAACAAATTCACATTAACAACGTATTCTTTTTATTCATTCTTTTTAATGTAAACAAATTCACATTAAAAACGTATTCTTTTTATTCATTCTTTTTAATGTAACAAATTCACATTAAAAATGTATTCTTTTTATTCATTCTTTTTAATGTAACAAATTCACATTTAAAAATGTATTCTTTTTATTCATTCTTTTTAATGTAGACAAATTCACATTAAAAATGTATTCTTTTTATTCATTTTTTTAATGTAAACAAATTCACATTAAAAATGTATTTTTTTTCTTCATTATTTTTAATGTAAACAAATTCACATTAAAAATGTATTCTTTTTATTCATTCTTCCGTTGTTCAAATTCTATTGTAAATAAACAACAAAAAAATAATATTTTATTCGACATCCAAATTCTGTTGAAAAATAAACAAATAAAATAAGATTTTATTTGATAACTAGTCTCCATTGTAATATAAACAAATAAAAATAATGTCTTATTTGGCGCTCAATTTCTTTTGTTATATCAACAAATAAAAATGAGCTTTTATTTGTTGTTTCAATTCTATTGTTCATTTCAGAAAAATAAGAATTATGTTTTAATAACATAAAATAAATTTTTACAACAGGATCTGAAATAAGTATGATTTAAATGCGAATATAATATGATTTAGATCAAATTTTAGATCTAATCTCTAACTGCAAATAAATTCAACCATATGTAAAATTCCAATGCGGATTTAGCATATTATGAACAACAAAACATACAACAAGCAACAATTAACAATTCAAACAACACAAACATTTGAGATCTGAATTAACATGATAATACAATCATTTTTAACACGAGAAAATAATTAATAATTAATTAAATAAATAAAATTAGAATTCTCACAATGATTTTTGCTGAAAATTTGACTGTCTCGGAATCAGCTCTGGTCTGCGCCATCGGAAAGACGAGTCCAACGCAACTGACGGTTCGTCAATCGGACCTCGTATGAAAGAGATATTGATTTTTAAAGATCGCATAAATTAAATATTAAATTAATAAAATAATAATATAAAAAAGAACCTTCTTCCTCGTCATCTCACGGCCGAACCCATATCACGTCCGTTCAACCTTCTGCGCGCGCCCCCTATGGCCCACCGTTCGCCGATCAAACCCCGCCAATCCGATGCCCCGCCTGCGAGCCACCACTGCCCCCCAATAGCTACGAACTCGGCGTCCTCCTCCTCTCGAAAAACGAACCTGAACCCCATACGTTTCAGCCCAGAATTCGTGAAATCTGTGAACCAAAACCCGATCTTGACCGTATGGATTGAAAGATCTCTTCGAGGGCTTCGATTTGGTACCAAGTTTGTCAATTTTCGTTGAGCGGATCAAAAGTTATGAGCGTTTGAAATTGGAGAATTTCTAGCCTTTGGTTTAGGTGGCGGCTGAAATTAGGGTTAGGGTTTCGGCCTGAATATTTTAATAATATTAAATCTCGAAAATCGTGCTTAAAAGGTGGATTTTCGGACTTTCTCTGATTCGGGCCTGCTTACTGTCGTTCTTAAGGTTTTGACACCTTCTAAACGCAATGGGATAGGTCCCGTGGCCCAATTCCAAAATCTGTATGATTTTTATTTAAAATTGCATTAAAAATTAATTAACTAAATATTGACCGTACATATAAATATGTCGGGGCCACATATGACCTCGGAAAATTCTAAAAAATATATTTTTAGCTTTCTTATGACGGTACGAATCCAACAAAATTATTTTCAACGAATTCTGAGACTGTTTGAAAAACGGCTATTTTTAAGGCGTTTAAATTTAACTAAAATAGTCAAAACACATTTTCTTTTGCCACGCTCACATATTAATTCGAAAAATTCTGAAAAATGAAACTTAGCAATACTTTGACATTCCAGTTCCAACAAAAGTGGTTTCGTCGAAAACGGAGGTCATTTGAAAAATGACTATTTTCAAGGCTAATATATTTAATATTAAAAATACATTTTTAAACAAATAATTTCCGAAACTCAAAATATATAAGTGTTTACTGTTTTTCAATGCAGAAACGTCATTCCTAACTCAATGGTAGTGGTTTCGAGTCGAAATTCCCTCATATGTGAAAAGTAGCCTTTTGGGCCATATATATTATATATATAAATTCTACAGCGACCTTTATAAAAATTGAATTGGCCATAACTTTTGATTTCCACTATGAAATTTCAATTTTTTAGATTCGTTAGAAAGATATGATTAAACAGATTTAGATATTTCTGGTTTCACTCAATTCTAATTTATTTTGAATCCTGTGCATTCAGTTAAAGTTTAAAATCAAATTTTCAAACTACCGCGCCATTTCTAACTCCTTTTTATATATAAATTAAATTTATTTGTTTTAACTTTGATAAAAATAAATTCTAACCATTTTTATTAATAATAAATTATATTATAACCTCAAAATTCATTAAAATTTTCTAAAATAAAAGTTTTAAATTAGTTTAGAATTTGCGGGTTGTTACAGCTGTGTTGTAAGTGCTGTACTTTGATAATGATATGTATATTCAAGTACAGATTTGTATTTCAAAGTTATGTTATGAAACATATTTATTCGTTCCGCTGTGAGATTCGTGTTACTCTGATATTGTGTTCTTCTTCTTCTTCTATTCTAAGTTTCTATCTTATCTATCCTCACCCTCTAATTTCTTTCACTAATGACCGGTATTTTTCAACATTTGGTTAGTCATCATTGAGTTTATGGCGATAACCAAAGTCGACACAAAACACGGGTCATTACAGTTGGTATCAGAACTAAATTTAAAGTGAATTACCTTGGCTCTATGGCATGACTCTGTAAAGATAGGGTTAGTAATACCCTAGACTGAGTTGAGTGTATATATACGAGAGCGTATTTTTTATTCAATTTAAAATGATCTTATATTGTGGAGATTCATTGGTTGAGTTGTTTATGAGTTCTGGTCGATCAGTTTGATCCACTGTATCGGTAGGAGTTACTAAACAATCGAATACGATGGGTCGACATGATATGTTTTGAAAAGAGGGTAAATTAAAATAAGTTTACCCAAGGTATATCTTGATATAGAGAAGATATATATATATATATATATATATATATATCAAAATTGTAATATATTGGATATATTGGTTGTTATTATAATCGAGTAGGATTATAAATTAAATGGTTATGTAAATAACCAATCAGAATTCCTATAAGTGAAATATGTGAAATCAGATGAATTAAATCTGAAATTTAAACCAGAAATTGAATTAAAACCCTGGAGAATTGGACAAGTGTTTGTAAATGGATTTGGATTAAGAATAAGGAAAATTTAAGATCCTAGGAGATTTTAAATTGTTTTACAAGCAGTGTGAATTATATTTTGAAATGAATTTCAAAGTGGAAATGTTTAGAAATGGTTTAATAGTATAGAACTCACTTTGATCGCTGAAAAATAGATTCTGATGATGACAGCTGCATCATCAGTATTCATTTTCGAGTTGTAAGTGACGAATTACTACCAGAAATACTGTTTTGAATTTGTTTTGGGAAAGAAAAGTTGGTTGAATTTCAAAATGGGATTTAAAATATAGAATTTGAATTTTTAAATAGATTTGAAATATTAACTTGTTTAAAAGAAATAAAACGAGAAGTTCCTTTATAAACGAAGTTTATAAATAGTTCTTTTATAAACGAAGTTTATAAATGAAGTGAAAAGAATTATCATTGGATAATTCAGAAATAAAAATACAAGTGTGAAATTGAAAGGGAAATCTATTTTCCAAAGGTAGAAATATCGATTTCAAAAGGAATTTAAATCGAGACTTATTTAAAGGAATTTGAATAAAGGAGGTTCAAACATAGAAATTAAATAAAAAAAATCAAAGGGGATTTGAATATAGAAATTCAAAGGGAGTTTGAATATGTGAAATTCAATGGAATTTGAATAGAAATTGAATATAGAAATTCAAAGGGAGTCTGAATATGTGAAATTCAATGGAATTTGAATAGAAATTGAATATAGAAATTCAAAGGGAGTTTAATATATTAAATTCAATGGAAGTGATATAGAATTTGAATATAGAATTCAAATGGAATTTAAATTATAGAATTTGAATATATAGAATTTGAATATATAGGATCTGAATAGAATTTGAATAGTAATTGATATATACATTTGAATAATAGAAGTGACATAAAATTTGAATAGAAATTGAATAGAATTAACTAAGTCGAAGAGGAATTAGTTAAACGAGTTTTGAATTTGAAGTTGAACTTTAAAAGGTGAATTGGATTTGTAAATGGATATTCGAAATCGAATATAGAACTTAAATTTGAAATTTGGATTCAAATTAGTTAATAAGCAAGTTAAAATATATTTGAACATGTCATGTTCAAATAAAAAAGTGAAATAGATGAAAGAGTTAATTAACAAATTTAGTTAAAACAATCAGGTATAGTTAAAATAGATTGGGTAGGTATAAATATACATGAGATAGGTATGGATAAGGTATGAAGGTATATAAATAGAATGCTCGACGAAAAGGTATGTATTTAATTCATATATGAGATTTTATGCGCCGTATCGGCTAGCCGCTTGGCTTTTTCTTTTGGACTGGTGAGGGCCATAAGAGGCTATTTGAAATATCCCGATGCTCCAAGTACAAAGGAGGTTATGGCGAATTTTTCCGGGAATTTAAGGAGTTAGAATATTTTTAAGATAATTTGATAGTTAGAAATCAACGTATCGATATATATAAAAGTCGATAAGGAAATGAACTTAGAAATAGAATAGTAAAATCATAAAGGAAAACTAAGAATAAAATCTAGTAAGAATAGAAAGAGGAAGCGTATACGTGTTTAAAAGTGAATAAGTAGTGGTATGGTATTGATTATTCGAGTAAGTAGTCATAACTGTTTTGACGTTATAAATGTTATCCAGTCAAGGTCTGAGAGGTAGTTATACCCCAACTTGATTGATTTCATTATTAACAAATAAATAGTAATATTTCAGGCTCCAAGATCAATGTTGAATAAGAGTTAGTTGAATATAGTATTTGGGTTATCGTAACGATGTTTTTACACAACATCCGTTTTAACAAAAATAAGTGTAAGCTTGGAAATATAATAAAGAATATTTCTTAAGTATAGAAATAAACGAGATCGGAAAAGAGATAAGTAATTGGAATATTTTCCAATTATAAATAGCATATATTTTATAAAGGTTTAGGAAATAAAGGAAGGTGATATTCGGAAATGTTTTCCACATAACATAAAAGGCCAATATGGTTATTGAAAATATTTGGTTAACAAATATTGATAAAGAAATAGAGAAGTGATTTAACTAATGGAATATTAATTAAGGGCTCAGTGACATGTTCAAAAGGAAAATTTGATTTTTGAAAAGAGCAAATTGTTGAAAACTCCCTAGGAAAGACTGTTTGAATTAAAACAAATTTAACGGAAATTTGTGAAAGCAAATTTGAATTAAAATAAAGTCAGTTAAGTGGTAACTGAAGTTGAATTGAAATCGAATAAGATTGGATATGTGAAATTAGAATCCGAAATGGTATTTGATTGAGGAGTTAAGGAATTGAAAATCAAGAATTGAAACTCGAGTTGAAATGATATTTGGCTCGGATATAAGCGAATGGTTGTGTTGTGGATAGAAATAGATTGGAGTTTGATTGGGATAACACTGGTACCTGCTGAATTGATAACAGGTGGAAAGGATATAATAATATGCCGACAAAAGGTACAAGTTTATATTTCCATTGGATATAAGATTTATGAGCCGAGTTGGCAAGCCGCTTGGCTGTTTGATTTTCTTTTGGGATGGAGCCCAGAGAGGCGAGTTGGAGTTTGACTGATTGACCGGTACAAAGGAGGTGCTGGCGAAATTTTTCGGAGAGTTAAGGTGTTAGAAAATTTTCAGGATTTTTGGAAATTTTCATTGATAAGAATTATTTAATAATTTAATTGAAATTAAATTGGTTCAGTTGAAACTGAAGTTAAGAAGTGAACAAATATGTTCTAACCAGTCGATAGGGTCGTTCTCTACCTTTTAACAATTTCGAGGACGAAATTATTTTAGGTGGGAAAGATTGTAATGACCCGCATTGGCAGAGGTATTATAATTAATTTATTTAATTATATAAATAGCGATATAGTGAATTAAATGGTCGTGGAATTAAATAATGATGAATATTTAATTAAAATAATAAATTAAATAATATATTTAATTCTGAAATAATCAGAATTGGCTGAAATGGCGATATGGTGTGAATTGGATTATTTAAAATATATAGTTCAGTTTAGAATTGAATTAGAATAACGAATATATTCAATCGTCGACAGTTGAACGTATAATTTATAATATAATTATAAACGAGCTCGAAATGGCGCTGCAGTTCGTAAATTGGCGATTCGAACTTCAACTGAATGTACATGATTCATTTTAAGCCGGATTTCTGTGAAACAAGAAACGTGTGGAGCTGGTGGAGTATATTTTTCTAGTGGAAGAGAAAAATCGGGATTTCGTCGTGTAGATTTTGATTTACGTCCAAATCAAATTTCAAAAAAGTCGCTGTGGAATTCCTTTATAATTTGTGATGCTTTATATACGTTATAAATATATTTTCAGTATAAACTGAATATTGAGATAATCTGGAATCTGAAATATCAAGCGATAAATTCTGATATGATATTCTAGAGCTATACGATATCATATGTGAAGATATATGATAATATGAATTTATTTATATTTAATTTAATTATATTTAAATATATTTATATATTTAAATGGGTCATTCAAAGCTTTAAAAAATAGCCAGTTTTGCAAACGAAGTCAAAATTCGATGAAACTAATTTTGTTGGATCCGCAACATCAAATTATTGTTAGATTCCAAGTTCCGTGATTTTTAGAGTCACTGTGTGACCGTACTGATTTTTAGAGTGGAAAACAGTCAGTATTTTGACGGTTAAAAATACGCTGTGTGAGCATACGGAGTCGAAATTCGACGAAACCAGTTTCGTTGGGACCGTAATGTCGAACTGTAGCTGCATGCCAATTTTCATGATTTTTAGGTATTGTATGTGACCACAGGAATTTTAGAGGATGAATAAAATTAGCGATGGCTTAAAATAAAATATTAAAATCAAATATAAAAATATTTCCCTCCTTTATAAATACCGTTCACAATCCTTTAAACCCTAATACACTTCCTTGGTCAATAGAAAGCGCCGTATATTTCCTCCACAAATTCGAACAGTGAAAGCAAGGTTTCAAAATCAAAATGAAATCAAATAAATTTCTATAATTTACAAGAATTCTATGGTTGGATTCAACATCCAAGAAGCTTCAACCTGGTGTCAGTTTTGTATGGTGCGACGCCTCTTTTGGGGATGCTCGAAACACACAATGAAGTCTAGGGTTGGAGTTCGATCTTCATATATAGGGTATTGGCTCGAATTGATAAGGGACTTGGGTTTATGGTGTAGAACCGAGTTCGTTGGTGGTTTTATTTTGAATTTCTGGAGCACTTACGATCGCGCGATGGTGGGTTCTCGAGGGAAATGGTTGCTGTCATGATGACAGGGTGAGGCACGAGTTTCATATGGTTGGTAGGAGAAGGAAGAGCTCGTTGAGGAGGTGCTGCTGGGATGATCGGTGACCGTTTTATTGGGGATACGAGGTGGTGAGGAGGGAGAAAGGATCGGCTGAAATGGGTAACGACGGGTTTCCTGTTGTTTGATTTGGGGAAGAAGTAAGGATCAGGTGGGCTATTCAATTGGTAATGGGCCGGAGATAAAGGGGTAAAGCCCATTATTTTAAACCCTAAGTTTTTATTTAATTTAAAGTGTATGTTAACTTCGTAATATCGTATCTTATTCATACGTTATCGAAACTCAGCGAAACAAGATCCGTTAGGATCATATGGACGGTGGCTACAGAATGAAACTGACTGGAAGTCCATCGGAGCTCGTTGCAATTTATAGCAAAATAAATTGTCCGTCTGAATCAAATCGAACGACAATTATCGTTAATTAACGATGATAGTCCAATGTGAGTAAATCTCACTAACTCTGAACAGTTTATAATTTCATGTTGTATTTTTAGAACTGTTAAATATTGGCTGATTGACTGTGTGTTGACTGTTTGATTGAACTGCTAGTCAGTTAGTTGAATTTCTATATTGATTCTGTTTAATAGAATGTATCATATGGAACTGAAAGTGATGTTATCTATATTGTTTAACATCTGTGGATGCAGGGAGACAGGTTGGAGGAATCCAACTGGGTTCCTCAACATTTATTTTACTGTTTTTCATATATTGTGATATATGATGTGATATATAATATGTTGTCGATTATATGTGTTTGGACGATACTGATCATCGTGATTTGATATGTTAAACACCATAACATACCGAAATGTTGATAAGGGAATAATTTCAAAGTGATATTTGAAATAAAATATTTATAAATGGAATATTTATAAATAAGAAATATTTATAAATTGGAATATTTATAAATATGAGATATTTAGAAAATGAATAAACGTTATAAAATGGAAACTGTTATAAGAAGGAAATCATTTGTAAAGTGAAGAACCGCTACTAAAAGTAAATCTTTATAAATGAATAGTTTAATCGAGTTTAAAGGAGTTAATCGATGTTAGTTTAATTGATTAGAGTTAAGGTAAAGGAGTTAATCGATGTTAGTTTAATCGATTAGAGTTAAAGTAAAGGAGTTAATCGAATATAGTTTATTCAAATAGAATAAAGGAGTTAATCGAATATATAGTTTAATCGAATAGAATAAAGGAGTTAATCGAATATATAGTTTATTCGAATAGAATATAGGAGTTAATCGAATATAGTTTATTCAAATAGAATAAAGCAGTTAATAGAATATATAGTTTATTCGAATAGAATAAAGGAGTTAATCGAACATATAGTTTATTCGAATAGAATAAAGGAGTTAATCGAATATATAGTTTATTCAAATAGAATTAAAAGAGTTATCGAATATAGTTTATTCGATAGGAGTTAAGTGAATAGAGTTAGAGTTAAATCAAAAGAGTTAAGTGAATAGAATAAATTGAATAGAGTTATCGAATATACCTTATCGAAGGAAAGAATGATCGAATAGAAAAGATTTGAAAGAGAGTTACGTAAGGAAGTTTGTTAAAGAATTAGAAGGGTGAACTTTGCCTATTTCAAGGTTAGAAACGTTGTTCAGTTAAGGTCTGAGAGGTAGTTCTACCCCAACTTGATTGACTTCATTTTTAACTAAGGAATGGTTAAGGTTCGATAGTAAAGGATGGTTAAGTGAATTTAGTAATTAAAAGAAATTGTTTGAGTTGGCATCGCGATGGTTTGTTTAAAACATCTGTCTAAGTCCAATGAAGAAGCTTTGGAAATGTTTTCCAAATAAGAAACCAGAAATGTTTTCTAATAAAGAAAACAAGAAATGGAAATGTTTTCCATTGTTAATAACGTATATTTTCCAAATTTAGAAAATAAGAAATATTGAATCTAGGGAAACTGGAGATAAGTAAATTAATGAAATAAAGAGATAAATGTTGAATGATGTTTGATCGATATAAATTTCCTTTTGGAAATAATATCATTGTTTTCACACCTGTTTTTCTTCGATAGTTAAATCACAGACTATCGAAGTTTTGACCATTTTAACGTTATTAATATGGAGAGACTGGTTGGATTATTATCTAAAGAACCACTCTGTATTGGCATAAGCGTTGCGAATCATATATGCCAAAGGAAATTGAAGACGGAGTTATGCAAGGGCTATCCTGTTTACAGAATAGTGCCTTCGGTTCATCCTGTTCCTGGATGACTTGTATGGACGGATGTCTGACAGAGTATTACCAGACGATCACGTATATTGATTTCTCCAACTGTACCAAGAGTGGAAGCGGAGAAGGAAACTTCTTTTAGCTAAAACATAATGTATGGTTGAGGACGTCAATCGGTGATTTGATGGATTTGACGATGTGGCATTCAAAGTGAGTCTGGAGTGATGATAAAGCGTAGCTTCTAGCCTCATCAACCGGTAAATGACAGAAATCGGGCAGGCAGCATGGCTAAGTCGGTCGCACCGAAGTAGGGTGTATAATCACCTGATCTAGAGTTTCATTTACTTCTAAAAATCTATTGTTGATGCTATCCCATTTGGGAAACGGTTGTTGATCCCAACCATTGGTGATATACATTTGATACACTCAAGCGAAATGAGTGGTCGGTCATGTGTGGCCGGGTTGCAAGATGTTCTTGTTGAACCCAGTGTATTCCTTTTCGAGATACACTAGCGAAAGGTGGTTCCATACCTTGTCATAGTTGGAAATCCATTACCAGTACGTGCTTGCGGTTTTGATTGTATACTATATATGTAGAACGTGAGATGAAAGCGTTCTGCTAGATGATTATTATACTGTGGTTGATAGACATTATTATAATATCAAAAGGTTTTGATATAAAGATAATTTGGATTCTCATAAGGGAAAAACCCGTTCCGTTATACGGCGTGGTCTTATGAGATATCGTTTACTTGTTCAAACTGTTTTACTCATACCACTCCCATAACTGACCCGGAGTTTATTTGTTTGTTTCCCTAAACTCTTGGGTGACTAAATTTGTACGGGCAGTCAAGTAGTCGGGATTTACAGATATACTGGAAGAGCTCGGAGCAGGAGGCTTCAGGATTATATAGCTATAGTTATTCCCGCTGTGTTGTAAGTGTTGTACTTTGATAATGATATGTATATTCAAGTACAGATTTGTATTTCAAAGTTATGTTATGAAATATATTTATTCATTCCGCTGTGAGATTCGTGTTACTCTGATATTGTGTTCTTCTTCTTCTTCTATTCTAAGTTTCTATCTTATCTATCCTCACCTTCTAATTTCTTTCACTAATGACCTGTATTTTTCAACGTTTGGTTAGTCATCATTGAGTTTATGGCGATAACCAAATTCGACAAAAACCCAGGTCATTACACTCTTGCTTAACGCCCTTCTCTGAGACGTACGAGCTCAGAGGTTGTATATCGATGGAAATAAGTCGCATGGAGTGAATTGCCTGTGTGGCACGCCTAAGTGGAAAATGATCCAGGCTTCTGTTGAAAAGAAAAGTCTTGTGGTTGATGATCAAAGCATAGCCTGTGTGGCATAGCTTTGTGTATAGCGTGAATTCGCGAGCCTCACACCTCGGTATGAGTCAAAAACGGGATAAGGGCCGTTGGGAGAACACGACGTTTCTTTCTGGCTATGGGTGATGTCAGTGACCTACCAGCCCTGATATTTATACACTTTTTACCTGTGTGGTTTTTGGAATGCGAGGCGCCTCGAATATATGGTTGATAACTGGCACTATGTGAGCCGACGTACAGACCATTATATAGGTCCTATAGGACCGGGAAACGTGTGTTCAGGAATTGCCAATCTTCAAAAGTAAGAGAAGACCGGCACAACCAATTCCAAGGATCGCTATGTGTGGTCCTGAGACATTTGCTATAGTGTCTCGAATGGAGAGGAGCTTGCCCCTTGCCTCGACTCATGATGGAATCCAATTTCCAATACGTGATATTTCGGTTTTATTTGTATAGCCTAGTACGACAACATAGTGGTATGGGACACTTATGCCGTCTATGATTGATACTTATGATTGAAGTTGTTTTCTTCACTTATAGTAATAATAAAAGATGAAATTTATCGTATCAAGCATTCTTTGGCTATTATAAGGTAAAAACCCTATCCTCCGGCTTGCGTTGCATTGTGTGATGGGACCTGGGTCTTATAATAGCTTCATTTTTCTTTATTTAGCATTGCGCTGTTTGTTTTATGCATTGGTATTCTTGGGAGGAAACCCGTTCCATGTTATACGGCGTGGTCCCTTGATTTTCCTAACTTTAAAAATAAAGATTAGTAACTGTTTTAGTTCTCACACCAGTAAAATGACTAACCTGGAGTTTATTGTTTTAACCTAAACTCTGGGTGCCCTTATTTTCCATATGGGCAGCTAGTAGTTTTGGTTTTGCAGATTTATATTCACAGGATCCTGGTTTACAACTGGAACGATGCTCAGAAATCTCTGCATCCGTGTATTACTTTCAGTTGTGTTTTGTATTGTTTTTCCGCTGCTATGTAATTTATTGTAATCTCTAATATTCTTTGTTGTATAATATTTATTCACACTCTGTATATTCTTGTATTCTGACGGAATTGTTGTAATAAACAATGAAATGTTCTTATGTTTGTGTTCTGATTGGTCGTGTTCTCGAAGAATCCGGGCTTTCCTTACCGGGGAAGTTACGGGTCATCTCAGTGGTATCAGAGCTTTGGTTTACAGAGCTCGAGAACAAGACACATTAGAACCAAACGAAAGAATCCATCAGTTATTGGATTAGTAATATCCAATGAGAATAACTCGTTAGAGATAAGATCAGTAGTATCCTAGAACGAGTGTAAAGAGTGAAATTTTTTGAAATAAAAATTGAAAACAAATTTTGTTTTGAAAGTTAAATTCAAGTATACGTATGTGAATATTTTATTCGTATTAAATTTGGACAATCGAGTATATAAAGATTTTGTATATACGCGTCATGAACGTATATTCAAAGTTTTAATATACTAAATAGATATAGAATCACACTCTAGTCGCTCGGACATGATTCTGATGATGGCGCGCCATCACCAGTATTTATTTTCGAGTTTCGAAAGCGAGATTTCTATATATTTCCATTAGACTGGTGTGAGAACCAAAACTAGATAGGGTTTATTGTTGTGATTTGGCATCAAAAACTTGATTTTCTGTATATATATATATATATATATATATATCAAAGTTATGAATTTGAAACGATAATCCACTAATTGATTGATGGTTGTGTTGTTTGTTTATTTGTTTGATAATTTTGAGCCATTATGCCTAATGGAACCGAATACTGAACTGTATTGAAAAATGATTACAATTGCATGCATATACATGTGCTTACATTGAACAGGTCATAACAAGGAAGCTAAAGCAGAAGAATAAAATTGTTTCCCGACAAATAGGTACATGTTAACAAATTTATTGGGTTTGGATGATTTTATGAGTCGATTGGCTAGCCACTTGGCTGTTTCTTTTTCTTTTTGGATTGAAGGCCATGGGAGGCTATTTGAAATATCCCCAAGTCCCCGGTGCAGGAGAGGTTATGGCGAAATTTTTCGGAAATTTAGGGTGTTAGCCAAATTTTTGAAAAATTTGAAAAGTTCTTAGAAACTGAAAAATTGAAGACTTAAGCCGTAAAGAAAATAATGGAAGTTGAGTTGATTAGTTAAAAAACTTTCGGCTTCGTTCCTTTTCGGGGTCGAAAAGTTGTAAGTGGGGGAGATTGTAATAACCCGGAAAATCTGAGCCAATTTAAATTTTTTATTTTGACAATTTTAGTGAATTTTGAATATTTAGTATGAATTATTTTAAATAATAACGACGAGAAATTTATTTTGAATAGAATTAGAACATATACATTTATATATGTCATCATTAGAATATAAATATTTATTTTAAAATATAAAAGGAATTGAAAATGACGCGGTAGTTTGAAATTTCGATTTCGAATTTCAAATGAATGTGTAGGATTCAAAATAAACCGGATTTTAGTGAAACCAAAAATATTTGAATCTAATTGAGAATATCTTTCCAACGAATCCGAAAAATCGAAATTTCATAGCGGGGATAAAAAGTTACGTCCACTTGAAAATTCAGAATAGTTGCTATGGAATTCTGGCCCTTAAAAATAGCCATTTTGCAAACGACCTCGGTATTCGATGAAACCACTTTTGTTGGATCCGGGATGTCTAATTATTGCCAGATTCCAAAATTCGTAATTTTTCGAATCAATATGTGAACGTGGCAAAGGAAAAAGCATTTGACCAGTTTTAGTTGATTTTAATCGATGAGAAAATGGCCATTTTTGAAACGGTCTCAGAATTCAATGAAATTAGTTTTGTTAGGACTGTATCGTTAATACGAAGCTAGAAAATATTTTTTGGGAATTTTTCTAGTTAGTATGTGGCCCTGGTAAATTGAAATGTGTGTTCAAATTCAATATATGGAGTTATATTTTGATTCTGGTGGAAATTGATCGAAACAGTCGAATCAGCCTGCGATACCTATCCCATAGTGTTCGGAATGGGGGTAATTAGCTATGGATGACAGCTGATGGGTACGATTTCGAGGTCGAAATAAAAAGCTGCTTTTTGAAATTAAATAAATAAATAAATAAATAATAAACACCTCACCCCTCTTTCCTCTATACCGTAACAACCCGGAAAATGCGAGCCAATTTAAAATTTTTATTTTGGCAATTTGGATTATTTAAAATGAATTATTTTAAATAATATCAACGAGAAATTTATTTTGAATAGAATAGAACGTCTATATTTATATACGTCATCGTTAGAATATAAATATTTATTTATATATATAAAAGGAATTGAAAATGGCGCGGTAGTTCGATAATTCGATTTCAAATTTCAATTACACATACTGGGTGCAAAATAAACCGGATTTTAGCGAAACCAAAAATATTAGAATTTAATTAAGAATATCTTTCCAACAAATCCGAAAAATTGCAATTTCATAGCGGGAATCAAAAGATATGTCCAGTTGAAAATTCTGAATAGTCGCTATGGAATTCAAGCCCTTAAAAATGGAAATTTTGCAAACGACTTCGGATTTCGACGAAACCACTTTTGTTGGATCTGTGATGACAAGTTATTGCTAGGGTTCAAATTTCATAATTTTTCGAATCAATATGTGAGCGTGGTGAAGTAAAACGCGTTTGACCAGTTTCAATTGATTTTAATCGACTGGAAAATGACCATTTTTCCAACTGTCTCAGAATTCGACGAAACTAGTTTTGTTAGGACTGTATCGTCAATACAAAGCTAGAAAATATTTTTCTGGAATTGTTCGAGTTAGTGTGTGACCTCGGTAAATTGAAATGCGCGTTCAAGTTCAATATATAGAGTTATATGTTGATTTTGACGGAAATTGATCGAAACAGTCGAATCAACTTACGATACATATCCCATTGTGTTCGGAATGAGGGTAATTAGCTATGGACGATAGGCGGTGGGCCCCGTTTCGAGGTCGAAATAAAAAGTCAACTTTAATTGAATAATATAATAAAATAAATAAATATATTTATATAACTTCCCTCACCCCTCATTCCCTCCTCTCCCTCCTCAGATGAAATCGACCGAAATAGAAAAAAATACCGATGAAACAAATCCCGATCAGCCTCCGTCGTCGCCGCCAAGGGGAGCCCCGCCTTCGCCGCCCCCTTCTCCTCCTCTTCAACCTCCGTTCTCCTTCCTATCTCCTCATTCCTCTAACTGAAGACCCGACGCAACCCTCACCTGAGACCCCACGCCCTAGCCTGAAGTTCCACCGCCTCCAGCCATAGCCGGCGCGCCTCCTCTCATCCCCTCCAGCCATAGCCGGTGCGCCTCCTCCCAGCCCCTCCCTAGCCTCTCCGATTCCCCAAACCCCGCCTAACCCCGAGCCACCTCATCCACCGCCCTCCTCTCTCCTTCTCCAACCAAATTCGAAGCTCCAACTCCCCTTTTCACCCAACTTCGACCGCTTAAGGCAACCACAGCCACTCAACACCCCACCTCGCTGTAAGTTTTTATATTTTCCTTTGATTTTGATTTCTTTTATTTTGATTTTTACTTTGCATATAAAAATCAAATGGTTTTTGTTTATGAAAGAATGGATTTGTATTGTAGTAGAAAGATTTGATTTTTTTCTTTATAAAAAGATTGGATTTTTAAATATACAAAGAAAAGATTTTTCTTAGGTTGAAAATATGAAAACACTTTGATTTGAAAATATAAAATACATTGATTTGAAAGGATAAAATAGCGAGGATAAAGATGTGATCTTTACAGATTTATCATCAGATAAAAACTTGATTTTTATATATATGAAGTGAAGATAAAGATGTGATTTTTATAGCGTTGAAATAAAAATATGATTTTTATAGTATAGAAAGTATAAAGATACGATTTTTATATTAAATAGATAGTAAAAAAATTTGATCTTTATATATGTAGCAAAATAAAAATTTGATCATTATATATGTAGCGAAATAAAAATTTGATCTTTATATATGTAGCGAAATAAAAATTTGATCTTTATATATGTAGCGAAATAAAAATTCGATCTTTATATATGAGATAGAAATATGATTTTCATATAGAATGAAGCATTGTAAAAATATATGAAATAAAAATATGATTTTTATTTATTGAAATGAAGCAATAAAAATATAATTTTTATTTGAACAGCGTGAAAAGAACTGCATTGGAATTTCAAACCGGTCCAAACGGTTCAGAAGTTCAGAAGCAAAGCACGGCGGAGTGGAACCCTCTGTGAGAACTTCTCACTTTAAATCTTGTTTTCTAGTTTAAAATATATACTAGGATGCAGACGGTGTTTAGTAGCACCCGTCGCCCACAGACCATGGATAGCTTGTATGCTTGTTTGATGTATTGTGAAATTTGTTTGTGAGGTTGATGTGAAATCGATAATAAAATGTAGGTTGTTGAAATAAATTAATTATCATAAAAATATAATTTTTAACGTGAATATGAATATAGTGAATGTGAATAAATAAATATTCATTTACAAACCGGATGGTTTGTTTATGTACACCTATTTGAAGGATATTGATTGGGATGATAAATTTTACACATCGCCCAACTGCACAAATAATATTCAGTGTTTGTTGATTTGAAACCCCACACGGGTGTTGGGATGATATTTCACGTACACTAATCGCAATTATTTAATTGTATGTCGATCGATTGGTCGACAGGCTGTGTAAGCGTTAATTATTTATATTTGATGCTTATGCAGTTGTGTGGTGCACTTTGGATGATGGTTGATTATTTATCGTTGCTATTTATATACATGTGTTGTATGGAAACCATATAATTAACATTATATGGTAATTGATTGGGCCTCATTCCAATCGGGAAACTAAAGAATATTATAAAATAAATATTCATTTGTTGAATAGAATAACGAAATTTATTGAAATATATAAAGCCGTGTTGATTAGAGTTGCGCCATTTTGACGTGAATGATATTTATATCGATTATATTCGTTTTTATAATGAATATAGAAAAGGTAGTGATTTCAAAATATAACGTTTTGAAAATATTATCATTTATATAGTAATGATAGGAAATATTCAATTTTGATTTGAAATTGAATATAGAGTTGAAATGGTTCTGAAAACGAATTTAAAACGTTTTATAAAATACGTTTTAAAAGGAAATCGATGAAATATAATATATATATATATATTATATATATATATAATGGCCTGAATAGAACGCGCCGCGCCGCGGCAGTTCGTGAATTTCGACCATTGATTTCGAATTGCCATTACGGGAGATCCGATTGTCGGATTCTCCTAAAACCGGAACCGTTGGGTTCGTATCGAAAAGATATTTCTAACGAATATTAGAAATTTGAAATCTAACAGTTGGATTTGGAATTATGTCCAAATCAAATTTGAAAAAGGTCGCTGTAAGTGCAGTTCGATGGCCGTTGACGGAAATCGACTGTACGGGCCTTGATAAAATTATTAAAAATATCTATAATTTGTGTAAAATCATAATATATGAATTGGAAAGAACTGGGATGAAAAACTCCATATTTGAAAAGATAAAAATTGATTTTTATCGAAATGAACTAGTTTTGAACTAGAATTAAAATCAATTTATTTTTGAAATAAATAAATTGAATTTGAATAGGTATTGAAAATAACCAGAATTTCCAATATATATAAAGTGAAAGTGGATTTGAATCGAAATTGTCTTTAGAATATTTCGATGTTGGATTCCGTGATTATACAGATATTGTTATGGGAATTTGAAAGATATATTTATATCGTTATTTCCAATATGATATTTGTTGGTTTCAGAATTTGAAATTGAATATAAGCCGGTATATTTTCTATTCAGAGCCTTGTATTTAATATCAAATGTGATTTGGGTTTGTCGTGAATCGTGTTTTAGATGACATTGGTTCTTTAACCCAGTTAAAGATAGGATATTGAGTTGTGGAAAGATTAAAACCAATTGGAGTTTTAATGAATCTTTAAATAGATTGAGATGTGAATTGATAATTTAAATTATCAAATCTGAAAAGTGATCGAGAATGGAGTACCACCAGTTTTTCTCCAAAGCGATAATTAAATCATTAATTAGATTTGAACGTGAAATGGTAATTAATATAAACCGATAACACCGTGGTGTTAGGTATGGAATATCACCAGTTTTGCTCCATGGGATAAATAGGTTAGGATTGGGAAATAAAACAAATAATTACTTCGGTGTGGTTCGCTAATCCCGACTAGTTTGGAAAACCATAATATGATTTGAAAAGATATCCTAAGGAAGAATAAAGAACAAATTTAAAAGAATTTATCTTTGATAAAATTAATGGGAACCTTTCCCTAAGTATGTGAAAAATTGAATAAAAATAATATTCTGAATTGGAATGAGGAGTATGTTGTGTTTGTGTAACACGTGTTTATTATATGCGCGGGTTATTCAGAAAGGCCGGGTTTATACCCATTCTGAATAACCGATTCGACAGTATGTCGAAGATGAAGACGGTGGTTGAAGACCGGAAGTCTTTTCATTGTTTGGGTGATTACTGATGATCTTGAATGGGTTGTACACCCAAGATGAGGGAATCGGTGGTGGTCGTCCAGACGTACTTGGAGATCGATGGATATGCGAGGAAAGTGCCTCTGGTTTCTTTCAGACCCAGAACGAACTTGTAAATGGACTGTGTGTCTAATATTGGATTTTATTCTATGCTGATTGATCTCTATTAAATATACATCTGTTTGGCGGCAGAGAATTTATTCTTTTGCTTAACGCCCTTCTCTAAGACGTACGAGCTCAGAGGTTGTATATCGATGGACATCAGTCGCATGGAGTGAATTGCCTGTGTGGCACGCCTAAGTGGCAAATGATCAAGGCTTCTGTTGAAAAGCAAAGTCTTGTGGTTGATGATCAAATCACAGCCTGTGTGGCATAGCTTTGTGTATAGCGTGAATTCGCGAGCCTTACACCTCGGTATGAGTCAAAAACGGGATACGGACCATTGGGAGAACACGACGTTTCTTTCTAGCTAGTGGTGGTGTCAGTGCTTAAACTGGCTGACATTTATATATACTTTTCACCTGTGTGGTTGTTGGAATGCGAGGCGCCTCGGATATAGGTCTGTTAGGACCGGGAAACGTGTGTTCAAGAATTGCCAATCCTCAAAAGTAAGAGAGGACCGGCCCAACCGATTCCAAGGATCATAGTGGGGTCCTGAGACATTTGCTAGAGTGTCGCGAATGGAGAGGAGCTTGCCCCTTGCCTCGACTCATGACGAAAATCCAATTTCCAATGCGTGATATTGCGGTTTTAATTATAAAACTAGTATGGCAACATAGTGGTATGGGTCATTGATGTCGTCTATGATTGATATTTATGATGGAAATTGTTTTGACACTATACACTTATAACAGAATCAAATAATGTGTTTTTAACGTATCAAGCATGCTTTGGCTATTATAAGGTAAAAACCCTATCCTCCGGCTTGCGTTGCATTGTGTGATGGGACCAGGGTCTTATAATAGCTTCATTTTTCTTTATTTAGCATTGCGCGGTTTGTTTTATGCACTGGTATTCTTGGGAGGAAACCCGTTCCGTGTTATACGATGTGGTCCCTTGATTTACCTAACTTTAAAAATAAAGATTAATAACTGTTTTAGTTCTCACACCAATCACATGACAAACCTGGAGTTTATTATTTTAACCTAAACTCTGGGTGCCCTTATTTTGACATGGGCAGCTAGTAGTTTTGGTTTTGCAGATTTATATTCACAGGATCTTGATTTACAGCTGGAACGATGCTCGGAAAGCTCTGTATCCGTGTATTACTTTCAGTTGTGTTTTGTATTGTTTTTCTGCTGCAATGTAATTTATTGTAATCTCTAATATTTGTCGAATGTCATATTTATTCATACTCTTTATATTCTTGTATCTGATGGAATTGTTGTAATATACAATAAAATGTTCTTCTGTTTGGATTCTGATTTATCTTAACCTCAACGCCATCCGTGCTTTCCTTCACGGGGAAGTTTGGGTCGTGTCAGTTAGGTATCAGAGCTTTGGTTTACAGAGCTCGAGAACAAGACACATTAGAACCGAACGAAAGAATTCATCAGATATTGGATTAGTAATATCCAATAAGAATGACTCGTTAGAGATGGGATCAGTAGTATCCTAGAATGAGTGTGAAGAGTATGTTTTTGAATAAAACAAATTTTGTTTTGAAAATTTAAATCGTTTTAAACGTATTTGAATATTTATTTATTTTGAATTTGGACAATCCAGTATATAAAGATTTTGCATAAACGCGTCATGAACGTATATTTGAAGTTTTAATATACTTGATAGACACAGAATCGCGCCCTAGTCGCTCGGACATGGTCCTGGTGATGATGTATACCATCACCAGTATTTATATTCGAGTGACGAAAGTGGAATTTCTATATATTTCCATTAGACTGGTGTGAGAACCAAAATATAGCTAGAATACATTATTGTGAATTGGCATCAAAAATGTGATTTTTGTATATATATCAAAATTATGAATTTGAAACGATAATCCACTAATTGATTGATGATTGTGTTGTTTGTTTATTCGTTTGATAATTGAACCGTTATGCCTAATTTAATCAAATATTGAATGGTATGGAAAATTATTAAGAATGCATGCATATACATGTACTTACATTGAACAGGTCATAGAAAGGAGGCTAGAGCAGGGAAATAAAATTGTTTGCCCGACAAACAGGTACATGTTTATCATAATTTACTGTTTAGTTTGGGTGATGATGATTTTATGAGCCGATAGGCTAGCCGCTTGGCTTTTTCTTTTTCTTTTTGATTGAAGAAGGCCATGGGAGGCTATATGAAATATCCTGAAGTCCTCGGTGCAGGGGAGGTCATGGCGAAATTTTTCGGAAATTTAAGGTGTTAGCCAAATTTTTGAAAAATTTGAAAAGTTCTTAGAAACTGAAAAGTTGAAGAACTTAAGCCGTAACGAAAATAAAGAAAGTTGAGTTGATTTGTGAAACAACTTTCGGCTTCGTTCCTTTTCGGGGACGAAAAGTTTTAATTGGGGGAGATTGTAACAACCCGGAAAATGCGAGCCAATTTAAAATTTTTATTTTGGCAATTTGGATTATTTAAAATGAATTATTTTAAATAATATCGACGAGAAATTTATTTTGAATAGAATAGAACATCTATATTTATATACGTCGTCGTTAGAATATAAATATTTATTTATATATATAAAAGGAATTGAAAATGGCGCGGTAGTTCGATAATTCGATTTCAAATTTCAATTAAACATACCGGGTGCAAAATAAACTGGATTCTAGCGAAACCAAAAATATTAGAATTTAATTGAGAATATCTTTCCAACAAATCCGAAAAATTGCAATTTCATAGCGGGAATCAAAAGATATGTCCAGTTGAAAATTCTGAATAGTCGCTATGGAATTCAGGCCCTTAAAAATGGAAATTTTGCAAACGACTTCGGATTTCGACGAAACCACTTTTGTTGGATCCGTGATGTCAAGTTATTGCTAGGTTTCAAATTTCATAATTTTTCGAATCAATATGTGAGCGTGGCGAAGTAAAACGCATTGGACCAGTTTCAATTGATTTTAATCGACTGGAAAATGACAATTTTTCCAACAGTCTCAGAATTCGACGAAACTAGTTTTGTTAGGACCGTATCGTCAATACGAGCTAGAAAATATTTTTCTAGAATTTTTCGAGTTAGTATGTGACCTCGGTAAATTGAAATGCGCGTTCAAATTCAATATATAGAGTTATATTTTGATTTTGACGGAAACTGATCGAAACAGTCGAGTCAGCTTACGATACATATCCCATTGAGTTCGAAATGAGGGTAATTAGCTATGGACGACAGGCGGTGGGTCCGGTTTCGAGGCCGAAATAAAAAGTCAACTTTAATTGAATAATATAATAAAATAAATAAATATATTTATATAACTTCCCTCACACCTCATTCCCTCCTCTCCCTCCTCAGATGAAATCGACCGAAATAGAAAAAAACCGACGAAACAAATCCTGATCAGCCTCCGTCGCCACCGCCAAGGGGAGCCCCGCCTTCGCCGCCCACTTCTCCTCCTTTTCAACCTCCGTTCTCCTTCCTATCTCCTCACTCCTCTAACCGAAGACCCGACGCAACCCTCACCTGAGACCTCACGCCCTAGCCTGAAGTTCCACCGCCTCCAGCCATAGCCAGCACGCCTCGTCCCAGCCCCTCCCTAGCCCCTCTAATTCCCCAAACCCCGCCTGAACTCGAGCCACCTCATCCACCGCCCTCCTCTCTCGTTCTCCAAACAAATTCGAAGCTCCAACTCCCCTTTTCACCCAACTCCGACCGCCTAAGGCCACCACAGCCACTCAGCACCCCACCTCGCTGTAAGTTTTTATATTTTCCTTTGATTTTGATTTCTTTTATTTTGATTTCTTTTATTTTGATTTTTACTTTGCATATAAAAATCAAATGGTTTTTGTTTATGAAAGAATGGATTTTTATTGTAGTAGAAAAATTTGATTTTTTTTCTTTATAAAAAGATTGGATTTTTAAATATACAAAGAAATTATTTTTCTTGGGTTGAAAATATGAAAACACTTTGATTTGAAAATATAAAATACATTGATTTGAAAGGATAAAATAGCGAGGATAAAGATGCGATCTTTATAGATTTATCATCAGATAAAAATTCGATTTTTATATATATGAAGTGAAGATAAAGATGTGATTTTTATAGCGCTGAAATAAAAATATGATTTTTATAGTATAGAAAGTATAAAGATACGATTTTTATATTATATAGATAGTAAAAAAAATTGATCTTTATATATGTAGCGAAATAAAAATTTGATCTTTATATATGTAGCGAAATAAAAATTTGATCTTTATATATGTAGCGAAATAAAAATTCGATCTTTATATATGAGATAGAAATATAATTTTCATATAGAATGAAGCATTGTAAAAATATATGAAATAAAAATGTGATTTTTATTTATTGAAATGAAGCAATAAAAATATAATTTTTATTTGAATAACGTGAAAAGAACTGCTTTGGAATTTCAAACCGGTCCAGACAGTTCAGCAGTTCAAAAGCAAAGCACGGCGGAGTGGAACCCTCTTTAAGAACTTCTCACTTTAAATCTTGTTTTCTAGTTAAAAATATATACTAGGATGTAGACGGTGTTTAGTAGCACCCGACACCCGTCGTCCACAGACCATGGACAGCTTGTATGCTTGTTTGATGTATTGTGAAATTTGTTTGTGAGGTTGATGTGAAATCGATAATAAGATGTAGGTTGTTGAAATAAATTAATTATCGTAAAAATATAATTTTTAACGTGAATATGAATATAGTGAATGTGAATAAATAAATATTCATTTACAAACCGGATGGTTTGTTTATGTACACCTATTTGAAGGATATTGATTGGGATGATAAATTTTACACATCGCCCAACTGCACAAATAATATTCAGTGTTTGTTGATTCGAAACCCCACACGGGTGTTGGGATGATATTTCACGTACACTAATCGCAATTATTTAATTGTATGTCGATCGATTGGTCGACATGCTGTGTAAGCGTTAATTATTTATATTTGATGCTTATGCAGTTGTGTGGTGCACTTTGGATGATGGTTGATTATTTATCGTTGCTATTTATATACATGTGTTGTATGGAAACCATATAATTAACGTTATATGGTAATTGATTGGGCCTCATTCCAATAGGGAAAATAAAGAATATTATAAAATAAATATTCATTTGTTGAATAGAATAACGAATTTATTGAAATATATAAAGCCGTGTTGATTAGAGTTGCGCCATTTTGACATGAACGATATTTATATCGATTATATTCGTTTTTATAACGAATATAGAAAAGGTAGTGGTTTCAAAATATAACGTTTTAAAATTATTACTATTTATATAGTAATGATAGGAAATATTCAATTTTGATTTGAAATTGAATATAGAGTTGAAATGGTTCTGAAAACGAATTTAAAACGATTTATAAAATATGTTTTAAAAGGAAATCAAAGAAATATAATATATATATATTATATATATATAATGGCCTGAGTAGAACGCGCCGCGCCGCGGCAGTTCGTGAATTTCGACCATTCATTTCGAATTAACATTACGGGAGATCCGACCGTCGGATTCTCCTAAAACCGGAACCAATGGGTTCGTATCGAAAAGAGATTTCTAAAGAATATTAGAAATTTGAAATCTAACAGTTGGATTTGGAATTATGTCCAAATAAAATTTGAAAAAGGTCGCTGTAAGTGCAGTTCGATGGCCGTTGATGGAAATCGACTGTACGGGCCTTGATAAAATTATTAAAAATATTTGTAATTTTTGTAAAATCGTAATATATGAATTGGAAAGAATTGGGGTGAAAAACTCCATATTTGAAAAGATAAAAATAGATTTTTATCGAAATGAACTAGTTTTGAACTAGAATTAAAATCAATTTATTTTTGAAATAAATAAATTGAATTTGAATTGGTATTGAAAATATCCAGAATTTCCAATATATATAAAGTGAAAGTGGATTTGAATCGAAATTGTCTTTGGAATATTTCGATGTTGGATTCCGTGATTATACAGATATTGTTATGGGAATTTGAAAGATATATTTATATCATTATTTCCAATAAGATATCTGTTGGTTTCAGAATTTGATATTGAATATAAGCCGGTTTATTTTCTATTCAGAGCCTTGTATTTAATATCAAATGTGATTTGGGTTTGTCGTGAATCGTGTTTTAGATGACATTGGTTCTTTAACCCAGTTAAAGACAGGATATTAATTTGTGGAAAGATTAAAACCAAGTGGAGTTTTAATGAATCTTTAAATAAATTGAAATGTGAATTGATAATTTAAATTATCAAATCTGAAAAGTGATCGAGAATGGAGTACCAGCAGTTTTGCTCTAAAGCAATAGTTAAATCTTTAATTAGATTTGAACGTGAAATGGTAATTAATATTTACCGATAACACCATGGTGTTTGGTATGGAATATCACCAGTTTTGCTCCATGGGATGAATAGGTTGGGATTGGGAAATAAAATAAATAATTACTTCGGTGTGGTTCGCTAATCCCAACTAATTTGGAATACCATAATATGGTTTGAAAAGATATCCAAAGGAAGAATAAAGAACAAATTTAGAAGAATTTATCTTTGATAAAATTAATGGGAACCTTTCCCTAAGAATGTGAAAATTTGAATAAAAAGAATATTTTGAATTGGAATGAGGCGTATGTTGTGTTTGTGTAACACGTGTTTATTATATGCGCGGGTTATTCAGAAAGGCCGGGTTTATACCCATTCTGAATAACCGATTCGACGGTATGTCGAAGATAAAGACAGTGGTTAAAGACCGGAAGTCTTCACATCGTTTGGGTGATTACTGATGATCTTGATGGGGCTGTACACCCAAGATGAGGGAATCAGTTGGTGGTCGTCCAGACGTAGTTGGAGATCGATGGATATGCGAGGAAAGTGCCTCCAGTTTCGTTCAGACCCAGAACGAACTTGTAAATGGACTATGTCTCTGACATTGGATTTTATTCTGTGCTGATTGATCTATATTAAATATACATCGGTTTGGCGGCGGAGAATTTATTCTCTTTCTTAACGCCCATCTCTGAGACGTACGAGCTCAGAGGTTGTATATCTATGGACATCGGTCGCATGGAGTGAATTGCCTGTGTGGCACGCCTAAGTGGCAAATGATTAAGGCTTCTGCTGAAAAGCAAAGTCTTGTGGTTGATGATCAAAGCACAGCCTGTGTGGCATAGCTTTGTGTATAGCGTGAATTCGCGAGCCTCACACCTTGGTATGAGTCAAAAACGGGATACAGATCGTTGGGAGAACACGACGTTTCTTTCTAGCTAGTGGTGGTGTCAGTGCTTAAACTGGCTGACATTTATATATACTTTTCACCTGTGTGGTTGTTGGTATGCGAGGCGCCTCGGATATAGGTTTTTTAGGACCGGGAAACTTGTGTTCAGGAATTGCCAGTCTACAAAAGTAAGAGAGGACCGACCCAACCGATTCCAAGGATCATAGTGGGGTCCTGAGACATTTACTAGATTGTCTCGAACGGAGAGGAGCTTGCCCCTTGCCTCAACTCATGACGGAAATCCAATTTCCAATACGTGATATTGCGGTTTTAATTGTAGAACTAGTATGGCGACATAGTGGTATGGTTCATTAATGCCGTCTATGATTGATATTTATGATGGAAATTGTTTTGACACTATACACTTGTAATAGTATCAAATAAAATGTTTTTAACGTATCAAGCATGCTTTGGCTATTATAAGGTAAAAACCCTATCCTCTGGCTTGCGTTGCATTGTGTGATAGGACAGCTTCATTTTTCTTTATTTAGCATTGCGCGGTTTGTTTTATGCACTGGTATTCTTGGGAGGAAACCCGTTCCGTGTTATACGGCGTGGTCCCTTGATTTACCTAACTTTAAAAATAAAGATTAATAACTGTTTTAGTTCTCACACTAGTCACATGACTGACCTGGAGTTTATTGTTTTAACCTAAACTCTGGGTGCCCTTATTTTGACATGGGCAACTAGTAGTTTTAGTTTTGCAGATTTATATTCACAGGATCCTGATTTACAGCTGGAACGATGCTCGGAAAGCTCTGTATCCGTATATTACTTTTAGTTGTGTTTTGTATTGTTTTTCCGCTGCAATGTAATTTACTGTAATCTCTGATATTTGTTGAATGTAATATTTATTCATACTCTGTATATTCTTGTATCTGATGGAATTGTTGTAATATACAATAAAATGTTCTTCTGTTTGCGTTCTGATTTGTCTTGTCCTCAACGCCATTCGTGCTTTCCTTCACGGGGAAGTTCGGGTCGTGTCATATACTCTCAGCCTCCCCGTTCATTTCATTCGAAAAAAGAAAAAAAAGAAGACGGAGGAGCCATCGCTCCTCCGATGGGTGGCGCCACCACGCCCCGACGAGTGCGCCCCACCGCCGACCACCCCTTCCCTCCAGCGTCCTCCCCCTCATCTTAATCATCCGCACCCCCATTCAGCCAAACCACCTCCGTCGCCCTAGCCACCAACCACCCTCCCCCGCACCGCCATCAATGCAGACCCCCTTCGCCCTTGCACCGCGAAAGAGCCCCCCCTTCGAGCGCAGCAAACCCTCCCCCTAACACCCTGTAAGTTTTTATGTTTTATTTTTATTTGTTTTCTTTATTTATTTATTATGTAATAGATTTTTATTTACTAATGATGAGTAAAGATTATATTTATAAAATACATGTAGGGATAATATTGAATTTTTATAATAGAAGGAGAGGATTTAATTTTTAATTTGCAAAAGTTTGATTTTTATCATTAAAAAGATTCGATTTTTAATCGTGAAAACGTGGGATTTTTAATCGTATGAAGTAGCAAAGAAAAGTATAATTTTTCAATGTATGTAGCAAAATAAAAGTATGATTTTTATATATGTTTGATAATAAAAATATAATTTTTATATAATGTAGAGAATAAAAATATGATTTCTATAGTATAGAAAGAATAAAAATACGATTTTTATATTATATAGATAGAAAAAATTTGATCTTTATATATGTAGCGAAAAAAAAATCTGATTTTTATTATATATATGTTGAAATAAAAATGTGATTTTTATAGCGATGATATAAAAATTCGATCTTTATATTAGAAGTAGATATAAAAATATAATTTTTATATAGGAAGGAGCGTTATAAAAATATAATCTTTATTGGAAGAAGAGCGATATAAAAATATAATTTCTATATAGAGAATAGCGTTATAAAAATAAGATCTTTATTATATGAACACCGTTATAAAAATATAATTTTTATCTATATTGTAGCGGTATAAAAATGAGATTTTTATCCATATAGTGTAGTTATAAAGATGTGATTTTTATATACATAGCAACAATATAAAAATGTGATTTTTATGTATGTAGTGGCTACGCACAATGAAATTGACAAAAGGCGAGCACGATGAAGATTTCTACATATGAAGAGTCGTGGCGTTTGGTTTTGCTAGTCGGTGAGAACTTCTCACTTTAAATCTTATTTTGTAGTTAAATTATATACTAGGATGCAGACGGTGCTTAGCAGCACCTGACACCCGTCGTCCACAGACCATGGACGACTTGTATGCTTGTTTGATGTGTTGTGAAGTTTGTTTGTGATGTTGATGTGAAATGGATAATAAAACATTCATGTGTTGAAATAAATTATTTATCTATAAAAATATAAATTTAACGTGAATGTGAATAATAAATATTCATTTACAAACTGGACGGTTTGTTTATGTACACCTATTTGAACGATATTTATTGGGACGATAAATTTTACACGTCGCCCAACTGCACAAATAATATTCAGTGTTTGTGGATTGAAACCCCACACGGGTGTTGGGATGATATTTGACATACACTAATCCCAATTGTATAGTTGTATGTCGATCGTTTGATTGATAGACTGTGTACACGTTAATTATTTATATTTAATGCTTATGCAGTTGTGTGGTGCACTTTGGATGATGGTTGATTGTTTATCGTTGCTATTATATACATGTGTTGTATGGAATCCATATAATTAACATTATATGGTAATTGACTGGGCCTCATTCCAATTGGGAAAATAAAGAATATTATTGTTAGACCCAAATGTGGTTCTAACACCCAAATTGATTAGAAACAAGATAAAATAAAACAAAAATAAAGATGAACACACAAGATTTATAGTGGTTCGGCGAAGAAATGCCTACGTCCACTTAGTTTTCACTATATTCAGTAATTCAGTTACGAATGCAATGTAAGATCCACTCACAACTCACTTTTGTTCACTCAAATGATGAAAACAAGAAATGAAAGATGATTTGGATTCTCCGGGAGTAAAGGAGTTCGGATGATGAAGGTACTAGGATTCTCCAAAGTACTCAAAAAAAAAATCTCCTTCTCTTTGTCTCTAGATGGGGTATTTATAGGTGTGAATTCGCTTGAGACTTCATCCGGGTCGGGCCACATGTCATTCATCGCGTTCTCTTCGGGTTCGGATGAGCTATCAGGTTGACAACACATCAAAGAGATGAACGTTAGGGGTAGGAATTAGTCATATCCGGTCCGGTTCTCCAGGCGATTTCATAGGAGATTTTCCTGGATCATGGGTGCGGGTCGGAGACGTGCAGGTTGGGGGCTCGGATCGGAATACCCGATCCGAACCGGAGTCGCTTGGACGTCTCTTCTTCTCTAATCATACTTCGCTCCGCTCCAGCGTCGTGGCAAGCAGATGGCTTTCCGATCCACTTGAGATTTATTGGCCTTCCGATCCGATCAGATATGCTTTGCCAATTTATCCAGTAAGAGATATCCGATCCGAACAGAGAATTCTATCCGATCCGAACCGATATGCTGCTATCAATCTGAATTGTGGTGTTTCCTTCCGATCCGAACCGGAGTCTTATAACTTGAAATACTCTTCAATGGTTGGTTTCTTGACTTTGTGTTGCCTAGTTCACAAAGTAGGCTAACATTTTGCCCCCTCAAAGGATGCTTTCGTTGTACAAAGCGTGCTTTGATGTCGTTTAACCAGAATTGTCAAGAGTAATGCACAGATTTCTGTTCGGTTCGGCGTCCGACCCGAACACATTTTCTTCATTTCTGAGCAAATTTGGAAACTTATCTCACCATGCAATGCTTCTTGCAGGTATGCTCCTCCTTTACTCTCCTTCTCTTCAATTCGAGTCGAATGCTGAATCAACGTGTGAAATTTCTACTCGGTTCGGATTCCGATCCGAAGCATATTTGTGGATTTAGTTCTTAGACATTGGGCCTTCAGAGGGAGTTGTACTACTGGGCTTCCACTCCGGTCCGATCGGGCGAGACAAAATAGGGAGGCGAAGAGTCAACACCATTCTTTATATAAATTCACTACCGCCTTCATTCTTTTCTTCTTCGTTTCTATTGCCGCTCGGACCTAAGTATTTGAAAACATCAGACACTCGAATATTCTGAAACTATCCCTCGTTGATTTCTTAACTCGAACACGTAGGTAGCTCTTTAATCTCGAATAGCTTCATAGTAATTGCTCTTGATTTCAATTTGTGTTGGATTGGGATGGTTTAGCCACAGGCTTCGCTTAAACTCCACGTCGTTACTGGTGGATGCGCCGTCGCTTCGAGGCGTTGCGAAGCTGGAGAGGGCAAATTTCTGCCCTTAACGATAGCTTTGGTGATAACATGGACTTGTTTGTGAGAAAGGGGGGGAAAGAGGAAGAAGACGAGGAGCGTGGTGACCAACTGAAGTCGGTTCGGGTAGAAGACGGAGGAGTGGAAAGGAAGAAGTAGGATAAGGGGTCGGTCCGGGTTACATACTTTAGAAAGACAGGGAGGAAAGAAAACGTCGGTTCGGGTCGGAGAAGTGAAGGTTGAAGTAAATGGATCGGTTGAGTGGTGCTAGTTCGGTTCGGATCGGGCCATCCGATCCGATCGGATCAGTCCTGCTTCCAAACCCGTTGCTTCCCTTGTCTTGAACTGGCCCTGCTTTAATGATGCATCCGAACCGATTACTATCTGTGTTTGTATTGAGCCAGCCATCATACGTATATCCGAACCGAACCGAACGTATCAAACTTGGCACATAAAGACTACCCACTCAATTCAACTAACGCTTACTCTAGACGAATATGCTTCGCGAACAGTTAGGATAGTGCCTTGTGAATATAAACAAGAATCAAGGACAACTCTGACTATTACTTTCTCTTTAAAGCTTCGTCTTGCATTGCTGTACTTCTATTTTGTATTTTCCACATTTGCTGCACACACTTTAGTTCACACACATACACAAAAAGGGGACACGGGATAATTCACTCTAATCCGTGCTATTGCTTCTTCAATAGTTCCATGACAATGAGGCCCAGACGCTCTTCTCGTTTAGCTGAGAGGAAAGAAGCTCCAGAAACTTCCAACAAAACCACTCTCGAGGATATATCTTCTTCATCTGACCCAGAATGGGACAGCGAGGGTCCGGATTACGGAGTTGGTCATCGGGAAAGCGATGAAATGTCTTCAGAGAATGAAGTTTCCCTAGGCTTTGAGGAGGAAGGAGGGATTGGTGACAATCGAGCACCCGATGAATTTGACTCAGCCATTATATTGGAGTCACCTCCAGATTCCGTAGAATCAACAATTGACAATGACCGACTCGTGAGAATTTGCTTGAAGTATGGAATAATGAAGAGAGACACTTTAGTGCCCTCACGTTCTGACCGTCCCCATAACCCTCCAGAAGGATATATGACGGTCACTCGTCTGATGTGCATGGTTGGCGCCATTCCTCCATTCTCGCCTTTCATCGTCGACTTCTTAAGACAAATGCGGATTGCCCCCATGCAGCTGCATCCCAATTCATATGCCTATCTGCATACCTTATTCATAGCATATCGTGAAATTCTAGGCGTGGAGCTTACGTTTGACGATGTTCATTTCTTCTATAATTTCAAACATCGGACTAGAGAAACCCCTTCTTTCTGTTACTTTGAGTCGGTCCCAAAGAGGAAGATAATCTCTACGCCGTTTAGCAGCAAAGCTGGAGATTCCAGACTAGAGTGGTTCTATATAAAGCAACAGTCTGGATGCGCCAGAAGATGGACAAAATCAAGTAAAGCACTGATTTTCTGACTCTGGACTCTATACACTTGAATCATCACCCTGACCTGTTTTCCTTTTCATTTGCAGTCGACAATCCCAAACAGGTATCAGACCAAGCGTTCTTTGATCGGATGCACCGTCTTCTCAATGGCGACCAAAAATTCCTGACTATTGACGAGGTCCTTAAAGATGAGTACCTTCATTTTCACGGGCTGCTATCCGTTTTCCGCAGCATCGGTCATGGGACGGTTCCCTATGCATATATTCCTCCAGTGGAAACAGTTCCAGAAATAGGAGAAGGCTCGGGAATTCCTGCAGCTTCTCTTCAAACTTCACCCTCTCCCTCTTCCACTCAAGATGACGAACTGGCTAATCTGGCCAAAAAACATCGTGAAGGGTATATTGCCCCCGAGGAAACTACCTCGGTAGACAAATCAAAATCTCCCCAAGGGTCGCCACTTCACGCTTCCGAAGGGGATGTTCCTAGCACCGACGAGCACATATTTCAGGGTTTGGGGGATCTCCCCTTACCCGAGACTATATATACTTCAGAAGATTTCAGAAAGGACCCTTTAGTCTTCACTTCTTCTGAAGAGACTACTCCTGCTAAGGCCAAAAGGCCTGCCCGCACCAGTCTAGCCTCAGACTCGGGTTGGTTGGGGGGACACACACACCACATAGGATGCACTTTACACCGTAGCACTAGCATTCATTGCACTTCTTTCTCCATGGATCCGTCGATTCTAAACTTTGTTTAATTTATCGTGCAGGTACAATGTCTCGATCTTCTTATGATATAAGAAAGCTTCGCCGCAGCATGTCCAATCCTCCTCAAGATGCTGAGTATAATCGCCGGGATGACCGTGGTAGGGAGGAAAGAAGACCCTATGATCCTTATCGATCTCGATCCTCACGCTCCCGCTCACCAGTTCGACCGGAACAAGAAAAATACAAAAGCTATCAAGGTCGTAGGGAGGAGGATAGACCACAATCTAGGGATTCCACTTCCTCCCATGAAAAGCGGAGTAGAGAGAAAACTCCTCCAAAGGAGACTGGGTCTAGAAGTAAGCAAAAAGTCCCTGCTACTAAGCGACCTCGGACAGACAAGGGTTCTACAGAATCTTCTTCAGGAAGGGACACTGAACTAACAATCCTCGCCCCTCCTCCACCAGATGCGGGAACCGCAGTAAGGCTGGCATATTTAAAGGAGCAATTTCCCGAGCACTACTTCGAGACTCTGACCTTTCTACCTTCCCTTGAACCTATTTCTTCTAATTGGGCAGAGGAGGCCAGAGCAAAGATTGATTTGGTGGAAAAACAGTATACCGAGATGTTCAAGTATTCCCGCACTCTTTCTAGAATCATCCGCACGCTAATGACAAATGCTGACTCAATGCACAAAACTGCGGAGGAAGATGCTAAGGCCCTAAAAACCTTAGGAAAAAATTTAGAGGATACTCAAGCTCAACTAGCTATCACTCAAAAGAACGCTTCTAACTTCAAACAACAGTTTGAGGACATGCAAAAGCGCTATCATGATTTGCTAGAATCCCAAACTCAGGAGCGTTCTGAGTTGAAGAAACAAGCTGACGAGGCCAAATCAGAGGCTGCGAATACACGTCTTGCTTATGCTGAGCTTGAGCAGAAAAACGCCGAGTTAGCGAAAAGGAGTGCTGAGTTAGAAAAGAAAAACGCTGACTTGGCTTCAAAATTGTTAGAGGCGGAAAACAGGGCTGCTCTGGCTGAAGGCAATGTGGAATGCGCTATTAAATCTGCGGAGGAAACCCGCAAACAATTATCAGAGGCGGAGGCCGATATTCAGGGCTTCGGCGAGCTAATGATCGAATTCTTCGCGCACATTATTCGTCGTCGAAACATTTCCTGGATTGAGGACTATCCATCCACTTTGGTTCATGTGTGGAATCAAATCGTCGAGTGGGAAAAAGAAGAGCTTTAGGTCGATTCCCTCGATGAAGATAAGCTGATGGAGAAATATTTGAGAGACGACGAACCGGAGCGCCTAGCTGAAGGGCGCCGCCTAATTGCTGAGGCCATGGAAGAAGAGAGGCGGAAGTCTAAACAGAAAACCATTCCTGAAGCTGGTTCCTCTTCTTCTGCTCCTGTAACTCCCGAAGTAGAAGGGTATGATCCCGAAAACCCGGGAATTCCCCGAACAACTTTGCTATCTCCCATTCCTGAAATAACTCCAGAGGTAGTAGTCACCCCCGCTGAAAAGTCTTCAGAAGGTATCCCTATCTTTTCTCCTCAATTTGTCAAGGCTACTACTACCTTTGGCTACATGACTGAACGTTCGATGAGAAATCCTTTGCTCTTGCCTGAGTTGATAACCGATGTTTCTCATTTTGTAGGCGTTGAATCCTCCGCGAAGACAGATGTAGTTCAAGGAACTACCACTGGGACAAAGCCCGCTGATAGGGTCAAAGAAGGAGAAGACAAGGCTGCTTCCACAGACCTGGGGGAGAGAAGTGAACCAACTAAGGTCACTACTCCCCATGATGAAGAAATGATTGCAGCTTTAAAAGACGACGGAGGAGATGGGGGGCATGATGAGGAACCGGAGATTGTAATAACTGGGGAATCGAAAAGCGCTGATGACATTACCTTGGCTGCCATGAAGGCTGATCAAGACAAGCGCTTGCAATTAAAGGCTGAAGAATTAGACCCGGAGGCCCTCAAGCCTCTCGCAGTTGTGGATGCAGGTTCAAGGTTAGTTGTTAAGCTCTCCACTAGATCTATTACCGAAGAACTTGCTAAAAAATCTTCTCTTGATTCCAGTGCCCCGCCCTCCGGGAAAAAGTCTGCTGGCCCCAGTACTACATCTTCAGGGAAAAAGAAATCAAAGCGGATCTTGACTGAAGCCGAGAAGGAAGCAAAAGATGCAGAAAAAGCTGCCAAGAAATCGAAGGCTCATTCCAAGCCCAAATAGTGGGTTCCCCTGTATCTTTTTAGCATCTTTGTAAACCAATAAGTGCTGCTATACCAGCAGCTTCCGCACTTTCTTTTTCAATTATTTCCCTGTACAAATTCATTCATTTGTAAATAAAAATAATTCACTTTTTGCAATGTTTATTTGTTAGCAGTTCTGCACTTATGTAAAAATGCATATCTACAGTTATGAAACAAAGTTGTGGAGAGGGGAGGTATGTGTGTGTATACGTGTCCCCAGTCAATCTCCATAAGTTATTCAGTGCTTAACCATGCAATCTGAATGCTCCCAATTCTCTAACGGGATAGCATTTCCTGTGTCATCAATACCAGTTGTTTTTCCTGGCATTTCTTTTATACTCTCTCTCATTCTCTTGAGAGTTAGAGTTCGAGTTCAGTCATTTGTTTATTCCCCGGTCGTTCAACGGGAAAAGATTTCTTTCTCGGCGCTCGGTCGGAGACGCCTTTATACTCTCTTTCTCTCTGGAAAGTTAGAGTTCAGAGTAGAATTTCCTTCTCAGCGCTCAGTCGGAGACGCTTTTATACTCTCTCTCTTTCTCTGGAGAGTTAGAGTTAGGAATAGAATTTCCTTCTCAGCGCTCAGTCTGAGACGCTTTTATACTCTCTCTCTTTCTCTGGAGAGTTAGAGTTAGGAATAGAATTTCCTTCTCAGCGCTCAGTCTGAGACGCTTTTATACTCTCTCTCTTTCTCTGGAGAGTTAGAGTTAGAATGTCGTTTTCTCATTCTTTTACGTCTTATCGCACAAATAATCATTGTGCTTCTTTTTATGTCCAGACTATTCTCAACCCTTTTTTTTTTTTTTTTTAGGCTCTCAGTTGTCCTGTACTTTATAATCACAACAGAACAACTAATGAATGTAAATGCATAAAAGTAAATAACACACAATATTTTTATAGTGGTTCAGCTAGATCATAGCCTACATCCACTTTATAGTCCTTTATTCATATCATCGGATTTTCCCAAGGCAAGTCGTGCCTTATTATAGAGTTTACAGAGAGAACAGCAAAAAGTATAGCATTTCTAATCCAAATATCGCATTAAGTGTTGTGCATTCCATGCTCGAGGGACTTCTTCGCCATCTACGGTCGTTAACTTGAATGTTCCTTTATCAAGTTTCCGTTGGATGACAAAGGGTCCTTCCCATTTTGGGCCGAGGTGAGGAAGAGATGGAAAAACTCTCTTTAGCACCAAATCTCCTGGTTCAAAAGTTCTGAGGCGAACTTTTTTGTCATAATAGCGTGCCATCTGACGCCGATGTCTTGCTGCACGCAAGTCTGCTTCGTCCCTTTTCTCTTCGATTTCATCAAGAGACTCAAGTAAAAGTGCCCGATTCGTCATCGGGTCATAATACGTCACCCTGTGGGAAGGAACTTCCAGTTCAACTGGAACTACTGCTTCTGAGCCAAAGGAGAGAGAGAAAGGGGTATGACCGGTAGCCGTTTTAAACGTTGTTCGATATGACCACAAGGCTAGGGGCAATTCATCAACCCATTTTGCCTTTGCACGCTCTAATCGCTTCTTGAGGATGGATTTTATTACCTTGTTTATCGCCTCTACTTGCCCATTAGATTGTGGATAGGCAACTGCAGTATATCGTTTGTCTATCTTATATTTCTGGCAAAAATTTCTGAATTCAGTGCTATCAAATTGGGTCCTGTTGTCAGTAATAATCGTCCTTGGGATCCCGAATCGGCATATAATATTTCTGACCACAAAACTTACCACCTTTCTTGTGGTGATCTTAGTCAAGGGCTCAGCTTCCACCCACTTTGTGAAATAATCCACGGCTACTATGGCATACTTAGCCCCTCCTTTAGCAATTGGTAAAACTCCAATGATATCGATCCCCCATGTGGCAAATGGCCAAGGACTCACCATCGATTTAAGCTGGGTTGACGGTGCCCTGGGGATTTTGGCGAATCTCTGGCACTTATCGCAGCGTCGTGAATAATCAGCTGCATCTTTGTTGATCGTAGGCCAGAAGTATCCGTACCGCAATATTTTCTTTGCTAAAGTTTGACCTCCTGTATGATCTCCACACTCACCTTCGTGCACTTCTCTCAGTACACGCTTGATGTCGTCGTGTGCGATACATCGTAACAGGGGCATGGAAAATCCTTGTCTATAGAGAGTATCGTCTTGCATAACATATCTGGTAGCTTTGCGAACTACAGCTCTTTTCTCACTTTTCTTCGATGGGAGTGTCCCATTCTTAAGAAAACTCTTGATTAGAGTCATCCATGACTCCTTCTCTGGTTCCGCTTCATGAACGAATTCAATTTCCACTGACTCAAAGCTTGGCGACTCCAACGTTTCAATTGGAATTACCTCAGTCTCTTCTGGATTGTCGGAACTAGCCAATTTTGCTAGTCTATCCGCTTTCTGGTTTTCTTCTCTGGGAATATGTGTTATGTTGTATCGCTCTAAGCTATTTAATAGCTCTTTCACTTTCTTGAGGTAAGCGACAAGTCGAGGTCCTCGAGCCGCGAATTCCTCTCGCACTTGACAAACAACAATCTTAGAGTCACAAAATATGTCCATCATTTTTACTCCGAGGTCTTTAGCGAGTTTCAGCCCGGCAATCAGGGCTTCATACTCAGAGTCATTGTTTGTTGCCGAAAATTCTAGTCGCAGGGCGTAATATAACGACCGTCCCTCGGGAGTGACTAAGACAATCCCAGCTCCGGATCTTCGGTCATTTTTAGCTCCATCTGTATATAATTTCCACGGATTCATCTCTAGCTTATCCTCGGATTTGACCACTCGGTCATTGATTATTTCCTCCTCTGGAATGGTGAACTCCGCAATAAAGTCTGCTAGAGCTTGCCCCCTGATTGACTTTCGTGGTTGAAAATTCAAATCAAACTGGCTTAATTCTATGTTCCATTTAATCAACCTTCCCGATGCTTCGGGTCTCTGCAACACCTGTCTTAACGGCTGATCGGTGTATATGGTTATTGGATGGGCTTGGAAGTAGTGACGAAGCTTTCGGGATGCAATCAGGAGGCTGTAAGCAAGCTTCTCGATCTTTGGGTAGTTGCGCTCTGCTGCTGCTAATTTCTTACTCACATAGTATACTGGCCTTTGTACTTTATCTTCTTCTCGAACCAGGACTGTGCTGACAGCGTGAGCCGAGACTGCTAGATAAACAAATAGTTCTTCGTGATCTACGGGCTTTGATAAGATTGGCGGTTTTTCTAACAGCTCTAACAGATTTTGAAAAGCCTCGACACAGTCGGGAGTCCACTGGATGTTCTTCTTTCCCCTTTTTATCAAATCAAAAAATGGAACACATTTATCGGTGGCTTTGGAGATGAATCTACTCAGCGCCGCTACCTTCCCTGCCAGACTTTGGACGTCTTTAATTCTCCTTGGTTCTTCGATATTTCTAATCGCCGCTATCTGGCTAGGGTTGATCTCAATTCCCCGGGAACTCACAATGAAGCCAAGGAACTTTCCCGACGCTACTCCAAATGAACATTTTAAAGGATTCAATTTCATGCGGTATTTTCGCAAGATACCAAACATTTCTGCTAAGTCTTTCGTATGACTGGAGGACTGCTTTGATTTAACAAGCATATCATCCACATAAACTTCCATAGTTTTTCCTATTTGATCATAAAACATTCTATTTACCAATCGCTGATAAGTAGCTCCAGCGTTTTTTAATCCGAACGGCATTACAACATAACAATATAATCCCAAATTCGTAATGAAACTTGTATGCTCTTGGTCTGGTACATGCATAGGAATTTGATTGTATCCAGAGTATGCATCCATGAAAGAGAGAAGTTCATGACCTGCTGTCGAGTCTACAAGCTGGTCAATCCTGGGAAGTGGGAAACTATCTTTTGGGCAAGCCTTATTTAAATCTGAAAAGTCAATACAAGTTCGCCACTTTCCGTTTGGCTTCTTTACCAGGACGGGATTCGATATCCAGTCGGGATAGGTCGAATCTCGAATTAATCCATTTTGCTTCAATTTCTCTATTTCCTCTTTGAGAGCAGCCGACCTCTCTGGGCCCAGCATGCGTCTCTTTTGCTTTACAGGTGGATGCTTCGGATTTACATTCAATTTGTGACTGATAATGGAAGGCGATATCCCACACATGTCAGCATGGGTCCAGGCGAACACATCTAAGTTTGCCTTCAAGAAGTCCGTCAGTTCTTCAGCATGACGGGGATCCAATTGGGAACCAATCTTCAAAACTTTCGTCGGATCAGCTTTATCAACAGGAATTTCCACTGTCGCTTCATTAGGAGTTGCATTCCTAGCCTCTGGTTCCTCGTCTTTTCTAGGATCCAGATCTTCAGGCGTTCCTTTGGGCAACTCCCTTGGGTTCAATTTCTCTAATTGCTATGCCGAGTCCCCCTTTGAGGGAGATGAGGCATCCTTACTCTCAGCATTAACTCCTTTCATCAACATCTTCAGTTCGGCCACATAGCAGGCCCGTCCAGAAACCTGATCCCCTCTTATTACTCCAGTTCCGGCTTCGGTTGGGAACTTTAGTAACAAGCACCAAGGGGCAATACAAACTCTAAATTCAGCGAGGGCAGGTCTCCCTAAAAATGCGTTATAGGGCGAATCTATATCCAATACTACGAATTGAAGCATTCGCACTCTTCTACGTTCTCCTTGCCCTAAAGTTACGGGCAACTCTATGTATCCCATGGGAGCTGTCGTCGCTCCGTTGAAGCCTCTAATCCATCCTTCACAAGGTTTCAGATCTTCGGGTTCAAGCTTCATCTGATCAAATGACTTCTTGAACAAAATATTAACGGAACTTCCGTTGTCTACTAATACCTTATGGACCAAGGCCGGCCCAATAGTGGTAGTAATAACCAACGGATCGTTGGTGGGAGATTGTATTCCCGTGTTGTCTCGGCTGCGAAATACCACGTCATCGAACATGGTTTTTTGTTGTTTTATAGGGGTGACATCTTCCAAATCGTCACCTTCATTCACATCTAGATGCTTGGCAGCATTCACATATTGGTCCATTGACCTAAAACTTCGGATTGCCGGGTGAGGTCCGCCTACTATGGAGTTGATGACGATCCCTTTACCTTTCTGCTGCGCGGTAGGCTTAGGAGCAGGTAGGATCTGTTTCGGAGCCTGCTCTCCTTGCCCCCTGTCCCTCGGGGCAACCTTGTACTCATCCAACTTTCCTTCACGCAGCAGCTTTTCAATTACATCCCTCAAATGCCGACATTCATTGGTCGAATGTCCATGTGTTCCGTGAAACAAGCAAAATTTTCCTGTCGCCATTTCTTTCTCGGTCGAATCACGAGGTGGCGGTCGTTTGTACTGCAACACATTGTACGTGTCCAGGTAAATATTTTCCAGGGTGTCATTCAATGGTGTGTAGTTCTCGTAGTTCTGGAATCGGGGCCTTTTGTTTGGGTCGCTTCCCCTATTTCTGTTTCTCCTGTTACCGTTCGAATTACGGTTGTTGTTGTTTCCCCCATTTCCAGTATTGCTGTTTCCACCCTTGTTTCCTACATTTACTTCAACCTTGCCAGAACTTTCCCCAGACTGCTTCACGGCAATATTACTCTGCACATTCTCCTTTGAAGCTGTCTCAGGCTTTCTTTTTCGGTTTTCCCTGGCTTCCTCTCGTCTCAGATAAATATCGGCTTTTTCGTAGAATATCGCCATTGTGGGAGGTGTTTTCCCAGAAAGGTAGTCTCCAAACTCGGATTCAGGATCGACTCCTTCCTTCAATGCCATCAAAATAGTGGGCTCATGCGGGTCACTGACCTCAGTTACAGCTTGGTTAAAACGATCTAAATATGCCCTTAAAGACTCTCCCGGTGCCTGTTTGATTCTTGACAATTCAATAACACTCTTGGACTTGCGGGCATGTAATCGGAACTGGTTCATGAAACGCTCGCTCAGTTCTTTGTAATTAGAAATTGAACGAGGAGGTAGTCGGGTAAACCAAAATAATGCCACATCTTCTAGGTAGATTGGGAACGCTTTGCACTTTACTTCATCAGGGGCAGCAGCGGCATTCATAAGCCACGAATACCGCATCAAGTGCTGTCCTGGATCAGTCCTTCCATTATATTTATCCATCTGTGGCAAGTTAAAGCGTCGGGGAAACTGGAAATCTAGGATATCGTCAGTGAACGGGGTATGGCTTCGCTCAATGCCATAGTCTTCATTTGTATAATTCCGGCTCTCGGACATAATTCGGCGAACCATTGCCTGCACATCGGCACTCGTCAGGGGCTGCTCAGGTTCCCTGGCCCTAGTGTCCGAGTTCCTCCGGGGCTCTTGCTCAGGGGATGCCCTTCTTCTTCGAGCTGCCTCTGCTCGATTCCTTTCCCTGCGTTCCCGGTCTATCTCGGGCAGAGGGGACTGGAGTCTTTGCCCCCGAGTGGGGCTATCGTTTCCTAATGCTCGTGCGATATCCTCGCGAGATCCCAAAGATCCAAACGTTAGCTGCTCCACGTTCTGAGGTCGTTCGAGTGGCCTTCGTTCACGGGGCCTCTCTTCCTCGGAAGATGAAGATTGATCTACGGGTGTATGACGAACCGGTGATGGAGTTCTTTGCCGGCAGAGCTCATTGATTTCCCGACTCATGAGCCTCATATTTTCCTGCATCATGAGATTGGTGCGCTCATGAACTCTCATAGCTTCCCTCGTGCTCTCAAGCATATCAAGCAAGCGCGAGAAATCTCCTTGAGTGATGGGAGCAGATGGATTGACCTGATCTCCAACCCTGGCAGCTGGAATTGGAGCATTCGTGGGGACTCGAGTAGATGTTCCAGCTTCACCAAGCATCGGGTCGGATCGGAGGTAGGAAGTCGGGTCGGATCGGAGGTAGAAAGTCGGGTCGGATCAGAGCTGGGGTGCCTGGTCGGATCGGTGCGCAGCGAGCAACTCGGGTCGGTTCAGATTGGGGGAGTGCACTGCTTCAGAGTCTCCTACCCGGATCGGATCGGAGCTCTCCCCTTGTTGTCGGTTCGGATTTCCTGCATTGATTCTTCCCGCTGCTGAACTCTGCCCCCGAGACCTTGTTACAACAGCATGTTGCTGATCTTCGCCAGCTCCATTTCCTTGAACAGACTGAAATTCCTTGCCTTTTCCTTTGGCCATTAGTTTTTGACAATTACTTCAACGAATGTAAGAAAGCGAAGAAACTTAAGGATTCACTTCTTTGAACTCAACGGTCCAAAAAGTAGAAAGAGATCCCGGAAAATAAAGAATTTAGATGAGGGTTCTCAGTGAAAGCACCAAAATGTTAGACCCAAATGTGGTTCTAACACCCAAATTGATTAGAAACAAGATAAAATAAAACAAAAATAAAGATGAACACACAAGATTTATAGTGGTTCGGCGAAGAAATGCCTACGTCCACTTAGTTTTCACTATATTCAGTAATTCAGTTACAAATGCAATGTAAGATTCACTCACAACTCACTTTTGTTCACTCAAATGATGAAAACAAGAAATGAAAGATGATTTGGATTCTCCGAGAGTAAAGGAGTTCGGATGATGAAGGTACTAGGATTCTCCAAAGTACTCAAAAAAAATCTCCTTCTCTTTGTCTCTAGATGGGGTATTTATAGGTGTGAATTCGCTTGAGACTTCATCCGGGTCGGGCCACATGTCATTCATCGCGTTCTCTTCGGGTTCGGATGAGCTATCAGGTTGACAACACATCAAAGAGATGAACGTTAGGGGTAGGAATTAGTCATATCCGGTCCGGTTCTCCAGGCGATTTCATAGGAGATTTTCCTGGATCATGGGTGCGGGTCGGAGACGTGCAGGTTGGGGGCTCGGATCGGAATACCCGATCCGAACCGGAGTCGCTTGGACGTCTCTTCTTCTCTAATCATACTTCGCTCCGCTCCAGCGTCGTGGCAAGCAGATGGCTTTCCGATCCACTTGAGATTTATTGGCCTTCCGATCCGATCAGATATGCTTTGCCAATTTATCCAGTAAGAGATATCCGATCCGAACAGAGAATTCTATCCGATCCGAACCGATATGCTGCTATCAATCTGAATTGTGGTGTTTCCTTCCGATCCGAACCGGAGTCTTATAACTTGAAATACTCTTCAATGGTTGGTTTCTTGACTTTGTGTTGCCTAGTTCACAAAGTAGGCTAACAATTATAAAATATAGATTCATGTGTTGAAAGAAAATTATATATTTATGTGTTGAAAATATTCATGTGTTTAAATAAAATATATATTCATGTGTTGAAAATATTCATGTGTTGAAAGAAAAATATATATTCATGTGTTGAAGAATAAATATTCATTTGTTGAATAGAATAACGAAGTTATTGAAATATATAAAGCCGTGTTGATTAGAGATGCGCCATTTTGACGCGAACGATATTTATATCGATTATATTCGTTTTTTTAATGAATATAGAAAAGGAAGTGATTTCAAAATATAACGTTTTGAAAATATTATCATTTGCATATCGATGATGTGTAATATTTAATTTTGATTCGAAATTGAATATGAAGTTGAAATCATTTCGAAAACGAATGTAAAACGATTTATAAAATACTTTTTAAAAGGAAATCAATGAAATATATATATATATATATATATATATATATATATATAATGACCTGAATAGAACGCGCCACGCTGCGGTAGTTCGTGAATTTTGACCATTGACTTCGAATTGACGTTGCGGGAGGTCCGACCGTCGGATTCTCCTGAAACCATAACCGTTGGGTTCATATCGAAAAGAGCTTTCCAATGAATATTAGAAATTTGAAATCTAACGGTTGGATTTGGAATTATGTCCAAATCAATTTTGGAAAAGGTCGTAGTAAGTGCAGTTCGGTGGCCGTTATTGAAAACCGACTGTACGGGCCTTAATAAATTTATCAAAAATATTAATAATTTGTGTAAAATCATAATATATGAATTGGAAAGAACTGGGGTGAAAAATCCCATACTTGAAAGGATAAAATATATTTTTATCGAAATGAACTAGTTTTGAACTAGATTTGTAATGGTTTTGAAAATAATCAGAATTTCCAATACGTGATTTGGAATGGATTTGAATCGAAATTATCTTCGGAATATTTCGATGTTGGATTTCATGATTATACAGATATGGTTGTGGAAATTTGAAAGATATATTTATATTGTTATTTCCAATAAGATATTTGTTGGTTTCAGAATTTGATATTGAATATAAGCTGATATATTTTCTATTCAGAGCCTTGTATTTAATATCAAATGGGATTGTGGATTCGTCGTGAATGGTGTCTTAAATAACACTGTTCTTGAACCCAGTTTAGAAAGGAATAAATCTTTTAATTAAGATTGAGTGAAATTGTCCAGTTAATTTGGTATTTAATTGGAATTGAATTTAAATTGGGTTTTGGGGTTTATCGTGAGCGGTGTTTTGAATAACACCTGTTCTTTAACCCGATTAACAATGGAAAGTGATTTTGGATTTATCGTGAACCGTGTTTTAAATGACGTTGGTTCTTTAACCCAGTTAAAGACATGATATTGATTTTTGGGAAGATTAAAACTAAGTGGAGTTTTAATGAGTCTTTAATTAGATTAAAGTGATCGAGGATGGAGTATCACCAGTTTTGCTCCAAAGCGATTGTTAAATCTTTAATTAGATTTGAACATGAAATGGTAATTAATTTTACCAGTAGCGCCGTGGTGTTAGATATGGAGTATTACCTGTTTTTCTCTATGGGATGAATAAATTGGGATTGGGAAATAAAATAAATAATTACTTTGATGTGGTTCGCTAATCCCAACTAGTTTGGAAAACGTTAACATGGTTTGAAAAGATATCCAAAGGAAGATTAAAGAATAAATTTAGAAGAATTTATCTTTGATAAAATTAATGGGAACCTTTCCCTAAGAATGTGATTTTCTTTGAATATAAGAATATTCTGAATTGGAATGAGGCGTATGTTGTGTTTGTGTAACATTTGTTGATTATATAAGCGGGTTATTCGGAAAGGCCGGGTTTATACCCATTCTGAGTAACCGATTCGACGATAAGTCGAAGATGAAGATGGTGGTTGAAGACCGGAAGTCTTCACATCGTTTGGGTGATTACTAATGATCTTGATTGGGATGTACACCCAAGAGGAGGGAATCAGTCGGTGATCATCCAGACGTACTTTGAGATCGGTGGATATGCGAGGAAAGTGCCTCCGGTTTCGTTCAGACCCAGAACGAACTTGTAAATGGACTGTGTGTCTGACATTGAATTTTATTCTGTGTTGATTGATCTCTATTAAATATACATCTGTTTGGCGGTGGAGAATTCATTTTCTTGCTTACGTCCCTTCTCTGAGACGTACGAGCTCAGAGGTTGTATATCGATGGACATCAGTCGCATGGAGTGAATTGCCTGTGTGGCACGCCTAAGTAGCAAATGATCAAGGCTTCTGTTGAAAAGCAAAGTCTTGTGGTTGATGATCAAAGCACGACTTGTGTGGCATAACTTTGTGTATATCGTGAATTCGCGAGCCTCACACCTCAGTATGAGTCAAAAACGGGATAAGGACCGTTGGGAGAACACGACATTTCTTTCTGGCTATGGGTGATGTCAGTGACCTACCAGCCCTGACATTTATATACTTTTTACCTGTGTGGTTGTTGGAATGCGAGTCGCCTCGAATATATGGTCGATAACTGGCACTATGTGAGCCGACGTACAGACCATTATATAGGTCCTATAGGACCAGGAAACGTGTGTTCAGGAATTGCCAATCCTCAAAAGTAAGAGAGGACTGGCCCAACCGATTCTAATGATCGCTGTGTGTGGTCCTGAGACATTTGCTAGAGTGTCTTGAACGGAGAGGAGATTGCCCCTTGCCTCAACTCATGATGGAATCCAATTTCCAATATGTGGTATTTCGGTTTTATTTGTAGATCCTAGTACGGCGACATAGTGGTATGGGACACTTATGCCGTCTAAGATTGATACTTATGATTGAAGTTGTTTTCTTTACTTATAGTAATAATAAAAGATGAAATTTAGCGTATCAAGCATTATTTTTCTATTATAAGGTAAAAACCCTATCCTCCGGCTTGCGTTGCATTGTGTGATGGGACCTGGGTCTTATAATAGCTTTATTTTTCTTTATTTAGCATTGCGCTATTTGTTTTATGCACTAGTATTCTTGGGAGGAAACCCGTTCCGTGTTATACGGCGTGGTCCCTTGATTTACCTAACTTTAAAAATAAAGATTAATAACTGTTTTAGTTCTCACACCAGTCACATGACTGACTTGGAGTTTATTGTTTTAACCTAAACTCTGGGTGCCCTTATTTTCCGCACGGGCAGCTAGTAGTTTTGGTTTTGCCGATTTATATTCACAGGATCCTGGTTTACAACTGGAACGATGCTCGGAAAGCTCTGTATCCGTGTATGACTTTCAGTTATTTTTGTATTGTTTTTCCGCTGCTATGTAATTTATTGTAATCTCTGATATTCTGTATTGTATAATATTTAATTGTACTCTGTATATTCTTGTATTCTGATGGAATTGTTGTAATAAACAATGAAATGTTCTTCTGTTTATGTTCTGATTGGTCGTGTTCTCAAAGAATCCGGGCTTTCCTTACGGGGAAGTTACGGGTCATCTCAAAACAGTAACATAAATATTGAGGAATCCAGTTGGATCCCTCCAACCAGTTTCCCTACATCCACAGATGTTAATTAACATAAATAAAACAAATTTTATATCAATATGAAATATTCTGATAAACAGGATGAACATTTAATTAATGATATATATGTGTATATACATATATATAAAACTATACCTATATTTTCAACCAATTAATTAGCAATTCGTCCAAACAACCATCACACAACAATCAATCATCATTATCAACCTAAATTACATTTATGAAATTATAAACTGGATAGAGTTATAGAGTTTACTCACTTTTGTCGTTTATCGTTAAATAACGATACACGTTCAATAGATTCGCTAAGACGTTTAAATTTTCCATATATTCAAACGAGCTCCAAATCTCTCCAGGTCAGTTTCATTTTGTAGTCTTCGTCCATACGATCCCAACCTATCCAACGACGCTCAATTCTGATAAAATATGCTCAAGTTACAATGATTGCAAGTTTTGATATGAATTAATTTGCAATTTGATTTTTAATAACTTATCGGGCCTCATCTATACTCTTATGCCTAAACCGACCCAACAGATTCCCTCCTTCTCCTTCTTCTCCGCAGCGTATTCCTCCAGTAAAACCAAACCACCATAGCCTAGTTTTTCCATGCTCCAACCTCCCTTTACACTCAACGAAAAGAAACTAAACCACCATGGTTGATCTTCCCTTCGCAAACTCTCCAGCTCCATTACCATAAACTCCAACTCACTGTCCTCATGTAAATCATGTTCACTAGCTCATTCTTCACGTAGGCCATAATTACATCGACACAAATTATCGTGGAAACCCACAAAATTAGCATACCAGATGCGGAATTTCTCCTCGATCCCAAAAACGATCTCAAAAACTTGAATTAAAACTTGTATCTCTCATAAATTTGAACCCTAGGCTAACGCTAAAAAAGAACAGCAAACTCCAGTGATATCGACCTTCTTAACTTCATACCAAAATGAAGAGCACACCTTACTGAACCCATATATGTGTATATTAGGATTTATATGATTTTATCTGAATTGATTGGAATTTTTTTAAGTGAATGATTTTTCTTTAAGAGGAATTACTGGTGGCGTAAACTATATTGACTAGTGAAAATTTTTATTTAGTGTTAGGAGGGTTAGTGGTGTATGTATAGAAGGTTTTATATTTTTATATACATTATATTATTTATTTTTATTATAACGCTGTTTGTATTTATCATTTAAAAATCCCTATGATCACATACAATAACCAAATTTCATAAAATGGACATACCACTATGGTACGACAATACGAACCCAACGAAACTTGTTTCGTCGAACTCCGGGTCCGTTTGCTCATACAGTGTGTTTTTAAAGTCTTATTGACTGTTTCACATTAAAATCATGCACGGCCACATGCAGACTCCCAAAATCATGAAATTTAAAGTTTAACGATAATTTAATATTCTAGATCCAACAAAATTAATTTCATCGAAAACGGAGGTCATTTGCAAAAAATGACTATTTTCTAAGTTCTAAATAAACCAATAAATATTAATATACTCAAAAACAATTTAATTTAATATTAACAAATTAATATTATGGTATATATCCTAATAGAATATCATACAACTCCAAAACAAACATATCTGGATTTATAACTCTATATTTAAAAATCCAAGTTAATCGATATTGAATATATAATAAAAATCCTTTTATTATATAAATAAATCATTATAAATTATAAACGAATTCCATAACAACTTTCTGGAAATATGATTTGGACATAACTCACAATCGAATAGACAAAATCTCGGTTTTTCTCTTTCATTAGAGAAATATCATTTAACAGATTCGAACATTCCTTGTTTCAAAGAAATCCGACTTATAACGAACCTTGTATATTCAATTGAAGTTCAAAACTCAATATTACGAACTACCGCAACGTTTCGAGCTCATTTTAAATTATATTATAATTTATATGTTCTAAAGTCGTTTATTAAATAAATTTGTTACTAAAATTTGAATCTAAACTTAACCAAATCTTTTATACTATCCAATTCTCACATTATTGTCAATTCAACTTAATTCCGATTAATTCGAAATTAAATATATTATTCTATTATTCGTATTAATTAAATATTCAATATTATTTAATAAAACAACCATTTAAATATCTAAATCACTATTTTAATAATTAAATAAATTAATTATTAAATTGCTAAAAAAATCTGGGTCGTCACATGAAATAAAAATCAGGGTTACACGCTCTAATTGGAAATATTAGCACATTCTCTAATATTTCAAAAAAATTGGAAATTTAAGTTTCCAAAAATCTCAAAATTGAAATATTAGCACGTCCTATAATATTTCATGATCAACTTCTAAATCGTGTAAACATGACAAATGAAAAAAAAAATAAAGAATTTAACAAAATTTGAAAACCTTAATTTTCAAATACAAAAAAATATCACCAACAAGGATGAGGTCAAACCAGTCGGGTTCTAACATCGATAAGTTTGTTCATTAAGTTTAATAAAATACATTGGGATATTTATTAACCCCTAGGATAAAACGAGCACGAAAATAAAGAGTTGGCAAAAACTCGATTGCTAAGTCAAATAGTGAAATGACCTAAGCACAGCTAACCTATTGAATTGGACATCATAGAATAGGTACAAAAATTCAAGAAAACTCACAAGTAATGTGAATTATAAACACGTTATACTTAATGCCATTGCAACGAGGATTTTTCTTTTGAAAACAGAAGAATGCTAACGAATCAAAATTAGAATCGTTAAAAACAGCAGAAAATTTTATCGTAGATATGGAATATTAAAGATGGATGATATTCTTTGAAATTAAAATGCAAGCCTCAGAATGGTTAGGTCTACCCATCCCAATGATTTACCATGAAACTAGAACAAACAAGACATGCAATAAGCATGGAAATAATAGCTGCATAATAGAGAGCTGATCATCAATAAATGCACGATTTTGAAAATCCACCGAAGTTGGCCTCAAAGGTAATTCACAAAGGATTGTCAACGTTTTGCAAAATGGACCTATCTAGGTACTAACCTAATTTAGTATACAGAAGATGAATGTGGAGAATTAGACAAGATCCCCATATCTTGAAATTTTGGAGATCAAGAATCGAAATCCGAAAGACTAAGCCCAATAAGAAAAATATAGATTATCACCTTTCAAATGAAATTCGAGATAATTTGGAAACTCAAATCATTCAAGTTCTAGAAATCAATCAAAGGTATCTAGAAAGATATAGAATGGGAAGACACTCAAATCATAACAATTGCGAGCAAATAAATCCATAAATCAAAAAAGTTATTCAAAAATGGTCCTTATAACACAAAAATTGATACAGCTCCATAAATGAACACATAGGTAATTCGTGTCATCGATAAATAAAGAGAACTCATGAATTACTGAAATCACCATATAAACACAAATACTTCGATGAATTCGAAGAAAGGTAAGTATATATAGTAGTATTCATCATGAAAATGGTGAAATCACGAATAACACAAAAATACACAAACCACATGAAGTGGATCAGCATAGAATACAATGGCCTCGACAAGGTCGCTGACACCTCCCAAAAGTATTTTCGCAATTGTGAAAAGGTCACCTACACCTACCTGAGTAGTTTTGTCAATTCTCTACAAAATGTATCACATAATTAGAAAACTCAAATACTCCCCAAATGATCAAAACCACAAAGTGATCATCAACGATCAACAAAGAGAGCGTAATTTACATTAAGCTAGTAAATAGGCGAGTTTAACAAAATGTCCCATAACCACTGACTTAACACAAATATTCACGAACAAACTGTAAATTCCACTACAAAATGCAAAAATGATCATATCATAATTGCTAATGGCATAAACCAAAGGTTATTTTAGAAAGTTCAAGATGGCCATCATAACTGAGCATAGGAAGAATGGAAACCAATTTAAACAATTCTTACTTAGAATTGTGAAAATAAATCTCGATGATATTGTATTCATTACTAACATTTTTTCTTTAAATATATTGTGATCAACATCCAATAATGAAATTGAATTTCAACTGGCCAAGTCCAAAAATTAACCGGCGAAGTAACCGCAAGTGTGTCGGCCCACTCGTTTTTACCAAGACGTTTAATGAAATTACTTATTTAACAGAACATACAAAATTACTTGTTTGAAATGAGTAACACTCAAAAGCAAAAGATAATACTCAATCATTACCCAAAGAAAACTTAAGTCATAGAAAAATAAATGGGTAACGAAAACTCAGGGTAGCTTGTAATTTTTTTCGCAAAATGTTGGTTTGGAAAATATACATACTTATATAAAAAACAAGTTCCCTCTAATTTTTAAGGACATGGTGTCGTAGTTCCTTTGACACAAAGAAGATAAATGATCACAATTTCAAAAGAAATCAAATGAGATGATCAAGGTAATCATCATCATAAAGGATAAAGAGGATGGTACCTTTATAGGTACTAGTTTCCTTACCAAAATAAGATATCTCATATTCATAGTTAAAATTCAAACTATGAGACGTGTAAAGGATATATATACGGTGGTTTTATATATCCGAATCTCAAATTATTATCTTATTAAAACCCCTTCAATTGCAAATTAACAATTAATACTAATGATTTGCCTCACCATTTATTTATATCGAATTTCTAATGCTAAGGTTCAATGGCGATGCATATCATTTGTATTTAATATAAGGGTTGTGTCATAATCATCTCATTGAAGTGTTAAGAAACTCCTATCGATATCGTGGAGTCCCACTTCTCAATTAGAACCTCCAACATACTAAATATGCAACTCAACACGATAAAACAAATTACATCCAAATAGGAACACAAATTTTTAAATAAATAATCAGGGTTGCAACCATTTATTTATTATCTTAATTTGTAATCATAAATAATTAAATGAAATATTTCATAATTCTTAGTGAAAATAGTTTATTCGTTTTTGCCTTGTAAAGCTAATCTCAAGCTGATTAGTATTTTACGCGGCCAAAATTATTTTTTGAACCGTTTTATAAAATATTTTAGAAATCATCAAAACTAAGTCCTAAAAGTTATTACAACTCAAAAATTGGAAATAATTTGAATTCCTATACAAGAAAAGGGATGGTACTCTAAATTTATCAAGGCCAAGATGTCACAAAGAAGAAGTCAAGTGAATTTGCTTGGTCAAATAAGGACCATGACATAAGATAGGATATGATGGATCCGAGGACTCGAACTAAATCCTAAAATTGATTTCCTAAGAGAGATCAAGGATAACGACCCTCGCCATAATATCTTATATTGTTCCGAACAGATACCTACTGCAACGCCCCCACCTATATACTCATGTTAGCCAAGGTCATTGAAAGCACTGATGTCAACTAACCTGAAGAATAAGGATGTTGAGGAGAGACAATCTGCATAATAGCTTTGAACTAGTGTTAAACATATCGGATAATGTGTCTCACTTTTCAAATCTTATAAGGAAATACGACACATCTAATTCAAGTTCAAAACTTCTACACATCGTCTGTATATAATTTGGAAAGCAGTATAAAATTCATGACAAATAATCATAATCAGACACAGATATTATCATCTTGAAGGCGGAAATAGATATGAATATAACACATGAGCATAAATACAAGTTAGGGGCCATAGTCGTCCACTTATACAACAAAAGAATAGCTACAAGGCTACTCAAAATAATATGTTTACAAAGGAGTTTCATATACATATAGCCACAAAAAGTACAACACTCAAGTAGTTTTCCCAAAAGTTAAGGATAATCCATGCTGGAGTCAAGAAAAATCACCTGAAATACCCCGGTCTGACCCAAGTACTATTTACACAAAGACAAAAAATAAACAGATCAGTCTAGATGTACTTATCTCATAAACTGGGATATAATAAGACACAGAAATAAATTTAGACTTAAATATGATAACAATAGTATCACACACAAAGGTGAGGCTCAAAAAAATGTCTCTAGTATATCTTAAATATATATATCAGAGTTATAAAAGAATGTCTCATTCAAAATTATATAGCTACTAACGGGTAATGAAACCTCATATCAAATCAAATCAACATTAAAATTGATATCTCATATAAAAACACACTCACAAGAAATGATATCACCTATTAAATCAATGCAAGATTGAAATCTCATATCAAAGCACATTCACAAGAAATGATATTACATATCAAATCAGCAAATTCCAGAAATCAGTAATTAGAAAACCATAATATCATAAAATGATCAAAAGATCTACCAGAACCGAAGTTCCTTAAACAAAGATCCGAAGATTCACCAGAACTGAAGTTCCTAAAACAATGATCCAAAGATCCACCAGAACTGAAGTTCCTAAAACAATGATCAGAAGATCCACCAGAACCAAATTCCTAAAATAAATGATCCGAAGATCCATAAGAACCGAAGTTTCTAAAACAATGATTCGAAGATCCAGTAGAACCAAAGAATGAATAAAAGATCCACCATAATCAAAATTGATCAAGTATGGTGTAAATTGCTACAAGCTAATAGTTATAAGTATTGAGCGACATGCCCCATAACCACTTGCTCTACTCAATTAGTTACGAACGAGTTGTATTGTCCACTAAAACAAAAGATGATCATTGCCACAGTTTTCAATTGAACGGGTCCAAAAATTAACCGTTGAAGCAAACACAAGGGATCATAGTCCTTGTTTTTACTAAGGCGTTTAATAAGATTTCTCATAATAATGAGAAAAAGGTTTATTAAATATATATTAGTAGTTTTGTAAATCAATTTATAAAATAACTTCATATAATGAAGACGAGTTAGAAACCAATTTGGAAAATAACTTCATATAATGAAGATAGAAAATGTTTAGTAAAAGATTTGCTATCTATTAATAAATTTGGAACCCTTCCATATAAGTTCAAAGTAATCTCATGTAATAACGATCGAAATGACAACCAAAATAAGAATTCACATTTTTATAACGTAAATTAAATTTCATAAATATCGATTATAAAATTCATTTTCAATGAATAAATCAAAAATTAGTAAAAATTGAGCTACATAAATCTACGAAGCAGAGAAACTAAATAGTCACAAAAAAAGCTGAAATGGGCCGAAACTCGACCAGGATAAAGCCTGTACGGATCTAAACTGTTGATCATGGTCTCCACCGGTCAACAGCAGAAAAACATGATGCAGACGTCCAAAATAAAATTTCAGATGCCTGAATTCACTTTCTAGAGAGTTATGTCTCTGTTTGAGACTCAGACTTTTGAATTGGAAAAGTCAAATGTCTAAATTGAAACTCAGACGTTTAAATGGAAAATTTCAGACTTTTGAATTGAGTTCCTTCAGTTTTTTTATTATTTGTAGTAGGTCAGACGTCTGAACTAAATTATTCAAACGTCAAAATCTAGGCCACAACATATTTTTGCGCAGATAATGCGCTCAAGTTGATATCGGAAAATGCCTGAAGGCTTGTAATGTTATATGCGCAAAAATGGAGCATCCAAGGCTTACTGAAACAACTTATAACACCCAAATCCCCAAGCACACCAAGAATCACAATGGAATTCAACAAAAATGAAATCAAAACCCATAAAAATGGAAACGTTGAAACATAAACCAATCAACAAAACCAAATACACAATTCATAAGCGAAATATACATGTGAAGAGCACATTAGACAAGCATGAATGCTTGAGGCATAGATGTGAGTTCATAGGAACTCACCTTTGATTGTTGGAAGCAAGGAGATGAATGAAGACTTAACCTGTAACAACCCAGAAAATCTGAGCCAATTTTAAAATTTTATTTTGGCAATTTTAGTGAATTTTGAATATTTAAAATGAATTATTTTAAATAATAGCGATGAGAAATTTATTTTGAATAGAATTAGAATGTACATATTTATAAAGATCGACGTTAGAATATAAATATTTTATTTTAATAATAAAAGGAATTGGAAATGGCGCGGTAGTTTGAAATTTTGATTTTAAATTTCAAATGAATGTACAGGATTCAAAATAAACCGGATTTTAGCGAAACAAAAAATATTAGAATCTATTTGAGAATATCTTTCCAACAAATCCGAAAAATTGAAATTTCATAGCGGGATATGCCCAGTTGAAAATTCGGAATAGTCGCTATGGAAATATATCCCTTAAAAATAGTCATTTTGCAAATGACCTCCCTTTTCAACGAAACCGCTTTTGTTGGATCTGTAGATGTCAAGTTATTGATAGATCCCAAAATTCATAATTTTTGAAATCAATATGTGAGCATGGCGGGAGATAACGTGTTTTGACAGTTTCAATCAATTTGGATCGACCTGAAAATGGCCAATTTTCAAACGGTCTCCAAAATTTGATGAAATTAGTTTTGTTAGGACCATAACATCAAAACATAGCCGGATTTAATTTTCTGGAATTTTTAGAGTCAGTTTGTGGTTTTGGTATATTAAAATGTGCGATCAAATTCAATATATAGATTTATATTTTAAATTTAGCAGAAACTGGTCATAACAGCCGAATTGGGTTACAAAACATATCCCATTGTGTTCGAAATAGGGGTATTAAGCTAGAGACGATAGTCGGTGGGTCTCGTTTGAAGTGTGTATACGAAGTCAACTTTATATGGAAAATAATAATATAATTAATGTATACAACTCCCTCACCCCCCTTGCCCTTCTCTCTCCATGTCCAGATCTCGAATTAGAAGAAAAAAAACCTAACTAAACCCATAAACCGCTACCTTCCCCCCACCTCGTTGACCTCAACCCCAGGCCGCCGCTCTGGCGCTTCCACCGCCGCCACTCCCCAAAATGCGTCACCACCTCCTCCTCCTCTGACCTTCTACGAACCCAAGCCCCCCGAAAACCCACTTGAAACCTCGTCGCAGCCCCTCCAGCACCCAAGCCCTGTCGTTGATGGCAAAACCGCCACCTCCGATCGCTTGACGCCCTACGGTGCACCTGAGCTGCCAAGCGGTAGCAAACCACCCCTCCCTCCCCCCCACTCTTCTAAAATCCAGCGGTAAGTTTTTCCTTATTTCTTCATTTTTAAGACCATTTAGAATGTGATTTTTAATACCATGAATCTGCGATTTTTAATACCATAAAGTTAATATTTTTGAAAGTAAAAAAGCAAAAAAATTTGAAAGTAAAAAGGTATGACTTTTAGTTTATTAGAAAATATATAATTTTTAGTTATATAAAAATATCATCTTTAGTTATATAAAGATATAAATTTAAGTTAGAAGGAGATATGAATTTTATCGATACGAAGCAGCATTTAAAAAAATACAATTTTTTATATATTTATCATAATAAAAATATTATTTTAATTATATGAAAAGTGAAAGAAAAATATAATCTTTACAATATATGAAGTGAAATAAAAATGTAATCTTTGTAATATATGAAGTGAAATAAAAATATGAACTTTATTTTTATCATGAAGCAATGAGAATAAAGGTTTGATTTTTATATGAGTAGCGGATTAAAAACAGTATTTTTATATAATAGAGAATATAAAAATATGATTTTTATATATGTAGCGAAATAAAAAAATATGATTTTTATTATATATATATAACTTCGAATTAAAAGTTCGATTTTTACATTTATAGATTTGAAATAAAAACGTGATTTTTATCCATATGGCATTGAAATAAAAATGTGATTTTTATTGTAAACAACGTGAAAAGGATTGCGATGGGACTAATTGGAAAAGAATCAAAATTCAAACCGTTTAGAAATAAACAATGGAGGAGTGGATCCCAAAGGTGAGAAATCCTCACTTTTAATTGATTTTCTAGTTGAAATATATACTAAGATGCAAATGGTGCTTAGCAGCACCCGACACCCATCGTCCACAGACCATGGATGACTTGTTTGTTTGATTGATGTGTTGTGAAAATTTATTGTTGTGATATGGAATGGAATAAAATATTTTATCATTAAAAATATTTTATAGTTAAAAATATAATTTTTAACTTGTATATGAATAAAATAAATATACATAAACAAATCTGACGATTTGTTTATGTAAACACATTTGACTGATATTGATTGAGACGATAAATTTTACACATCGCCCAACTACACAAATAAAATTCATTATTTGTTGTTTGAAACCCCAAACGGGTATTGGGATGATATATGACATTCACTAGTCCCAATAATTAGTTGTATGTCGATCGATTGATTGACAGGCTGTTATAAGCGTTGAATATAAATATTTGATGCTTATGCAGTGTAGAATGCACTTTGGATGATGGTTGACTGTGTTTGATTGTTGTTGCATACATGTGTGTATGAAATCCATATAATCAAATTATATGGTAATTGACTATGTCTGATTCCAGTTCAGAAAGAATAAATATTTTAAATTAACTAATATTTTAAAATAATGAATATTTTAAAATAATATTTAGTAAACGATCAAAGTCTGATTTTGATGTTTGATTTGGGATGGACACGAAAATATTTTAATATCTATAGCCGTGTTGATTAAATCGATGCCATTTTGACGTGAACAATATTTATATCGATTTTATTCATTTTTATAATGAACATTGAAAATGTAACGACCTACCATTTCAAAAGATTCAAATCGACAATAATCCACACATGTCTGACTTGAATTGCTCAAAATAGTAAATTGTTATATAAATTGGCAATACTTAACATATACAGCAAATAAATCAATCATAGAATCACAGATTGCAGACACAGAGTATTACAACATTTGCAGTGGAAATAACAACATAGTAGTTCATGAAGCTACTAGAAATAAACAAAGTCTCAAAACAAATACATAAGAGAGGTCCAAAATAGCGAAGTTGCTAACAAAACAAATAACATGAGTCTGAACGGAAATAACTGAATAACAGAAAACTGAATAGATAAATATCCAGCGAACTCCAACGGCTTCAGCTCCAAGAAGAATGCCTAAAGCTGCAACACTCAGGCTAACCCGAGAGTAAAGTAAAAACAAAACACTCGAGTCAGGACTAACATTCTCATGTAAGTAAACAATCTCAAGTGAAATGTCAACTAAATGCAAAAGTAACTTAAAGGATATCTGGGATCACTATCCTTTAAGGATCCGTTAAACTATTTACTACATAATAGAATACGATATGTACGAGAATGTCTTTCAGTAAAGTAAAGTATCAAAATAATTTAAGCGGGATTACCATATTACCCTTACACCATTTATATATATTCTCGTAGTCTATATAGTACAGTAAGCCCCTCCAAACCGGCGGGATACTCAGGGAGCACTCCATAGGTATGGTACAAAACAAACTTGTAGTGGGCGCGATCAGGATAAATATGACAAGGCACGCGAGGCAATACCCAGGGTAGGAATCTACCATTTACAGAACCGGACTGGTGGTGACGCATAGCCGCAACTACCGCCCACCTCGAACACACTTCGAATCAAAGGTGCGCACCAAATCAATCACAAAAGTAATAGAATGGGTTCGAAGAAGCATGCTCGATAAGGGGTATGACCCCATTGGTCTCGGTGTAGCTCCTGTTTTAGTCATTTTAAATATGACCCGAAAGTCCAGGCTATCCATTATCGTTCTCTTACTTCATTCCAGTAGCGTTCGTCAAACCATCCTACTTCATTCTGGAACTCCACCGCGTACACAGTTGTTAAAGTGGTTTTCGGTATTGGCATAGAGTATGACAATAGCCGATCCCGGTCTCTTTAACAACCAATTGTTTACATTTTTCACACCATGGTCATTATTTATAATTACTTTATAAAATCGTTTATAGGATATCTTAGATTTAAATAATTTTAGAAACATATGTATAATAAGTTAAAATAAAATATTTGTTAAATTACTTAAAAGCTTATTACTTTATTTGTATATAAAATACCTTGAAAAATAATTTTCTTTAAAAACAAACTCTAGATTTGAATAAAACTGATTTGATAACTTCTAAAAATACATATACATATTTTAACTTTTATTAACCAAAAGCATAATAAAATCTAAAATCCAAAATAATTTATAAGTAAAATATTTTATTATTTTAGAAAAATTTCAAAAATAGACCAGCGGTGTCCATATAATAATTTTCTACCTAGATCAAGTAATACGGATGTATATCATTTCAATCCGTCAAGTTTCAAATTCCGGGTGTGTATCATTTCAACCCGCATCCCAAATCAATTCAGTTTTGTCCTTAAATCTATACAGTAATTCGGGTATCTATCATTTCAACCCATAATGATTTTCTAAGCTAAAGGAAACTTGCAGTGTGAATTTCAACAATCAAATAGGCACAGAACGGTATCAATCATCTAGTTAACAAAATATCATTTCAAGTAATGTGTGTGTCGGTGTGTCATACCTACATGTAGAGTGCTAACATTTAAATAACATTTCAAATACAGTTATTTCACTTCCATGAAAATATTAGTCAGGTGTGAGTTGAACAACTCACCTTCAGTGGCGCAGAATAGAGACAACAACCGATAGACGCTGAAAAAGAACGACACCGAAACTTCACCGAACTGGACAAATAAATTACAGTCAAAACACGTATAAACCGAGTAGCGTTTGGAAAATAAATAAATAAATAAAAATAAAAATATTTTTTTATAACGTAAGGCGAAAGTACTAAAGTTTGTTTCATATGCATGATGTAGCGTACAACATACAACCAAATGCTTCCATCCTCTAATATATACATTAGGCGCATGGACATAATGTTATAAAAGGTGAGGCATGCAACTTTAAGGCTACAGTAAATGATTTAAGCAAACTTAACAAAATCATTTTTTTTATAAATAAATAAACGCATGGCATGACAAATGAACTTCACCAAACTAAGGTTCCTACCCCTATGAAACAGCCAAAACCATTAAAAGAAGGCTTCAGTTCCACTTCCAGTAACTTATTTTGAACATAGATTTTATAAATATATACAAGTACATGGTTCTAGCCTTTCACAATTCATAAGACAAACTAGTTTTTTTTTATAAGCTAAACTGATATGCTTTCACTGATTCAAGATTTCAAAACAAAATTTTAAAACAAAATACACATATATATAAACAAAACACGGTTTCGCATTTTTAACTTTAAAGCTCAACCCTTAAAAGAGGCTCGGTTGCATGAGTACAGTCATACCAATGTAGGCAGGTGGGTTCAATGCATCTCGACTGCTATTTTTTTTCTTAGAAACAGTACGATTTTCATAAAAATGGAAAAGAGGGTTGGTCAGAGTGGCAACGTATGGTTCAGGTGATGACTGTCGGTGTAGTAGCGACCATGTTTTTTTTAATAGCAGTGCGGTTTACAGACTAAACAAAGAAAAGAGAAGAAAATAGATCAGATGTTTATCTCGCTTAGATCTTTAACGTGAACTGAAATTCCAAGGAGAAAAGGTTGAGGAACAGCACGGGTTTTGTAGTTTACGACGAGGGTTTGAGCTGATAAAGAGAAGAACGAGAGATTTTTCCTTCTAGTTCAATGGTGGAAAATTTGATGTAAGAGGAAACAAAATGGCTACAGGCGAATGAGTTTCAAATGAAGATGAATAGTAGTTTATTACGTGCATTCCAAACAATCCGCATGGACGACGTGGTATACTCTTCGGCCAAAAAAAGAGGGATCTAAATAACTTTTCAAATGTTTTGAATTGTTGAACGTGCAAAAATGAAAGTCAGTATAGCATTTAAATTTCAAAGGCAAGACCAAAGAAATGGATGAAAATAAACTACACGTAACATGCAAATTGAATTGTGTCATGCGCCTCACCCTTTCATCCCACTTTCACTAATGGAGAAAAATATTCAAATTCAAGAAATTTAAACTACGGGGTCTGAAAGGATGGTGGAAACATAATGTAGCGCACCTGAGCTCTCAAACAAAACACAAGTATGGACACAAAACTCAAAAAAAATAAAATTACATAGGACAGAGTACCGATATAATACACTATTTTATTATTACGGTTGTCCATCGGACACCAAAATGCGTAAATGAGTATATCATGGTGACCAGCGCGACGAGACAAACGCGTTGATACAAAAATATCAGTGCCATGACTCTTCTGTCAAAATTCCAAATTTTATATTACGGTACGCTGTTTCTTTGTACGGAAAAATTCAAACGGAGCTAGAATTGTCCGAATTTCGCGAAATGAATTACGCCATCGTCATCAGAACGAGCAAAATATTTTTCTCATGTGCAAATATTTAGGTTTCAGAAATGACTTCGTTCGCTCAATATTTGAACCGACTTACGTTGAAATAACGCTACCAAATGGACTTTTAAATTTACCAACGAAATTGTACCACTAGCTATCTTTAAATGGACGCATACCAAAAATAAATTTTCTTCCGTTGTTCATATCGACCGTTAACATTCGAGACAAACTTTGATTTATTCGATGTTTAAAACGTAGAAAATGACGAATCGTTACACTCTCCCCCACTTGAAACTTTTCGTCCTCGAAAAGAAATGGAATTGGAAAAGTAACTTACAAGATAGAACGGAAATGATAGATTTGAATAGAAGAATACCTGAATCAAATAGTTCTGGGTTCGAAGCACATATGCTTTCCTCAGTCTCCCAGGTACAATCTCGATCGTCTGTACTCCACTGTACTTTGACCAAGTTGACAGATTTTCTTCTTAAATGTTTCATCCTACTATCGACAATGCGTAGTGGCTTCGTCTCGACGGTGAGATTCGACTCCACATCCAAAGTCTCTAACGTAGAGGGCTAAACAAATAAGGAAGGATCATGAAGGTACCTACGAAGATGCGATACGTGAAACACGTTGTGCACTCCCAACAATTTCTCAGCCAACTCCAATCTATAAGCCAAAGAACCAACTCTATCCAAGATACGAAAAGGACCAATGTATCTAGGAGCTAACTTCCCTTTTCAACCAAAACGAATCACATTCCTCAACGGTGAGATCTTAAGGAAAACTTGATCCCCTACATCAAATTCAAGATTCTTTCTCCGTCTGTCCGCATATTTCTTTTGCCTATCTTGAGCGATTCGCATCTTCCGTCTAATCTCCTCGACTTTCTCGGTTGCTTCCAATATCATATCAGGTCCAAGAATAAGGCGATCACCAGACTCAATCCAACAAGCTGGTGATTTACAAGGTCGTCCGTAAAGAGCGGTAAACAGAGACATCTCGATGCTTGCCTGAATTTAAAAGAACGGAATCCAATTGAATCAAATTTTGATTTAAACACAACTGATTCTAAATCTAAATAAAAGATATACCTGATAGCTGTTATTATAGGTGAATTCGACGAGATGGAGATGATCTTCCCAAGATCCTCCATAATCAAGGACACAAGCACGAAGAAGATCCTCTAGAACCTGATTTACCCGTTCCGTTTGACCGTCAGTTTGAGGATGGTAGGCAGTGCTGAGATTTAGATGGGTACCCAGAGCTTCCTGAAAATCTTTCCAAAATTTGCTAGTAAAGATAGGATCACGATCGCAAACTATACTGGATGGAACACCATGAAACCTTACAATCTCCTTCATATAAATCTCTGCTAAGCTTGTAGCTGTGCGACTAGCTTTGACCGAAAAAAAATGAGGGAATTTGGTCAATCGATCACCACTACCCAAATAGTCTCATTACCTCTCCTTGTCCTAGGCAAACCATCAATAAAATCCATAGAAACCTAATCCCACTTCGAAATAGGGATCTCAAGAGGTTGCAGCAATCCGGCGGTCTTCTGGTGATCAGCCTTGACCTGTTGGCAAGTGGCACAGTTACTAACGTATTTGGAAATATCCCGCTTCATGCCGCTCCACCAATACAACTTCTTCATATTCTGATACATCTTTGTGACACCGGGATGGATAGAAAGTCTGGAACGATGATTCTCCTTAAGAACTTCTTGCCTCAAGCCATCAACATTCGGAACACAAATACGATTATTTATTTGTAAAACCCCATGTTGATCAATATGAGCCCCTTCTTCATTATGTTGATCTCCTTCTCTATTATGAATATTATCCTTCATGAGCTTAATCATTTCATCACCATCTTGTTTGGCTATTATACGGTCCATAAGAGATGAAGTAGCCACTATCTGATACAACATGGCCTTCTTTCGACTCAATGCATCCGCTACCACATTGCCTTTCCCTGGTGTTTAATTAATGTCGAGGTCATAAGCTGCTAAGAACTCGAGCCACCTAACTTGCCTTTGATTCAGATCTTTCTGGGAAAAAATATACTTAAGCAACTGATGATCGGTAAAAAGTTCAAACTTAGTACCTAAAAGATGGTGCCTCCATAACTTCAAAGCAAACACAACAGCGAGCAATTCCAAATCATGAGTGGCATAATTAATTTCATGTGTCTTCAGCTGGCGACTAGCATAAGCAATAACCTTCCCATTCTGCATCAACACAGCACCCAATCCTTCTTTACAAGCATCTGTGTATACCGTTAATCCTTCACTTCCATTTGGAACGGTAAGAATAGGAGCAGAGTTAAGCTTTTGCTTCAACTCATTAAATGCAGCTTCACACTTATCGCTCCAATCAAACTTGGCATTTTTCCGAGTCAAAGCAGTAAGAGGGGCAGAAATTTGAGCAAAATTCTCGATAAATCTTCTATAATAACCGGCTAGGCCTAAAAAGCTATGGATGTCAGTCGGAGTCCTAGGTCTCTCCCAATCCTGAGATAAAATAGGGTGAATGAGTTCTGAAGAAGGAAAAGAATTCAAATAACAAAAGAAAGGTGGAAATACTTACATTAATCGCAGCGATCTTAACTGGGTCAAGGGAAACTCCATTCTCTGAAACAATGTGCCCAAGGAATCGGACTTCATCTTTCCAGAAATGGCATTTAGAGAATTTGGCTTTCAACTGATGGTTTCTAAGTGTTTGAAGAACAAAGGTCAAGTGTGCTAGATGCTCCTTCTCAGACTTAGAAAACACAAGAATGTCATCGACGAAGACAAGGACAAACTGGTTAAGAACATCTCGAAAAACTCGATTCATAAGATCAACAAAGAAAGCTGGAGCATTGGTTAATCCAAAAGGCATTACTAACCATTCGAAAAATCCACTATCGGTTCGGAAATCTATCTTGGGAATACTCTCCTCGGCTACTCTAAGCTGGTGGAAACCAGTAGCCAAATCAAGCTGAGAGAAAACTTTAGCTCCATAAAGCTGATCGAACATATCATTAATACGAGGCATGGGATAACGATTCTTCATTGTGAGTTTGTTCAGCTCTCTATAATCAACACACATCCTTAAAGAACAATCAGACTTGGTGACAAAAACAACTCCCCATTCAGAAAAACTAGGTCTAATCAGACCTTTGGAAAACAAATCATCAATCTGGTTCTTCAATTCAACTTTCTCCTTAGGTGCCATTCGTCTGAGAGGAAGGACAACTGGACGGGCCCCAGGAATAAGGTCAATACGAAATTCAATTTCAGGCTTAGGTGGAAGAGAAGTGACCTCACCAAATACATCAGGAAAATCCTTGACTATAGGAGTATAGTCAGGGTCACTAGGATGAGAGTCAAGAGAGAATATAAAGCTGCCTGCATAGTCCTGAGGCATTCGACATTCGATGACTAAGGATTCTCCAAGATCACTTACCAAAGAAATAGTTCGGGCCTTGTAGGAAATAGTGGCATCATACTTCCTAAGCCAATCGCCACCAAGCAGAATGTCGAAGGCATCAAAACCCAAAACATAGAAATCTCCAGTAAAATGACGTCTATTATAAAGGAGTTTTACCCCTCTACAAATCATACTCAGGATGGCGGGACCGCCAATAGGGTTAGACACACATAAAGGTTCAGTTGCTACTTGAGGATGCAAAAGGTGCTCAAACTTATCACAAAGGTCAATAGAAATAAAACTATGCGAGGCTCCAGTATCAAAAAGAACACGAATAGGCAAATCGAATAAAGTAAAAGTGCTCTGAAGGGTACCTTGGTCATCAGGAGTAGCGGGAGTAGTAGAAGATGTCATGGCAAAGACTCCACTCGCCTTGCCTCTTTGCTGGGTGGGACAGTCCTTCTTAAAATGACCAGGCTGCAAGCAAATGTGGCATAAGTTGGTCCGAGTCGTCTGAGGTGGAGGGATGGCGGCTTTGGAATTGGTTGGACAATTGGTGGAATAATGGCCCTTCTGATTGCACTTGAAGCAGGTGATATTAGATAAGTCGGTAGGATTCTTACCAATGCCCTGAGTCTTCTGCCAGTTACTCTTGTGCTGCTCAAATTTTGACTTCCTTTTCATAGAATTGTCAGAACATCCCTGTGACTTAGATGACTGCACCGCCTGTTTCTGCTTTCCTTTATTGCTGGGGTTCTCAAATCTGATCGCCATATCGACGAGATTAGTAAAAGTTCCACGGACATGGCTAATCAAGCGGTCATAAAACTCTGGTTTGGCACCACGAATAAACTTTTCATTCTTCTGCAGTGGGGTTTCAATCAAATTGGGACCATATTTTGAGAGTTCATTAAATTTTCTTTCGTATTCCGTGAAAGTCATATCACCCTGCTCTAAATCCATGAACTCTCTGTAAAGCTGAGTCTTCCCCGAGTCAGGCATCCACTTTGCCACAAAGACATCCCTGGAAAGAGATTGATTTAAAATCAAGATAGATTCGAAGAAAGAGAAACCAAGATAGGAAGAACAAGCTTAAGATTTACCTGAACTGCTGCCAGGTAATGTTTGTTTCGATGGTATTAGCTGTAACTGTTCGCCACCAATTATATGCAGCACCCTTCATCTGCCAAGTGGCAAATTGACGCATCTGAGTGTCAGTGATAACAAGACCAGTGAAAATCCTCTCGAGATTATCCAACCACTGCTCAGCTTCTCCGACACCTTCTAAACCCGTGAATTTGGTACCTCCTAGCTGATCATACTCTTTGCAAAGCTTAGTAAACCGGGTTGGTTGGGTTGGCTGAATAACTGCTGCGGCCCCAACTAGGCCACCTCCCCGACCCCTACCTCTGCCATTCCTTCTAGTACTCATCTGGAAAGGTTCAAACGAATCTTTAGAAAAAGAGGTAAAGATTGCAGTCAAAAGAAAACAAAAGAAATCTACACCGGGGGTTTGAGGGTCGAATGAATATAATTCTATGATTAATTTTCTCACTCTAGAGTATTAGTACCCTATCTCTAATCAGATTTACTCTATATGCTAAGTTTGCTAAAAACATCGCTCTGATACCACTTGTAACGACCTACCGTTTCAAATGATTCAAATCGACAATAATCCACACATGACTGACTTGAATTGCTCAAAATAGTAAATTGTTATATAAATTGGCAATACTTAACATATACAACAAATAAATCAATCACATATTGCAGACACAGAGTATAACAACATTTGCAGCGGAAATAACAACACAGTAGTTCATGAAGCTACTAGAAATAAACAAAGTCTCAAAACAAATAAATAAGAGAGGTCCAAAATAGTGAAGTTGCTAACAAAACAAATAACATGAGTCTGAACGGAAATAACTGAATAACAGAAAACTGAATAGATAAATATCCAGCAAACTCCAACGGCTTCAGCTCCAAGAAAAATGCCTAAAGCTGCAACAATCAGGCTGACCCGAGAGTAAAGTAAAAACAAAACACTCAAGTCAGGACTAACATTCTCATGTAAGTAAACAAACTCAAGTGAAATGTCAACTGAATGCACAAGTAACTTAAAGGATATTTGGGATCACTATCCTTTAAGGATCCGTTAAACTATTTACTACATAATAGAATACGATATGTACGATGATGTCTATCAGTAAAGTAAAGTATCAAAATAATGTAAGCGAGATTACCATATTACCCTTACACCGTTTATATATATTCCCGTAGTCTATACAGTACTATAAGCCCCTCCAAACCGGCGGGATACTCAGGGAGCACTCCATAGGTACGGTACAAAACAAACTCGTAGTGGGCGCGATCAGGATAAATATGACAAGGCATGCGAGGCAATACCCAGTGTAGGAATCTACCATTTACAGTACCGGACTGGTGGTGACGCATAGCCGCAACTACCGCCCACCTCGAACATACTTCGAATCAAAGGTGCGCACCAAATCGATCACAAAAGTAATAGAATGGGTTTGAAGAAGCATGCTCGATAAGGGGTATGACCCCATTGGTCTCGGTGTAGCTCCTGATTTAGTCATTTTAATTTTGACCCGAAAGTCAAGGCTATCCATTATCGTTCTCTTACTTCATTCCAGTAGTGTTCGTCAAACCATCCTACTTCATTTTGAAATCCACCGCGTACACAGTTGTTAAAGTGCTTTTCGGCATTGGCAGAGAGTATGACAATAGCCGATCCCGGTCTCTTTAACAACCAATCGTTTACATTTTTCACACCATGGTCATTATTTATAATTACTTTATAAAATCGTTTATAGGATATCATAGATTTAAATAATTTTAGAAACATATGTATAATAAGTTAAAATAAAATATTTGTTAAATTACTTAAAAGCTTATTACTTTATTTGTATATAAAATACCATGTAAAATAATTTGCTTTAAAAGAAAACTCTAGATATGAATAAAACTGATTTGATAACTTCTAAAAATACATATACATATTTTAACTTTTATTAACCAAAAGCATAATAAAATCTAAAATCCAAAATAATTTATAAGTAAGATATTTTATTATTTTAAAAAAAATTCAAAAATAGACCAGCGGTGTCCATATAATAATTTTCTACCTAGATCAAGTAATACGGATGTATATCATTTCAATCCGTCAAGTTTCAAATTCCGGGTGTGTATCATTTCAACCCGCATCCCAAATCAATTCAGTTTTGTCCTTAAATCTATACAGTATTTCGGGTATCTATCATTTCAACCCACAATGATTTTCTAAGCTACAGGAAACTTGAAGTGTGAATTTCAACAATCAAATAAGCACAGAACGGTATCAATCATCTAGTTAACAAAATATCATTTCAAGTCATGTGTGTGTTGGTGTGTCAAACCTGCATGTAGAGTGCTAACATTTCAATAACATTTCAAATACAGTTATTTCACTTCCATGAAAATATTAGTCAGGTGTGAGTTGAACAACTCACCTTCAGTGGCGCAGAATAGAGACAACAACCGATAGACGCTGAAAAAGAACGACACCGAAACTTCACCGAACTGGACAAATAAATTACAGTCAAAACACGTATAAACCGAGTAGCGTTTGGAAAATAAATAAATAAATAAAAATAAAAATAAATTTTTTTATAACGTAAGGCGAAAGTACTAAAGTTTGTTTCATATGCATGATGTAGCGTACAACATACAACCAAATGCTTCCATCCTCTAATATATACATTAGGCGCATGGACATAATGTTATAAAAGGTGAGGCATGCAACTTTAAGGCTACAGTAAATGATTTAAGCAAACTTAACAAAATCATTTTTTTATAAATAAATAAACGCATGGCATGACAAATGAACTTCACCAAACTAAGGTTCCTACCCCTATGAAACAACCAAAACCATTAAAAGAAGGCTTCAGTTCCACTTCCAGTAACTTATTTTGAACATAGATTTTATAAATATATACAAGTACATGGTTCTAGCCTTTCACAATTCATAAGACAAACTAGTTTTTTTTATAAGCTAAAACTGATATGCTTTCACTGATTCAAGATTTCAAAACCAAATTTTAAAACAAAATACACATATATATAAACAAAACACGATTTCACATTTTTAACTTTAAAGCTCAGCCCTTAAAAGAGGCTCGTTTGCATGAGTACAGTCATACCAACGTTGGTAGGTGTGTTCAATGCATCTCGACTGCTAAAAATATTTTTTTTCTTAGAAATAGTACGGTTTTCATAAAAATGGAAAAGAGGGTTGGTCAGAGTGGCAACGTATGGTTTAGGTGATGACTGTCGGTGTAGTAGCGACCATGGTTTGGTTTTTTTTTTTTAATAGCAGTGCGGTTTACAGACTAAACAAAGAAAAGAGAAGAAAATAGATCAGATGTTTACCTTGCTTAGATCTTTAACGTGAACTGAAATTCCAAGGAGAAAAGGTTGAGGAACAACACGGGTTTTGTAGTTTACGACGAGGGTTTGTGCTGATAAAGAGAAGAACGAGAGATTTTTCCTTCTAGTTCGATGGTGGAAAATTTGATGTAAGAGGAAACAAAATGGCTACAGGCGAATGAGTTTCAAATGAAGATGAACAGTAGTTTATTACGTGCATTCCAAACAATCCGCATGGACGACGCGGTATACTCTTAGGCCAAAAAAGAGGGTTCTGAAGAACTTTTCAAAAGTTTTGAACTGTTGAACGTCAAAAATGAAAGTCAGTATAGCATTTAAATTTCAAAGGAAAGACCAAAGAAATGGATGAAAATAAACTACACGTAACATGCAAATTGAATTGTGTCATGCGCCTCACCCTTTCATCCCACTTTCACTAATGGAGAAAAATATTCAAATTCAAGAAATTTAAACTACGGGGTCTGAAAGGATGGTGGAAACATAATGTAGCGCACCTGAGCGCTAAAAAAAACACAAGTATGGACACAAAACTCAAAATAAAATAAAATTACATAGGACAGAGTACCGATATAATACACTGTTTTATTATTACGGTTGTCCGTCGGACACCAAAATGCGTAAATGAGTATATCATGGTGACCAGCGCGACGAGACGAACGCGTTGATACAAAAATATCATGACTCTTCTGTCAAAATTCCAAATTTTATATTACGGTACGCTGTTACTTCGTACGGAAAAATTCAAACGGAACTAGAATCGTCCGAATTTCGCGAAATGAATTACGCCATCATCATCAGAACGAGCAAAATATTTTTCTCATGTGCAGATATTTAGGTTTCAGAAATGACTTCGTTCGCTCAATATTTGAACCGACTTACGTTGAAATAACGCTATCAAATGGACTTTTAAATTTACCGACGAAAATGTACCACTAGTTATCTTTAAATGGACGCATACCAAAAATAAATTTTCTTCCGTTGTTCATATCGACCGTTAACATTCGAGACAAACTTTGATTTATTCGATGATTAAAACGTAGAAAATGACGAATGGTTACAGAAAAGGAATTGATTTAAAATATAATGTTTTGAAAATATTATCATTTTTATATCGATGATATGGAATATTCAATTTTGATTTGAAATTGAATATGAAGTTGAAATCATTTTGAAAACGAATTCAAAACGATTTATAAAATACATTTTAAATGGAAATCGATGAAATATATTATATATATATAATAAAACGGCCTGAATAGAATGCGTTGCGCTGCGGTAGTTCGCGAATTTCGACCATTGACTTCGAATCGATATTACGGGAGATCCGACCGTCGGATTCTCCTAAAATTAAACCGTTGGCTTCGTATCGAAAAGAGCTTTTTAAAGAATATTAGAGATTTGAAATCTAACGGTTGAATTTGGAATTATTTCCAAATCAAATTTGGAAAGGGTCATTGTAAGTGCAGTTCGATGGCCATTTATGGAAATCGACTGTAAGGGCCTTGATAAAATTATTAAAAATATCAATAATTGGTGTAACATCATAAGAAATGATTTGGAAAGAATTGGGATGAAAATTTCCATATTTGAAAAGATAAAAATATATTTTTATCGAAATGAACTAGTTTGAAATCGAATAATAAATCGAATATTTTTAAAATTAATTAATTGGATTTGAAATTGTTTTTAAAAATAACCAGGATTTCCAATATATGAATTGGAATGGATTTAAACCGAAATTATCTTCCAACTATTTCGATATTGGATTCCGTGATTAAATGGATATTGTGGAGGAATTTGGAAGATATATATATCGTTATTCCAATACGATATTTGTTGGTTTCAGAATTTGATATTGAATATAAGCCGACATATTTTCTATTCAGAGCCTTGTATTTAATATCAAATTGGATTTTGGGTTGACGTGAATGGTATCATTAATAATACTGTTCTTAAACCCAATGGAGTTGAGAAAATTAGAATTTGACTGGAGATTAGATATGTTGAATGGTTATTGGGTATTGATCTGATGTTGGTTTCGGCCTTCGGGGTTAATACTTTGGGAATTGTTCTCTTACTAAGTTACGGTTAGAGGCTAAAGTGAATTGGGTTTATTGTAAACTGTGTTTTTAACAACGTTCATTCTTTAACCCAATTTACGGTGAAATGTGATTTGGAATTTATAAATCTTTTTTATTAAGATTTAACGGGAATTTCCAGAGTAACGGTTTTCCAATTTAATATATTAAATTGGAATTGAATGGAATACGATTGATAATAATCGAAGTGAACATCTGTGGAGGAAGACTGTTAATACATATGGAATTTAGAAGGCTTTGCCGTTATTCCATTTATATTATTAGTCGGATACGGAAATTAATATCTATTATATATTGATTTGTTTTTCCATGAAAATTCCATAATTAATGGAATGTGATTTGGGTTTATCGTGAATGGTGTTTTAAATAACACTTGTTTTTTAACCCGATTAACGATGGAATACGATTTTTGGTTTGTCATGAATGGTATCTTTAATAATACTGTTCTTAAACCCAATGGAGTTAAGAAAATTAGAAACTAATTCGAGATTAGCCAAGTTGAATGGCTTCCTGGGTATTGATCTAATGTTGGTTTCGGCCTTCAGGGTTAATACTTAGGGAATTGTTCACTTGCTAATTTACGGTTAAAAGTTAATGGAATGGAATGTGATTTTGGGTTTATCTTGAATTGTGTTTTAAATGACATTGGTTCTTTAACCCAGTTAAAGACAGGATATGGTTTCCTAAGTTAAACAATCCTAACTATTGATTATTGGTAAGATTAAATCCAAGTGGAGTTTTAGTTCATCTTTAATTAGATTGAAATGATATCCAAAGGAAGATTAAAGAATAAATTTAAAGAATTTATCTTTGATAAAATTAATGGGAACCTTTCCCAAATTATAAGAATATTTGAATGAAAGAATATTCTGAATTGGAATGAGGCGTATGTTGTATTTTTATAGCACTTATTTATTATATACGTGAATTATTCGGAAAGACCGGGTTTATCCCATTCTGAATAACCGATTCGACGATGTGTCGAGGATGAAGACGGTGGTTGAAGACTGGAGGTCTTCACATCGTTTGGATGATTACTGATGTCTTGATTCGGCTGTACACCCAAGGTGAGGTAATAAGTAGTGATCGTCCAGACGTACTTGGAGATCGACGGATATGCGAGGGCGTCTCCCTTGTATTGGACATATGGGGAGGAATAAGGTGCCTCCGGTTTCGCTCAGACCCAGAACGAACTTGTAAATGGATGTGTGTCTGACATCGGATTTCATTCTGTGTGATTGATAGACATCGTTTGCATAGCATGAATTGCCTGTGTGGCATGTTGAGATGCAAATGATCAAGACTTCTGTTGAAAAGTAGAGTCTTGTGGTTGATGATCAAAGCACGACTTTGATATAGCGTAGCTTTGTGTAGCTTTGATTCGCGCGCCTCACACGACAGTGTGAACCAGAAACGGGAGAGGACCTCAGGGAGGGCATGCGTTTCCTTCTAGCTAGGAGTGGTGTCAGCGTTTTGCACACCCTGACATTTTACTTATGTGGATGATGGATAGGAGGCACTTCAGTTATATTGGTCGATCCGGGGCCGATGGAGTCATTTGGCTCATTTACGCCCCATAGGGCGGGGAAACTTAGTGTTCAGGCATTTAAATCCACATCGAGTGGACCGGCCCTGACGATCCAAGGGACGATGCGTTCTGTTCCTGAGGCTCGGGCCAGAGAGTCTCGAAGCGGTAAGGATGATCCCTTGCCTGTGTTCACAGATGGAAATCCAACTTCCAATATGACATTTTGAGGTTTTAATTGTAAACCTATATATGGCGACATAGTGGTATGGGGCACTTATGCCGTCTATGATTGATACTTATGATTGAAATTGTTTTGACACTATACAGTTGTAGTAATAATAAAATATGAAATTTTACTTACCAAGGATTCTTCGCTATTATAAGGTAAAAACTCTATCCTTCGGCTTGCGTTTCATTGTGTGATGGGACCTGAGTCTTGTAATAGCTTCATTTTCTTTATTTAGCATTGCGCTGCTGTTTTATGCACTGGTATTCTTGGAAGGAAACCCGTTCAGTGTTATATGGCGTGGTCCCTTGATTTACCTAAATTTAAAATCAAATTTATAACTGTTTTAGTTCTCACACCAGTCACATGATTGACCTGGAGTTTATTGTTTTGACCTAAACTCTGGGTGCTCCTATTTTCCGCACGGGTAGCTAGTAGTTTTGATTTTGCATATTTATATTCACAGGATCCAGGTTTACAGCTGGAATGATATTCGGAAAGCTCTGTATCTGTATATTCCTTTCAGTTGTGTTTTATATTGTTTTCTGATGCATTGTAATTTGTAAATCTCTGATATTTTTTCTAATGTAAAATATTTATTTATACTCTGTATATTCTTGTATTCTGATGGAATTGTTTTAATAAGAAATGAAATGTTTTTCTGTTTGTGTTCTGATTCGTCTTGTTCTCAAAGCAATCCGGGCTTTCCTTCACGGGGAAGTTCAGGTGTTACATGTGGTATCGGAGCTTTGGTTTACAGAGCTCGGAGAACAAGACATGTTAGAACCAAATGAAAGAATTCATCAGAGATTGGATTAGTAATATCCAATGAGAATGACTCGTTAGAGATGGGTTCAGTAGTATCCTAGAATGAGTTGGAAGAGAGTTGTCTTCAAAAAAATTGAAAGCAAGTTTTGTTTTGAAATTTTAAACTTTGTTATTTGTGTTTGAATTTTTAATTTTTTATATTGATTTGGCAATCAAGTATATGAAGATTCTACATATACGTCAGATCCACGTGTATACGAAGTCTTAATATAGTGGATAGATATAAAATCACACTCTAGTCGCCCGGAGATGGTTCCGTTGATCGCTATAGTACGTACATCATTAGAATTTATGTTCATGTTTCGAAAGTGGGATACTTGTATAATTCCAATTGGCTGGTGTGAGAACCAAAACTAGATAGGGCTTATTGCTGTGAATTGGCATCAAAAACATGATTTTTTTGTATATATGTCAAAATTATGAATTTGAAACACTAATCAACTAATTGATTGATGATTGTGGTGTGTGATTATTTATTTAAATCAACATATAGATGTAAGGTAAATTTAGGCCCAATTGAACCAATCCTGAACTGCATTGAAAAATGTTTGAAATTGCATGCATATACATGTGTATCCATTGAACAGGTCATTGCAAAGAGGCTAGAGCAGAGGAATAAAATTGTTTGCTCGACAAATAGGTACATGTTTATTTTACTTCTTGGGGTTTTTGATGATTTTATGAGCCAATTGGCTAGCAGCTTGGCTGTTTCTTTTTCTTTTTGGATTAGAAAGACCTGTATGGCAGTTTCGGGATTTACCCGGTGCTCCTGTACAGGGGAGGTTATGGCGAAATTTTTCGAAAATTTAGGGTGTTAGCCAAATTTTCGAAAAATTTGAGAAGTTCTTAGAAACTGAAAAGTTGAAGAACTTAAGCCATAATGAAAGCTGAGTTGGTTTGTAAAACAACTTTCAGCTCCGTTGACGAAAAGATATTAAGTTGGGGAGATCGTAACAACCTGGATAATCTGAGACAATTTAAAATTTTTATTTTGGCAATTTTAGTGAATTTTGAATATTTAAAATGAATTATTTTAAATAATAGCAACAAAAAATTTATTTTGAATAGAATTAGAATGTATATATTTATAAAGGTTGACGTTAGAATATAAATATTTTATTATAACTATAAAAGGAATTGGAAATGGCGCGGTAGTTTGAAATTTTGATTTCAAATTTCAAATGAATGTACCGGATTCAAAATAAACCGTATTTTAGCAAAACCAAAAATATTGTAATCTATTTGAGAATATCTTTCCAACAAATCCAAAAAATTGAAATTTCATAGTGGGAATAAAAGTTATGCCCAGTTGAAAATTCGGGATAGTCGCTATGGAAATATAAACCTTAAAATTAGCCATTTTGCAAATGACCTCCGTTTTCGATGAAACCACTTTTGTTGGATCCGTGATGTCAAGTTATTGCTAGAATCCAGAATTCATAAATTTTGAAATCAATATGTGAGTGTGGCGAAGGAAAACGTGTTTTGAAGTTTTAGTCAATTTGGATCGGCCAGAAAATGGCAATTTTTCAAACGGTCTCCAAATTTGATGAAATTAGTTTTGTTAGGACCATATCGTCAAAACATAGCCAGATTTATTTTTCTTGAATTTTTAGAGTAAGTATGTGGTCTTAGTAAATTAAAATGTGCGATCAAATTCAATATATAGATTTATATTTTAATTTACTGGAAACTGGTCGTAACAACTGAATTGGGTTACGAAACATATACAATTGTGTTCAGAATGAGGGTATTACACTAGGGACGACAGTCGGTGGGTCTCGTTTGAAGTTTGTATATGAAGTCAATTTTATATGGAAAAATAATATAATTATTATATATGACTCCCTCACCCCCTTTGCCATTCTCTCTTCACGTCCAGATCTCGAATTAGAAAAAAAGAAAGAAAACCTAACTAAACCCGTAACCCACTACCTCCCTCCCCCCCCCCCCCCCGTTGACCTCAACCCCAGGCCGCTGCTTCGGCGCTACCACCGCCGCCACTCCCCAGAACGCTTCGCCACCTCCTCCTCTAACCTTCTACGAACCCAAGCCCCCCGAAAACCCACCTGAAACCTCACCGCAGCCCCTTCAGCACCCAAGCCCCGCCGCTGATGACTGAACCGCCACCTCCGATCGCCTGACGCCCTCCGGCGCAACTGAGCTGCCACGCGCGAGAAAACCCCCCCACCACTCTTCTAAAATCCAGCGGTAAGTTCTTCGTCTTTTCTCCGTTTTTAATACCATTAAGAATGTGATTTCTAATATCATGAATCTGCAATTTTTAATACCATAAAGTTAAGATTTTTGAAAGTAAAAAGAAAAGATTTTTGAAAGTAAAAAGATATGATTTTTAGTTTATAAGAAGATATATAATTTTTAGTTATATGAAAATATCATCTTTAGTTATATAAAGATATAAATTTAAGTTAGAAGGAGATATGAATTTTATCGATACGAAGTAGCATTTAAAAAAAGTATGATTTTTTATATATGTAGCATAATAAAAATATGATTTTTATTATATGAGAAGTGAAATAAAAATATAATCTTACAATATATGACGTGAAATAAAAATATAATCTTTACAATATATGAAGTGAAATAAAAATATGAACTTTATTTTTATCATGATGTAGTGAGAATAAAGATTCGATTTTTATGTAAGTAGCAGATTAAAAATAGAATTTTTATACAATAAAGAATATAAAAATATGATTTTTATATATGTAGCAAAATAAAAATATTTGATTTTTATTATATATATATATAACACTTCGAAATAAAAATTCGATTTTTACATATAAGGATTTGAAATTAAAATGTGATTTTTATCCATATGGCATTGAAATAAAAATGTGATTTTTATTGTAAACAACATGAAAAGGGTTACGATGAGACGTAGGTGAGAAGTTTTCTAGATTAGCGGGCTATTATTGAAAGCTTATTAAGGACTTTGCAAGGATATCAGCCCCACTCACCTGGCTAACAAAGATGAACTTAGCTTTTTCGTGGAGCATTTATTGTTGGGATGCCTTTCAGTGATTAAAGAGGGATCTGACATAAGCCCTAGTTCTGACTCTCCTCGATGGATGCAAGATGTTTTCGGTCTACACAGATGCTTGTGGCACAAGACTTGGTGCCGTTCTGATGTAAGAAAGAAGTATAGAATTCTATGGTAGCTGACAATTGAGAGTTCACGAGAACTGTCCTACCCATGACCTAGAGTTGGCTGCTAAAGTGTTCGCATTAAAGTCTTGGCGACATTATTTACTTGAAGAGAGATTTGAGCTATTTACGAATCATAAGTCGATCAAATATTTTTTCTCACAGAAGGATCTCAACCTAAGGCAGCAACGGTGGATGGATTACCTAGCGTCCCACGACTTTGAGACAGCTTATACCCTAAGCAAGGGTTATGTAGTGGTGGATACGCTGAGTTTACAGCGGATGACTTGGAGTCCTCTATTTGTAGAGTGGTGAATCTTGGATTTTTATATCAACCTTCGATTTAAGCCATCTATGAATTTCACACTTGGATTATTGCATCATTAGAGGTGCGACCTACTCTCATAGAGCTCATTGGATCTACGCAGCGAGAGAACCCGCATATCGAGGACATCATAAATAAGCTTAATAGAGGAGAGACATTTATTCACCTATGTAGATACTCCATGGATGATAAAGGGTGGCTATGATGAGATGAAAGGCTTTATGTTCCTCGAGATAGAGATTTGTTGAGGACGGTCCTTGAGGAGGCTCACCACTGTCCGTTGACTATCCATCAGCGCGGCGATAAGATGTATCGAGATATAAAGAGAATTTTCTTTTAGGTTGGTATAAAGAAGGATGTGGCAGAATTTATAGCTCGATATTTGACTTGCCAATAAGTAAAGGATGAACAAAGGAAACCTGGCAGATTGCTTCAACACTTGGATGTCCCAAAATGGAAGCGGGAGAGTGTATCTAAGGATTTCATTGATGGATTGCCTCCATGAAGGAAGGGCAATATGAGCATTTGGGTGATAGTAGATGGACTTACGAAGAGTGCTCACTTTGTTCTTGTCAAAAGCAAGAGGACAACATCCTGGCTAGCATAAGTATACCTTCGAGAGATAGTCCAACTTCATGGGGTACCTTCTAGTGTAGTAAGCAATAGTGATCATATTTTAACTAGTGAGTTCTGTAAGAGCTTACAAGAGGCATTAGGTGCAAAACTACGCTTCAGCATAACATATCACCCTCAGACCGATGGATAGACTAAGAGTGTGAATAGGGTTCTTGAGGATCTTCTGAGATTGTGTATCCTAGATTTTGGAGGAACTTGGGAGGAGCATTTCCCATTGGTTGAGTTTGCCTACAACAACATATATCAGTCGAGCATAAGCATGGCACCCTTCATAGAATTATATGGATGACCTTGCAGATCGCCTACTTGTTGGTGGGAGTCTACAGACAGACTTATACTTGGACCTGAGATGGTTCGAGAGACTTCTGAGAAGATTGATCTTATCCACCAGAAAATGAAATCAGCTCAGGACAGACATAAATCATATGCCAATAAAGGAGAACCGATCTAGAATTCAAAGCAGGAGATATTGTCTTCATTAAAGTATCACCTTTGAGGAATATAGTTCATTTTTGCTCAGTAGGGAAGTTGGCACCAATATACGTAGCACCATTCCTTACAGTGGAGAGGATAGGTCAGATGGCCTATAGAGTTAGATTGCCAGAGAGGCTGGCAGGTGTACACAAAGTGTTCCATATTTCCCAATTGAGGAAATTTCTACATGATGCAACAAAGAGAGTGGAGCTGAGCATACATGAAGATGTAGAGGTTGAGAAGGAAGCATCAGTAAGTAGAGTTCCTACTTATATTCCTACATCAGAGATTAAGAAACTACGCAACAAAGAAATTAGATTAGTGAAGGTACAATGGGGAGAAGACCATGAAGATGCGACGTGGGAACCCGAGACAATATTCGTGCTTCTTATCCTTTTGTTTTTGAGAGTACGTTCTTGATTTCTTTTTCCAAGCTTTAGGCTCACATTTGCTTCTATCTTTCAAGTATGTTTATACTATCGTTCGAACCTTCGACCCTTAGGAAAAAACCAATGGCTAGAAGCATGTGTTTGAGACATGTTATGAATGATGGTTACAAATGTTTGCTAGTGATTGCCCGTGGATGCATGTATGAACATTAGGCACTAGACCGGATCAAGCACTTACATATTGCATATGGACGTGTGTGCATTTTTATTTTCTATGGATGAATCATCATACAGATGTTGCATTTTGGTGAATGATTGTGCACACATATAGAGCTTATATGTTATACTAGAACTCTTTTTGCTTACATATTGGATACATTGACAAACGTATGTTGCATTAAGGAGGTCAACTGAATCAGTCGACCACCAGATTTTCGCATTAGTGTAGGGACATATACACACAACACCTTTGCATGTGTTCATACAAGCATTACAAATTTTTAAGGAAAATGGGATGAATGAGTAGATGGTTATAGGTGGTTGTAAGAATAATAACGTTCTTCTTAAATTGGAGATTTCGAGGACGAAATCCTTTAAGTAGGGGAAACTGTAACACCCTAAATTTTAATATAACATAACAATACTGTAAAGCCAATAAAATGAATATTTATATAATTAAATATTCAGAATTAAGTAAAACAGGCTTTAACGTGGCGTTCTGGTTCAGATAGACCCCAAGAACGCATAAATCAGATAACGTATGAAGAAGCTATAAAGATAAGAAGGTTGTATATATATATAAGCAGGTTATATATTAATATATTCAAAATAATTTGAATCAAAAAACAACGCAGGAAGTGGACCGTTAGTGGTCTACTCATAACGGTCTTTGGTCAAACTATGGGTGGATCCGGTAGGTAGGGGTCAACCCAACAACATGCTGGCCTGATTCTGAGTGATGTATTCAGACTATTTTACATTTTAGGTTCATTGTATGAGTTGTATGGCTAGATTTAAAACCCTAGAATCTAACGGTTAAGAATTGGCTCTGTTAATCTATAAAAAGGGGTTCTCTCCCATTTTATCTGCACACAATTATTCTTCATCTCTCTTTGACTCCATGACATATTCTAAATTAAAATGGAGAGATGCTGCTGGAATCTAGATTAACAAAGAAGATTCAAGATCTACAACGAAAAGATAAGAGTGGACTTTTCTATAATGGCATATATATATAAAAAGAGATAATCTCTTCTTCACCAGGACCCATGGTGAATTTTGATGTAATTTCAAATCTAATACCTAAAAATATATTACGATAGTAAATAAATTTGGATATAGAACACACAGTACTTATAAGTTAATTTCTATGCTTGTTCTTTTACTGTTATTCATTTATGCCATTGTTACAACAATATGTATTCTTTTACTGTCAATTGGTTCATTAGTTATGTTCATAAATATCAATCTTCCTTTTCCTTATTTTTTGTTTAATTTATTTTCAATCTTGTTTATATGCCCATTTTATGTAGTTTGATTTGATTTTATTCTCCTCCATCTATTTGCGCTAAGCCTAGGCCATTAAAAGCCTAGGCTATGTCAAATTTAAGATTGCATATAATTAAATTTAGGATAATATGAAATAGCGATGAAAAAGGAATTTGGGCATATTGTTAAATTGAGGATTGTTTGATTGTAATTTGGAAAAAAGGATAATATGCATATAATTGTACTTGTCGTAATTTGGGGAATATAAAGGGATAATATTCATAAACTTGTACATGCTATAATTTGGCAATATAATTGAAAAGAATAGTATGCATACGTTTAAACATGTTAGAATATACTTAATACGGACATTAAGTAAAGGACATATTAAAATGATGTGAATAGCATATGTAGGTGAGGTAGGATAAAATACTATAGTAATTATATACATTTGGGAAGGTGCATGTTTTGGGAAAAGGGGTTGTACACACATAATAAAATATAATATTACAACCACGCTTAATAATAAACCAAAACCTACTAGGTTAAACTTGATTATTAATAAGCTAAGAGGTCCCTCATTTTGTTGTTGTATCGGGTTTTGGGGACTCTTAAATCCCAGTTACTTGGGGGCATAAGCTTAAGTTGTTTTGGCTTGTGTCAATCTATTGTTTAGAAACTATATCAGTCAGTATCCATGTTGGTATGTTTTTAGAAGGCTCGCACTAGTTAGGGGCCAGAGCATACTTTACTAAACTTGATAGTAAGAGGTTCATAAAGAGGAAGCTAGATACCAGCGCGTTCTGGTAGAGTCATAGGTGTGCAGAGGTCTGCTAAGGGAAACTAAGCCGCTATATCACCAGTAAATAGGTCTAGGTTATATAAGTTGCTGGGTTAGGGAGTGATACACCCTACTGCCAGGGATAACACATGATATTTACATTGTAAGGAGCTGATCGCTTAGGTAGTATTAAGTGTTTGGAATTGCGAAATGCGGATCTTAAGGCCAAACAAACACTAGAGGGGGTGAATAATGTTTATAAGGAATTTGCGAAAATCTTAAACTTAATTGATCTACTATATGAATCACACACACTAGAAATGATCACAAACACAGAATCAAACACAAACATAGAAACATATATATATATATATATGTGTGTGTGTGTGTGTGTGTGCATATATATATATATATATATATATATATATATAAATAATGCAGAGAAGGAAAGAACACACCGGATTTTACACTGGTTCGGATTACTCCAACGTCTAGCCCAAGCAACGTTGGATTGCACAAAGTTTTATAATATCAGAATCTAATTACAACAACCTTGATTTCATGGCCATAAGGTTAACACCAATTCCACCACCCTTGATTTCACGTTTACAAGGTTAACATTGATTCCACCACCCTTGATTTCACGGCAATAAGGTTAACACTGCTCCCTTTCCTTAATTTCAGGGTAACAAGGAACACACCCTTTCCCAAATAATTCTCAAATGATTATAACATCCCTATAACTCTTCAATAGCACTTCCTAATTATTAGTAGTAGACAAAGATTGAGAAGAGAATAATTTTTATATAATTTGAATAGATATCAGCAAAATACTAGTGTAGAAATCAAGAAAATGATGAATTTAAAAAGTGATATAAAGAGGGGTGAAGATGGAGAAGAAGAATGAATAAAAAATTCAAAATCAACCCCTATTTATAGCATTTGAATGGTTGAAACATTTCAGAAATGTTACAAATAGTGAAAAGACACTTCCTTTGAAAATTGAATTTATGATAGTTGTATGTCGACATATCTAAAAATGTATGTCAATATATACACTATATTTTTTTATTTTTGATCATATTTAAAGTATTTAAACCAATATATATTCTAGAAATTACTGAAAATAAAACTAGTTGTTAATACATTATTTTTCAAGTATAAAAACATAAGAAAATAATATTGTAACGTATAATTAATTTTTTTATATACATGTGATATAAAAACTAATATAATTATAAACATATATATAGGAATTTATAAAGAGATATTTATAAACTGTATAAACAAAAGGTTATATGAACCTTATAGTTTAAATAAGAATACTATAATCAAATATAAACTTAGTAAAATATGCATGTTTAATAAAACAATGAAAATAAGAGTACTTATAATATAAGAAATATATTTTGAAATCATAAGTTTGAAATTCTAGGAAGATTAAAAATTATTTTGAGAGAAGTTTGAAATGAATTTGAAAATAGTTTTGAAATCAATTTTAAAAAGAGATAATTTGAAAACAGAGTCTGAGTGTTATTCAGAAACTCTATTACCGTGATACTCTTGAACACTTGAACTCTTGATATCTTGACACTCATGAGTCTTGATTCTTCTTTGAAATCCAGAATCAACAAACACTAGAAACTCTTAACTTACAGTCTTCAACATCTTATTGCCTGCATATAAATCCTATACACACACATATATTTTTTGAAAATTGGTTCTCTTTATTGCTAAACCAATTCAACATACTTTATAAAACTCGTTAAAACTTTGCAATCCCCCTAGTGGGTACCTTACAAGGAGAAAGAGTACTCATAAAATAGTTAAATACAAAACAAATACTAGCAAAACATAGTCGAAAGCAAATACAACATAATAAACTAAAAAAACTAAAGAAAAAACAACAGCCCGACCCACTTTGAGCCCAAAGATACCCACCGCTTCAAACTGTTTAAACTCCATCTCTTCAACCGACATCAACAAGTTCAATGCCCCACTTTCCTAACTGCTGTACACTCCTCGAGCTTCGTGTAGTCTTCAAACCATTCTTCTGAACTAGATCTATAATCTCCTATTCAATTCTCAAAAGCAAAATTGAAGTAAGCGATCTTTTATTCTGGGAAATCCTCAAGTTTCTTTCTCTCCAGAGGAAGTAAATTGTTGTGGTGAAGGCACCAATAGCTAAGTCATGGAGTTGATCCTTATTAGAAAACCTCAGATAGAGATTCCGGGCTTCATCTTTAACATCAGCGAGAAGATCCAGTGGTAATTCTAACTTTCCTTCTAAAGATTTCCATATGAACGAAGAAAAATCACACTGAAATAGTATGTGTGAAATAGATTCTGGATAATTATCACACAAGGGACACATGATGTTCTCCACAATACTAAACGAAGCAGACGATCCTTTATATTTAATCTTCCCAACACTTCAAGGTAAGAAATAAAGGACATTCTTCTACTATTTTTCTTGTGCCATACCACTGAAAATAAATTATCCGATGGATCCTTTAATCTTATGTAATCCCATGTTTTATGAAATGAAAAAGCACCAACTTCACACCACTCATAAAAATCCTGACTTTGATTAGTATGAATTGGGATTGAGCTAATTTCTTCAATTAATTCTCTCGTTGTAGGGTGAATTTCAGGGTGGAAAGCTTCATTTCTGATAATCATATCCACTGTTTGCTCTGGATGCCCAATAATCTGAAGTCTATCAAGACCTAACAGATCTACCATGCATTTACAACTAGCCCATGGATCAAACCATAGATAAGTATTTTCACTTTTTGTAATTTTCCTATTAAATAATTGCCTTGAATTCGATCTTAGTTTAAGAATTGACTTCCATGTACTTGATACATTTAGATCACTAGCCATTGACCAAAAAAAGTCATTTTTACAGTATGTATTATGCATTCATTAGCTCCATAATGATGAACTAGATAAAAAATTCCAAATCAGTTTAATACAAGCCACTTTTTTCAAATCTGATAATTTCTTCAAACCAATTCCTCCTTCATTCTTAGGTTTACAAAGTGCGTACCATGCAACTTTATGAGCAGTTTCCCCCAAAAAAATCAGCACGTAATGACTGTAATTTACCCAAAGTAAACTCTGGAATCTGATATATAAGTAACCAATATAGAATGATTGGGGTTATTACTGAATTTATTAGCTCTGCACGACCTGCAAAACTCAGTAATTTAGTCTCCCAGCCTTGTATTTTGCTCTGTACTCTTTGTATCAGTGAATTACACTCAGAATAGTGCAAACAATTTGAAGATAATGGGACTCCTAAGTATTTAACTGGCAATGTTCCTTGTTTAAACCCCAAAATGTTCATTATTTCTGAATCGTTTATAATTGTAGCACTAAAGAATATTTCAAACCTGCAAACTTGCTGAGCTTCTGAAAAAACTTCTTTAGACTATTTGCATTTTGACATGAAGCTTTGCCAAATACCAATAGGCCATCTGCATATAATAGATGGGAAATAATTGGCTGCACCTGATTGCTTGGTTGAAAGGAATTAGAAATAATTGCTTCATCCATTAAGAATGTGAAATATTGCATGGCCAAAGCAAATAGGTAAGGAGAAAGAGGATCTCCTTGCCTTATCCCTCTTGTTGATGAAATAAAACCCATTGGAATTCCTTGTATCATTATAGAAAATGTAGCGGTAGTTATACATTCATAAACCAGATTTATAAAATGAGTAAGAAAGTGCATACACTCCATCATATAGCAAATAAATTATCTATTAACTTTATCATATGCCATCTGAAGATCTACTTTAACACTCATTTTTGGCATGCCTGATTCCTGAAATCTCTCAAAAGTTCACATGCAAGTAAAATATTATCACTAATATGTCTTCCTTTTATAAATGCACTCTGATTTTCAGAAATTAGAAAAGGGAGGAAAGGTTTTAGTCTATTACATAAAAATTTTGAGAAAATTTTGTAATAAAATTACAACAAGAAATGGGCCTATAATGAGCAATTTCTGATGGTCGATCATTTTTTGGTATTAGTATTATAAAAGTATGGTTTAAAGCTTTTGGTAATTTTCCAGACTGAAAAATATCTGTTATAGTATTCAACAGATCAGATTTTATTAAGTCCCAATGCACTTTAAAAAACTTAACACTAATACCATCAGGACCTGGACTAGACTCATCATGAATAGAAAAAACTGCCTCTTTTATCCCATCAAGTTCAATTTTCCTTACTAAACTTCTTTGACATTGATCATTAATATATGAGACTGTGTAAGGACCCAGGATATTAGTAATAAAAATAATCAATGATTGAGTTTAATCATAAAGATTTTTAATGGGATTTTAAAATCAGTAAGAATTTTAATTAAAATAAGAATTATTATGTAAGAAGAAAATGTTGAATACAGCCCTTTTAGAAAATATGTGGGAATAATATATGTAAGAATGTGAATACACATATATTGTTCAAGTGATTAAGAAGGGTGTATTTTATCTATATGCAGATTTTCTATAAAATGAATATCACGTGAGGTGAAGAGAACATGCAAATAGTGTGAAGCATGGATATGGCAATATAAGCATTATTTAAAATCTGATAATAAAAAGGTGATAGTTGACAAAGACAAAAATTGCTATGATGGACCACAAATTTATCCTAAACGGCTAGCTAAAAGAAAGGGATAAAATGGGGTTTTCCCCAAATAGGAAACCCTAGAATGTACCTATAAATTAGTACGTAATGAACTAGGGATGGGATTACCCATTTTGAGCATAAAATAATAAGCTGAAGGACAAGAGGGGTAGCAAGAAAACAATACTTTCTCGGGGCAAGGGAATACTAGGAGTATTTAAGGTGAACATTTATTATGCATAAGTTATTTGAGGCAATAAGTCCTAAGTCAAGGCAACCCGAAAATGTTTATTTGCTTTTAAATGGTTGATTTGTTGAATGATTGCTGGATGTATGAATGTTTTCTCAAAAGTGTGCATTATTTGGGGTTATTTATATACATATAAATATGTTATGCAGAGGAGTAATAAAATATATTTATGGGGTATATCTTTAAATGCAAAAACCATCTGGACATGTAATAGATCCACAAATAGCTGTTGTAAGATAGGATCATCAAATTAATAATAGGCAGTATGCACAAATGTGTACATGCTTATGTTTATTTATTAATAAATGGATAAGAGGATCAGGAATGATTATTTTATCTGTTGAAATGTGATGATCATATTTTACAGCAAGTTAGGGTTGTAACAAATCTAGTAATCCATAGAAAAAAAATATACAGATTCATAAGTATATCCCATTATTTGTATTTTATTTTATGAAAGGCAGCATAGTATATACCTATGTATATGAATGGATTATATGCAGGGTTTTACATTTATACTTTGATGTATGGCTCATAGTAAATAACTTGTTACATGAAGTAAAGTATGTGGGATGGGTATCCTGTAGGGTGTTAGGTCATGCATATGAAATGAACACTAGAGGATAAGGGAAGTGTACACACCTAGGGGAAGAGAGTTTACTTATAAACATTGGAGTAAAATACACATAAAGATGTCGCAATTCCAGGATGTCTATTATTGATCTACTTGACTTCAGGGTGTAAAAGTTGAGTATGTGCATGGCATATAATGCCCTGAAGGCCTGTGTGTTTAGGAAACAAGAGGAGAAGTTCCTGGGCAATGCATACACTGTGTTCAATAATAAAGGGGAATTGGTCAAAAATTAAGTAAATAAACCTGAAGTAAAGGAAAATGGGAGGGTAATGCATAACATGATGAGGTTATGTGGGTGTTTATTCAGACTCACAACTGAATGGATCACTCTGTTTGTATGTTTACTAACTGAAGTCAATATTATATGCTTAAATGTTTCATGATATGTTTACTCATCATTTAGTTTGTTTAGTAAATGTTCATACCAGACATTATCTGACCTGGTTTGATTGCCTTGCAATCTACTGGGTATCTCACTGAAAATGAGGCAGTTTAGGGATTGATTTCAGGTTGCAATTGAAGTTTTAGCTGGAATTAATACCAAGGAGAACTAGAGACCCTCATGCTTAAGTAGAATATAAGTAGAAATTATCTAAGATGAATAAGTTTAAGATTACTCAGAGGAGTTGTATTAAATGAATTTTAAGTTTAGTTTAATTTCTGTATTGATGAAGTTAATGAATTGATGCTGGAATGTATGAAGATATTTGCTTAAGTATTAGTAAAAATCCAGATGTTAAAATTAGAGTTTACCGCAGATTTGGTGGCAGAAGCAGTTCATATAACTAATATATGAATGTGCTTATGCAAAAGAAAAATCTGGGTGTAACAGTATTTGAGATATGGTATAGAACTAAATGCCTGAATTTATTTCATTCAAAAAGATTGAAAAAGGCGGCATATCAGATATATAATTTTATGATGCACAAACATAAAGGCCACCCATGACATATAAAAGAATATGTGCTCATGTGTGTGTGTCATTTAAAACAGATATGAGCAAAGTCCTATGTGTTACATTTTAAATAAATGTAAGTTAGAGTGATATGTGCATATAAAGATGCATATATCTTTTTATACACATGTTGAGTCTTCAGGAAAAATCCCTGGAATGAATGAATAAGTGATTCAATAGTCACATATTTGATATTACTCAACTATGCACCATATATGAATCAAGAAACAACCAAGAAGGGCTACATAAAATATGGTGTTTAATGGAGTATTTATGTCTCTCAGTAATTACTTATTCTTTCATCAAAGTGGATTATTTAAATGAGATCCTTATCCAAAAATACTAGTATGATTTTGGATACAAATCATTACTTGAATGCTATTTTAAAATGGTCTGATGTTCCATTGTTATTCACTAGTCAAATTGGCCACTAAATACCCACTTGCATGATAACCAGAGTAGAAGCATTATACATTTTGCATAGTGCACAACTATTTGCTTTACAAGTACATGAACATTGCTTTGTTACATTCTGTATATTATAGTACTCCTTAATTATGCATGTCTGCATATACAGAAGACAAAAACTATTAGCCAAACTCTGATTTATATAATCAAGATTTATTGAAGGTAAATAGCTGATTATTCCTTTAAGGAATACACTAGAAATTAAATATATAAGGATTAATTACATTTGTATATCTTCATATATGCAAATGTGTTTCTAGGAGTTTTATACTGATATGCACATATAAGTACCAGGATCTTGCGGTAGTTTAAAGTAGTAACCAGATTTTTAGAAGTATCCAAAAAAAAAACTTGGGTTAAATTTTTGGGTCACTTCCGATTTGGTATCAGAGCCATGTTATTAAAGCATAGCTATTTAAATAATATACATATAAATGGGTAGGTGTAATGTTTATTGGAAGTAAATAGTACTAATACTCGGAGTCCAGAAAAGGAAAAATAAAATAAAATTATCAAGCCTGGATAAAAACTAACATAACATGTGAATATATGGATGGTAGGAAGAGGATCAGCCCATGCACCCCCAGCCATGGACATGAGAGAATTTGTGCAAGCCCAGAGGGAAGGAGTTGGCCATAGACCAGAAAATCCCCATGAGGAGTTAGCAAAGTTGCTGAAAACATACACAAACCTAGGAGGCAAAGAGTTTGAGGGTACTGAAGGGGTAATGGGAGTTCAAACGTGGTTAAGGACCCTTGAAAGGATCTTTGTGGATATGCAGCTAAATGATCAAAGGAAGAGGCAGATAGCATCTAGAAAATTAAAAGGAGCAGCCTTGGACTGGTGGGAAGTAATCAAAGAGGAAGACCAGAAAATGAGATTACATAGAATCAATTCAAGGAGACGCTGGAGGCAAGATTTGTACCTGCATCAGCAAAAGCATCTTTGCTAGAATAATTTATTAGACTAAGGCAAGGGGGAATGAGTGTCATTGAATACACACAAAAGTTTGGGAGCTTGTCTAAGTATGGACAAATGCTAATTGCTGATGAAACTTCCAAGAATGGAAGGTATACACAAGGATTAAATGCAGGCTTAAGCAGAGCAATGCTGCCATATACAGAGAAGACCTTTGACCAAGTAATAGATTTAACTCTCTCCTTTGAAAAGCATGATAAAGAAAGGGAGATATTTAGAAATCTCAAGGCTAACAACAATAATAAGGGCAAAGAAAGAGCACATCCATATGACAAGAAGGCTGTAGAAAAAGAAGGCAAGAAAAATGAAGGAGCCACAGCCACAAGTACTAAGAAGAAATTCTCATGTTACAAACGTGGAAAGGAAGGTCATATGAAAAATCAATGCCCACACATGAATGCAATCTGCTATAACTGTGGGATGGAAGGGCATTTTAAGAAAAAATGTCCAGAACCCAAGAAGCCAGTTAAGATGGGAGCATTGGAAGGAAAAGAAAAATCCACTGGAGAAGGCAACATGGAAGGCACTGGACAATTGGAAGGTATGCTTTATATTAAAACTCAACCAATTATATTAATGTATGATACAGGGGCCACACATTCATTCATATCCTATGATGTAGTAGAGAAATTGGGACTTACTAGTGTAAGTACAGATAGGCCTTTAATTATAAAAAGCCCTGTAGGAAGCTCGTGTGTAATAGGATTAAAATGTATGTGTGTGGAATTAAAAATAGGGGGGAAAATATTTCTAGCAGACCTATACGTTTTTAATTATACAAATATGGGTATCATACTGGGGATTTATTGGTTGAGGAAGTATAAAGCAATTTTAAACTTAGAAAATTTCACTATAACACTGCAATCTATAGGAGGCAGTAGGATGACAGTGGAGTGTGAAATGGAGAAGGATAATTGTCTGGATAAAATATGGAGCATGAATGAAGAAAAGGTGGATGAAGAAATAGAGAAGATCCCAATAGTCACAGAATATATTGATGTGTTTGGGGAAGTGAATGGTGTGCCACACAACAGACCAGTTGAGTTTCAAATTAGACTGGTACCAGGTGCATCACCCATCATCAAGAAACCCACAAGAATGGGGCCGAAGGAATTAATTGAATTAAAATCTCAACTTGAAGAATTGGAGCAAAAAGGGTTTGTTAGACCCAGTAGTTCCTGCTGGGGAGCTCCAGTAGTGTTTGTGAAGAAACATGATGGCACATCGAGGATGTGCATAGATTACAGAGAACTAAACAAGGTCACCATTAAAAATAAATATCCCTTACCCAGGATAAATGATTTATTTGATCAACTCAGTGGGGCAAAGGTATTTTCAAGACTAGACTTGGCTTCTGGATTCCATCAGATGAAGGTGGAGGAAGAAAGTATCAAGTATACTGCATTCAATACAAGATACGGATTGTATGAGTTCATGGTCATGCCATTTGGCTTAACAAATGCACCATCATATTTTGTAGATTTAATGAATAGAACTTTCAGGGATTTCTCGGATAAATTTGTATTAGTATTTGTGGATGATATACTAATTTATTCCAAGATAGAGAAGGAACATGAAGATCATTTGCACTTGGTTTTATCAAGACTAAGGGAGCATAATTTGAAAGCTAAATTTACAATGTGTACATTTTGGAAAAGGGAAGTTAAATTTTTAGGTCATATAATTTCTTCAAAGGGAATAGCTGTTGATCCAAGCAAGGTGATGGCAGTACAACTATGGAGAAAGCCTACAAATGTCACTGAAGTGAGGTCATTTTTAGGGATGGCTGGCTATTACAGAAGATTCACAAAAGATTTTGCAAGAATAGCTATACCATTAACCAAACTAACCAAGAAAGAACAACCTTACATATGGACAGAAAAATGTGAAAAGGCTTTTGAGCATTTAAAGAAAGCATTAGTGGAAGCACCTATTCTACAAGTTCCAGAAGGAAATGAAGGTTTAGTAGTTTACACTGATGCTAGTGGGTCTGGATTGGGGGCAGTACTCATGCAGCATGGCCAGGTTATGAGACGACCCCAAACCCCATACTGACGGCGACAAGGGTAATCCTTGGAATATAACACAAAAACAGATAATAGCAGAACAGAAATAAATAAATACACCAGATAATGAACAACAGAATATACTGGATAAACGTAATCATCAGAGTTACACAGTATACAGGATCATACTTAGTACAAATACAGTTCAGCTATACATAAATGTCTACAGCGGAAAACAAACAAAATATGTACAACAGGAGTTGAACAACATAAAAAGAGATAAATAATAGAATCCATCTTTAGCTCCAGCTATCCAGAAAGAGCCAGCTAAACCTGAATACAAGGCTGCCCGTGTAGAAAATGGAGCACCCGAGTTTGAAAGTGAAACAAACTAAGAGTCGGTCATGGGACTGGTATGAGAAATCTACTCAACACATTTATAATATGGCTAATCACAGGACCACGCCACTTTCGTGGAACGGGTTTACTCCATCGGATTGCCAGTGCTTTAAAACAAATCATTCTTTTAAACATCGCAATGCTTTTTATAAAAATGAAGCCATTATAAGACTCAGTTCCCATCACACAATGCAACGCAAACCAGAGGATAGAGTTTTACCTTATAATAGCCAAAATATGCTTGATACGAATAAAACAAAAGCATTTGATATTACTACTAGTGTTTATATATTTCAAAAGCATTTTCAAATCATAAGTATCAATCATAGACGCCATTAATGCCCTATACCACTATGTCGCCATATATAGGTATACAATCAAAACCGCACGATGTCGTATTTGGAAATTGGATTTCCGTCCTGAACCAAGGCAAAAGATAGTCCTTACCGAATTCGAGACGCTCTAGCCCGCCCCTCAGGACCCAGACTTAGGTGGGCCCTCGGATCGTCAGGGCCGGTCCACCGATGTGGAGTAAAATTCCTGAACAATGTGTTTCCCCGCCCTATGGGGCGTGAGTGAGCCAACGAATTACTCCATCGGACCCGGATCCTCCGATCTAACCGAGGCGCCTCGCAATAGTAACAACCACATAAGTCAAACTCGTCAAGGCGTGTAAAACCACTGACACCACTTCTAGCTAGAAAGAAACGCATGTCCTCCCTGAGGTCCTTCCTCCCGTTTCTGGTTCAAACCAGGTGTGAGGTTCGCGAATTCACGTTATACACGAAGCTACGCCACATAGGCAGTGCTTTGATCATCACCACAAGACTTTGCTTTTCAACAGAAGCCCTGATCATTGCATCTTAGCATGCCACACAGGCAATTCACACCGTGCAACTGATAGATATCAATCACACAAAATAAATTCCAATTTCAGACACACTGTCCATTTACAAGTCCGTTCTGGGTCTGAACGAAACCGGAGGCACTATATACCTCGCAAACCCATCGATCACCACGTACGTCTGGACGATCACCACTCATTATCTATATTTCGGGATGCCTCCCAATTAGGACCTCGGTTACCATCCAAATGAGGTGAAGATCTCCGGTCTTCGACCACCGTCTTCATCTTCGATTCCTTATCGTCGATACAGTTATTCAGAATTGGATAAACCCGGCCTTTCTGAGCAACTCGCATATATAATAAACACGTGCTACACAAACACTACATACGCATCATTTCAGTTCATTAGTCACTAACCGTCAGTCAGTAAGAGAACGATTTCCCAAATATTAACCCCGAAGGCCGAAACCAACATCAGATCAACACCCAGGAAACCATTCGACTCAGCCAACCTTCAGTTAGTTTCTAAATTTCACATCCATATCGTTTATAATATTTTATAACGATTTATCGTTATTTTTATTTATTTTAAAATAGCCAATTTATTCAAAACGACGCATCGGGCCATAACGCGACCGCGGCGCTGTTTTTCTTTAGATTTGATTTACACATATCTGAAAATCTAACCGTTGGATCTTCACAAAATTTACATCATTAGAAAGATCTTTTCAAAACGAATCCAACGGTTCCAGTTTCGGGAAAATCCGACGGTCGGATCTCCCGGTATAATCGTTTGAAGTTTCGATTTCAAAATACGAACTGCAGCATCGTTAGTCGATTATATATAATTATATTTGTGTATATATATATATATATATAAATATAATCCATTCTGGCACTGTTTTTCTTTAGATTTGAATTAAACATTCCAGACAATCCAACCGCTGGATTTTTACAAAGTTGGTGCCGTTGGAAAGATATTTCCAAAGCGAACCCAACGGTTGCGATTTCGGGAAAATCCGATGGTCGGATCTCCCGCACTAATCATTTGAAATCACGGTTTCAAAATATGAACTGCAGCTTCGTTTTTTGATATATTTCAATTCTATTTATATATATATATATCGATTCTTCTATTTCAAAAACTATATTCTTTTCATACATTTGATGAAAATGATATTTTTATCTAACTGTCTTCTATTTCAACACTTCACTATTTTTAGCAATTCATTTACACAATAAAAATGTGATTTTTATTATAAAACACTTCATTTCAAAACACGATTATTTTCTATAGTTCATATAGGTGATAAAATAGGATTTCTATTATAAAACAATTTCTTTCAAAACAAGATTATTTTATATAGTTCATATAGATGATAAAAATGTGATTTTTATTATAAAACAATTTATTTCAAAATATGAATACCATTCAACACATGAATTTCAATTCAACGAATGAATATCGATTCAACACATGAAGGTTTTCTATAGTTTACATATATAAATAAAAATGTGATTTTTATATTTAAAACACGAATACCATTCAACACATGAATTTCTATCCAACGAATGAATATCGACTCAACACATGAAGGTTTTCTATAGTTTATATATATACAGATAAAAATGTGATTTTTATATTTAAAATACGAATACCCTTCAACACATGAATTTCAATTCAACAAATGAATATCGATTCAACACATGAAGGTTTTCTATAGTTTATATATATAGATAAAAATGTGATTTTTATATTTAAAACACGAATACCATTCAACACATGAATTTCTATCCAACGAATGAATATCGACTCAACACATGAAGGTTTTCTATTCAACGAATAAATATAGTTTCAACAAATGAAAATAATTCAAACACATGAATATTATTCAAAATTTCGGCAGCATAACGGCAGGGTAGTTAAAACCGGGACCGTCCCTAGTACGGCTCCTCGCTCTACCTTAAAACCTCGCGGTTTTTGACAATGGGGAATCATGCATCTAGTTCGCACGCAGGCGACATGTATATATTTATTTCATTTCCACAAACTGATCCTATGTGGTTTCAACCAAATATTTCTCAACCACAAACGGGTATTTTTCAACCACAATCAATTCCAATCAACCATTCGCTATCAATCAATTTTCACACCAATCACAACCAATAAATATCGTCCATGGTTTGTGGACGAGGGGCGTATATATATATATATATATATATATATATATATATAGCATTTCACTTCTATTTCAACACATATATAATTTTTACAACGCATATATAACTTACACATCGAACGTACAACTTATACAACGCTTATACAAGAGGTGTACAACGCTTATATAACTCATACATCGACTATATAATTTATACATCGTCGTTTTCCATATCGTTTCTAAATTAGAAATCTCACATTGGGTTCCACTCCACCAAAAATAGCAAAAGGCTCAGAAAAATATGCGATCTCTTCTAGAATGTAGAAGACGTCCACACGAGTCCACTGTCTCTTGTTTCACTGAATTTCGTCAAGAAACGAAAAAGATATGATTTTTCAAAGTTTGCAACACTTTAAAACTATTGAAATAGGTTTAAAGAGAACAAAGGTCATACCTTTCTTTGTTGTTCGAACTAGGGTTCGAAGATTTCGCGAAATTTGTGCACCGTGGTGAAGATTGGAGGGTGCGACGTGAAAGAGGGGAGCTAGGCGCGCATCTCGATGGTGGTGCGGTCAGATCTGGTGGCCTCTGGCGATCGTGGCAGTGGCGTGAAGTAGGCGACTTCGCAGGCGTCGTTCTCGAGGTGGAAGAGACGAGGGGGGTCAGGGGTTGCCTTGATTTAAAGAGGAGGGGAGGCGCTGTCGAGGTGTGGTGGTGGCATTGGCTGACGTGGACGGAGGCGGCGGGAAAAGAGGAGAGAAGAAAAGAAGCGGGGCGCCGTTCGTGTCTGATGAATTGGGGGGAGAGAGAGAGGAGTGAGCCAATAGATTTTTTTTTATTTTATTTTATAATTTTTTAAATCTCCAAAATACCCCTTGTCACACACGAACACCAATTCAAACCCAACGACTGTCGTCCCTAGTGTTTTTCCCCCATTCCGAACACAATGGGATATGTTTCGTAGGCCCACTCGACTTTTTCAGTCAGTTTTCATTCAATTTAAAATATATAACATTCAATATTTGATTTGAACGTACATTTCAATTTTCCAGGGCCACAAACTAATTCGATAAATTCCAGAAAAATAAATCTAGCTATGTTTTGATGATATGGTCCCAACAAAAGTAGTTTCGTCGAATTCTGAGACCGTTTGCAAAAAGGCCGATTTCTGGTCGATCCAATTTAACTGTAATTGATCAAAACACGTTTTCCTTTGCCACGCTCACATACTAGCTTCAAAAATTATGAAATTTGAGACCTAGCAATAACTTCACATCCTGGATCCAACAAAAGTGGTTTCGTCGAATTCCGAGGTCGTTTGCAAAATGGCCAATTTCACGGGCTATATAAATTTCGTAGCGACCTTTCTGAAAATTCATTTGGCCATAACTTTTGCATCTCGCTATGAATCTTCGATTTTTCAGATTCTTAGAAAGGTATTCACTAATAGATTTAAATATTTTTGGTTTCACTCAAATCCGTTTTGTTTTGCACCTGGTACAGTCCGACAAAGTTTGAATTCAATTTTTGAAACTGCAGCGCCATTTCAGGCCTTGTTTATAATTAGAATTAATTATATTCATTTTCAAATGTCGATTCAAACTCACTTTTCATTGATATTATTTAAAATATTTATTTAAAATATTTAAAATCCATTATTTTAGCCAATTTAAAATTTTTAAATTGGTTCAGATTTTCTGGGTCGTTACAGGTTATTGCCTATGCATCAAGACAACTTAAAGTGAATGAAACGAGGTATGCTACACATGACCTAGAATTAGCAGCTGTTGTGTATGCATTGAAATTATGGAGACATTATTTATTGGGGACAAAATTTGAATTATACACAGACCACAATTCCCTTAAATATTTATTCTCCCAAAAAGATCTTAACATGAGGCAACATAGGTGGGTTGAATTTCTAGCTGCCTGTGATTTGGATATTTTATACACCCCTGGAAAAGCTAATAAAGTGGCAGATGCCTTGAGTAGACAACATATGAAATTGGCAAGCTTAATGATAAATGTATTTAAGGATTTAGCACTATTGTGTGAAGTGGAAATAGATACTGAGGGAAGAGAGTCTCAAGGGAATTCTTGTGACATGGTTGAATATGGGAAATTAAGCTTAGTATCTATAAAATTAAAACTGACAGAGAAAATAGGGAAAATGCAAGAAGAAGATAAAAATTTAAAAGAAAAAAAAGAACTATTAATGACAGGAATGGCCATAGAAAATTTTGAAATAGATGATCAAGGATACCTCAGGAAAAGTGGGACGCTCTGTGTACCAAATAATGATGAATTAAAGAGGGAAATTCTAGATGAGCATCATAAAAAATTACACAATACATCCAGGGTCATCAAAAATGTATCATGACCTAAAGAGAGTTTATTGGTGGCCAGGAATGAAAGCAATAGTGGCAAGATATGTGTCAAAATGTATGACATGCCAACAAGTCAAGGCAGATTATCAAAAGCCCTCAGGAATGATGCAACCATTGGAAGTGCCAAAGTGGAAATGGGAGAGTATTTCAATGGATTTTATAGATGGATTGCCAAGAACTCAAAGGGGCAATGACAGTATATGGGTAGTTGTGGATAGATTGACAAAATCTGCACATTTTATACCCATAAGGTCTGATAGAAATGCAAGCAAATTAGCAAAGTTATTTATGAAAGAGGTGGTGAGACTGCATGGAGTTCCAAAGACAATCATAAGTGATAGAGATTCTTTGTTCACTTCCAGATTTTGGGGGAGTTTTTAGGAAACTATGGGGGTGGAGTTATGCTTGAGTACAACATACCACCCTCAAACTGATGGCCAAATAGAAATAGTAAACAAGATTTTAGAGGATTTACTTAGAGCATGTGTTTTGGACTTTGGAGGCAGCTGGGAAGACCATTTATACTTGGCTGAATTTGCATACAACAATAGCTTTCAGACAACTATTGGAATGGCACCATTTGAGGCCCTATATGGAAGGCCATGTTTATCACCAGCATGTTGGTTAGAATTAGGAGAGAAGGTGTTGCTTGGACCAGAGCAAGTGAAGGAGACTTCAGAGAGAATTGCATTAATAAAGCATAGGATGAAGAATGCACAAGAAAGGCAAAAAGCTTATGCAGACAAAAGTAGAAGGCCCGTGGAATATAATGTGGGGGATTATGTTTTTCTTAAAGTTTCACCAATGAGGAAAATATTAAGATTTGGCAAAGAGGGTAAATTGTCACCTAGATACATTGGGCCTTACAAAATTATTCAAAAGATTAGTTTATTAGCTTATAAACTGCAGTTTCCAGAGGAATTGGGGAGTATACATGATGTATTTCATGTGTCCCAATTAAGAAGGTGGGTTCATGATAAAGAAACCATTTTGGAATCCCAACATAAGGGAAAATAAAAGAAAATCTGGTGTATGAGAAGAAGCCCATGGGAATAGTTGCCAAGGAAGAAAAGAAATTAAGAATTAAGAAATAAAACCATAAAATTGGTAAAAGTCCTGTGGAGCTTGGATACTAATGACCGCATTTGGGAGGTTGAGGATAAAGTGAAAGCAAAATATCCAGACCTGTCCACCTAGATAAAGAAGCCATGATCAAAGCAGATTATAAAAGAAAGGTGTGTTCTCTTTTATGTGTATGGTTTTATATATATAATCATGGTTATATCAAAGTACTAATTGTGGGACACAATTCCTTTTAGGAGGGGAATGTGTAAGGACCCATGATATTAGTGATAAAAATAATCAATAATTGGTTTTAATCATAAAGATTTTTAATGGGATTTTAAAATCAGTAACAATTTTAATTAAAATAAGAATTGTTAAGTAAGAAGAAAATGGTGAATACAGCCCTTTTAGAAAATATGTGGGAATAATTTATGTAAGAATGTGAATACACATATATTGTTCAAGTGATTAAGAAGGGTGTATTTTATTTTCTATAAAATGAATATCACGTGAGGTGAAGAGAACATGCAAATAGTGTGAAGCATGGATATGGCAATATAAGCATTATTTAAAATCTGATAATAAAAAGGTGATAGTTGACAAAGATAAAAATAGCTATGATGGACCACAAATTTATCCTAAACGGCTAGCTAAAAGAAAGATATAAAATGGGGTTTTCCCCAAATAGGAAACCCTAGAATATACCTATAAATTAGTAGGTAATGAACTAGGGATGGGATTACCTATTTTGAGCATAAAATAATAAGCTGAAGGACAAGAGGGGTAGCCAGAAAACAATACTTCTCGGGGCAAGGGAATACTAGGAGTATTTAAGGTGAACATTTATTATGCATAAGTTATTTAAGGCAATAAATCCTAAGTCAAGGCAGCCCGAAAATGTGTATTTGCTTTTAAATGGTTGATTTGTTGAATGATTGCTGGGTGTATGAATGTTTGCTCAAAAGTGTGCATTATTTGGGGTTATTTATATACATATAAATATGCTATGCAGAGGAGTAATAAAATATATTTATGGGGTATATCTTTAAATGCAAAAACCATCTGGACATGTAATAGATCCATAAATAGCTATTGTAAGATAGGATCATCAAATTAATAATAGGCAGTATGTACAAGTGGGTACATGTTTATGTTTATTTATTAATAAATAGATAAGAGGATCAGGAATGATTATTTTTTCTGTTGAAATGTGATGATCATATTTTACAGCAAGTTAGGGTTGTAACAAGTCCAGTAATCCACAGAAAAAATATACAGATTCATAAGTATATCCCATTATTTGTATTTTATTTTATGAAAGGCAGCATAGTATGTACCTATGTATATGAATGGATTATATATGCAAGGTTTTACATTTATACTTTGATGTATGGCTCACAGTAAATAACTTGTTACATGAAGTAAAGTGTGTGGGATGGGTATCCGATGGGGTGTTAGGTCATGCATATGAAATGAACACCAGAGGATAAGGGAAGTGTACACACCTAGGGGAAGAGAGTTTACTTATAAACATTGGAGTTAAATACACATAAAGATGATGCAATTCCAGGATGTCTATTATTGATCTACTTGACTTCAGGGTGTAGAAGTTGAGTATGTGCATGGCATATAATGCCCTGAAGGCCCGTGTGTTTCGGAAACAAGAGGAGAAGTTCCTGGACAATGCATACATTGTGTTCAATAATAAAGGGGAATTGGTCAAAAATTAAGTAAATAAACCTGAAGTAAAGGAAAATGGGAGGGTAATGCGTAACATGATGAGGTTATGTGTGTGTTTATTCAGACTCACAACTGAATGGATCACTCTGTCTGTATGTTTACTAACTGAAGTCAATATTATATGCTTAACTGTTTCATGATATGTTAATTCATCATTTAGTTTGTTTAATAAATGTTCATACCAGACATTATCTGGCCTGGTTTGATTGCCTTGCAATCTACTGGGTGTCTCATTGAAAATGAGGCAGTTCAGGGATTGATTTCAGGTTGCAGTTGAAGTTTTAGCTGGAATTAATACCAAGGAGAACTAGAGACCCTCATGCTTAAGTAGAATATAAGTAGAAATTATCAATGATGAATCAGTTTAAGTTTATTCAGAGGAGTTATATTAAATGAATTTTAAGTTTAGTTTAATTTCTGTACTGATGAAGTTAATGAATTGTTGGTGGAATGTATGAAGATATTTGCTTAAGTTTTAGTAAAAATTCAGATGTTAAAATTAGAGTTTACCCCAGATTTGGTAGCAGAAGCAGTTCATATAACTAATATATGAATGTGCTTATGCAAAAGAAAAATCTAGGTGTAATAGTATTTGAGATATGGTAAAGAACTAAAAGCCTGAATGGATTTCATTCAAAAAGATAGAAAAAGCCAGCATATCAGATATATAATTTGATGATGCACAGACATAAAGGCCACCCATGACATATAAAAGAGTATGTGCTCATGTGTGTGTCACTGATATGCGCAAAGTCCTATGTGTTACATTTTAAATAAATGCAAGTTAGAGTGATATGTGCATATAAAGATGCATATATCTTTTTAGACACATGTTGAGTCTTCAGGAAAAATCCCTGGAATGAATGAATAAGTTATTCAATAGTCACCTATATGATATTACTCAATTATGCACCATATATGAATCAAGAAAAAACCAAGAAGGGCTACAACAAATATGGTGTATAATGGAGTATACATGTCTCTCAGTAATTACTTATTCTTTCACCAAAGTGGATTATTTAAATGAGATCCTTAGTCAAAAATATTAGTATGATGTTGGATACAAATCATTACTTGAATGCTGTTTTAAAATGGTCTGAAGTTCCATTGTTATTCACTAGTCAAATTGGCCACTAAATACCCACTTGCATGATAACCAGAGTAGAAGCATTATACATTTTGCATAGTGCACAACTATTTGCTTCACAAGTACATGAACATTGCTTTGTTACATTCTGTATATTATAGTACTCCTTAATTATGCACGTCTGCATATACAGAAGATAAAAACTAGTAGCCAAACTCTGATTTATATAATCTAGATTTATTGAAGGTAAATAGCTGATTATTCCTTTAAGGAATACACAAAAAATCAAATATATATAAAGATTAATTACATTTGTATATCTTCATATATGCAAATGGGTTTCTAGGAGTTTTATACTGATATGCACATATTATTACCAGGATCTTGGGGTAGTTTAAAGAAGTAACCAGATTTTTAAAAGTATCCAAAAAAAAACTTGGGTTAAATTTTTGGGTCACTTCAGACTGTCTGAAAGCTTGGAAATCCATATGAACTTGAAACATTAAACATTGAAGAAAAATAATTAATGGCTTCAGTTTCTATATCATTAGGCTTATATAGCAACTACCATTAGTTTCAATTAAATCTCTAATCTGGTTAAAGTATCTTCTGTTTGACATACGAGAATAGAAGAATTTAGAGTTTGTATCACCTTGTTGAAGCCAAGAAATTTTTGCTTGCTGTTTTAGACCTTTGAAAACCATAAATTGAACATTTTGAAGATCCTTTTTAGCATGCAGGTAGTCATCATACAATTGGAGATCCTTTAGATTAAGATCCAGTTCAGATTCTAAAAGAGAAACTTTCTGCTCTGCCAATCTGAGGTTAGATTCATTTCTTCTTCTGATTTTATTCCAATTTTTAAGCTCTGCCTTACAGTTTTTAAGTTTCTGCTGAAACTGATAACTTTGGAAGCCCCAAACATTAGAGTTCAATCCTTTTTGAATTGAATCATTATAACCTGCATGACAACACCAATCATTTCTATATCTAAATGGGAATCCCTTTACTTCTTGTGTAGGAATAAGGTCCAATAGAATAGGATTATGATCACTAGATTTTTGTGGAAAAGAAAGAGCTTTCATATTAAGAAACTGATGTATACACACATTATTCACCAGAATTTTATCAATGTTTGTGGCAACTCCTCTTCTTCCCCAAGTTAAATCCCAAAGGCTTTAGATCTATCAAACTTGTTCGTATTAAAAAAAAATGGAATTCTCTTATGTGCTGATATGGAATTGGGGCTCCTCCTTTCTTATCATTTGGTGACAAAGGGTTATTAAAATCCCCCATTGAAATCCAAGCATTTGAATAAGAAATTGATTCTCTAACAAGAATTTCCTAGAGTACTAATCTGTCTGCAAATGTATTACTTCCATATATAACTGTAAAAATCATTATAAATCCATCTTTATTTAATGCATTCACTGTCAAATGCTGAGGAGAGAAAGAAATCATATCTAAATGCCAAACATTAGAATCCCAAATTAGAAAAATCCTCCCTGTACTCAAGTCATAATTATTTGTCAAATACTTCCAGTCATTAGGCAATAAAGAAGAAAACAAAACCAAATTAACTGAAGACAGTTTAGTATCAACTAAACCAACCATAGTCGATTTAGTCATATTTACGAGTGTGAATACTTCTTTCATACGAAAAGAAGTATTCATACCCCTAACATTACAAGAAATCAGCATCATTTAATAGATGAAGAAATCCTCATAGCTCTTTTAGCAGGAGTAGGATTTTTTGGTTTTGAACTTTTCAAATAACTTGTATTTTTTTCAACTAAAGAAGAAGTTTCAACTTGCTTTCCTTTATCCTGATAAATCACTCTATCTGTTTCCTCTAAATGATCAGCTACATTATTTAGAATTTTAGGAATCAGAGATTCTGGAAGCTTGGAGACATTCAGATCATCAGGATTTTCAGAAGAAGGATTAATAGATTAAGATAGGTCAGTTGCTTGAGCTTCAATGTTGTCATATTTTTTAGCTCTTTGAGGTTCAGATGTTTCATTTTGAGGTTCAAAAATATCATATTGAGATTCAAATGCATTATTTTGAAGTTCTTTATGAATGTCAGGAGGTTTCCATCGAGGATCTGTGGATTCTTCATGAAATTCGTCATCATGATCGAATAACCAGCACTGAAGACATTTAAGAGGTACAAATTCATACTCAACTGCTATAACTAAATTCTGACCATTATGCAAGTGAATAGGAATTTCAGTTTTAAGCTCAGTAGTGGTATCCACTAATATTAGAACTATTGCATATTTTGTATACTTTTTCTCTGATGTATTAACATCGATCAAGAGGGGTTTTGATATAAAACTAGCCATCATTTGAATAGCATCATTTGTCCATAACTCTAATGGCAGATCTATTAATCGTATCCAGATCTGGACTATAGAACTTTGTTTACTATTAAAATAAAAACCAGGGTACCAAATCTCTACATACAATAATCTACCAAAGTAAGAATATGTTGAACACTCTGTGAGTCGATCAAAATCCTCTTTAAGATCAAACTGAACTACAAAATTGTAGCTAGGAGTTACATGAACATTGAAAGTACCAATAGGTTTCCATACCTTTGAAACATATTCCTTCAGTTTTATTGTAGATAACCTGAAATGTATCGGAATCAAAGTAATAGTATTCTTCCATGAGATCTCAGATTTATTGTATATACTTTCAGGAATAAAGACATGATTTGAAGCCAGTTGCACAAAATCCAGCCTCCTATTGCTCTGATTCGAAACTAGACTAGAGATGATAAAGACTTTGAAGCTGCATTTGTTTGAGATTTATCTAAGAAAGAAGATGTATTAATCGATTGATTTTGATGAGAAAAAGTGTTAGTATATATTATATAATCAATAATGATTAAAACAAGGTTGTTGTCATCAAAACATCAACAAAATTTCATTCTCCAACAATCTCCCCTTTTTTTTGATGATGACAACCCTGGTTTATAAAATATTCATACATGATATTACTTATTGATCTGCTTCCTTCATTACTTCCCATTTCATTATGAATTCCTTCTCACCCCTCCTTAAACTATGCTTATCTAAACTATATTTTATAATTCTCCCCCTTTTTCATTATCAAAAACTATAGATAACTAAACTCAGAATAATCCTAGTGACTAATTCTATCTACAACTCTCTATAAATCTATAAATTTCTATAACTCCCTCTAAATCTATGACTAAACAAGCAATTCCCATAATATTCATATTAATAATCAAGTCAAACTATTACAATCTTTCTATAAAACCAAGCATCCAATCAATTCAAACAAATTTAAATCTTAATTACATAAAAATTCATGTTTAATGTTTGTCAAACCATATTATTCTTAATTATGCTACTTATTTTATATAGATGATTTCAATTAAATCAACAATCCAGACCAAATCAACCAAATAAAAATAATATATGTCAACTCAATAACACTTCTTGAACCTTCAAATAATCCTAGAATCTTATAAAACTCCCCCTTAATCTAATACAAGACTAAATCTAGCATAAAATCTAATTTCCTTAACACTGTAATAAGATTTTAATCTGGAGTAGGAAATAATTCTGATAAGATATCCTTGAAACTATGATATAAGTTAAGTAATGACAAATCAATATTTAAGCTACTTAATCCAAAAAATCAACTGATTTAGGTTTTGTTGGCACAAAACATCAATTCATATAAATTCAAACATAAAGCCAAACATTTCATTCTATTTATCTTAAAAACCTATAAAACTCCCGTCGAACACAAATGCATAAGTATACCTATCAATCACTAATGAAATTCAACCACGTCAAATAAGTCAATCAAGTTATTCATGTCAAACAAATCAGACAAGTCAATTAAACCAATTCCAGCAAGTCAATCAAATGAAAATAAATAAATCAAGTCAATCGAGCCAATCAATTCAACCAAGCAAAACAAGCCAACCATGGAAATCAATTCAATCAAGCCAAACAAGTCAAACCAAAAAAATAAATATGTTATGTACTTGATTAATAATCCTATATATTTCTAATTAGACAAAAACTCTTCATACAATATACTTGTTATGTGTGGAGTTAAAAGTTATCATGTAATGCAGTGTGTGCAGTATGTTGATTATAATGCAGTATGAACTATATGTCATATGCAAAGCAATATGAGATGATATATTGAATGATACACAACTTGTGATGTGAATGATTTTATTTTGACATGTATTGTAATAAATGAGGCATCATACGAAATTATGATAGTATGTAGAATGATTTGATGATGATATGTATTTCTGTAAAGATATTTAAAGTAATATCTAACTATCATGCGTATACATGTATACTACAAATTATTTGAATCAGACAAAGGTAATATACATTAATTTCTAGACTTAGGATAAAGATACTAATGAATTAGATTAAGAGTTTAATGGCAATTAAAAATATATTCATGACAGGTATTAAAATATTTATAAATATTTTATGAAAAATATGGAGTTAAGTAATCTTAGTAGAGCGCTTCTTTAAAAATAATATAGTAAATAATTAAGATCATATTAAAGGGAACATAAAATTGTTATCGTGTGAAGTAAAACATATATTCATAATCGTATATATAAAAATAAATTTTAAAAGGACTTAAAATTAATTTATTATGAGATATACATCAATGTTTTGATATAAATTAAATTTAAACTATAGAAATCAAAGCATATTAATTTGCTAAAGAAATATTTATATGTTAAAATTTTAAAGGAAATCTATAGTTATAAAAATATTATAGTGATGAAATCTGGTAATATAAAGAAAACAAAAACTATAACCTCTTATATTTAAACTACATATTTAAGACATAAAAATTATATACATACATAAATACATATATATATTACATTAAGTTAAATATACGAGTTTATAAATCTTAATAAAATAAGGAATCGAAATTAGTATTAAGTTACAAATAGTATTTGTGATAATGTAACTCAAAATTGTTATTATATGACAAATATATAAGTTAAACTATGTATGTTTAAATTCATATAAAATACATATAAATTTATATTTTACCAATGTTTGAAAATTTTAAATTATTTCAAGCATATTAACCTATTTATGTACTATATATAATTCATTGAGTTATATAATTTCAATATATATTTTTGAAACAAAATATATGAAACATATGTAGATAAATGAAATTGATAATTAAAGTTTGAACATACATTTTCATATGGAAAAGATGTCCATTCAAAAATTCAAATCCAAAATAAATAATAATTAAATTTAAGTTTAGAATAATAAAATATTTTAATTAGATTGGTATATTGATAAGTGTACTGTGATGTATTGACATATGAACCAAATTATCTAAAAATTATAAAATAGATAAATTTCTATACTATCTATGTGCATAGATGTATGTTTCTAAAAAATAATGATAATTATGAAATTATTGTAAAGTGTACCTCTATTTGCAATCCTCCATTTTGTTGTTCTTCCATTATCATGAACCATACATTTACATTTTTCAAGTTTTTGACGATGAGATCAATGATTTAGTAGTTTAACCAACTTAGAACCAAAATTTTGAATTTGGATTTTTGAATTCTGAATGAATGGATACTTCAACTACTATAAGCCCAAAAGTCATATCCCTTCATAAATTCTTGTTTTGTTAATTGATGAATGATCATCTTGGTGTCTTTCGACCAATAGTCATCAGATATAACTCTTCCCCTGCAAAACAACAAAACTTTTCGAAGAATCAAACGAATTTTCAAAATTACTAACTGTAATTTTTTTAAAAGACAAATTATGATAACTTTATTTTTCAACATAATAAAATGCAGACCTATCAAATACTGATGCAACGCATGAATTTAAAATAGTGTTAGAAACCATTTCAAAACTTTCCATTTAATATTTCCAAAAAATCAAATTATGAACTTTTTGAAAACCTTGCTCTGATACCAATTGTTAGGAATTGCGGAATGCAGATGTTAAGGCAAAACAAACATTAAAGTGGGGGTGAATTGGTTTACAAGTAATCTGTGAAAATCTTAAACTTAATTATTCTATTATATGAATTACACACACTAGAAACGATCACAAACACATAATCAAACACTAATATGGAAACAGATAAATATAAAATGCATAAAAGCAAAGAACACACCGGATTTTATACTGATTTGGATTACTCTTATGTTCAGTCCTACACAATGTGGATTGAGCAGAGGTTGATTAGTATTACAGTCCAATTACAACACCGTTGATTTCACGACCATAAGGTTAACACTAATTCCACTACCCTTTATTTCACGGCTATAAGGTTAACATCGATTCCACCACCCTTGATTTAATGGCTATAAGGTTAACACTGCTCCCTTTCCTTCATTTTTAGGGCTACAAGGAGCACATCATTTCCCAGATAAATCTAAAATGATTACAACAACAATATAACTCTTCAGTAGCACTTCCAAATTGTTAGTAGTAGATAGAGATTGAGAAGAGAAGAAGTTTTACATAATTTAATAGAAATCGGCAAAGTATAAGTGCAGAAATCAAGAAAATGATGAATTTTAATGGTGGCATGAAAAGGGGTGAAGACGGTGAAGAAAAATGAATAAAAAAATCAAAATTAGCCCCTATTTATAACATTTGAATGGTTGCAATGTTTCAGAAACGTTACAAATAGTGAAAAGACACTTCCTTTGAAAATTGAATTTATGACAATTGAATGTCGACACATCTAAAAATGCATGTCAACATATAAACTATATTTTTTATTTTTAAATCATATTTAAAGTTTTTAAACCAATATATATATTCTGGAAATTCCTGGAACAAAACTAGTTGTTAAAAAATTATATTTCAAGTATAAAAACATTAGAAATCGTCCACTTAATGGCGACCTCATCTCAGCCTTACTCAAATCATCATAAATCATTTCTCCACTAAGCTTCGCCTCATCCTCCTCCCTCGTCATCCACTCAGTTCATCCGTTCAAACCACCAGTCATCTCAGCTTGATACTAACTCCCTCCCAGTTCACCATTTTCCTACTGTTGCAAACGGATCTCACGATCAAGCTCATCTGCACTCACCGCCGACTCAACCTCCACTCTCCAGATCTTATGCTTAGGTTGAGGAATCTCCGTCGATACTCCTGCCAATTCTCCCCAACCCCCCACTAGGAGGCATCGGATTATGCCGACATTCAAATCAGTTCGAGACATGATGGAGTTTTTTGAAATTTGAACGACGTTGTCTCAGATGTGCTGATAGAAGACACATGGCGAAGCAATGTAGGAACACATCGATATGTTATTATTGCTCCTTCTTTGGACATGCTAACTTGCAAGGTCCTGATGGGAAGCTGTTCCACGGAATGGAATCGGCTACGGAGGTTCAGGATTGGCTTGATAGCTGTAAGTTCATCTTCGAGGATTTAGGGATCGATGATGAAATGAAGAGAAAGCTAGCATGGCGTCAGATCCAAGGACGAGCTATGAATTAGTGGAATGCTATTAAAGAGGCTATTCCTGAGGATCAAGTTACTTGGGATTAGTTTAAGACTCGCTTCTGTGACAAGTTTATTCCAACTGCTCAGAAATCGGAATTGTTTAGAAAGTTTTTAGAGTTTAAGTAGAATGGTAGGGCAGTCTCGAAGTATATTGCTGAACTCGTTACCTTGTAGAAACATGGATTATCTCTTATTGATTCTGCTGAGGAGAAGAACGAGAAGTTCATAACTAGCCTAGATGGGTACTTAGGGGGAAGACTTATAAACCATATCGATGAGACATTTGAATCTATTGTAGGGAAATCGTTAAGATCGAAGAGCCTTTACCCTAAGAAAAAGACCGAGGTTGCTATTACATCTACAGAGGAGCCAAAACCGTAGGAAAGAAGTGAAGGCAAGAAGAATTACCAAAATAAGAGGAAACAAAACCAGACTAAGGATTGTTAGAAAAAGAAAAATAAGAAAGATATTGAGTGCTTTAGCTGTAGTAAGAAGGGCCACTATGCCAGTGATTGTCGAGCAAATCTAGGGGAAAGGATGTGCTTCAATTGTGACCAAGCGGGACATTTCAAGAATAAATGTCCATAACCCCCTAAGAAGAAGCAGATCATGAAAGCATATGCTATCAACGCTGTTCTTTCTTCGTCGAATGCCCCCAACCGCGGTGTAGAAGGGAAAAGTTGTCGTTATTCAAGGTATGCTTTCTATTTATGATGTTCTTTTTCGAGTGTTGTTTATACCGGGGCTTCCCATTCCTTCATATATAGTGACCTGGTAGATAGGATGGAATTGGAACCTGAGATTGTCGATAGACCTTTAGTTTTGACGAACCCAATCGGTGGTTCGACTAGCCGTTGTATGATTTGTCATAAATTGGTCTTGTCGAGTCACGGATGTATGTTTATTTGTGATTGCTTTGTTTTGGACTTTACTGGGTTTGGCACTATTTTGGGAGTCGATTGGCTCCAAAGATATGGGGGGGTGGTAGATTGTGAGGGGTCTACCGCATGATGAGCGGAGGATGGGCAGATGGGGTGGTATTGGGTTTCCTACCTAGTGATGAGGTGATGGCTAGTTTTCTAAATTCCCTCGACATTCCACATTATGAGTTATCAGATGTGCCTATTGCTGGCGAGTATCCGGACGTCTTCGAGAAGTGACCGGACTTCCACCACACTGAGAGATCGAGTTTCAGATTGATTTAATGAAATATGCCAGACCTATAGTGATGCCACTTCGTCCAATAGCGTCACGGGAGCAGCAAGAGATCGAGGTACAAGTAGGCGATATTTTGAAGAAGGGAATTATACGAAGAAGTGTTTCCGAGTGGGGAGCACCAGTTGTATTTGGTACCAAGGTCGATGGTTCCCTTCGCTTATGTGTGGACTATCGTGAGTTGAATAAGGTGAATAGAAAGAAAAGGTATCCTTTCCACGGATAGATGATTTGTTTGACCGGTTAAATGCAGCGAGAGTGTTCTCCCAATTGGATCTTGCGATAGAAATTCATCAACTCCGGGTAGCAGCTAAGAGTATACCCAAAATGGCATTTCGGACACCGTCTGGATTCTTTGAGTGGTTAGTCATACCATTCGTAGTGACCAATGCACCCACATTATTTGTGGATCTAATGAATAGGGTTTCAAGGATCAATTAAATAAGTTTATTCTTGTGTTCATGAAAGATATCTCGGTTCAGTCGAGGACAGTGGAAGAACACAAGGAACATTTGAGGACAGTGATAGAGGTGTTGAGGAGACACCAATTGAAAGAAAATTTTTCTGAATGTCACTTCTGGAGGAGGGAAGTGAGGTTCTTGGGCCATATTGTTTTAGAGAATGGTATTGTCGTGGACCCTGCGAAGGTGGTTACGGTGCAAGACTGGCTACGCCCTGGAATGCAACGGACGTGAGAAGTTTCTTGGGGTTAGCTGGATACTATCGTAAATTTATTCAAGACTTCTCCAAGATAGCAGCACCGTTAACTCAGTTAACTAAGAAGAATCAAATTTTTGCTTAGGACAAAAGGTGTGAGAATGCATTTAAGAATCTAAAGGAAAAGTTGACATGTGCGCCAGTGTTAGTTATTCCTAAGGGGGAACGAAGAGATGACGGTATACATGGACACCTGTGGTACCAAACTAGGCGCTATACTGATGCAAGGCGGTAGAGTTGTTGCTTATGCTAGTCGGCAACTGAAACCGCATGAGAAAATATATACTACCCATGATTTGGAATTGGCAGCGATCCTGTTCGCATCAAAGATGTGGAGACATTATCTCTTGGGAGAAAGATTCAAGTTGTTTATCGATCATAAATCATTAAAGTACCTTTTCTCTCAAAAGGATTTAAATCTTCATCAATAGAGATGGTTAGAGTTCTTGGCTTCATATGATTTCAATATCGCATACACACCTGGGAAGGGCAATGCGGTAGCTGATGCATTGAGTAGGAGACATGCCAATTTGGGGGCTATGTTTTTGGAATGGAAGCAACTGGAGTATATCACAGGACATGATTTCAGACCTAAGTGTGAATTGGATCCATAGATGTTAGCAAGTTTGACGATCAAACCAACTTTGATTGAGTGGATCGGTTCCAGTCAGAGGGATGATCCTAACCTATAGGAAACCATCTCCAAGATAGAGATGGGTATCGACGGCGAGGAGATGAACAAGTACGGACTTGACTGAGAAGGATGGCTTCGAAAGAACGGGAGACTAGTTGTACCAAGCGTTAATGGATTGAGGGATGAAGTGCTTAGAGAGTGTCATCACTCGAAAGTGACTATACATCCCGGTGGTAACAAAATGTATCTAGATATGAAGCAAACCTACTATTGGGAAGGGATGAACAGAGATGTTGGAAAATTTATATCCAAGTGCATGAACTGCCCATTAATTAAAGACGAGCAAAAGAATCCCAGTGGTTTATTACAACCACTGGAAATTCCCAAATGGAAATGGGAACAAGTCTCAATGGATTTCATTGATGGTTTACCAAGGACTAGATCAGGTCATGATAGCATTTGGGTGATTGTAGATCGATTGACCAAAAGTGTAAGGTTTATACCCGTCAAATCGAATAAAATGACAACTAAGTTAGAAGAACCGTATATGAAGTGGGTAGTGACATTTCATGAAGTACCCAAAGGTATTATGAGTGATCGAGATCCATTATTTAATAGTGGGTTTTGGAAGAGCTTATAAGAGTCTTTAGGGTCAGATCTACATCTCAGTACCGCATACCATCCCCAAACTGACGGTCAAGCAGAGAGGGTGAATCATGTATTAGAGGATCTCTTTAGAGCTTGTATATTGGATTTTGGAGGCTCATTGGATGACCATTTGCACTTGGTTGAGTTTGCGTATAATAATAGATATCAGTCCAGTATTGGTATGGCTCCATTTGAAGCTTTGTACGGAAGACCTTGCAACTCACCATCTTGTTGATTGGAAACTGGTGAGAAATTTGTGCTTGGGCCAGATATAATAAGAGAAACTACATTTAAGATCAAGGTTATCTAACAATGAATGAATGCTTCCCAAGATAGGCAGAAGAGCTATGCTGATAAAAGATAAAGAGATTTGAAATTCTCCGTTGATGACTTGGTATTCGTCAAGATTTCTCCGTTCAAGAGTGTGATTTGATTTGGTAGGAGAGGTAAATTGACACCAAGGTTTGTTGGTCCATTTCCAGTTCTCGAACAAGTTGGGAATCCAGCGTATAAAGTTGGATTGCCAGACTAAATGGCGGGAGTTCACAATGTATTTCGTTTCCCAATTAAGGAAGTTTGTGCACGATTCTGATATGACTATTTCACCATATCCGTTGGATGATATCGAGGTAGAACGGAGGTGTTTGGGAACCGCAGACCGATTTGTATTGTCGAGTATGATATAAACCAACTTCGGAGGAAGACGGTTATACCAGTTAAAGTCCAGTGGGATGATAATGAGAATGATTGTACTTAGGAAACAGAGGAGAACATAAGGAAGTCATATCCAGAACTCTTTGCTTAGTAATGCTTTAGTAGAGATATAGTTATTCCCATGTTAGTAAACTGTATGCTAGGATAGGCATGTTGTGTTATTATGTATGTTTCGTTGTTTGTAATTGGCATATAGGCATGCGAGGCACTATTGTATGTTTTCTTGGTTAAGGAATTTTGGGGGCGGAATTTCTTAAAAGGGGGGAGAGTGTAACGACCCGTATTCTACGTATCGTAGGATCATAGAATATTTATTTTATTCTCATACGAAGTTATATGGTTGTGTAACTTTGGGAAACGACTATTGTGGTCATTTCCCACATTTACAATTTTCGGCGAATTTTAAATGATTGTTTTGCCCTAGAGAACCTTGTTTTGCCTATAACTTTTGACTGGTAAGGAGTTTTGACCTGAAACCACTTCCATTGGATTCAGATGATGGTTTACCTTCTATAGAGTGGTCACATTAATCAAACGAACTTACCGTTTGGGAGATGTGGCTGAAATAAGGTTTGGAAGATGGAAAACAACATTATCGGGCTTAATTGGGTGATTAACAGCTAGGCCCATAACCCATTCGGGATTAGGGTTATAGGAGGGCTTAAAGGAGTTGGAGAATCATCTCCTTTCATTTTCCTGGCCGCCACAAACCTTCCTCTAACCCTAGTAAAGGCCGCCATCTTCTATATCACTCCATAATCACCCTTTAATCACTAATTAAGCAAAACTACATCAAATCAAGTGAAATTTGCATCAAATCAATGTTGGGGCTACTGCACTACATAGGAATCTGTGCCAAATCATTATAAGTTTCAAATCTAACATTCATTTGTGGCTAAGATTAGTGATTTATGTTGAAAACAAAATTTTTGATTAATGTCAACAAAGAGAAGAGCAATGAAAATCATGTCATGGAGCTAGGTTTATATATGTACATACACACACACACACACACACACACACACACACACACACACACACACATATATATATATATATATATATGTATATGTATATGTATTTGTATATTGAGTCGTGTTAGAGCTATGTTAAAATCTATCCTCAAGTATAACACAAATATACAAAACAATATATATATATATATATATATATATATATATATATATAATATAAAGCTTTACAAAGCCTTGAACTGGACAGAAAGCACTGTTACCAGTCGACTAGTTATAATTCTACAGTCGACTGGTTAGTGAGTTTCTTGACCAGTAACGGGTAGTTTTAAATGATTTTTTTATCCAAACAATTTACAGTATAATTCAATCAATCGACTGATGATTTTTAGTCTAGTTGACTGATTCGAAATAAAAGCATTTTCTATAAAGAGTCACCTACTTTCATGAAGAGATTTCTCTTCAATTATGAAGACACAACTTTTTACTGAAATCCTTCGTGAAGGAATGCTACTCTTCTACTATTATATAAGCAATACAAACATGTTTTTCAGATCACTGTTTTACAAATTCTTATTCTATTCTCTCTATTTTTTGAAATTGCACTTCTATATTCTTTGCAATATAAAGCTCTCTCAAATACAAGTTACTTGTTGAATCTTTGATATTATTTCACATCTTTTAATTCAACAAGAAAAAAATTTCCTTCAAATCTTCACATTCACTTCAAATACTTAAGGATAAGATTATAGGAAGGGTGTACTTCATTGTGACTATTCTGTGTTGATTAGAGAACACATTCAAGAGTTATAAACCTTTGTAAAGTGTGAAGTCCTGTGTGGGTGCTCAGGCGAGAACATCCTTGTTGGTGCTCGGGTGTATTGTGACCTATTCCTTCGGGTTAAGAGAGGGCTTGATAGTGAATTCCGAAGAGGCACTCCGGGACTGGACGTAGGGTGGGAAGTTTGAACCAGTATAAAATTCCTGGTGTCTTTTCTTATCGCATTTACTTCTTGTTTGTGATACATTTATCTAGCTTAGGTTTTACCTGCATAACTATTGTAGATTACAAGTTAGTTTATTATTTTCGTTTTATCCATATTAGTATCCTGCTTAAGTCATACACATCAACTCTTTTCATTTGGTATCAGAGCTTGGTGTTCCAGAGATCGTAACAACGTCCTAGAATAAGTGGCAATAAAGAAATCTTATTAAGGGATTAGAAAATGGAAGAGAAACAAAGCATAATCAAGTGGGCAAGGAAGCGAATGTCTATGGCTAAAGTCAGATCACAGTCAATATGTGTAGATTCATTATATAAAGATCTTTTGTTAGACCACGAAAAATTGTTAAAAGATTTTAAAAGTTTAGGTAAACTTAATTCTATTATTTTAGCCAAGTATAAAGATTGTGAGCAAGAAAATTCTAAACTAAAAGAGGAAAATATTTTTTTAGTTAAACAAGCCAAATGTTTTGAAAATTCGTTAGAAGAGCTTGTTTTTCAAAAAGATTTCCTTCGAAAAGAAAATGAGCGACTAGAAGATAAAAACAATGTTCTTTTAAAGGAAATTGATGGTCTCCAAAATAAAAATACATCATTACAAGATTCTTTAAATAATTCTAGTTCTTTAGTTTTGTCTCTTGCAAAAAAGAATGAGGTTTTATCAGAAAAGAACTTAGAATTATCTAAAGAATGTGAGATTCTAAAAGTTAATAATAATATTTTGTAAAAAGCAATTTCTGAATCAAAAGAAAATTTTGAAAACTTACAATCTTCTTTAGATAATTCATAATATCTAAGTTTTGTCTCAGAACTGAGAATGGTACTTTAAAAAGGAAGAATTCTAAATTAAATAAGGAAATCGATAATAATAAAATTTCTTTTGAAAATGTCAATCGCGACTTTGGAATAAAATTTGATTAATATACAAGTAAATTCGCGAAATTCAATAAAGGTCAAAATGATTTAAATATGATTTTATCCGGATCTCGACCTTTACATGACAAAAGTGGTTTGGATATAATAAAACCAATCATAGATATAGTACTAGCTATGCTTTTATGTATAATAAGAATAACACTGCAGGTACTAATACTCATCCTAGATCCAATTATTATAGAAATATGAATACTTCTATGACTAGAGATGTTTATAATAAATCTAGAAGTACGTAAAGAAATACCAATAGAGATTACTTAAGTATTTGGGTTCCAGTGAATTGGAGAAATAGAGAAAAATATATCAATAATATTTTTGATTCAGTAGTTAATAATGAAAATTTTATCTTTAAAGGTTCCATTCAACCCTCTTGGGTATGGTTACCTTCCATCTAACCCCTGGACCCAAACATAGCAAGTGGGTACTAAAGTATATGCATCATATTTTTTGCAGGTACACCCCAACAAAGAGAAGGTTATTTCGGTATCCCTATATACGTATAATAACTAGTCTCGTATGCTCTTTGAAAACTATATATGATTGTTTTCTTTTATTTGTGCTGCATTACTGCTTTTTCATGTTACAAATTTTTTTTAATTGATGACATAGGGGGAGAAAAATTATGGAATATTTATGCATTGAATATATTTTATGATCATGATATTCTATGCTCATAATGATGTATTTACTTATTTATGCATTGAATATATATGCATTAACATTTTGTTGTAGAAATCCGAACGGTAAGTTTATATATTTATGAACTAAAAAAATGTTGCAGAAATTCAGAGGGAGCTAAATATGTTTACAAACATACATTTCTGGGGAGAAACTCAAAACTTTTCAACATGTATGCATTATGTTGTCATCAATCAAAAAAGGGGGAGAATGTTGAAAACAGGAATTTTGATTAATGTCAACAAAGAGAAGAGCAATGCAAATCATGTCATGGAGCTAAGTTCATATATATATATATATATATATATATATATATATATATATATATATATATATATATATATATATATATATATATATATATATATAGAAAGAGAGAGAGAGAGTCGTGTTAGAGTTATGTTAAAATCTATCCACAAGTATAACACAAATATACAAAAAAAATTATAAATATATATATATAATTATATAAAGGTTTAAAAAGCCTTTAACTAGATAGAAAACACTGTAAACAGTCGACTTGTTATAATTCGACCAGTCAACAGGTCAGTGAGTTTCTTGACCAGCAACGGCTATTTTTAAATGATTTTTAATCCAAAATCAGTCGACTGAATATTATTAGTCTAGTTGACTGATTTTAAACAGAAGTCTTTTCTACGAAGAGTCACCTTCTTTCATGAAGAGATTTCTCTTTAATTACAAATGGAAACGGACGCAACTTTTTGTTGAAATTCTTCGTGAAGGAATGCTACTCTTCTACTATTATATAAGAAATACAAACATGTTTCTCAGATCATCGATTTACAAATTCTTATTCTATTCTCTCTATTTCTGAAATTGCACTTTTATATTCTTTGCAATATAAATATCTCTCAAATTCAAGTTACTTATTGAATCTTTGATATTATTTCACATCTTTTAATTCAGCAAGTAACAAACTTCCTTCTAATCTTCAATTTCACTTCAAATACTTAAGGATAAGATTATAGGATGGGTGTACTTCATTGTGACTATTCCATACTGATTAAAGAACACATTCATGAGTCAAATAAATTATGACGTCCATTGTGGGTGCTCAGGTGGGAATATCCTTGTTGGTGCTTGGGTGTATTGTGATCTATTCTTCCGGGTTAAGAGAGGGCATGATAGTGAATTCCGAAGAGGAGCTTCGGGACTGGAAGTAGGGCGGGAAGTCCGAACCAGTATAAAATTCCTTGTATCGTTTATCTCATGTATTTCTTATTTGTTATATATTTATCTAGCTTAGCTTTTACCTGCATAATTATTGTAGATTACTAGTTAGTTTATTATTTCATCTTTATCCATATTAGTATCTTTATTAAGTCGTATATGCCAACACTTTTCAATTTACACGTTTATACACTAATTATGCCTAGTTAGGGGTGTTGTGATTATTAGCGAAATAATACATCTAAAAATTTTGGAAAAATATATGCAAATTCTAAAATCATATGTTATGTCACTGTTACGAATTAGGGTTAATTTGGATTTAGTTCTCTAATCCTATAGTTAGATATGGTTAAGGGGAAAATCACATGGTTAAGGGGAAAATCATAGTTTTCGGCATGTTTGATCTAAATTAACATATGAAATTATTGTTTTGGTATATTCTACATGTTACTACTATTGTTTGGTATGTTTTGCAACTTTATAGGAAAGTTAGAGTGGTTGAAAACACCATCGTCTGGCGAAATTAGCTTGCTGGAAAAACTGCAGGATTTCGGTTCTTGAAGGGGGTATGCCTCATGAATCGCGAAGGAGGACTTCGGTTTCTGAATGGGGTTTGTCTCACGAACTGACCGAGGGAACAACTCACGAACCGCGACCCTAGGAGGGATCAGGAGCCGAGCACCCAAGGGATTTGACCACGACCCCGGGGCGAACAGGGGTGGACAGGGGGGAACCAGGTGGTATACCGACCATGATGACGACCTTGAAACGAACCAAGATGAAGACTCTGAATTGAACCGGATTCGAACTTCTACCACGCGACGACCATTGTGAATACTTCTGAAGATCAAATCCAATATGAGTAGACACCCAAGATGCAAAGGAAGTACAAATCTAAAGTTACTACTCAGGATCCAGATGGGAACCAATGAGTTAACTTTTAGACTTGGGCTTTGCCGCGGGACGTGTGCAAAGGGGTTATCGACATCTATAACTTTGATTATCCATTGGGAGTGGGTGCATGTAGGCGAACCTGAGCCAGGGAAGTGTGGACCGGTTGGCCCATTAGGGTTATTGACTATGGACTAGTGCAGTGCGGTCAGAGTAATAGTTGTACTAGGGGTGGGACTCCGTCATGACCCTAAAGGGTAAAATGGTCATAGAAATAGTTGTGCGGAGAGTGGGACTCCGTCATGGCCCCAATAGATTTGGTGATCAAAGCGGTGGATAATCGTATGATTTACACACTGAGCGAGAGATGTGAGGATGATTGTTATGTTTGATGTTTGCTATTACCATGACACGCACACTCCCATTTTTACAGTATACGTTTGAAACATCGCACCTCCGTTAAGGTCACTCACAAAGGGAATGCCTTAACTTTGGTGGAGAGTTATAGGTACAAGACACAGAAAAATTTACAAGACAGATAATATAAGCAGCGAAATTCAAGTACTAATTGCAAACGTGGTTCAATACAAAAACATTACAGCAAATTGTCCCAAAATAACTTCCAAAAACATTACACTATAATTTCTATCTTGATTATTTAATAAAGAAGCATAAACCATAAATAAAACTACATGAATCCCCAAGTGTAGTGTCCAAAAGCCATAGTCAAGGTGAGAGAGTCCCAACCGTAAAACTACTTTCTTGAAGCTTGCAAAGAGTCTGACTAAACTGGAGTATTCCCTCCCTGTGGACCGGGGGGGATGGAAGAAAAGAGGACGAAAGAAAACGGGTCAGACAACAAGTCTGGTAAGTTCAGTGATTACTAGTATTTAAATAAGGAATGGGATCTGGACAGTAATAACAGAACATAGGACATTACCCTAATATAAGATAAGAGGACCATGTGATCACACCCATTATTATAGTCTCTACACCTACTTAACCATTGGTTCAACAAGCCCCACGTGTTCATAACAAACGATCACCTCAATGATCGGCTCCTACTCACATGCATTCATATCATGTGTCCTTCGGCCCCGCTTGACTGTAGATACCTATGTTGGTCCCACCATGGGGTGTATCAGTCCTTCTGGTGGCAACCCGACACGATTCAAGATGCATTGTGTATACTACAGATGCCCAGTGCCTGCTTTTTCCACTGCGGAGTACGTGCACGCTCGTACTCCATCAGAAGCTACACTGATGCACCAACCGCCGACGTTTTTGACTGCTTATAATCAGTCCAGTAATCGTGCCCCAGCATGCCTAGTTCAGGGTACAATGATGCATCTATGTGGGTTATTGATGAAATGGGTCCCCGTTACAAGGGTTTTCTAATCAACATGTTTATTTGGTTAAGTGTTCAAGTTACCTAACTCCACCCATCTGTTTAGTTAACATGTTGAATCGGCTAAGTGTTTCTCTAATTGACTTAGCCCTATCAATCCTGACTTAGCTTTAATTTATTCATTAAAGCACCAAGCACTCACATTAGACAGGTCTTGTTGTGGTCACTAGATATGCCGGTTGGTTCCGGGCAGTTTTACACCACAACTCAGTCACACCTCGGTTTTTTTTGAACTTGATTTACTAACCACCCACATTAGACAGGTCTTGTTGTGGTCACTGGATATGCCTGTCGGTTCCGGGCAGTTTTACACCACAACTCAGTCTAACCTCGGGTTAGGCATATTCGTCTTTTCTAAATCCACATATTTTCTATATATGTCTAATTCTATATGTAAATTAATCTTAATTTAATCATGCCACAATTATCCTTTGATCATGCTCAAAATAAATGGTATATCAAATATACCATTTTATGAACAAATCTATGCCATGAAATTTTCATAGTTTCCCATCGCTACCCCCGTGGAAGGTACGCATGAATCACATAAAATGTTGGGCTAGTAAATTAGCCCAAACCCATAAACAAAAAGGGGTAATAAACAAGGGACATGAAATAAACATAAAATAGCATACATTTAACTTATCACGTGTAACTTGGCGTAGAAGTATCATAATCTTAATTAACGGGTAAAGGTGAACTTATGACTAAGTTGGATCTAATTATCATGTAAACCTGATATAGGTCTAGCATGGAGGTTTAACATATAACACAATTTTAAACCACAACTTAGCATATTAACTTATGTATGCCAAAACATAAGAAAGCTGCTAAAAACATATTTAAATCACAACTTAGCATGATAACTTATGTGTGTTAAACATAAGAGAGCTGTTATAAACATATTTAAATCACAACTTAGCATGATAATTTATGTGTGTTGAACATAAGAGAGCTACTATTAACACATTCGAATCACAACTTAACATGATAACTTATGTGCTAAAACATAAGAGAGCTACAAATCCAATCTTACAACATAAATGGATTCAACTTAACGTAATTCTAAATATACATGAATGTTGGTCTAACATGTAAGCATGTGATTTAGATCATAAACTTGCAAGTAACCACCGAATTATAACATGACATGTTTCACCATTCAGTTGTCATAATAAGTCCATTACCCAATCATAATAGATTCCAATAACATACAATATGGTTTGTTCATCATCACAAACATATAGGCATGATCAATCGCAATGGTTGTTTAAGATAAATGAGAATCAAACTTTATTTATCTTATACATAAGCATCATTTTATATTCGAATTACAACATGTCATGATTCATTTAAAAGAACGTTTAAATCTATGTAATAACCATCTTACAAATTAAAAAGGGATTCTTGATTTCTGAAATCTGATTTCTGAAATTGGTGTGCTCGCCTTTGATGTAGATCGTTGAATTTGATTGCTTTAATTTGATTTTGATTCAGGTTTTTATCTTTCCTTTGATTTGAAAGCGGTGACTGCTACTCTAAGTTCTCTATTGACGGCATGATAGTTCCATGATTATTTTTGTGTGATTTAGTTTGAGCATTGGGTTGTTTATATAGAATTTCAATTCAATTAGAGCCGTCAGATGAACCTAGAGTTAATCGCAACCATTCAGACCAAATCAGAACTATCCAGAAACCCTAGTGACTCTGCAGTATGTCATCAGTCGTCGAAATTCATATCTGGTCGTGGGGGGGGGGGGGGTAGGTCAACTCCCAGGTCGACCCTAAGGTTGACCCCCAGGTCGACCTGTAGGGGTGAGGTCGACACTAGGGTCGACCCCTTGGCCGACCTGGGTCCTGGGCGGGAATTTTCCCGCCCAGCCCGCTTCTAACTTCTAGTTTTAATTTTGAACCTGCTTTTGAGCTGTTTGAATTTATTTGAATTTCTTAAACTTCTGAAGGCCATAACTTCTTCATACGAAGTCCAATTCACGCAAACTCGGACTCTATCTCAAGCAGAATTCCGAGACGAACGCAATGGTGTAACCCGCTTCCCTTAATTCTCACATTTGAAATTAAGTATTGATTAATTCGTTACTATAACGTTAACAGAAAATACAAGGTGCTACATTCTCGCCTCCTTTTAGGATTTCGTCCCCTAAATCTTTAAGTCGAGAAGAACTTATATCCTACCATTCAATCACCCATCTACTCAACCATCAAACATAGGTGTCCATTGTCCTTAAAAGATTCCTAATGCTTCATGATCATATGCATAGTGTGTGTACATGTCCTTATCTACTGCAAAATCAGGCGGTCTACTGATTCAGTTGACCTCCTTAATGCAAATTATGTCAGTGCCATGAGTCCATTATGAATGCAATTTTTTCTCCTACTCAAAATTTCCTACATGAGTGCACAATCATTCATACAAATGCAACGTCCATATGATAACACATCAAGTTTCAATCCATACACAAATACGTATATGCATATGAAATATGAATGTGACTGAGCCAATGTAATACCTAATGTGTGTGTATATGCGTCCACGAGCGACCACTAGCAACCACTTGCAACCATCAACCATAACATGTTTCAATTACATGTTTTCATCCAAATGGGCTTCTACCTAAGGATAAAGGATAGGATCAAGGAGATATACCTAAAAAGCTAGATACGAGCATAAACTTAAGGAAAAAGAGATCAAGGATGTACCCTCAAAAAGAAAAGGGTAGGCTTCGCGTATTCTGTCCTCAGTTTCCCAAGTCGTTTCTTCCTCGGCGTCGCTCCACTGAACTTTGACGAGCTTAACATCACGGTTGTCCCAAGATACGGGTTGGAAATCTCCTCATAGTTGCTTCTCGTTCAAATTCTACTTCCTCTAGCATGCTTGGTTCTACCACTTCCGCAGACTCGTGTAAGCACTTCTGCAGGTGAGAGACATGAAAGACATTATGAATCCCGGCCAATCTTTCGGGCAGCTGTACCCTATAAGCCATCTTCCCAATCATCTCGATGATAGGGAACGACCCTTAAAATCTTGGTGCTAACTTTCCTATGGATCCAAAGCGAACGACGTTTCTCAAAGGTGATATTTTAAGGAACACCTTGTCTCCAACTTTGAACTCAAGGTCAGTTCTTCTTTTGTCTGCGTAGGACTTCTGTCTATCTTGGGCAGTCTTCATTCTTCTTCGTATCAAGTCTACCTTCTCTGAATTTTCCCTAATCGTGTCTAGTCCAAGTATGAGCTTGTCTGTGGACTCCCACCCGCAAGTTGGTGACCTGCACAGTCTTCCATATAAAGCTTCGAAAGGCGCCATGCCTATGGTGGCTTGGTAGCTATTGTTGTAAGCGAATTCCGCTAAAGGTAGATGATCCTCCCATGTACCTCCGAAGTCAATAATGCATAATCTTAAGAGGTCTTCGAATACTCTGTTTACTCTTTCCGTCTAGCCATCGGTTTGAGGGTGATAGGCCATGCTTAAGCATAGCTGTGTGCCTACAGCATCTTGTAAACTATTCCAAAACTCGCTCGTGAAGATAGGGTCTCGATCACTCACTATGCTGGAGGGTATTCCATGGAGTCGAACTATCTCTTTAAGATATATGGATGCTGGAGTCCTTCTATTCTTGATGGGTATATAGTGGGCGCTTTTTGTGAGCCTGTCCACTATTATCCAAATGTTGGTATTGCCCCTTCTTGACCTAGGCAACCCATCTATAAAGTCCATCGAGATGTTGTCCCATTTCCACTGTGGGACCTCTAGAGGATGAAGCAGACCACCAGGCTTCTTCTTCTCCGCCTTGACTTGTTGGCATATTAAGCACTTAGAAACAAATTCAGCCACATCTTACTTCATGCCATTCCAAAAGAAAACTCTTTTGATGTCTTTATACATTTTGTCTCCACCAGGGTGTATGGTCAGCTTGGAATGGTGTGCCTCTTCTAGAACCGCCTTTACCAAGCCCCTTGCTTGTGGGACACATAGTCTTCCATCTCGTCTCAACCAGCCCTTGGCATCATTGGAGTAACTATTGAGGTGACTAGAAGTCTCACCCCTAATTAACTTGTCCACCACATCGGCTAACTGAGGGTCTTCTCTTTGCGCAGCTCTGATTGAGTCTAATAGAGTTGGTTGCACTTCTATTGTTGCTAGCAAGCCAGGTACAAAGTCAGAGGAGGGTCTGAAGTTAAAGCTTGCTATGAACTCCAAGCTTTGCCTTTCTACAAAGAGAGGGCTTAAGGTCGGCTTCTTTTTACTCAAGGCGTCTGCTACTACATTGCCCTTGCCAGGAGTGTAGGAAATCTCAAAATCGTACGAGGCAAGAAACTCCATCCATCTTTGCTGCCTCAAGTTGAGATCTTTCTGCGAGAAAAGGTATTTCAACAATTTATGGTCAGTATTCAATTCAAATTTCTTACCTAGGAGATAATGGCGCCAAGACTTAAGCGCAAAAACAATGGCTGCCAACTCTAGATTGTGAGTTGGGTAGTTTTTCTCATGTACTTTCAATTGTCTTCCATCATAAGCCACTACCTTCCCTTCTTGCATCAGACAGTGCCTAATCCCGTTCCGCATGCATCTGTGTATGCTGTAAACATCTTGCTTCCATCAGGCAAGGTCAGAACTGGGGCGGCTGTTAGAGCCCTTTTCAAATGTTGGAAAGCAATATCGCAATCCAAATCCCAATTGAAAGCTAGGTTCTTCTTTGTCAACCTTGTAAGTGGAGCTGAGATTTTTGCAAAATCTTTGATGAACTTTCGATAAAAGCCTGCTAGCCCGAGAAAGCTTCGGATTTCGGTTGCGTTTCGAGGAACCTTCCAATTTTGCATAGCAACCACTTTTGCGGGGTCCACAACTATCCCCTCTTTGGACACCACGTGTCCAAGGAACCTAACTTCTTCTCTCCAGAAATGACATTTGGAGAATTTAGCTTCCAACTGATGTGCTCGGAGAGTATTCATGACTTCCTTTAGATGCTGAGCATGCTCTTCCTCATTCTTTGAGAAGATCAAAATATCTTCTACGAAGATCACCACTAACTTATTAAGGAACTCTCGGAACACCCTGCACATTAAATCAACGAAGTAAGTAGGTGCATTTGTCAAGTCGAAAGGCATGACAAGCCACTCGAAGAAACCGTCTGGAGTTCTGAACGTAGTCTTATCAATGCTGTCTTCAGCCACTCTTAGCTGATGAAACCTGGTAGCTAAATCTAATATGGAGAAAACCGATGCACCTACATGCTGATCGAACAAATCATCTATTCTCGGGAGTGGGTGCCTATTCTTCTTGGTCAGCTTGTTTAGTTCCCTATAATCAACGCACAGGCGAAGCGAACCGTCTGCTTTAGTTGAGAACACTACTAGAGCACCCCATTCAGAAATACTCCACCTTATAAACCCCTTTTCTTGGAGCTCTTTAACTCGCTTGCTGAGCTCTTTCCGCTCCCTTGGAGCCATGTGCCTAATGGGTAAAGCAACGGGTTTTGCATTGTCAACGAGGTATATGCGGAAGTCTATCTCTCACTTTGGAGGTAAGTCCTTTACCTCTTCAAACACATCCGAGTATCCACGGACTGCCTTTACAGACTTCAAGTTCTCAACAGAAGCATCAAGAGATTCTAGATAACTAAGCATAACATAGTTCATGGGATTACAAGAAATTTTGAGAGTGTTACCGAGGCGAGTCATGAGTCTTACCACTCTCTTTTCACAATCGAGGACGACACCGTTACTGGATAGCCAGTCCATGCCTAGAATCAACCCATAGCCCGTGAAGCCCAAAACAAAGGCATTACATCTAAACCCAACGCTTAGTATAGATATTTTCAAATCCAAACAAACAAGTGACAAATAAGCCGATCCCCCGATTGGATTTGAAACAACCAAGGGATCCTCTACTATACTAGTGTCTAAGTGAAGAGATTCCACTAACGCGGTAGATATAAAAGAGTGCGATGCGCCAGAATCAAATAGTGTATGAACAGGATGATCAAAAAGATAGACTAAACATTCGATAGAAATATTTCTACCTCATTCTTGCGGAGGTGTCGTGAGAGCGTGAACTTGTCCTCCAGAAGAAGGTCCAGCTCGCTGCCCTTTCTTCCTTGGATAGGCCTTAGCCATCTGTCATGTCTCCCCACAGTGGAAACAACCACCCATCTTCCTTTCCTTCTTCTTGCAGTCTTTGACCAGATGTCCAGGAATGGCACAGAAATTACACTTTCTCTTGTCACGGAGTTTGTTGTTCTTTCCGCCTTTCTTTGAATCAGCCTTCTTGTTCTATGACCCCTCCCCCTTCTTATATGAAGCACTTCCACTTTTGCTTCTTTCTTGCCCTTTTCTTCCTCATGTAAGAGTGCCATGTCCACTAACCTCTCGTAAGTAGCCCCCATAGGTACATGGGTCATAGCCAGGCTATGAAGTGGCTCATTAAATCCCTTGACAAAACGGAGAGCCTTCTTATGAGGAGTATTCACTAAATCCAGTCCAAATCGGGCCAGCTGATTGAATTGGTTGACGTACTCTTTGGTCGTCATACTCCCTTGCTTAAGAGATAAGAACTTTTCCAGCTGTAAACTTCGTTCAGCTTGTGAGTGGAATTTCATCTCAAACCTTATTCTGAAATCCAAACATGTTTCAATTGGTCTTTCAGTATTAGTGACTTCCCACCAATAGGAAGCTTCGTCTTTGAGCAACCATACAACCAACTGTATCTTCTGCCTATCGTCCACCTCGAAGATAACAAATAGATCCTTAGTTTCTCTGAGCCAGTTCCTTGCTTCTACGAATGATTCAGTTCCCTTGAAATCCTTTCCACCCATGGCCCTAAAGTCTCTACAAATCTTTGAGAAAGCATTTACACGAGGAGGAGGAGGAGGAGGAACCGCTGCAGCTGAAGGAGGAGGAATATCTGCTGGGCCTGTGTCGTTGGCCCTAGCCTCTAAGTACCTCCTGAACCAGCCAGGTATCGGTACACCCTCTGGAAGGTTAAGATTCCCAGACATGCTGAAACGAAAAAGAAAAGATTCAAAACGAAGGATAGAAAGATAGTGCATATGGCTTTGGGGATTATGCCTTTTTAAATTTAAACAACACCTTTTCTTATAAAATGCTTCTTTATATTTCTTTTTAAAAATAGTTTTCAAAAACTATTATCTAATTTGGTAATCCTTTGCTTTGATACCAAGTGAAACACCCCACCTCCGTTAAGGTCACTCACAAAGGGAATGCCTTAGCTTCGATGGGGGGTTATAGGTACAAGACACAGATAAATTTACAAGACTGATAAATATAAGCAGCGAAATTCAAATATTTATTGCATACGTGGTTATAGGTACAAGACATAGAAAAATTTACAAGATAGATAAATATAAGTAGCGAAATTCAAATATTTATTGCGTACGCGGTTCAATACAAAAGCATTACAGCAAATTGTCTCAAAATAACTTCCAAAACATTACACCAAAATTTCTGTCTTGATTATTTAATAAAGAAGTATAAACCATAAATAAAACTGCATAAATCCCCAAGTGTACTATCCAAAAGCCAAAGCCAAGGTGAGAGAGTCCCAACCATACATCTACTTTCTTGAAGCTTGTAAAGAGTCTGATTAAGCTGGAGTATTCCCTCCCTGTGGACCTAGGGGGGAAACGGAAGAAAAGAGGACGAAAGAAAACGGGTCAGACAATAAGTCTGGTAAGTTCGGTGATTACTAGGATTTAAACAAGCAAAGGGATCATGACAGTAATAACAGAACATAGGACAATACCCTAATATAAGATAAGAGGACCATGTGATCGCACCCATTACTATAGTATCTGCACTTACTTAACCATTAGTTCAACCAACCCCACGTGTTCATAACAAACGATCCCCTTAATGATCGGCTCCTACTCGCATGCATTCATATCATGTGTCCTTCGGCCCCACTTGACTGTAGATACCTGTGTTGGTCGCACCATGTGGTGTATCAGTCCCTCTAGTGGCAACCCGACATGATTCAAGATGCACAGTGTATACTACTGATGCCCAGTGCCTGCTTTTTCCACTCCGGAGTACGTGCACGCACGTACTCCATCGGAACCTACACTGATGCACCAACCGCCGACGTTTTTGACCGCTTATAATCAGCCCAGTAATCGTGCCCCACCCTGCCTAGTTCAGGGTACCATGATACATCTATGTGGGTTACTGATGAAATGGGTCCCCGTTACTAGGGTTTTCTAATCAACATGTTTATTTGGTTAAGTGTCCAAGTTTACCTAACCCCACCTATCTGTTTAGTTAACATGTTGAATCGGTTAAGTGTTTCCCTAATTGACTTAACCCTACCAATACTGACTTAGCTTTAATTTATTTATTAAAGCACCAAGCACTCACATTAGACAGGTCTTGTTGTGGTCACTAGATATGCCGGTTGGTTCCGGGCAGTTTTACACCACAACTCAGTCTCACCTCGGGTTTTTTTGGGCTTGATGCACTAACCACCCAGGTCTTGTTGTGGTCACTGGATATGCCTGTCGGTTCCGGTCAGTTTTACACCACAACTCATTCTAACCTCGGGTTAGGCATATTCGTCTTTTCTAAATCCATATATTTTCTATATATGTCTAATTATATATGTAAATTAATCTTAATTTAACTATGCCAAAATTATCCTTTGATTATGCTCACAATAAATGGTTTATCAAATGTACCATTTTATGAACAAATCTATGTCATGAAATTTCATATTTTCCCATCGCTACCCCCGTGGAACATACGCATGGATCACATAAAATGTTGGGCTAGTAAATTAGCCCAAACCCATAAACAAAAAGGGGTAATAAATAAGGGATATGAAATAAACATAAAATAGCATACATTTAACTTATCATGTGTAACTTGGCATAGAAGTATCATAATCTTAATTAAAGCGTAAAGGTGAGCTTGTGGCTAAGTTGGATCTAATTATCATGTAAACTGGATATAGGTCTAGCATGGAGGTTTAACATATAACATAATTTTAAACCACGACTTAGCATATTAACTTATGTATGCCAAAACATAAGAAAGCTACTAAAAACATATTTAAATCACAACTTAGCATGATAACTTATCTGTGTTAAACATAAGAGAGCTATTATAAACATATTGAAATCACAACTTAGCATGATAACTTATGTGTGTTAAACATAAGAGAGCTACTATAAACATATTCGAATCACAACTTAGCATGATAACTTATGTGTTAAAACATAAGAGGGCTACAAATCCAATCTTACAACATAAATGGATTCAACTTAACATAATTCTAAATGTACATGAATGTTGGTCTAACATGTATGCATGTGATTTAGATCATAAACTTGCAAGTAACCAGCGAATTATGACATGACATGTTTCACCATTCAGTTGGCATAATAAGTCCATTACCCAATCATAATAGATTCCAATAACAAACAATGTGGTATGTTCATCATCACAAACATATAGGCATGATCAATCGCAATGGTTGTTTAGGATAAATGAGAACCAAACTTTATTTATCTTATACATAAGCATCATTCTATATTCGAATTACAACATGTCATGTAACAACCCGTATTTTCAATAACCTGTTATAACGTAAATCGAGGAAGAATTTAATTTATAAATCTGAATCAAGGGAAACGGGCTATGCCATTGCGTTCGTCTCGGAAAAATACGCGAAATAGAGTCCGAGTTTTCGAAAATCGGAGTCCGTATGACCCGATTAAGGCCCAACGAAGTTTTCAGAAAATTTCAAAGTAAAAACAGATTTCAAATTCAAGTTTGAATTTGGATATTTGGGCCAGTTTGGGCTAGGCGGGAAAATTCCCGCCAGAGTACCCAAGTCGACAGCCCTGTCGACTTGGGAGTCGACTTGGTTGACCCAAGTCGACAGCCCTGTCGACTTGGCTGTCGACTTGGCTCAGCCGGGCAGTTCTGCCTGGTGCACCATTTTGGGTTTGTGTTGAGCTTGGGGGCCAGATTCGGTTTTAAGGGCTGAGATTGGAACTAGGGTTTAATCCTAAGGCTAGAACTAGTCCTAATCTCTATAAATAAGGCCCTAACCTAACCCTAAATCATCATTATTCATTCTAGTAACTAAACTATGGCAAAATCAATCCTCTCATGGCCTCCACTCTCTTCATAAAATTCCTAAATAAATTTCTAAGTGATTTTCCATGCATACAAGTGTTTTCAAACTTGTATGAGCATCATTAGCTTGCATTCAAGTCAAGTTTCTATATTTGCATCATAAAGAAAGAGTTTTGATCATTTTGGCTCAAGGGTTTTTATATTAGAGCTTGCATTTTGGGTCTATTTGATTGCATAAGGGCTTTGTCATATCTTTTGTGCCTTCATAAGTGTTGTAAGCCCTATTCTACTTTCATACTTAAACTCTAAAGTTAAATGTATGATATGCAAGTTTGCTATGATGTGTTATGCAAGTTTACTATGATGTGTTATGCAAGTTTATCATGTTATGTTATGCAAGTTTGATATGCAAGTTTGTCATATGATAAGCAAGTCATGTTATGCAAGTTTGAGATGTTATGATATGCAAGTTTATCATGTTATGTTATGCAAGTATGCCATGTTATGATATGCAAGTTTATCATGTTATGTTATGCAAGTTTGATATGCAAGTTCGTCATATGATATGCAAGTATGTTATGCAAGTTTGGGATGATCATTTTGTTCATGTTATCATGTTATGCAAGCTTATCTTGAGTATATGGACATAAAGCTTCAAGCTTTATGCTAAAGGTTGCATTTTGGCAACATGTAAGTTATCATATCCCTTATGATAACTTGCATGTGAGGCTAAATGCGAACTTATGGCCATTTCTACATGTCATTTATCACCATGTATCACCAATATGCTAAGTTTGGTTTTATGCATGCTTTTGAGGCCTAAAAATGTAATATGCAAGTATATGAACACATGTACATTTCATATGCCACCATGTTGAACTTGTGGCTTCAACACCTTTATGTCATGATTATGCCAAGTTCCCTCTTTCTATCCTTTATGCGCTATTGCGATATGTAAGCGATGAGATTGCGTTTGGGGTTGGGTAAACTTAAAAGACATAAAAACATAAGATTGGGAATTTACCTATTAAGTTAGGTCTACCCATTGGGAATTTACCTATTAAGTTAGGTCTACCCAATTGCTTGAAAATTTGTAACATGTTTTGGAAACATGATGGACATGACACTTAGAAATGATAAGTGTGACCAACTCGAGGTTGGGTTGAGTTTTTAGCGTAAACCTACCTGGAACCGAGCGGCTTAACTAGTTGCTACAAACAATAGGACCCAATGTGAGAAGTTGGCCATGTTGTACCTTGAACCTGAGGTTAGACCAAGTTGTGGTGTAAAGCTACCCGGACCCGCCCGGCTTAACTAGTAACCACAACAAGGTCTAATGTGAGAGGTTAAGGCGCATTAAATTAATTAATGCCTCGTGATTAGGGTTAAGTCATGGTCCACTTAATACTTAACCAATTTGGGCTTGGTAGATTAGTCAGGGTTAAGTCGTGAACTCATCGTTACACTTAACCAAGTTAATCCATGATTATCAAGAGGGTTAAACCGTACTTAACCCACTAGAAAATCCTAGCAATGGGGGCCCACTCCGGCAGTAATCCCAAGTTTGTATCATTAAGGCCCTAGGGACTAGGCTAGGGAGGGGGCACGATTACTGGGCTGGAGGTAAGCGACCAATAAACGACGGCAGGGTGGTACGCCGATGTAGTTCCGGACGGACTATTGTCGTGCACGTAGTCCGTATTTGGAGAAGTCAAGCATGGGTACCAGTAGATCGAGACTGTGCACTCATGTTTATGGTGTCCAGGGGTTGGCACCCGAGGGCTTGATACACCCGAAGGGTGGACCCGGCACAGTTCGACTAAAATTATGTTTGGGCCGTATGGACACCAACACGTGACGAGTTAGGCTTATAGGGAGCCGATCGACTAGACCGTTTGGTTAGACCTTGTATTAGGGTCATGTCATGTTATTGGGCCAAAGCTTGGGCCAAGGGATCAATACTTGTATATTCAAGTCATGTTAGTTTGTTAGTACACCTGTGGTGCAAAACCTTAAACCTGATTATGCGATGACACCTTTATCTACCTTGTTAGTTAATCATCATGCTAGTATGTTGTTATCCTTAAGTTCATCCCTGCTTCTCATGCTAGTTAACTTTATCAGTTTACATTGATTGTAGTAGGGCTTACTCAGTCTTTTTGACTGACCTGTTTCCCTTTCGCCTCTTTTCTTCCGTCCCCCCCCCCCCTCAGGTTCTCAGGGTGGGGGAGCTTAGCTTGGATTTCTGATCGCTTGCTTGTGGGATTTTGGCTCATGTACGGTCTTGACATGAAGCTAGCTATGGTTATCACTTATTTTATGGATAGTAATTATGTATTTCAGTTTTTCAGTAATGTTGTTTTTATCTAGACTTGTGTATTTGGAAAATTGACATTATGTTGTACCAGACTAGTTTTGAAATGGTTTGAAATCTTCCGGTGTTTTATCTATGTTATTTACTCTGTTTACATATCTACATATGTTCTTGTTCTGCCTTGATATATCATTATGCATGTTTACCTGATTCAAACGCCCCTCCAAAGTCAGAGTGCTTGCAAGAGTCACCCTGGCGGAGGTGGGGTGTTACATTTGGTATCAGAGCATATGGTTTACGAGAAGGAACAAAAAGGTTTTTAAAACTTTTGGAAAACTATTTTCAAAACCAAGTATAAAGTATTTTCCAAAGAAAAGTCTAGTTTATTTTAAAGGCTATTCCCCAAAAAGCCATTAGCAAAATTCTTTCGTTTTTCTCCATTCTGAATCTATCTTTTTCTTCGTTTTCAGTATGGCCAATAACTTTGCCATTCCGGAGGGAGTACACGTACCTGTTTGGTATAGGAGACTTTTGGAGGCTAGTGCGACCGAAGCCGGCCCCGCAAATGTTACTCCTCCTCCGGTAGTTAATATTCTTCCTCCTCCTGTCGCTGAGGTTCCTCTTCCTCCTCCCCCTCAGCATCCACAAGAGGATTTCGCGGAGATTTGCATAGACTTTAAGGCGATGGGTGGCAAGAATTTCATTGGAACCGAGACTTATGTAGAGGCAAGGAATTGGTTGAAAGAAACCGAAGATCTTTTCGCCATCTTTGACATAGATGACCGTATGAAGGTTTTATTGGCAGTATGGTTGCTAAAGGAAGAAGCTACACGTTGGTGGGTGGTCACCACCGCTACTAGGCCAATTGAGACTTGGGATGACTTTCGGGGAAAGTTTGGACTAAGGTTCCTATCACTGAAGCAAGGGGAAGTGCCATTATTGCGGTTCAGTTGGGCATCTTATTAAGGATTGTAAGAAGAGGAAAAGGAAGAATGGGGAATGCTTTTTCTGCGGTGAGACTGGACATTTCAGTAAGGATTGCCAGAGGAAGCAAGGGCAAGGCCAGGGTCAGACTCAGCGTGCTGGACCTTCAGGAGGGCAAGTTCATGCTCTCAATGTCGCTCCAGTTCCCGATCGAGGTAGTATTTCTGTTGAGAGCCTTGTATATATTTCTGATTTTTCAGTTCGTACCTTGTTTGATTCTGGTGCATCGCATAGCTTTATCTCATCTGATCTTGTTGATAGTTTGCACCTAAGTACTAGTCTAGTTAATGATCCCATGTGTGTTTCAAATCCAATTGGGGGTTCCGCCCATTTGTCTATTATCTACGTGGATTTGAATTCTCGCGTGATGCTTATATTCTCGGTTTCATGGGGTATGTGTTGATTTTGGGTATGGATTGGTTGTCCAGTTTTGGAGCCATTCTTGATTTTTGAGCATAGGGTTGAGAGGCTCATGACTCGCCTCGGTAATACCCTAAAAATTTCTAGTAACCCTATGAGTCCCGTCATGTTGTGTTGTCTTGAATCCCTCAACTCGTCTGTCGATAGTTTGTAATCGGTGAGGGTGGTCCGAGAATATCCTGATATCTTGGGTGAAGTGAAGGGGGTTACCCCTAAACGAGAGATAGATTTCCGCATTTATCTGGTTGACAATGTCAAGATAGTTTCATGGCCAGTTAGGCACATGGCCCCGCAAGATGAGAGTTAAGAAAGCAAGTCAAGGAGTTGCTTGAGAAGAACTTCATTAGATGAAGTATATCTGAATGGGGAGCGCCTATAGTATTTACTACCAAGGCAGATGGTTCTCTTCGACTTTGTGTTGATTATCGTGAGTTAAACAAGGAGAATAGACAACCATTTCCAAGGATCGATGATTTGTTTGATCAGCTTGTAGGAACATCTGTTCCATTAGCTCAGAATAGCTGAGGATAGTATAGGCGAAACTGCGTTCAGAACTCCAGATGGATTCTTAGAATGGCTGGTCATACCATTCGGTTTGACTAATGCACCCGCCTACTTCGTGGACTTGATGAGTAGGGTGTTCAGGGAGTTCTTGAACAAGTTTGTCGTGGTCTTCATAGATGATATTCTGATCTTCTCTAAGGATGAGGAAGAGCATGCAAGGCATCTCGTGGAGGTGATGGATACGCTTAGAGCACATCAGTTGAAGGCCAAGTTCTCCAAGTGTCATTTTAGAGAAAAAGGAGTTAGATTTCTTGGGCACATAGTTTCTAAGCAAGGCTTAGCGGTGGATCCCGCTAAGGTAGTTGCAGTTCAGGATTGGAAGACTCCAAGGAATGCAACTGAAGTAAGAAGTTCTCTCAGTTTAATTAGTTAGCGTCCCTTGAGTTTAGACCTACCCTTCTGGATCAAGTAGAGACTTCACAGAAAGAAGACCCACAGTTAATCGAGATCATGGACAAGTTGATTCGAGGCGAGATGGTAAGTCACCTCGCTATAGATGACAAGGGATGGCTAAGACGCGATGAGAGAAAGAAGGTTCTTGAAGATGCACATCACCCGAGGAGGTGGCCGAATTTGTCCCAACGTGCATGTTGTGCCAACAGATTAAGGCCGAGTCATAGAAGCCCGGTGGGCTATTATATCCATCGGAGGTCCCCGCAATGGAAGTAGTAAAGCGTCACGAAGGACTTCGTGGATGGACTGCCTAGGTCAAGGAAAGAGAATACGAGCATGTGGGTCATAGTAGGTAGACTCACAAAGAGCGCTCATTTCACTCCCGTAAAGAGCGAAAGGACTGCATCATAGCTAGCGGCAGTTTACTTGCAAGAAATAAAGCGGTTGCACGAGGTTCCCTAAAGGATAGTTAGTAACCATGACTCAGCCAGTTTTGGGATAGTCTACGGGAAGTCATGGGCAAGCGACTGAATCTAAGCACGGCCTATCATTCGCAGGCAGATGGTTCATTGGCAACGTGGATTGGTATTTTCAAGAAAAGTTTTGCTGCGTGGAATACTTTATAGTAAGTAAATGAGATCCAGGATTCATTAGTGAATTTTGGAAAGCTTGCATGAAACCATGAGGTCATAGTTATGTTTAAGCCAAGTATGATAGAAGAAGAGTAAGTGAAAGAGGAAGACGAGAGACGACAATGAAAGGGGTTCCAACTCATATTTGGAAATAAGAGTTAAGAAGCTAAGAAATCATGAGGTAAAAGACGGTCAAAGCACAGTGGAGTTAAATTCAAGGAAACGTGACTTAGAAGATTGAAGGCTAGATACGCGCATCATATCTCTTTTTAAGAGTATATTCTTGATCCTTGTTTTCCTGTGGAACTTACTTGCAGGTTATCTTTTACATATATCCTCTCGGTCCCGTTCTCAATCCCATTTCTGTTGTAAACTCCATAAGGGGGTATGACTCATCGGTTAGTAATACATGTCAAGGGTTGAAGGGGTCCGTTAGGTTGACTAAAGCTTTTGGGGTTTTATAGGATTGAGGTTGGGTTAGGAAGGGATTTCTTGAAATCCGAAGGGAGTATATCCTGCTTATCTTCCCAATCTCTTTGTAGCATATCTTTCTTTTGCTATCTATATCGTGTTAATCTTGTCATGAGAACCTTAGGTAGAAAACCTTTGGTTGAAACATGTGTTTGAAACATGTTATGCTTGGTGGTTGCAAGTGGTTGCAAGTGTTTGCAAGTGGTTACTCGTGGATGCATTATACACATTAGGCACTAGATCGGCTCACACACTCCTCATATTGCATATGCATGAGTGTTTACGCTTATTCATGGATGAAAATTTTTGTGTTATCACATGGATGCTGCATATGGATGTACGTTATGTGCACGCATATAGATGTTATACATTATGTTAGGAATTGCATACATATGGATTCATCTCACTAACATAATTTGCATTGATGATATTTGCATTAGATAAGTACATATACACACACCTTTGCATATGTTCATACAACATTTAGAATCTTGTAAGGACAATGATTGCTCGTGGATGATGTTTTGAGTAGATGGATGTTGGATGGTAGGATACGTTCTTCCTAACTTGAAGATTTCAGGGACGAAATCCTTTAAGGAGGGGAGAATGTAACAACCCGTATTTTCAATAACCTGTTATAACGTAAATCGAGGCAGAATTTAATTTATAAATCTGAATCAAGGGAAACGGGCTATGCCATTGCGTTCGTCTCGGAAAAATACGCGAAATAGAGTCCGAGTTTTCAAAAATCGGAGTCCGTATGACCCGATTAAGGCCCAATGAAGTTTTCAGAAAATTTCAAAGTAAAAACAGATTTCAAATTCAAGTTTGAATTTGGATATTTGGGCCAGTTTGGGCCAGGCGGGAAAATTCCCGCCAGAGTACCCAAGTCGACAGCCCTGTCGACTTGGGAGTCGACTTGGTTGACCCAAGTCGATAGCCCTGTCGACTTGGCTCAGCCGGGCAGTTCTGCCTGGTGCACCATTTTGGGTTTGTGTTGAGCTTGGGGGCCAGATTCGGTTTTAAGGGCTGAGATTGGAACTAGGGTTTAATCCTAAGGCTAGAACTAGTCCTAATCTCTATAAATAAGGCCCTAACCTAACCCTAAATCATCATTATTCATTCTAGTAACTAAACTATGGCAAAATCAATCCTCTCATGGCCTCCACTCTCTTCATAAAATTCCTAAATAAATTTCTAAGTGATTTTCCATGCATACAAGTGTTTTCAAACTTGTATGAGCATCATTAGCCTGCATTCAAGTCAAGTTTCTATATTTGCATCATAAAGAAAGAGTTTTGATCATTTTGGCTCAAGGGTTTTTATGTTAGAGCTTGCATTTTGGGTCTATTTGATTGCATAAGGGCATTGTCACATCTTTTGTGCCTTCATAAGTATTGTAAGCCCTATTCTACTTTCATACTTAAACTCTAAAGTTAAATGTATGATATGCAAGTTTGCTATGATGTGTTATGCAAGTTTACTATGATGTGTTATGCAAGTTTATCATGTTATGTTATGCAAGTTTGATATGCAAGTTTGTCATATGATAAGCAAGTCATGTTATGCAAGTTTGAGATGTTATGATATGCAAGTTTATCATGTTATGTTATGCAAGTATGCCATGTTATGATATGCAAGTTTATCATGTTATGTTATGCAAGTTTGATATGCAAGTTCGTCATATGATATGCAAGTATGTTATGCAAGTTTGGGATGATCATTTTGTTCATGTTATCATGTTATGCAAGCTTATCTTGAGTATATGGACATAAAGCTTCAAGCTTTATGCTAAAGGTTGCATTTTGGCAACATGTAAGTTATCATATCCCTTATGATAACTTGCATGTGAGGCTAAATGCGAACTTATGGCCATTTCTACATGTCATTTATCACCATGTATCACCAATATGCTAAGTTTGGTTTTATGCATGCTTTTGAGGCCTAAAAATGTAATATGCAAGTATATGAACACATGTACATTTCATATGCCACCATGTTGAACTTGTGGCTTCAACACCTTTATGTCATGATTATGCCAAGTTCCCTCTTTCTATCCTTTATGCGCTATTGCAATATGTAAGCGATGGGATTGCGTTTGGGGTTGGGTAAACTTAAAAGACATAAAAACATAAGATTGGGAATTTACCTATTAATTTAGGTCTACCCATTGGGAATTTACCTATTAAGTTAGGTCTACCCAATTGCTTGAAAATTTGTAACATGTTTTGGAATCATGATGGACATGACACTTAGAAAAGATAAGTGTGACCAACTCGAGGTTGGGTTGAGTTTTAGCGTAAACCTACCCGGAACCGAGCGGCTTAACTAGTTGCTACAAACAATAGGACCCAATGTGAGAAGTTGGCCATGTTGTACCTTGAACCCGAGGTTAGACCAAGTTGTGGTGTAAAGCTACCCGGACCCGCCCGGCTTAACTAGTAACCACAACAAGGTCTAATGTGAGAGGTTAAGGCGCATTAAATTAATTAATGCCTCGTGATTAGGGTTAAGTCATGGTCCACTTAATACTTAACCAATTTGGGCTTGGTAGATTAGTCAGGGTTAAGTCGTGAACTCATCGTTACACTTAACCAAGTTAATCCATGATTATCAAGAGGGTTAAACCGTACTTAACCCACTAGAAAATCCTAGCAATGGGGGCCCACTCTGGCAGTAATCCCAAGTTTGTATCATTAAGGCCCTAGGGACTAGGCTAGGGAGGGGGCACGATTACTGGGCTGGAGGTAAGCGACCAATAAACGACGGCAGGGTGGTACGCCGATGTAGTTCCGGATGGACTATGGTCGTGCACGTAGTCCGTATTTGGAGAATTCAAGCATGGGTACCAGTAGATCGAGACTGTGCACTCATGTTTATGGTGTCCAGGGGTTGGCACCCTAGGGCTTGATACACCCGAAGGGTGGACCCGGCACAGTTCGACTACAATTATGTTTGGGCCGTATGGACACCAACACGTGACGAGTTAGGCTTATAGGGAGCCGATCGACTAGACCGTTTGGTTAGACCTTGTATTAGGGTCATGTCATGTTATTGGGCCAAAGCTTGGGCCAAGGGATCAATACTTGTATATTCAAGTCATGTTAGTTTGCTAGTACACCTGTGGTGCAAAACCTTAAACCTGATTATGCGATGACACCTTTATCTACCTTGTTAGTTAATCATCATGCTAGTATGTTGTTATCCTTAAGTTCATCCCTGCTTCTCATGCTAGTTAACTTTACCAGTTTACATTGATTGTAGTAGGGCTTACTCAGTCTTTTTGATTGACCTGTTTTCCTTTCGCCTCTTTTCTTCCGTTCCCCCCCCCCCCCCAAGGTTCTCAGGGTGGGAATATTGGAGCTTAGCTTGGATTTCTGATCGCTTGCTTGTGGGATTTTGGCTCATGTACGGTCTTGACATGAAGCTAGCTATGGTTATCACTTATTTTGGGGATAGTACTTATGTATTTCAGTTTTTCAGTAATGTTGTTTTTGTCTAGACTTGTGTATTTGGAAAATTGACATTATGTTGTACCAGACTTGTTTTGAAATGGTTTGAAATCTTCCGCTGTTTTATCTATGTTATTTACTCTGTTTACATATCTACATATGTTCTTGTTCTGCCTTGATATATCATTATGCATGTTTACCTGATTCAAACGCCCCTCCAAAGTCAGAGTGCTTGCAAGAGTCACCCTGGCGGAGGTGGGGTGTTACATGTCATGATTCATTTAAAAGAACGTTTAAATTTACGTAATAACCAACTTACAAACTAAAAAGGAATTCTTGATTTCTGGAATCTGAATTCTGAAATTGTTGTGCTCGCCTTTGATGTAGATTGTTGAATTTGATTACTTTAATTTGATTTTGATCCAGGTTTTTATCTTGTCTTTGAATTGAAAGCGGTAACGGCTACCCCAAGTTCTCTATTGACGGCATGATATTTCCAGGATTATTTTTGTGTGATTTTAGGTTGAGCATTGGGTTGTTTATATAGAATTTCAATTCAATTAGAGCCGTCAGATGAACCTAGAGTTAATCGCAACAATTCAGACTAGATTAGATGTAACAACCCAGAATTTGGGGCCAATTTAAAATTTTCATTTTAGAGATTTTAAAGGTGTTTAAATAGTTGAAATGAATTATTTTAAATAAAAATGACTAGTAATTTATTTTGATTGAATTTAATGCTAATATATTTAATTTAATTACAAAAGGAATTAGAAAAGGACGGTAGTTGGAAAAGTCAAACCTGAACTTTGACTGACCACACAGGATGCAGAATAAACAGGATTTTGGTGAAACAAAAAATATTTAAATATGTTAATGAATATCTTTCTAACGAATCTGAAAAATCGAAGTTTCATAGCGGGAATCAAAAGTTATGGCCAAATGAATTTTCAGAAAGGTCGCTGTAGAAAATATATCGCCCTTGAAAATAGACATTTTGCATGCGACTTCGGAATTCAACGAAACCACTTTTGTTGGATCCGGGATGTATAATTATTGCTAGGTTTCAAATTTCATGATTTTTGAAGCTAGTATATGAGAATGGCAAAAGAAACTGTGTTTTGTCAATTTCGGTCAAAATTAATTGACTGAAAAATAGCCATTTTTCAAACAGTCTCAGAATTCGACGAAATAAATTTTGTTAGGACCGTATCGTCATAAGACATCCAAAAATAATTTTTCCGTATTTTTTTTGACTTCGTATGTGACCCGAGTAAAATTAGAGAGTACGTTCGAATTTAATATTAAAGAATTAATTTGAAAATAAAGGAAGCATACTGTAAACTTCAAAATTAGACCCCGGCTCTAGCGCCATTTCGTTCAGAAGGCGTCAAAACCTATTGATCGACAGTCGTTGGGCTCCGTTTGGAGATCAGACGGAAAAACCCTAATTTCTAGAATTAATTAAATTAAAAATAAAATAAAATACCCTAGAAATACCGTATAAATACGGGATGAATAGTGCGTCGTTCTTCCCAATTCACAGCGCTGAAACCCATGAACAACTCAGATTTTTGAGCTCCGATTTCTCCCAATCCATGATGAATTAACATATGCCCCTTAGGACTTTTTTGAAGATCTTTGAACGCTCTTCCATTTCAGACAAACCCCGCCCCTCCTCGTCGCCCGAGTCGCCTCCACCACCTCCGCGAAGTCCAGCCGAACGTGGGCCCGGCGCGCCACCCACGAGCTGGCGCACCTCCTCCCTTTTCCGGCATTCAGGCGTCTCTCCACCCCCTTCGACCTCCAGCAATCGGTTCCTGAAAACATCAACTACAGCTCGCGAATCCTTGATTCAAAGTTTTGAACAAACTGAAATTTTAAAGGTAAAATTCAACTTAGTTTTGCGAAGCTTTTAATCATTACAGTGACAGCGTAATAAGTCGGTTTTCTAATTTATACATATGAATTTCAAATTGAAACCTTTTAGATCCGATACCGCCGTGACTTCGGACACGAGATCTGATCGAGTTTGGACCTTCATTTCAGTCCCAAGCAATGTGAGAATTTATTTTTAATTAATTTAAATATTATCCTAGCGTTATGTGAAGTTTGAATGGTAAATATCATGCTTACGATATAGATCTATTTTGTTTTGTCATATTTGATGATGGTTGGTATGTGTTTGTGATGGATAGTTTAGATCCGTATGATTATCACCTCCTATGTAATCACTTGTGTCGATTTGGATTGATCTAATTTATCAATTCAAAATATATGATTGTCACATTTTTATGTTATCACTTTTGTATGATTTGAATTAATCAAACTTATCGATTTATAATAAAAGAGACATGATTTGCCATCGTTATGTTAGTGCTTTGGTTTATTTGAATTGATCTAGATTATCAATTCAACATTGAAAATAAAGATTTGTCTTTTTATTTGAATTGATCTAGATTATCAATTCAACATTGTAAATAAAGTTTACAATTTTTTTATGATGTAAATAGAAGTAGGAATGTTGTATGTATATAAATTTACTTTTTTTTTTAATGTAAATAAAAGTTAGGAAATTGTAGCGAAATGAAATTTACATTTTTTTTTATAATGTAAATTTAGACATGAATTTGGATTGAAGAAAAATTACATTTTTCTATGTAATTGAAATGTGAATTTATGCCGCATGATAAAAATTACATTTTTCTATGTAATTAAAATGTGAATTTATGCCGTATGATAAAAATTACATTTTTCTACGTAATTAAAATGTGAATTTATGTCGTATGATAAAAATTACATTTTTCTATGTAATTAAAATGTGAATTTATGCCGTATGATAAAAATTAGATTTTTCTATGTAATTAAAATGTGAATTTATGCCGTATGATAAAAATTACATTTTTCTATGTAATTAAAATGTGAATTTATGCCGCATGATAAAAATTACATTTTCTATGTAATTAAAATGTGAATTTATGCCGCATGATAAAAATTACATTTTTCTATGTAATTAAAATGTGAATTTATGCCGCATGATAAAAATTACATTTTTCTATGTAACAAAAAGGTGAATTTATGCCGCATGATAAAAATTATATTTTTCTATGTAACAAAAATGTGAATTTACGCTGCATGATAAAAATTACATTTTTCTATGTAATTGAAATGTGAATTTACGTCGTATGATAAAAATTACATTTTTCTATGTAATTGAAATGTGAATTTATACCGTATGATAAAAATTACATTTTTCTATGTAATTACAATGTGAATTTATGCCGTATGATAAAAATTACATTCTTCTATGTAATTGAAATGTGAATTTATGTCGTATGATAAAAATTACATTCTTCTATGTAATTGAAATGTGAATTTACACCGCATGATAAAAATTACATTTTTCTATGTAATTAAAATGTGAATTTATGCCGTATGATAAAAATTACAATTTTCTATGTAATTAAAATATGAATTTATGCCGTATGATAAAAATTACATTTTTCTATGTAATTAAAATGTGAATTTATGTCGCACGATAAAAATTACATTTTTCTATGTAATTTAAATGTGACTTTATGTCGTATGATAAAAAATTACATTTTTCTATGTAATTAAAATATGAATTTACACCGTATGATAAAAATTACATTTTTCTATGTAATTGAAATGTGAATTTACACCGTATGATAAAAATTACATTTTTCTATGTAATTGAAATATGAATTCACACCGTATGATAAAAATTACATTTTTCTATGTAATTAGAATGGAAGTTTGCATCGTATGATAAAAATCATATTTTTACAATGTAAATAAGAAGTAGAGTTTGCATTGTAATTAAAAATCATATTTTTACAATGTAAATAACAAGTAGAGTTTGCATTGTAATTAAAAATCATATTTTTACAATGTGAACAAGAAGCAGTGTTTGCATTGTAATTAAAAATCATATTTTTACAATGTAAATAAAAAGTAAAGTTTACACTATAATTAAATTTACATTTTTATATGTAAATTTAGGATAGGATTCACACTGCAAATATAAGTTACAATTTTTTTATGTAATTAGGATGAGAATGTACATTGAAGTTGAAATTTACATTTTTATATGTAATTTAAAAGTAGGATTAAGCAATGTATCAAAATTTACATCTTTACATGTGAATAGAAAATAGGAATTTACATAGATATTAAATTTACATTTTTACATGTAAATGAAAAGAATGGAATTCACATTTTTAATGTAAGTAAAGAATGAATTTAGGATGCGATAATATTATCTTCATTTTCAAATGAACTAAAATTTAATAAGGACCGGTAGTGGGTTAGAGCGTTGTTTAAATCAAACGACGTTATCACGATTAAAACGATTATATATATATATATAATTAAAATTAAACGAATGGAGCGCGGTAGTTCGCGTTTTGAAATCGTACCTTTAAACGACTATACAAGAAGATCCGACCGTCGAATTTTCTTGAAATTGAAACCGTTAGGACCGTCTTGGAAAAATCATTCCAACGATATATATTACGTTAAGATCCAACGGTTAGATTCTGAGAAATGTAAAAAATCAAAATTTGTTGAATGCAGCGCCATAGTCACCTATTGACTCAAGGCGTCGTTATATAAAAATTTAATTATTTTAAATAATTAAAATAGGAAGTAATCATTATAAAATGATATCAGCAAGTACGAAGGATTTAAAATATATATATATATATATATATATACGAGGATTATTTGGAAAGTCCGAGTTCTCGTATTCCAAATAATCAAACGACGTTAATTGAAGTATGAAGATAGCATGTAAAGACCGTAAATCTTCCCTCGAATGGACAACGATCGAGGCCCTGATTTGACTTGCTCCCAATTCAAGGGTCATGGTCATTGCCCAAACGTTCGTGTTGATTTCACGGGTTTGGTTTTCGCTCAGACCCAGAGCATAAGCTAATAAATGGATTGTGTGTCTGACATTGTACTCCATTAAATATCATGTTATTAATCTTCTGTCGAATGTATGGATGTTAGGTGGCGGAGAATTTGTTCTCTTGCTTAACACCCTTTCATATATTTCGGCAAAGGATTGGTAGTGCGGTATGGAGTGACGATGTGACATGCTAAGATGCATATGATCAAGGCTTTGTTGAAAAGTAGGCCTTGTGGGACGATCAAAGCATAGCCTGTTTAGGCATAGCTTTGTGTATAGCGTGAATTCACGAGCCTCACACACCGGCGGAGTCTAAAACGGGAGAAGGGAACGTAGGGAGAGCAGCACGTTTCTTTCTAGCTAGAAGTGGTGATTGGGCTTTAACATGGCCCGACATTTTACTTATGTGGATGATGAAATGAGGCGCCTCGGATGATAGGTCCTATAGGATCGGGAAACGGGTGTTTAGGAATTGCCAATCCACGAAGCTGTATGTTTGGACCGGCCTTGCAGGATCCAAGGGTTCACTGCGGGGAATCCTAAGAAATTAGCTAGAGTGTATCGAATCGGTAAGGAGCTCCTCCCTAGCCTTGACTCATGATGGAAATCCAAACTTCCAATACAAACCTTCGAATTTGATTGTATTACTAGTATGGAAGCATAGTATTATGGTATCTATGTGTCCTAGGATTGATACATTTATTTTGAAATGTTTTGACATATACTAATGATAATATTAAACTCGTATTTGTTGTATTTAGCATGTTTAATCACTATAAGGTAAAATCCTATCCTCTGGTTTGTGTTGCATTGTGTGATGGGACCTGGGTCTTATGGTGTTTCCATTTTCTCAAAAGCATAGCGTTGTTTTATGATTTACTTATTATTTGTTCTGACACTTTTATGCACGGCAATCAATTAGAGTAAACCCGTTCCGCGTTAGCGGCGTGGTGTTTGGATTTGCCTTATTAATAGTGATTGATTAATTAAGAATTCTCACACCAGTCCCACAACTGACCCGTTGTTTGTTTCCACCTTTTTGCAAACTCGGGTGCCCTCCTTTCTACACGGGCTGCCAAGTAAACAGGTTCATTCTTTGCTTGGAGTCTTTTCTTTGGAGCTGATTTATTATCTTTCTTGGATTTGCTTTTGTGGAGAGGTGATGACTTGGAGCTTGAAGACATCTATCATTTGCTACTATTGCATTTTTTTCTCTTTTTAATTCCAGTCATCAAACTTGTTTCATTTCACGTTGTTTAAGTTGGAGTTGGAACTTATTTCATTTTCTGCAAACTTGATGTAATAATTTAGAATTCGGTGACTGTGGACTTTCTGTGGTTGATGACTTTATATTTCCGCTGCTATGATGTTGTTACTCTATGAATTTCCTATGCTATGTTGTATCTGTGATTTGTATTATTGTATTTACGTTGTATTCCAAATGATTATTCCTTACTTTCACCCCGTGGAAGTTTGGGGTCATCACAGTTGGTATCAGAGCTTTGGTTAAACTTAGCTTTGGAATATAACATATTTACAATAATTCGTTTACATAGAATCACAATATTCTATGGCGAACATTTCATTTGAATACATAGTAGTCAGTCATTCTATCATCATCTTTTCATCCGTCCTTTTTACTTTAGCATTTCTTAAAATCACCATCATAGTTGTTCTGAATCTTTCCTTGATTGTACAGAACTAACTAGAAATGAGTACTGCTGCCGCTAGAGCTGCTAGAGCTAGAGCAAGGAGGCAAAATATTGCTGGAACCGAGGAGGCTACTGTCCAACAACCACCACCACCACAGCCCTTTGATTTGGATAAGGTGGCAAAGAAGTTCAAAAACCTAGGAGGAATGCCATTCAACGGTACTGAAACTATGACACAAGCTCAAGCTTGGCTGAGGAACTGCAAAAAGATTTTTGGAGGATTAGAGCTGGAGGATCAGAGGAAAAGATTAGTGGCTTCATGGCTGCTACAGGAGGAAGCTCAAAACTGGTGAGACACAGTCACGGTTGGAGGGACTGCAGATAATATGACTTGGACAAGGTTTAAGTAGCTTTTCAATGACAAATACATTCCAAGGAAGGAGGTAGAAAGACTACATGACGACTTCGCCAATCTGAAGCAAGACGACAAGACCATCTCAGAATATGTACGAAGATTTGAAGACCTCTCCCGCTATGCCCCTGAATTGATTCAGGATGACTTTCAGAAGAACAAGTGGTTCATAAATGGGCTTGCAAGAAAATATATTGACAGAGCCACTGCCCACATCGACCTTTCTTTCAATAGGTTAGTGGAGTTTGCTTGTCAATATGAGGAGAATGATAAGAAGAATTCCCAACAGGACAGAGAAAGGAGCTTGGCCAACAAAAAAAGGAATCAAACAGAGAAGAGGACGGAAGGAAGCAGTTCTGGAGCTGCTAAGACTCATGATAAGTCTAAGGTGCAATGCTACAACTGCCAGAAGTATGGACACTATAGCAAGGAATGCAGAAATCCAAAGAAGGCCCGAAGCGACGACACCAAGGAATGTTATAACTGCCACAAGAAGGGTCATATCAAACCAAATTGTCCGCTATTGAAAGGAGCGCAGATTGCACATGTGTATGAGGGGGCAAGCGCACCATCTTCTTCTGCACCTAGTTCTTCCGAAGGAGCAGGTAAGCTTAATGTTTTAGATGGCACCATTTCTGTTAAAAACATTCGTGTTTGTTTGATACGGGTGCATCAAGAAGTTTTATTTCTAGCAACACGGTCCAGATTTTGAAACTAAAACAAAGAAATCTTAAAGAGCCAATTAATGTTCATAATCCTGTAGGAGGCTCTATCGTCCTTGATTTATACTGTCGGGTGCCTATTTCCTACTCTTACTTTCAGTTTCCTTTTGACTTGACCATTATGAATTTTTCTGAATTTGATGTCATCCTCGGTCTAGATTGGCTAACAAAATTTGATGCCAAAGTAAGGTGTGCGGATAGAATAGTTGAAATCAAAACAAAGTTTGGAGATATTATTTCCATACCTTGCCATGGTTCAAAATCTGATAGAAAGGCATTTTGGTCTTCCCTTGAGATCACTCCTATTTCTTTAGAAAAGATCCTCGTGGTTAAAAATTACGCGGATGTATTTGAAGATGTAGACAGCCTACCCCCGCGAAGGGAAATCGATTTCAGGATTGATCTCGTTCCAAATGGAAGGCCTGTAGTGCATGCTATCAGAAGGATGACCCCTGAAGAAAAGGAAGAATTGCAAACCCAAACTAAGTAGCTCTTGTAGAAAGGACTCATCCGACCTAGCTTTTCTAATTGGGGTGCAGCTGTGGTGTTTGTCCCCAAATCCGACGGTACTCTAAGACTCTGTGTTGATTACCGTGATCTTAACAAGCAAACATTGAAGAATAAATACCCCTTGCCCCGCATAGATGATTTAATGGACCAATTAAATGGAGCCAAGGTCTTTTCAAAGATGGACCTGGCCACAGGTTTCCACCAACTCCGCATAGCCGAAGAATGCATACCTTTGACCGCCTTCAGAGGTCCTGACATATTCTACGAATGGTTAGTGATGTCGTTCGGTCTATGCAATGCTCCAGCCTACTTTGTTGACTTGATGAATAGGGTCTTCTGTGAGGTCCTAAATAAATTCGTCCTAGTCTTCATTGATGATATTCTAATCTATTCTAAAACTAAGGAGGAGCATGAAGGGCATTTAAGGGTAGTGTTGGAAATTCTGCGAAGGAATGTTTTAAAAGCAAAGTTTTCCAAATGCACATTTTGGTAGGAGGAAGTAAAATTCTTGGGCCATGTTGTGTCAAAAGAAGGAATTGTTGTTGACCCAAGTAAAATTGCCGCCATTCGAGATTTGAAGCAGCTCAGTACACCCACTGAAGTAAGAAGCTTCCTTGGATTGGCCGGATATTACAGGAAATTTGTCAAAGATTTCGCCAAGCTGTCTAGCCCATTAACAAAGCTCACCAAGAAGCATGCCAAGTTCAATTGGACATCGGATTGTGAGGAGGCATTCCAAAAGCTAAAAGTGAGTTTGACCACTGCTCCCGTACTTACCATCATTGATGGCAACCAAGATTTAAAGGTCTACACTGATGCTTCTCAAAGTGGTGATCTTGGAGCAGTACTGATGCAAAGGGGCAAGGTTGTTTCCTATGCAAGTCGTCAATTAAAGCCGCATGAGAAAAACTATCGTGTCCACGACTTAGAGTTGTTGGCTGTAGTCTTTGCTTTAAAAATTTGGAGACATTATATTTTGGGCGAAAAATTTGAATTATTCACAGACCATCAATCTTTGAAATATCTCTTCGATCAAAAGGATCTGAATTTAAGGCAGCAACGATGGCTAGAATTTCTGGCGGCATATGATCTTGACATCTTGTATACGCCGGGGAAAGCCAATGTTGTGGCGGACGCGCTTAGTAGAAAGGATGTCATTGTCGCCAGCCTCATCATTACCCCTTCCTTGATTGATAAAATTTTTGCTCTTCAAAAGGTTGATAAATTCATTCAAATAATGATAAAGAGAATTGAAGCAGGTGAAAACACGAACTTCCAAATAGATGGCAAGGGAATTCTTAGATTTCAAGGGTGGATTTGTGTTCCATATATCAAACACCTAATAAGGGAAGTTTTGGATGAGGGTCACAAATCAAAGCTTTGCATCCATCCCGGTGTGAGCAAGATGTATCAAGACTTAAAGAGCACATTTTGGTGGAGATCTATAAAGAGGGATATATCCATTTATGTGAGTAGAAGTCCTACATGCCAACAAGTAAAAAGTAATCAACAAAAGCTTGCGGGGTTGTTGCAGCCATTGGAAGTTCCACATTGGAAGTGGGACCAAATCTCCATGGATTTTATAGATGGTCTGCCTCATACTAGGAAAGGAAATGATAGCATATGGGTGATCGTGGATCGCTTCACAAAATCCACTCATTTCATACTTGTCAAGTCCACTAGAACTGCTCAAAGTCTGGCGCAAATCTATTTCAAAGAAATCGTCAGGCTACATGGGTGATAAAACTAAATCTTTCCTTTTCATCATAATTTGCATGAAAATTTTCATTTTTCAAATTAAATAATAACCTTTTGTTTTAAACAGAGTTCCTAGTAGCATTGTTAGCGACCGTGATCCTATCTTTGCTAGCAAATTTTGGGAAGCATTCCAAAATGAGTTGGGAACGAAGTTAAATCTCAGTACCGCATATCACCCTCAGACTGACGGCAAGACTGAGCGAGTGAATCGAATTCTTGAAGATCTATTGCGAGCTTGCATACTCGATTTTGGAGGTTCTTGGGAGGATCACTTGCATTTGGTTGAATTCTCATATAACAATAGCTATCAAGCAAGTTTGAAAATGTCTCCATTTGAAGCCTTATATGGTAGGCCATGTAGATCACCAGCATGTTGGGTTGAAAAAGGAAATCGGCTTGTATTGGGTCCAGACATGATCCGAGAAGCTTCGGACAAAGTTGATTTTATTAAGAAGCGATTATTGGTCGCCCAAAGTAGACAAAAGAGCTATGCAGATGTAAGAAGGAGGGAGTTGTCTTTTGAAGTGGGTGACTATGTCAATTTGAAAGTTTCTCCAATGCGAGGTGTGATCCGTTTTGGAAAGACATGAAAATTAGCACCTAAATTCATCGGCCCCTTCCCTATTCTTGAAAAGATTGGCACCCTAGCATACCGAATTCAGATGCCCGACAGGTTGCCCTGAGTGCACGATGTATTTCATGTATCTCAACTTCGAAGGCATGTCCATGATCCAGATCTGATTGTGGAAGAAACAGCACAGCAAGATTTGGAGATTACCCCAAGCCTTGCAGTGAGAAGGGAACCATTGAAAATTATTGGCAAGGAGACTAGGAAGCTGAGAAATAAAAGTATCAACCTAGTCAAGGTGCAATGGAGCGGTGATCCTAGAGACTGCACTTGGGAAACCGAGGAGAGTATCAAACAAGCCTATCCCAAATGCAGAGTGGATATCTCCGATTAGTTTTTATTTTGAGGTATGCTTAAAATATTTTCCATTCTTTATGTTGGTTCCTACCCTTCTATTCTTCCTTTTTCTTTTCGAGGACGAAAAGTTCTTAAGCGGGGGAGATTGTAACAACCCAGAATTTGGGGCCAATTTAAAATTTTCATTTTAGAGATTTTAAAGGTGTTTAAATAGTTGAAATGAATTATTTTAAATAAAAATGACTAGGAATTTATTTTGATTGAATTTAATGCGAATATACTTAATTTAATTACAAAAGGAATTAGAAAAGGACGGTAATTGGAAAAGTCAAACCTGAACTTTGACTGACCACACAGGATGCAGAATAAACAGGATTTTGGTGAAACGAAAAATATTTAAATCTATTAATGAATATTCTTCTAACGAATCTGAAAAATCATAGTTTTATAGCGGGAATCAAAAGTTATGGCCAAATGAATTTTCAGAAAGGTCGCTATAGAAAATATATCGCCCTTGAAAATAGACATTTTGCATGCGACCTCGGAATTCGACAAAACCACTTTTGTTGGATCCGGGATGTAAAATTATTGCTAGGTTTGAAATTTCATGATTTTTGAAACTAGTATATGAGCATGGCAAAAGAAACTGTGTTTTGTCAATTTCGGTCAAAATTAATTGACTGAAAAATAGCCATTTTTCAAACAGTCTCAGAATTCGACGAAATAAATTTTGTTAGGACCGTATCGTCATAAGAAAGCCAAAAATAATTTTTCCGGTTTTTTCTGACTTCATATGTGACCCGGTAAAATTAGAGAATACGTTTGAAATTAATATTAAAGAATTAATTTGAAAATAAAGGAAGCATACAGTAAACTTCAGAATTAGACCTAGGCACTAGCGCCATTGCGTTCAGAAGGCATCAAAACCTATTGATCGACAGTCGTTGGGCTCCGTTTGGAGATCGGACGGAAAAACCCTAATTTCTAGAATTAATTAAATTAAAAATAAAATAAAATACCCTAGAAATACCATATAAATACGGAATGAATAGTGCGTCGTTCTTCCCCAATTCACAGCGCCGAAATCCATGAATAGCTCAGATTTTTGAGCTCCGATTTCTCCCAATCCATGGCGAATTAACATATGCCCCTTTGGACTTTTTTGAAGATCTTTAAACGCTCTTCCATCTCAGACAAACCCCGCCCCTCCTCGTCGCCCGAGCCGCCTCCACCACCTCCGCGAAGTCCAGCCGAATGTGGGCCCACCGCGCCACCCACGAGCCGCCGCACCTCCCCGCTTTTCCGGCGTTCAGGCGCCTCTCCACCCCCTTCGACCTCCAGCAATCTGTTTCTGAAAACATCAACTACAGCTCGCGAATCCTTGATTCAAAGTTTTGAACAAACTAAAATTTTAAAGGCAAAATTCAACTCAGTTTTGCGACGCTTTTAATCGTTACAGTGACAGTTGTAATAAGTCAGTTTTCTAATTTATACATATGAATTTCAAATTGAAGCCTTTCAGATTCGAAACCGCCGTGACTTCGAACACGAGATCTGATCGAGTTTGGACCTTCATTTCAGTCCCAAGCAATGTGAGAATTTATTTTTAATTAATTTAATTATTATCCTAGCGTTATGTGAAGTTTGAATGGTAAATATCATGCTTACGATACAGATCTATTTTGTTTTGTCATATTTGATGATGGTTGGTATGTGTTTGTGATGGATAGTTTAGATCCGTATAATTATCACCTCTTATGTAATCACTCGTGTCGATTTGGATTGATCTAATTTATCAATTCAAAATATATGATTGTCACATTCTTATGTTATCGCTTTTGTATGATTTGAATTAATCAAACTTATCGATTTATAATAAAAGAGACATAGTTTGCCATCGTTATGTTGGTGCTTTGGTTTATTTGAATTGATCTAGATTATCAATTCAACATAGAAAATAAAGATTTGTCTTTTTATTTGAATTAATCTAGATTATGATTTCAACATTGTAAATAAAGTTTACATTTTTTTTATGATGTAAATAAAAGTAGGAATGTTGTATGTACATAAATTTACTTTTTTTTTAATGTAAATAAAAGTTAGGAAATTGTAGTGAAATGAAATTTACATTTTTATTATAATGTAAATTTAGACATGAATTTGGATTGAAGAAAAATTACATTTTTCTATGTAATTGAAATGTGAATTTATGACGTATGATAAAAATTACATTTTTCTATGTAATTAAAATGTGAATTTATGCCGTATGATAAAAATTACATTTTTCTATGTAACTAATATGTGAATTTATGCCATATGATAAAAATTACATTTTTCTATGTAATTAAAATTTAAATTTATGCCGCATGATAAAAATTACATTTTCTATGTAATTAAAATCTGAATTTATGCCGCATGATAAAAATTACATTTTTTGTATGTAATTAAAATGTGAATTTAAACCGCATGGCAAAAATTACATTTTTCTATGTAATTAAAATGTGAATTTATTCCATATGATAAAAATTACATTTTTCTATGTAATTAAAAAGTGAATTTACACCGCATGATAAAAATTACATTTTTCTATGTAATTGAAATGTGAATTTATGCCGTATGATAAAAATTACATTTTCTATGTAATTAAAATGTGAATTTATGTCGTATGATAAAAATTACATTTTTCTACGTAATTGAAATGTGAATTTATGTCGTATGATAAAAATTACATTTTTCTATGTAATTGAAATGTGAATTTATGCCGTATGATAAAAATTTCATTTTTCTATGTAATTAAAATTTGAATTTATGCTGTATGATAAAAATTACATTTTTCTATGTAATTAAAATGTGAATTTATGCCGTATGATAAAAATTACACTTTTCTATGTAATTAAAATGTGAATTTATGCCGTATGATAAAAATTACATTTTTCTATGTAATTAAAATGTGAATTTATGCCGTATGATAAAAATGACATTTTTCTATGTAATTAAAATGTGAATTTACACCCCATGATAAAAATTACATTTTTCTATGTAATTAAAATGTGAATTTACGCCCCATGATAAAAATTACATTTTTCTATGTAATTAAAATGCGAATTTACGCCGTATGATAAAAATTACATTTTTCTATGTAATTAAAATGTGAATTTATGCCGCATGATCAAAATTACATTTTTCTATGTAATTAAAATGTGAATTTATGCCGCATGATAAAAATTACATTTTTCTATGTAATTAAAATATGAATTTACACCGTATGATAAAAATTACATTTTTCTATGTTATTGAAATGTGAATTTACACCGTATGATAAAAATTCCATTTTTCTATGTAATTGAAATATGAATTCACACCGTATGATAAAAATTACATTCTTCTATGTAATTAAAATGGAAGTTTGCATCGTATGATAAAAATCATATATTTACAATGTAAATAAGAAGTGGAGTGTGCATTGTAATTAAAAATCATATTTTTACAGTGTAAATAAGAAGTAGAGTTTGCATTGTAATTAAAAATCATATTTTTACAATGTAAACAAGAAGTAGAGTTTGCATTGTAATTAAAAATCATATTTTTACAATGTAAATAAGAAGTAGAGTTTGCATTGTAATTAAAAATCATATTTTTATAATGGAATGAGGCGCCTCGGATGATAGGTCCTATAGGATCGGGAAACGGGTGTTCAGGAATTGCCAATCCACGAAGCTGTATGTGTGGACCGGCCCTGCAGGATCCAAGGGTTCACTGCGGGGAATCCTGAGACATTAGCTAGAGTGTCTCGAATCGGTAAGGAGCTCCTCCCTAGCCTTGACTCATGATGGAAATCCAAACTTCCAATACGAACCTTCGAATTTGATTGTATTACTAGTATGGAAGCATAGTATTATGGTATCTATGTGTCCTAGGATTGATACATTTATTTTGAAATGTTTTGACATATACTAATGATAATATTAAACTCGTATTTGTCGTATTTAGCTTGTTTAATCACCATAAGGTAAATCCCTATCCTCTGGTTTGTGTTGCATTGTGTGATGAGACTTGGGTCTTATGGTGGTTCCATTTTCTCAAAAGCATAGCGTTGTTTTACGATTTACTTATTATTTGTTTTGACACTTTTATGCACGGCAATCCATTAGAGTAAACCCGTTCCGTGTAAGCGGCGTGGTCTTTGGATTTGCCTTATTAATAGTGATTGATTAATTAAGAATTCTCACACCAGTCCCACGACTGACCCTTTGTTTGTCTCCACCTTTTTGCAAACTCGGGTGCCTTTCTTTCTACACGAGCAGCCAAGTAAACAGGTTCATTCTTTGCTTGGAGACTTTTCTTTGGAGCTGCTTTATTATCTTTCTTGGATTTTCTTTTGTGGAGAGGTGATGACTTGGAGCTTAAAGACATCTATCATTTGCTACTATTGCATTTTTTTTCTCTTTTTAATTCCAGACATCAAACTTGTTTCATTTAACGTTGTTTAAGTTGGAGTTGGAACTTATTTCATTTTCCGCAAACTTGATGTAATAATTTAGAATTCTGTGACTGTGGACTTTCTATGGTTGATGACATTATATTTTCGCTGCTATGATGTTGTTACTCTATGAATTTCCTATGCTATGTTGTATCTGTGATTTGTATTATTGTATTTATGTTGTATTCCAAATGATTATTCCTTACTTTCACTCCGTGGAAGTTTGGGGTCATCACATCAGAACTATCCAGAAACCCTAGTAACTCAGCAGCAAGTCATCAGTCGTCGAAATTTAGATCTAGTTGGGGAGGGGGTGGGGTCGACCCATAGGGGGGAGGTCGACACTGGGTCGACCCCCTGGTCGACCTGGGTCCTGGGCAGAAATTTTCCCACCCAGCCCGCTTCTGACTTGTGGTTTGAATTTTGAACCTGGTTTTGAGCTGTTTGAATTTATTTGAATTTCTGAAACTTCTAAAGGCCATAACTTCTTCATAGGAAGTTCAATTCACGCAAACTCGGACTTTATCTCAAGCAGAATTCCGAGATGAATGCAATGGCGTAACCTGCTTCCTTTAATTCTCAAATTTGAAATTAAGTATTGATTAATTCGTTACTATAACGTTAACAGAAAATACGGGGTGTTACAACGTTAGTGTTACCTTAGAGTATGGTACATCTTGTTATGCTAACTCTTTGATTGAAGGTCCAGGTCAGGTATGATTGTTTATACATGTTATTTGCTTTAACCAGTTATAGACTTGCTATCGCTCACACCAGACTTTCGTCTGACCCAGAGTTTTATGTCTCTTCTTATTACTTGGGTGCCTCTAAATGAGCAGACTAGAGACACGTTAGGTGGTTATGCACGAGTAGCTGTCTGGAGACGAGCAGGAGGCTTCCACGTACCATATACATATATTCTCCCCGTGTTGTTGAAGGTCACTGCTTTGGGCATTAGTAGTGTACCTCTTTTATTTTCCTTTTAGAGACAGTATTTTAAAGTTGTAACAATTAGATATAAAGCTGTATTTTGGATTTTGCTACTCTAATGGATATGGTTTAGTTTTCAACTATGTACCGTCTCACCTGTTTTATGTCAATTTATGTTGCTATTATATTTATTCCATGCGCTATGAGATATACTACAAGTTCGTTGGCAAGTTTCAAACCCTTTGGCGATCGTCCCGTGCTAGTCAGGCTTGAATACAATGCATTTCGGGGAAATGTCTGATTCGTATGGTGAGGTCGTCACACCTTCTCTTGCATCTGGAAATGTTACCTTCCTCCTAATGTTATCCTCTTCCAGTGGCTCCTCATCCACAATCACATCAACATTAAAGATAGACTTTGTCGTTTTAATGTCAACGTTGATCCCATATGTGTGCTTTATAACCATCAAAATGAATCTGTATCCCATCTTTTCTTTGAATGCGACTTCTCCTTCATGGTATGGGCTGCAATTAGTTCATTTCTACTTGGCTCCATCCCTTCAATTTGATCATTCTTTGAATACGGGCAACATAACCCCCCTGACCCCTAATTGGATACCTTAGTGGCTCTCTTCTCCTGGAGCATTTGGTTAGAAAGAAATGCTCGTGTCTTCGGCAGTCCTAACAGACTTTTAATGGGAACATGTTATCGCATCCTGCATCTTTTCGAACTATGCACAAGACGGTTAGGCATGCATGGTTCAGGCTCTCCCTTCCCAAGCCGCAGTCCCCTGGAATGCAAGGCAGCCGCTCTCTCTTCCCTTACTGATGACTGGCTTGGGTTATATCTCATGTCTATGCTATATTTTGGTTGTTTATCTACATGTTATTCTCGCTGTTGATTTATGTACATATTATTTGTTATGCTTGGACTCTCTATATTGACCTATATTGTCTAGACTGCTTTTGCCACTGGTTAGGCATGTCAAGCAGCTTATATTTCTAGTTATATATATCTATGCGTGACCGGTTGTGTAGCATCACGCTACACGCCCGTCTTCCTAAAAACAACATTTGAAAATATTATTTAAACGTATGATTAAAAACTTTATATATATGTGATATAAAAACTATATTTAATATAATTATAAATATGTATATAGGAATTTATAGAGAGATGTTTGTAAAATGTATAAACTAAAAGGTAATATGAAAACTTATAGTTTAAAAAAGAATATTATAATCAAATATAAACTTAGTAAAATATGTATATTTAATAAAACTATGAAAATAAGAATACTAAAACTAAAAAAATAGGAAAAATATTTGAAATCACAAGTTTGAAATTCTAGGAAGATTAAAAATTATTTTGAGAGAAGTTTGAAATCAATTTGAAAATAATTTTGAAATCAATTTTGAAAAGAGAAAATTTGAAATCAGGGTTTGAGTGTTATTCAGAATTTTACATAGTATCTAGACTCTATTACCTTGATAGTCTTGAAGTCTTGAACTATTGATATCTTGATACTCATGAGTCTTGATTCTTCTTTGAAATCTTGAAACAACAAACGCTATAAAATCTTAACTTACAGTCTTCAATATCTTATTGCCTGCATATAAATTCCGCATATACATACATACATACATACATATATATATATATATATATATTGAATAAAAGTGTTAGTATATATTTTGTAATCAATAATGATTGAAATAAGGTTGTTGTCATCAACATTTCATTCTCTAACAATCTCCCCATTTTTGATGATGACAACCTTGGTTTATAAAATATTCATACCTAATATTACTTATTGATGTGCCTCCTTCATTACTTCCCTTTTCATTATGAATTCCTTCTGACTCCCCCTTAAGCTATGCCTATCTAAACTATATTTTATAATTCTCCCCATTTGTCATTATCAAAAGGTATAGCTATCTAAACACAATTTAATCTTAATGACTAATTCTATCTATAACTCTTCGCAAGTCAATAAATTTCTGTAACTCCCCCTAAATCTATGACTAAACAAGCAATTCAGATAATTTCAGGCTAATAATCATGTCAAACTAATACAATCTTCCTATATAAACAAGCACCTAATCAATCCAAACAAATTTAAATCTTAATTATATTAATATTCAAGTTTTAAGTTTGTCAAACCATATTATTCTTAATTATGTTTCTTATTATGTATAGATTATTTCAGTTAAATCAACAACCCAGACCAAATCAACCAAGTAAAAGTAATATATGACAATTCAAAAACACTTATTAAACCTTCAACTAATCCTAGAAACTTGTAAAAATCCCCCTTAATCAAATACCAGACTAAACCTAGCCTAAACTCTAATTTCCTTAAAACTATAATAAGATTTTAATCTAGACTAAAAAATAATTATGATAAGATATCCTTATAAATATAATATAAGTTAAGTAATGACAAATCAGTATGTAAGCAATTTAATCCAATTAGTCAACCAATTTAAGTTTTGTTGGAAAAAACATCAATTCAGATAAATTCAAACATAAACCTAAACATTTCTTTCTGTTTATCCTAAAAACCAATAAAACTCCTATCAACCACAAATGCATAAGCATACCTATCAACCACTAATGAAATTCACCCATGTCAAATAAGTCAATCAAGTTATTCATGCCAAACAAACCAGACAAGTCAATTAAACCAATTCAAACAAGTCAATCAAGTGAAAATAAATCAATCAAGTCAAACAAGTCAATTAAGCCAATCAATTAATTCAAGCAAAACAAGTCAATCAAGGCAATCTATTCAAACAAGCCAAACAAGTCAAAATAAATATGTTATGTATTTGATTAATAATCCTTATATTTTTAATTAGACAAAAACTCTTTATACAATATACATGTTATGTGTGGATTAAAAGTTATCATGTAATGTAGTGTGTGCAGTATGTTGGTTATAATGCAGTATGAATTATATGTCATATGCAAAGCAATATGAGATGATATATTGAATTATATGCAACTTGTGATGTGAATGATTTTATTTTTACATGTATTGTAATAAATGAGTTATGATATGATCATATGCAAAATGAGTTGATGATGATATGTATTTCTGTAAAAGACATTTAAAGTAATATCTAACTGTTATGCGTATACATGTATACTACAAATTATTTGAATCAGACAAAGGTAATATACATTAATTTCTAGAGTTAGGTTAAAGATACTAATGAATTAGATTAAGAGTTTAATGGTAATTAAAAATATATTCATGATAGGTAGTAAAATATTTAGAATTATGTGAATATTAGGCACACATCCCTAAAACGAAACTTAATTAGGCTCACCCCCGGTCATAAACTTATTGTAAATTTAGTCCCTATTTTCAAAAACATATAAAAAAATATTAAAAAACCATGTAAATTCGTATTTAATTAAAACAATTAATCGTGAAAAAAATCAGATCAAAAAAACATTGAAAACAACGTCGAAATCATGAAATACAGAAAATCAACGAAATGCAGTAAATTGCATCAAAACATGCATATAAGTCGATTAGTTGCATACCTGTATGCATTTATTTCAAATCTGCGTCAAAACTGCAGTATAAATGCATACATGTATGCACATATTGTTAAAACATGCATCTGCCGATGCATTTATTTAAAAACTGCATACCTATGTGCAACTTATTCACGTTTGCATGTATTTTGACATATATGCACACATGTATGCAGTTATATAGAAAAACTGCATACATGTATGCAATTTTTCAAACAGGCGTGCATAAATATATGCATGTGTATTCGAATAGTTGCATAAATGTATGCAACTATTCGTAAAAGTTGCATACATTGATGCAACTTTTTTTTTTTTGATTTCTGTGGACTTCCGAGAATATTTACAGATTTTAGAAATTTTTTTTTTTTTTTTTAAGTGATAGCGCCTGAAAATTTGGACAGAAAACGAAAGAGGCGGAGGTATGGAAAGTGGCAGGCGGAAGATTCCAGGCGGCAGCTAAAATAGGGGGCGGGTTTACAGAGAAAACATTAATTACAGGGATGTATTGTGAATTTAAAACTTGCAAAATAGTTGCATACATGTATGCAACTTTTGCCAATAGTTGCATACATGTATGCAAGTATTTCTGAAACTGTTTTAGTTGAAAATGTGTGCAGAAACTTGCATACATGTGTGCAACTATTTGAAATACTTGCACACATGTATGCAAGTATTTACATGTGAAAATAAAATGTGTGCAGAAACTTGCATACATGTATGCAACTATTTTAAATACTTGCACACATGTATGCAAGTATTGCATGTAAAAATATAACAGAGAAATACTTGCACAGATGAATGCAAGTATTCCAAATATGTGCATGATTTGATGCAAATTACTGCATTTTTCGTTGTTTTCTGTATTTTTTTGATTTTGATGCATGTTTTGATTTTATTATGATCTGAATTTTTGGGCGAGTACATGTTTAATTTAAATACGAATTATCGTGATTTTTTTATATTTTTTTTATGACTTTTCAAAAAATAGGGACCTAATTTACAATAAGTTTATGACCGGGTTTTTTTTATATTTTGAAACTTAATAGGGACCTCTAAAAAACGCACCCTAGAATTATTTTATGAAAAATAGGGAGTTAAATAATCTTAGTAGAATGCTTCTTTAAAAATAATATAGTAAATATTGAAGATCATATTAATGGGAATATAAAATTGTTATCATGTGAAGTAAAACGTATATTCATAATTGTATATATAAAAATAAATTACAAAAGGACTTAAAATAAATTACAAAATGATAGGTATGCTCCCTAATTCCAAGTTCGGAGCCAAGATTGACAAAAAACAACCAAAAACCTTAGAAGACTTTTACGAGAAGGCCGGGCAATTCCTATGTCAAGAGGAAGCAAGGCGCAATTGGGCGGTTCGGAGTAGCCACTCCAATAACTCACATACTGGTACCGTCGAGGACAGTACCAAAGGAAAACATATCAGAGGCTCATCCGACAAAGGAAAAGGAATGACTCCCTATAAGCCAAGGTCGAACAATGCCCAACCCAGTAGTTGCAATGACAATTAGACTCTAATGTATCCTAAGAAGCACGAACGCTACCAAAATTACAAAGTCTACACTCCACTGAATCAAGACTAGGAGATCTGCAATACACTCCAATATAAGAAGCCCAACACGAGGGAATCTACGGACCATGAGAAAAAATCCGGCAAGTACTGTAGATTCCACGACATATATGGGCACAACACTAATGACTGTTACCACCTCAAGGATGCAATTGAAAAATTCAACCGCGAGAAACGCCTGGAACAGTACGTTCAAGATCCCGCTCCTTCCGAAACAGCTCCAGCTCCTCCAATGTCTGTAATTCTAGCTCTTGCAAACTCAACCCAGGGCCATCAAACCAATGGTCATGTGGTATCCTGGTCAATATTATTTGGGGTGGCACTTACCCTTCACATAAAAGTTTCCGCAAGATGGAGGAGTATGCAAATTCTATAAAGCATGCAACATGAGAGGCTTGCTCTACTGTATAATGTCTGTTGCCGCCAAGCTTCAGAAGGCAATGCAGGGCAATATCGTCTTCTGCGAGATGGAATCCATGGGCATCGAAGTCCCTACCATTGACCCTCTCGTCATCTCCGCCAAGATCGGATCATCTTTCGTCCGAAGAATTCTTATCGACTCTAGGAATTCGGATGACATCATCTTCAAAGTAGCCTACGATCAAATGAAACTTGAGGCCAAAGACTTGAAACCCTGCCATGCCATAATACATGGCTTCAATGGTTCTTCCAATCATCCACTAGGCATGGTGTAACAATCTGAATTCCGACAAAACGAAAATTTCAAAATTCTAATCTATCAAAACTCATGTTGGTTTGTCTGTTATCCTGCACAAAAGACAGAGATATAAAATATGTCAAAGCTTAGAAACCGTCTCACAACATAATGGATAAAAAATAATGTAATCAAAATATAGCCTTACATAGATAATAATACTTCCTAACGAGTATTCAAAACTATCATATCTCTTCAACAAATCTAACCTATGAGTATCTTATGAGGAGGGGGTTTAAACACAAGTTCTGAGCTAGATTTAAACTACACATTTTGGATAACCCTACATATATCATTCAGTTACATTTTCTTATTTATTAGGTTACTTGGGTTAACAACACTATGTTCCGCACAGTACCCCACTTGCACGGTCTCCGCCGTAATGCCATAGAAATATACGCAGTCCCTCATCCTACGCCGAAATGACGTACGGATCTCTATATAACAACGCTATGTTCCTCATAGATCTGCATCGCAATGCTACATAAGCTAACGGACTGCCAGTTTCGATCGAATCAAATTCCAACACAGAGTAGTGCCCTAGATTCGACGATACACACCCAGAGTGGACATGCATGCATCTAGACTTTCTCACGTACGTATCGTCAATCTTACTTGATGCCATAACCTTTATGATACACCATCCGAAAGTGGTGTGCATGTATCTACACCTATTTACTATGCACCGATTCCCTTAATAGGGTTGTATCAGAAACACAGAACTTGGTCAGGAGCTTTTCAGATATCTGTAGACACAGATGCTAAGGTCTGCATTTTCAGTGGCTATGGTCCCACCCGAACCCTCCCTCAACTAGTGGAAGACAAACAGAATTGTGAGCCAGTGGCCTAGCCCAGAGGAAACGACAAATAAAAAATCCTAATTGGCATGTCCCTCACCTATAGCCTTGATAGCAAAGCATCTATGGTCTTTTGGTTTAGCTCTCTATCTTTCCGCATCATGCATCATGCTGACTGTCGATAGTTGGTATCCGACATCTTGTAATCAACAGATGGTTAGACCCGTCGGTAACTTGATAAAAATGGTCGTGTCCTAGCCTAATCACAAGGCAACTGGATCGTCGAATCACCTATGCCACTGTATAGCCTTCTGACTACTCCTAATGGTATTCAAGGTATAATCACCGGGTAGTAATGCACAGACCTAACCTCAGCGAGCACAGTCAAATGTTGTCATAGCATAGAGGACTATCAGGAGTGCCCTCCACATCCCAGGAAGTCGCGTGCTTCCCCTTCCAGTCCTTCGGAGCCAGCAGAATATCAGCAGAACAACAGGCAGAATGGGACGAATAATCAGATGGTCATGCGCTCCCCTCGTGTCCCATGACACCATGATGATCTACCCCGTTGGGTTTTTCACCTTCATTCGTACCGACTGGTCCAAGCGCTTCAGGTTGATGTGTTATTAGACCTTATGTACAAACATTTATTTACGCGCTTGCTCAACCTCGTCAAATTTCCATTTAACTTGGTTATTCCCATTCACATTGACTTCTTATTCAAGTTACCAAGTTATCTTGCTTATTAATTTCATATATATATATATAACTTAATCCATTTAAGTTTATTAATAAGTCCCTAACATGTTATTCTCTATATTGTAATCCAAGATCTGTAATTTACAATCTCCTTATATTATTCATTGTCCGATTCCATAGTTACAATAACATGTTCTACTTAATATGTAATTAAGTATACTTCATCTCAATTCACCTGTTTTTTGTTTAACATGTCACTTGTTATTTATGATTAAATATATCTTTTTTCACCCCATATATTCAACTCGTTCTTTCTTATTTAATCATAATTCCATCTTACACTGTTACTGCAACTTGTCGTTGTTTGCTTATTAACTTAGTTCTCTTAACTAAGGTTTACAAATAATTTTCCTTTCCATTTATTAGAACTTATGTTATAATTACCACTTGTCCCTTGGACAAGCCTACCTATTATATAACATTATTATTAATGTAATTAATTATAATAGGTTATTATCATTCCCTGTTAATTCCAATCCTTTTAATGTTTTAACTTTTATTCATTTCCATAAACCATAATTAGTATCTTTTATTTCTATCCTTTTATATACATATATTAATATATATATATATATATATATATATATATGTATGCTCATTTACTAGACCACTCACATTAAGTCGACCACTTGTGAATGCAAGATTTGCCGAATAGTTCCGGGCATACTTCTACCACAAGTTGAACTTAACCTCGTGTCTTAGCACCGTTACATGTATATTTATGCACTAGACCCCTCACATTAAATTAACAACTTGTGGATGCTGGATTTGCCAGGAGGTTCCGGCAGACTTCTACCACAATTTGAATTTAGCCTCGTGTCTAAGTACAGTTACAATTTCTATTTTCTATAAATTTAGGCATATACATTCTTTCCAGATTTTACTGTAATCTGTTTTTACATATCATACTTAATATCATATTAAGTCCATTTTATGATTATTATGTCGCATGTTCTTCCTAACATATAATTAACTTCATTTTAAAATAACATGTAATCATCGAATCATGTAATTATTCCATTCTATCAAATTAACTTGTAGTTATTCCAATTCTTAAAGTTAAGGGTTCAAGTACATAATATGCCACAAATTAACATGTAATTAGAACATGTATGTATATAATAGTAATCGTTTCCCCATATTTTGACAGGTTTATACATTTCATCAGTTTACATTTCAACATGTTAGCATTTAAATGTATTAACATTTCAACATATTAACATTTTAACATATTAAATTTTCAACATATTAACATTTCAATCGTACTAATGTTTCAACATATTAACATTCCAGCAGATTTGCATTGCATATTAATGAGGAATGTCAAACAATAAATATACCGTTATAAAAAAGGTATAACTTAAATCCACTCATCCAATTGCTTTCCAAATCATGAATCTGGTCTACATCTAGCATTCCATGGTTCTCCTAACTGAATTAAGAACCTAAACAATCATGGATCCATAATTGTCAACTAAAATAAAAATGGAAGAAAAAGGAGAAAATTAAATTGACCCGATCCAAGAATTTACCTTACTTCGAATAGAATTCTGAACAACTTCTTTATTAATATACATCCTTTTCCTCCAGATCTTGAATCAGAATTTTCCTAAACTAATAATTCTATTTTTCTGAAGAGATTTGAGGACGAAGAATGGCAGAGCTTAGGCAGTCTCTCAGAAAATGTGAGATTTAGGCTACGGTCTGCTAGCCTATTTATAGGTGTTCAGAATCTTATCGTACATGCAGTGTTGAGTTAGCAATGTACATGGGTAAGAAAACAATCCAGATTCATCAATGTATCTGCCCGGATCTGGGATAGGTCAACCCCGGCGTCAACCACCCTATGGGTGGGTTGACCGCAGGGTCGACAGACCCATGACAGGTCGACCCCGGGTCTTTTTTTTCCTTCGCATGGTCTTCAGTTTGAATTGATTTGAATTATATTCATATATAAGGTCCTTATACGTACATAAAACTTCTAAAGACCAATTTACACGTATATATATGCACAACTTTTATTTTGTTTTCAAAATTCGAACGGTGTTATGCCGTTATTCAATTCTTACCATATTTCTTTGATTGCAACCTTATTTTGAATTTCTCCTTTATATATATATATTAGCATATATATACACATATATTTTCCTATACATATATTTTTCTGTACTTCCTTATATGTATACATTTCCTTATATATGCATTTGTACATATTTTCTCTTTAGAACATGTGTTATTTTAGTCGTTCCTTTAAAATAAAATTATGCTACCTATGGGGATCGAACTGCGCTACTCACATGTTCTAACCAACTGGATAGTCTTTTGTTAACAAGGCTTAGAACAATGGCGGCCATTGTTCTTTTCTTATTCCTCATTTTCATGTTTGTTACAATATTTCATTTAAACCATTGCATGTAACCTTGTCAATTTGCATGCATTTTTTTCTTTCATTATTCTTTTCTTATTAGTGCATAATATTTGTAAATCATTGCATGCAACATAATTACACTGCGTGCAACTGATTTCTTCTTTCTTTTAACGCATGCGTTGGATTGTTATTTGTATTAGTCTTTTCTTCTTTTTCAATGCATGTTTTTATTACATGCAATCATATATTATCACTATTTTATTCTTCTTTTATATATTTATGTCTATGCATATATATATACACATATGCACTAATAAATATTTAATTGTCATAAAATGCAGGGTGTCACGTGGTTAACTTTCCTGTCAAACTTGGAGAAAGGGATTGGAGCTGGGTCTGAATCCTCACCATCGTGGTTATCGACATCATCTCCCTATACAACGTCTTCTTTGGACGTCCCTTCCTTACAGAGTTATGAGTCTGCATCTCGCCTTGGTCCCTACTAACGAAGTTCCCAACGGAAAACGGGATTATTGCAGTTAAGGATAACCAAGATCCAACAAGAGATTGCTACGCAGTAGAATGGAAGAACGCATGCAATAAGGCCAAGGAAAGAAGCCGTCTCCATACGACAGTCAACGGCATCCGAGTCTTGGCTCAGGCACCACTGCCATCTTTCTGATGACCTCGATCCAAGGGAAGACGAAGAGCTTGATTTTGAGAGGGCCACCCCACTCGAACCTACGGTGGATGTTCCGATCAGCCCCATTGACCCGATAAAGGTATTGAAAGTTGGAACACAATCCACCCCCATTAAGGAAGAGCGTGTGGAATTCTTAAGGGCCAACCTCGACATGTTCTGTTACGGCCCGAACTTCCTCGGTAAGGAAAGCACGGATTGAATTGAGGACAAGACAAATCATAACGCAAACAGAAGAACATTTCATTGTTAATTACAACAATTCCATCAGAATATAAGAATATACAGAGTATGAATAAATATTACACAAAAAATATTAGAGATTACAATACATTACATAGCAGCGGAAAATAATACAAACCGTAACTAGAAGTAATACAAGGATACAGAGCTTTCCGAGTATCGTTCTTGCTGTAAATCAGGATCCTGTGAATATAAATCTGCAAACCCAAAACTACTAGCTGCCCATGGCAAAATAAGGGCATCCATAGTTTAGGTTAAAACAATAAACTCCATGTCAGTCATGTGACTGGTGTGAGAACTAAAACAGTTATTAATCTTTATTTTAAAGTTAGGTAAATCAAGGGACCATGCCGTGTAACACGGAACGGGTTTCCACCCAAGAATACCAGTGCATAAAACAAACAGCGCAATGCTAAATAAAGAACAATGAAGCTATTATAAGACCCAGGTCCCATCACACAATGCAACACAAGCCGGAGGATAGGGTTTTACCTTATAATAGCCAATGAATGCTTGATACGCTAAATTTCATGTTTTATTATTACTATATCTGTATAGTGTCAAAACAATTTCAATCATAAATATCAATCATAGACGGCATGGATACCATATATCATGTCGTCATACTAGGCTCTACAATCAAAACCGCAAATGTCACGTATTGGAAGTTGGATTTCCATCTGTGAACCGAGGCAAGGGATCGTCCTCTACCGAATTCGAGACTGTCTAGCCCGAGCCTCAGGCAAGCGCGCAAGCAAGCCTTGGATCGTCAGGGCCGGTCCACCGATGTGGATTATTATGCCTGAACACTGCGTTTCCCCGCCCTTCGTGGCGTAAATGAGCCAACGAATGATTCCATCGGCTCCACATAGTCACCGATATATCTGAGGCGCCTCGCAACAGCAACAACCACACAGGTGAAAATAATATAAATGTCAGGGCTGGTAGGTCACTGACACCACCCTAGCTAGAAAGAAATGCATGCCCGCCCTGAGGTCCTCTCCCGTTTCTGGTTCACAACCGGGGTGTAAGGCTTGCGAATCAACGCTACACAAAGCTATGCCACACAGGCGGTGCTTTGATCATCAACCACAAGACTTTGCTTTTCAACAGAATCCTTGATCATTTTCCACTTAGGCATGCCACATAGGCAATTCACTCCATGCGATTGATATTCATCAATATATAACCTCTAAGCTCGTACGTGTCAGAGAAGGGCATTAAGCAAGTGAATACATTCTCCGCCGCCAAACAGATATATATATTTAATAAAAATCAATCACACAGAATAAAATCCAATGTCAGACACACAATCCATTTACAAGTTCGTTCTAGGTCTGAACGAAACCGGAGGCACCTTGTATCTCGCATATCCATCGATCTCCAAGTACGTCTGGACGATCACCAACTGATTCCCTCCTCTTGGGTGTACGACCCAATCAAGATCATCAGTAATCACCCAAACGACGTGAAGACCTCCGGTCTTCAACCACCGTCTTCACCTTCGACTTATCATCGTATCAGTTATTCAGAATGGGATAAACCCGGTCTTTCCGAATAACTCGCGTATATAATAAACAAGTGTTAGACAAACACAACATACGCCTCATTCCAATTCATCAGTCACTAACCATAAATTAGTAAGAGAACAATTCCTCAAATATTAACCCCGAAGGCCGAAACAAACATCAGATCAATACCCAGGAAATCATTCTTCTTAACTAATCTACAGTTAGTTGTTAAATTTCACATTATTAGGGACAAGTTCTCATTAATTTTATCAAAGATAAATTCCTTCAATTTATTCTTTAATATTCTTTTGAATATCAATTCAAACCAAATTATGGTTTATCCAAACTAGCCGGGATTAACGAACCTTACCAAAGTAATCATTTGTTTTAATTTCCCAAGCCCAACCTATTCATCCCATGAAGTAAAAATGGTAATACTTCATATCTAACACCACGGTGTTATCGGTAAATTCAATTACCATTTCGAGTTCAAATCTAATTAAAGATTTAACTATCGCCTGGAGCAAAACTGGTGATACTCCATTCTCGATCATTTCAATCTAATTAAAGATTCATTAAAACTCCACTTAGTTTTAATCTTCAACTGGGTTAAAGAATCAATGTCGTTTAAAACACGGTTCACGATAAACCCAAAATCACATTCCATTCTATCAGCTTTTAACGGTAAAATAGCAAGTGAGTAATTCCCTAAGTATTAACCCCGAAGGACGAACCCAACATCAGATCAATACCCAAGAAACCATTCAACTTAACTAATCTCCAGTTAGTTTTTGATTTTCTTAACTCAGTTGGGTCTAAGAACAGTATTATTGAAGATACCGTTCACGACAACCCAAAATCACATTCCATTAATTATAGGGTTAAAGAACAAGTGTTATTTAAAACACCGCCCACGATAAACCCAAAAATCAATTCAAATTTAATTCCAATTAAACACCATTTAATTGGGACACTTCATTTAAATCTAAATAAAAAGATTTAATCCTTTTCTCAATTGGGTTTAAGAACAGTGTTGATGAAGACACCATTCACGACAAACCCAAATCACATTTGATATTAAATACAAGGCTCTAAATAGAAAATATATCGGCTTATATTCAATATCAAATTCTACGACCAACAAATATCGTATTGGAAATAACGATATAAATATATCTTTCATATTTCCAGAACAATATCTGTATAATCACGAAATCCCACATCGAAATATTCCAAAGACAATTTCGATTCAAATCCATTTCCACTTTACATATTGGAAATTCTGGTTATTTTCAAAACCATTTCAAATCCACTTTATTTATTTTAAAAATAAATGGGATTATAGTTCTAGTTCAAAACTAGTTCGTTTCGATAAAAATCTATTTTTATCTTTTCAAATATGGAATTTTTCACCCTAATTCTTCAAAAATCATTTCTTATGATTTTACACAAATTATTGATATTTTTAATAATTTTATCAAGGCCCATACAGTCGATTTCCATCAACGGCCATCGAACTGCACTTACAGCGACCTTTTCCAAATTTGATTTAGACATATTTCCAAATCCAACTGTTAGATTTCAAATCTCTATTACTCGTTAGAAATCACTTTTCGATACGAACCCAACGTTCCGGTTTCAGGAGAATCCGACGGTCAGATCTCCCGTAATATCCACTCGAAGCTAATGGTCGAAATTCGCGAACTGCGATGCGCGACGCGTTCTATTTAGGCCATTATATATATAATATATATATATATATATTATATATTTCGTCGATTTCTTTTTTTAAAACGTATTTTATAAATCGTTTTAAATTCATTTTCAAAACGATTTCAACTTCACATTCAATTTCTAATCAAAATTGAAAATTCCATATCATTAATTTATAAATGATAATATTTTCAAAACGTTAAAAATGAATATAATCGATATAAATATCGTTCACGTTAAAACGGCTCATATCTAACCAACACGGCTTTATATATTTCAATAACATCGTTATTCTATTCAACAAATGAATATTTAATTTTCTATTCAACAAATGAATATTTCTATCCAACACATGAATATTTATTTCTTATTTTTCCAAATTGGAATGAGGCCCCATCAATTACCATATAACGTTAATTATAGGGATTCCCTACAACACATGTATATAACAGCAACGATAAATCATCAACCATCATCCAGAGTGCACCACACAACTGCATAAGCATTAAATATAAATAATTAACGCTTACACAGTCTGTCAATCCATTGATTGACATACAACAAAACAATCGGGATTAGTGTATGTCAAATCTCATCCCAATACCCATGTGGGATTTCAAATCAACAAACACAGATTTTATTTGTGCAGTTGGGCGATGTGTAAAATTTATCATCCCAATCAATATCAGTCAAATCAGTATATATAAACAAATCGTCCGATTTGTTTATAAATATTTATTTTATATACACGTTTAAAATTATATTTTTAACCATAAAATATTTTCCACTATAAATATTTTATTTCATTCCACATCACACAATCAAATTTCACAACACAGAAATCAAACAAACAAGTCATCCATGGTCTGTGGACCATGGGTGTCAGGTGCTGCTAAGCACCGTCTGCATCCTAGTATACATTTCAAACTAGAAATTAAAATAAAAGTGAGGAGTTCTCACCGAGGGTTCCACTCCTCCATTCTTTATTTCTGAACGGTCTGGATTTTGTTTTGATTTCACTCCGTTCCATTGCACTCCTTTTCACGCTGTTCATAGTAAAAATCATATTTTTATCGCTTTATCTAAAAATAAAAATAACATTTTTATTTCTCTACTCATGTAAAAATCACGTCTTTTTATCGATGTTCTTATAATAAAAATCAAATTTTTACTGCAAAGTTATACATATAAAAATAATATTTATATAATAAAGATTGTATTTTTTTTTCAAATCTACATTATAAAAATTAGATTTTTATAATGTAACATCATATGACAAAACCATATATTTTTAAACAAACAAAAATCATATCTTCTTATGAATGAAAAATATAATCTTTCCACTTTAAAAATATAATCTTTTCACTTTAAAAATTATAATCTTTTCACTTTAAAAATTATAATCTTTTCACTTTAAAAATTATAATTCTTTTGTAAATAAAAACTTAGCTTTCATAAGTAATAAAACTGATTTCATTCATTATTATAACTGAATTTATTGATAAAAAAATCAATGCTTTAAATAGATAAAATAAAATACGTACAGTTTTTTTCCAGCGGAGGGGGGGGGGGAGGGTTGGTGCAGCGTTGGAGCCGTCGGAGGACGTTGATGGAGGGAGCACGAAGGTTGAGCGTCGCCTGTGGTGCTAGGGGGCAGCGCTCGCGGTGGGTCAGAAGGGGGGATGGCGCGGGTTGCTGCTTCGATTTAGGGTAAAATGGGGTGTGCGAGCGAGGCTAAACGGGGAAGGAGGAGTCAGGGATGGCCAACATGGTGGAGTGCCGGAGGTTGGGGGCTGGGCGGTGGAAGAGGGGGTGTGGCGACGCCGTCGGGGGAGAGCGATGGTGGTTTCTTAGGGTTTTTTCTTTTTAAATTCGATTTTGAATGGTAAGTGACCGGGGGGGGGGCTGAAGTGGAAAGAAAAAGGGAGGGTTGAGGGTTTTTATTTTTTATTTATTTAACTATTTAACTTCAAAAAGTTGACTTTTTTATTCGACCTCTAAACGAAGCCCACCGCCTGTTGTCCCTAGCTAATTACCCCCGTTCTGAACACGATGGGATATGTATCGTAACCTAATTCGCTTGTTATGATCAGTTTCCGTTCAAAATCAAAATATAAATCTATATATTGAATTTGAACGCGCATTTCAGTTTATTGGGGCCACATACGAACTCTAAAAATTCCTGAAAAATATTTTCTAGCTTCGTATTGACGATATGGTCCTAACAAAACTAGATTCGTTGAATTCTGAGACAGTTTGAAAAATGGTCATTTTCTAGTCGATTAAAATTAACTTAAACTGGTCAAACGCGTTTTATCCGCCTCGCTCACATATTGATTCGAAAAATTACGAATTTTGAAACCTAGTAATAACTTAACATTACGGATCCAACAATAGCGGTTTCGTCAAAAACCGAGGTCGTTTGCAAAATTTCCATTTTTAAGGGCCAGAATTCCATAGCGACTATTCTGAATTTTCAACTGGACGTAACTTATGATTCCCGCTATGAAATTTCAATTTTTCGGATTCATTGGAAAGATACTCTCAAATAGATTCCATTATTTTTGGTTTCACTAAAATCCGGTTTATTTTGAATCCTATACGTTCATTTGAACTTTGAAATCGAATTTTCAAACTACCGTGCCATTTTCAATTCCTTTTGGAATTATAAATAAATATTTATACTCTAACGTCGAGCTATATAAATATATACGTTCAAATTCTATTCAAAATAAATTTCTCGACGTCATTATTTAAAATAATTCATTTTATATACTCAAAATTCGCTAAAATTGCCAAAAATAAAAAATTTAAATTGGCTCGGATTTCCGGGTTATTACAATCTCCCCCACTTAAAACTTTTCATCCCCGAAAAAGAACGAAGCCAAAAGTTGTTTAACTAATCAACTCAACTTTCGTTATTTTTATTATGGCCTAAGTTCTTTAACTTTTCAGTTTCTAAGAACTTTTCAAATTTTTCAAAAATTTGGCTAACACCCTAAATTTTCAAAAAATTTCGCCATAACCTCCCCTGCAACGGGGACTTCGGGATATTTTAAGTAGCCTCCCATGGCCCTCATCAATCCAAAAAGAAAAAGAAACAGCCAAGCGACTAGCCAATCGGCTCATAAAATCATCCAAACCCAATAAATTTGTAAACATGTACCTATTTGTCGGGCAAACAATTTTTTTCTTCTGCTCGAGCCTCATTGCTATGCTATGACCTGTTCAATGTAAGTACATGTGTATGCATGCAAATGCGACTAATTTTCAATACAATTCAATATTTGATACAATTTATGTAACACCCCACGTCCATTAATGTCACTCACAAAGGGAATGCATTAACTTCCATGGAGGTTATAAGTGAATATAGAACAGAAAAATTACAACAAGACAGATAATAAGTAGTACTTGGAAATCTAAAACTTTATTTCATTGCAACGGAAATTAAACATGTTTGTTACATCATAAAACCATAAATCAGAGTCAAGTACAATATCCATCTTGATAAAACAAAATACATAATCCCATTACATAAATAGCCATTAAAGAAGATAACAAGCTGGACTTTACTTCAGCGGTCCAAGCATTCCAAAAGAGAGAATAAGCAATTCAATCAGACTCCACTAGAGCTGGGTCCACCCTGAGGACCTGGAGGGGGAAAAAGATAGAAATAGAGGGGGTCAGACATAAAGTCTGGCGAGTATGATAATTCTAACAATAATATTATCAAAATAACTAGACTAAGGCATAAGCTGGAAAACAAGGAAATGTCTATGAACTATTGGGTATGGAAGAGCAGATAAAGATAGCGTTAAAGGCACACCTAATACTAATGAATAATTACTACACTACACCACACAAGTCACCCTAAAGGTTGATCCCACTCACCGAACTTAGAAATTATATAAATAGCTTTGTGTACCCCTAGCTGACTACATAGGTGCCGCCTGCACCTATCACTGCTAGGTGTACCCCACTACCCACTTGCGATCGGCTCTCTACTCGTAGATACCCGTGCTGGCCCCACAGTGGGGTGTATCACTCCCCTAAAGTGGCAACCCGATACAACTTGAGAATGAACGGCTTATACCTACACGATGCAACAACGTCTTACCTACCAGCACTGGTCCACACACGCATATGAAACCCGTTGGACTTGTGTTGCCATCGTTAACCTGTTTGGCCTCTTATAGTCAAGCCTAGTATGCGTGCCCGTCCTCGACTTGGGTCGAGCCCGCAAAGATACGTTTGGGTTACTAGTTGAAATGGGCCCCCACTATTTACCACAAGCTATCCACCTAAGCTTGTCCCCACTAGTATATCCCACTTAACCCTCTTCTAAGTCATGTTCATTTACATGTGTGTTTGGTTAAGTCATACTAATCGTATTTCAAATGCCACTAAAGGCACCCACTAGATTCCTCATGCCACCCAAGGCACCAACTTAACCCCCATGTCCCACCTCATACGTTTATCTGGTTAAGTATTTCTTAATTCGTTAAGGCCATAACCTTACAAAGACCTCTCACATTAGACTGACATTTACGGAAGCTGGATTCGCCGGGCGGGTCCGGGCAGTCTTATACCATAAAAGAGTCTAACCTCGTGTCTTTACAACTGTTATGCTTTAGTTTGGGCCTAGGACCTCTCACATTGGGCTGACATTTGTGACTACTGGATTCGCCGGGCGGGTCCGGGCAGTTTTACGTCACAAACGAGTCCAACCTCGTGTCCTAAGCATTGATTAACACTTATAATCTTTTAACCCAGTTTTAAATATATCACTATTCAAATCATTAATTAATTCCAATTTTAATGATGTCCATAATTAACTCAATTATGAACATCCACTTACGGTGTGCAAAATCATATCAATTGCACCCCAATTTCTTAATATTAAATCCTTAATATTACCCCTACCCCACGTTATACGTTCGCTTATTCAACGCAAAATATACGTTAGACTCGTATAGTCTAACTCATAGAACAAAGATAAATTATCACAACATATAGACAAATAAAATAGATCTAATCATAATAGGGGTGGAACTTGCATAAAACTACACATGTTATGGATCTAAAGGTGTCAACTTGTTTGGTTAAATGTCACAACTTACATAATATGATCATAACCCAAGTTCATGTATAAACTTGCATATGTGGTTTATGCAACATAATGATGGTGTGAACTAGCATCTAACACATAGAACTCACACATGTCATAGCATAATTCTAGATTTAAATAGATGTCATAATTCTAGATCTAAATAGATGTCATACAATATGTGAGATTATACATACTAATAAATCTAAATTTGCATAGGTACATGTGATTTATCATGTGAATCATCATAGCCCAAATATACATAATAAACATCATGATTCATAAGCTAACTACAACATAATAACATCATGGCTTTGTAACATCGCAACTTAGCATAGAAACTTGCAACATATATAATATCATCATAGCATGATTTACAACATATAGGATATCATCATCACATAACATAGGATTTACAACATACATGATATCATAAGGTTTACAACAACATATATGACAATTCACATCATTTTCTTATGATCCGTATCACATCTTAATCTAATTAGTTTGCTAATAATCTTATTAAGATCATCATACTCACAATTAGAAAAGAAAGAGAGTCTTGATTTGCTTTAGAGTTGAGTAGAATTAGAGTTTTGATTAGCTTTCTTCCTTCTTAGTTGGCGGCGGCTACACTGAGTTCCATGGCGATGGCATGACGGCGGCTATTCTATTTTTCATGTGATTTTAGAGTGAGAGACTACCTAGGTATATATAGAGTTGAGGATTTATTTAGACCGTCGGATCAACTCAGAACTAACCTGAACCGTCAAATTAGCCAACTCAGCCCTAAAGACACATCAGCAGCTCAAAATTGGGCTCGGCCAAAACCTGGCCGACTGGACCAGGTTGACACCCAGGTCGACTGCGCAGTCGACCTAGTCCTGGGGGTGTCGACTGCCCAGTCGACTCCCTAGTCGACCTGGGGTGCTGGGCGGGAAATTTCCCGCCTAGCCTGTTTGACTTCGAATTTTGAATTTTGAATTTTCTGAAACTTCTGATGGCCATATCTCCTTCATACAAAGTCCAAATCACGCAAACTCGGACTCTATTTCAACCAGAATTCCGAGACAAACACAATGGCGCAACCCGTTTCCCACAATTCTCATATCTGAGATTAGTTATTCTTTAATTTGTGAATATTTATATTAACAGAATTACGGGGTGTTACATTCTCCCCTCCTTAAAGGATTTCGACCCTGAAATCTTCAAGTCAATAAGAATGTATATCCTAACATCCAATCATCCATCTACTCAACCATCAAACACAGGCATCCATTGTCCTTATAGACTTCTAATGTTTTCATGTTTAAATGCACAGTGTGTGTATATGTCCATATCTAATGCAAAATCAGGCGGTCCACTGATTCAGTTGGCCTCCTTAATGCAAATCATGATAGTGTCATGTGTCCATTATGTATGCAAAAGTTCCTTAATGCTACATATTATCTCTATATGCGTGCACAATCATCATCTGAATGCAGCATCCATATGATAAAAAAAATCCTCATACATCCATTTTACTAAATACATCCATATATATGCAATATGCAATATGAAGTGACTGAGCCGATCTACTGCCTAATAGTGTGTGTATATGCGTCCACGAGCAACCACTAGCAAACACTCGCATCCACTTTGCATCCATCATACATAACATGTCTCAAACACATGTTTCAACCATAGGATTATCCTAACTAAAGGTCAAAGATACTAGCGAGAGGACATACTAAAGATAAGATAAGTACAAGCTAAGAGATAAAGGAGAAATTAAAAGACATACCCTCAAAAAGAAAAGGGTACAACGAACGCATCTTCGCTTCTGTCTCCCAAGTAGCGTTGCTCTCATCATCTCCCCATTGCACTTTGACTAGTCTGACCTCTCGATTCCTCAACTTCTTGATCTCCGACCCAAGAATGCATGGAGGAGCTCGTCGAATCGTCGCATCACGCTCTATCTCCACCTCTCTAAGCAAGCTCGGCTCCACCACTTCCGCAGTCTCGTGCAAGCACTTCCTCAAATGTGATACATGGAATACATCGTGTACACCACTAAGTCACTCAGGCAACTCCACTCTATACGCCATCTGTCCAATCTTCTCCTTAATAGGAAACAGCCCTACAAACCTTGGTGCTAATTTCCCGAAGGACCCAAAGCGAACAACATTCCGTAATGGAGACACTTTGATAAAGACCATGTCCCCAACATCAAACTCAAGATCTGTCCTCCTTTTGTCTGCATAAGATTTCTGCCTATCTTGCGCCGTCTTCATCCTCCTTCGAATCAAGTCGATCTTTGCCGAAGTCTCTCTAATCATATCGGGGCCAAGTAAGATCTAATCTGTAGATTCCCACCAACATGTAAGTGAACGACAAGGTCGTTCATAAAGAGCTTCGAAAGGTGCCATGCCAATGCTAGATTGAAAGCTGTTATTATATATGAACTCTACCAACGGAAGATGCTCTTTCCATGTACCCCCAAATTCTAGGATACATAGCCTCAAAAGATCCTCTAGAATGCGATTCACCCTCTTAGTCTGGCCGTCCGTCTGAGGATGATACGCGGTGCTCAAACATAACTGAGTCCCTACCGCCTCTTGCAAGCTCTTCCAAAATTCGCTAGTGAAGATAGGATCATAGTCGCTTACTATGCTAGAAGGAACACCATGCAAACGAACTATCTCTCGAACGTATACAGAAGCTAACCATGGAGCAGTCCTCTTACTCTTCACGGGAATGAAATGGGCGCTCTTAGTAAGTCTATCTACTATAACCCAAATCCCCGTATTACCCTTCCTTGATCTTGGTAATCCATCCACAAAGTCCATCGAGACACTTTCCCAGTTCCATAGTGGAACCTCCAATGGGTGAAGCAACCCACCGGGTTTCTTTTGCTCCGCTTTTACTTATTGGCACACCAAGCATCTAGCAGCATACTCGGCCACATCCCTCTTCATACCGGCCCAAAAGAAAACTCGCTTCATGTCTTTGTACATCTTGTCCCCGCCGGGATGAATGGCCATCTTCGAATGATGTGCTTTGTCAAGAATAGCCTTCCTCAAACCTTCATCTCGAGGTACACAAAGTCTATTATCCCTACGTAACCATCCCTTATTATCTAGGGTATACCTACTGAGATGGCTTGATGACTCCCCTCTTTTGAGCTTTTCTACTAACTCAACCAACTGTGGGTCGTTTCGCTGTGCCTCACCAATCCGTCCCAAAAGCGTAGGTCTGACCTCCAAGGATGTTAGCAAACCGGGTACAAAGTCAACGAAAGGTCTAAAGTTAAACATAGAGATGAATTCTAAGTTTCGCCGCTCAACAAACAATAGGCTCAAGGACAACCTTTTCCTACTTACGGCGTATGCCACCACGTTACGCTTACCAGGGGTATATGTTATTTCGGAATCGTAAGACGCTAAGACCTCCATCCACCTTTGCTGCCTTAAGTTCAAGTCCTTCTGAGAGAATAAGTATTTTAAAGATTTGTAGTCAGTGAACAATTCGAATTTCTCGCCAAGAAGGTGTAACAACCTGTATTTTTAAATAACGTGTTATAACATAAACCAAGGCAGAATTAAATGATAAAATCTGAATCAAGGGAAACTGGCAATGCCATTGCGTTCGTCTCGGAAAAATACGCGAAATAGATTCCGATTTTTCGAAAATCGGAGTCCGTATGAAGAAGATATGGACGAACGAAGTTAGGCAGAAAAACCGAAAACAAGCCAGAATGCACTGGCGCACTTGTGAAGTGCGACAGCACAAAAATACACTGGCGCACTTGGGAAGTGCGCCCGTGTCGAGCCAGAAACCTGAACAGCTATCTGGCTTGACCCCGGCTGGCTTGGTGCACCTGTTTTGGTTCTCTGGTCTGTTCTGCTGGCCTATGACGATTTTTGATGGTTTAGATCTAAACTAGGGTTAATCCTATGGCATAAACTAACCTAAACTTCTATAAAAGGAACCTAATACCTAGCCTAAACCATCATAAATCAATCCTACAACTAGATTATGCCAAAATGTTTAATCATGGCCTCCACCCTCTTGTCATAGCCTCCATCTTCATTCATATGAGAGTTCCTAAGCTTGTTTGAGAGTTTCTAAGTTTGATTCAAGGCCAAAGTTCAATCTTTCTTCATTAAAACAAGGGTCTTTCTTCATACAAATCATTGGAGCTTATTATTTGGGGGTTTTTAGAGTTGCTAGTGGCTTCGTCTCAATCTTATTTTATTTTATAAGTCTTCATAGCATTTTAAGCCCTATTATACTCTTAGATTCTAACTATGAAGTTAAATATGACATGTTGCAAGTTTGAGTTTGGGCGTAAGTATGATTTGTGCTTTGATTCTATCATGTTATGCATAGATTTATTCTATGCATGTTTGTCAAGCTATCACCTTGACTTTGTGCATAGAAAGCTATGAGCTTTGATTCTATCATGTTATGCATAGATTTATTCTATGCATGTTTGTAAAGCTATCACCTTGACTTTGTGCATAGAAAGCTAGGAGCTTTGATTTGAAATGTTGCATAAAGCAACATAGAAACTCTCATAACCCTTATGTTATCTTGCATATGATGTTATATGCGAATCACTAGCTATCATCCTATGTCATTTATGGTCATGTTTCACCTATTATGCTAAAGTTGATATCATGCATGTTTTGAGGCTTATAATGTAATATGCCAGTTTATGAACACATTTGCCTCATATGCCACCATGTTTAGCTTGTGGCCAAACCTTAACCCCTCATGTTCCTTAATATGCTTGTGGCCAAATCACCCTAATGATATTATGCATGCTTGTGGCCAAATCACCCTTATGCTATTATGCATGCTTGTGGCCAAATCACCCTTATGCTATTATGCATGCTTGTGGCCAAATCACCCTTATGCTATTGTGCATGCTTGTGGCCAATTCACCCGTATCCTATTTGATATGTTTGAGGCCAAGTCACCTTTTATGCTATCATACATGATTGAGGCCATATGCTAGTATGTTGAACCCCTTTTGGCCTCAAATATCACCATGTTTAACTTGTGATAGACTTTGCCATCTTATGCCCACCTTGTCATATTGTTATGTTCCACCTTTGATCTATTTGCGTTGATGCGAATTTACGTGCGATGGGAATACGTTATGGGTAGTTGGGCAAACTTAAATAACATGAAAACATGACTTGAAAATATGACATGAAAGTTTGACATATGATTATGCTTGGAACATGAACATGAACTTGGACATGACTTTTAGAAAACATGAGAATGGCCAACTCGAGGTTGGGTTGAGTTTGTAGCATAATTCTACCCGGAACCGACCGGCTTAACTAGTGGCTACAAACAATAGGACCCAATGTGAGTAGTTGGTCATATCGCACTTAAAACCCGAGGTTAGACTAGGTTGTGATGTAAATCTACCCGGACCCTCCCGGCTTAACTAGTAACCACAACAAAGTCTAATGTGAGAGGTTGGGGTGCATTAAGTTAATTAATGCCTTATGGTAGGGTTAAGTCATGGACTACTTGAATGCTTAACCAATTAAACATGATGGATAGGTAAGGTTAAGTCATGGAGCACTTGAATACTTAACCAGTTAAACACGATGAATTGGTAGGATTAAGTCATGGACCACTTTAATACTTAACCAGTTAAACACGATGAATTGGTAGGGTTAAGTCATGGGCTACTTGAATACTTAACCAATAAAACCTGATGTATTGATATGGTTAAGTCATGAATTACTTGAACACACTTAACCAACTCAATACATGGTTAGGATGGGGTTAACCACACTTAACCCATTTGAAATCCTAGTTGCGTGGTCCTTTTCAGCCGTAACCCACAAGAAGTATCATGGATACCCTGGACTAGGCTAGGGTGGGGCACGATTACTGGACTGATTGTAAGAGACCAAAAGAGACGGCTGAATGGTGCACCGGTTGTTCAGGCGGACCATGGTCGTGCACATTAAGTCCGGAGTTGAACATGGGCACCAGTAGGTTAAGACTGTGCGTGCTTGAATTGTGTCTGTGGTTTACACCTTAGGGCTGGATACACCCTAGGGTGGACCTTGCACAGTTAGCTACATTCCATGATTAAGCCGTATGACACCGATACACGACGAGTTAGGCTTATAGGGAGCCGATCGACTAGACCGAGTAGTTGGACCTTGATTTAGGTCACCTCATGATGTTGGGCCAACTTTGGGCCAAGGGATCATTTCTTGTTTATAATTGACATGGATTAGAATACTAGTACACCTGGTGCAACTTAACCTTGTATATGCAATGCCACACTTGATCTATCTTGTTAACTTTTCACCATGCCAGTTATCATCCTGTGTTTCATCTCTGTTTTACATGTCCAGTTAACTTTATTAGTTTTTATACTAATAGTAGGTAGGATTTACCAGTCTTTTTGACTGACCCGTTTTGTTTCGCCTCTTTTCTTCCGTTTCCCCCCTGTAGTAACCCGGATTTTGAGCGACTTTGGTTATCGACGTAAGCTCGACGTCGATAACCAAAACATCGAAAAAATCCCGGTAATTAATGAAAGAAATTAGAGGGTGAGGATAGATAAGATAGAACTTATAGAATAGAAGAAGAAGAAGAACATCATCATCAGAGTAAACACGAATCTCACAGTGGAACGAATAAAATATAACATAACATATCTTTGAAATAACATTAGTATATGTATACAATAACACCTTCAGAGTACAACACTTACAACAACAGCGGAAATAATAATAGCTATAGAATCCTGAAGCCTCCTGCTCCAAGCTCTCCAAGTGATCTGTAAAATCCCGACTACTTGACTGCCCGTACAAATTTAGGCACCCAAGAGTTTAGGGAAAACAACAAAATAAACTCCGGGTCAGTCATGGGACTGGTGTGAATAAACTCAAATCATTTAAACAGGTATATGATATCTCATAAGACCACGCCGTGAATACGGAACGGGTTTTTCCCTTATGAGAATCCAAATAACTTTTCAAAGCAATATCCTTCTGATATTATAATAATGTCTAAGTACAAATAAATATCAATCTAGCAGAAACGCTTGCATCTCACGTTACTACATATATAGTATACAATCAAATTCGCTAGCACGTATTGGATGATTGGATTTCCAACTATGACAAGGTATGGAACCACCTTCCGATCAGTGTACTCTAGGAACGATACACTGGAGTTCAACAAGAACATCTTGCAACTCAGCCACACATGACCGACCACTCATTTCACTTGAGTGTATCGAATGTACATCACCAACTGTTGGGATCAGCAACCGTTCCCGTATATATATATATATATATATATATATATATATGGGACAACATTGATAGATTAAAGAAGCAAATGAATATTCTCTAGATAGGTGATTATACACCCTACTTCGGTGCGACCGACTTAGCCATGCTGCATGTCCGATTTCTGTCATTTACCGGATGTGAGGCTAGAAGCTACGCTTTATCATCACAATAGATTCACTTCGAATGCCACATTGTCAGATCCATCGAAAATCACTAATTGACGTCTACAACAATACATTACGTGTCAGCTAAAAGAAGTTTCCTTCTCCGCTTCCACTCTTGGTACGGTTGAAGAAATCAATGTACGTGACCTTTCAGGAAATACTCTGTCAGACATCCATCTTCATTCACTTAAAATGTCACATCGTCATACCCGCCAAATCACAAATTGACTTATCCAAAAATAACACGGGTATACAGCTAAGAGAAACGAATTCCTCCGCCACCAAACGTGAATACGTTTGAACAGATCAACTTACGCGATCCATTGGATATACTCTGTCAGACCTTCGTCCATACAAGTTGTCCTGGGACTGGACAAACCGAAGGCACTATTCTGTAAACAGGATAGCCCTTGCATTTTACTCCGTCTTCAATTATCTTTGGCATATATGATTCGCGACGCTTATGCCAATACATAGTGGTTCTTTGGATAAAAATCCAACCGGTCTCTCCATATTAACAACGTTAGAATGGTCAAAACTTCGATAGTCTGTGATTTAACCATCAAAGAAAAACAAGTGTGCAAACAACGATATTATTCCCAGATGGAAATTATATCGAACAAACATCATTTAACATTAATCTCTTTAGTTCATTTATTTACTTATCTCCTGTTTCCCTATATTCAACATTTGCTAATTTTCTTTTATCAGAAAACATTTCTGATTCTCGTTTGGAAAACATTTCCAAAACTTCTTTACGATCAAACCTTACCATTTCTAAGTTAAGAAGGAAGTCACTCAAGTTGGGGTATAATTACCTCTCATACCTTAACTGAACAACGTTATAACTTCGAAATGGTCAAAGTTTATCTTTTAATCTTTATCAACTTCTTTACGCCTTTCTCGGATTCAATTTTACTAATCTACTTCTATATTTAAAACATTGGTTATAACGATAACGGAATATTCCCTACTTTCGAATTATCTAACTTTAATTATAACATCTATTCTTATTAGTGAATAATTAACCTAACATTTATTTATTTATAAATAAATAAATCTCTATTTAAATACTGGAAAGTATAAGTACTTTCCCGAATTCGATATAATCGAATTCGCCGATTAACTCTCTTCGAGAAATCTCTATTTGATTAACTCTTCTTCGAATAACCTATATTCGATTAACTCCTTCTCGAATAAACGATATTCGATAATCTCTCTTCGAATAACTAATATTCGATAACTCTTCCTTTTCAAATATCTCATATTTGAAAATATCACTTCGATTAAACTATAATCGATAACTCCCTTCGATGAAACTAACATCGATAACTCCTTTCGATGAAACTAACATCGATAACTCCTTTCGATGAAAATAACATCGATAACTCCTTTCGATGAAACTAACATCGATAAATCCTTTCGATGAAACTAACATCGATTTATTTAACTCGACGAACTTAACTCAACTAACTTAACTTGACTCGACTAACTCGACTTACTTGGTTCGACCAATTCGATTCGATTAACTAGGCTCGACTAACTTGACTAACTCTGTCTCAAATAACTATATTTGATTAACTCTAGTTAGTTTTAACTCTAATCGATTAACTCTTACTAATTACTCCAACTGGTTAACTCTAACTGATTAACTCTAACTGGTTAACTCTATTTGACTAACTCGACTTGACTAACCCTTTTCGAATAACATATTCGATTAACTAACTTTCGAATACCATATTCGATTAACTAACTTTGAATACCATATTCGTTTTCTCCTTTCGAATGTCTATATTCGATTAACTAACTTCGAATACCATATTCGATTAACTAACTTCGAATACCATATTCGATTTCTAACTTCGATTACCATATTCGATTTCTAACTTCGAATAACATATTCGTTTTCTCCTTTCGAAGGTCTATATTCGATTAACTAACTTCGAATACCATATTCGATTAACTAATTTCGATTAACTCTTCTGAATTAACTCTTTTGATTTATTCCTTTGAATTATCTCCTTTGATTAATTCCTTTGAATTATCTCCTTTGATTAATTCCTTTTCTATTTGTTTACTTAACACATAACTATTCCCTTTCCAATTCTATTTATTTAACAAATAAATATTTCTTTTATCTTTTCTATTTGATTTCACACTTATTCTCCTTTATATTTGATTTCGCAAATATTTTCCTTTATATTTGATTTCACAAATATTTTCTTTTATATTTGATTTCACAAATATTTCCTTTATATTTGATTTCATTCTAAACAAAATATTCTAACTCCTTAAATTCCCGAAAAAATTCGCCATAACCTCCTTTGTACCGGGAGCATCGGGAAAATTCCCAAACTCGCCACACAGGTCTTTCCATTAAAAAAGAAAATGTTTTGAATTTATTTCCTTTTAAAAATACCTCCTATTTATAAATATTCCAATTTATAAACATTTCTTATTTATAAATATTCCACTTTATAAATATCTCTTATTTATAAATATCCCATTTATAAATATTTCATTTTCAAATATCACTTTGAAAATATTTCCTTATCAATATCCCGTATGTTATGGTATTCAATCATATCAAATCACGATATTCAATGTCGTTCATACACACACAATCAACAACAGGTTATAATTCACATCATATATCAAAATATATGAAAAACAATAAAATAACTGTTGAGGAATCCAGTCGGATTCCTCCAACCCGTTTCCCTACATCACAGATGTTAGACAATATAGATAACATCACTTTCAGTTCCATATGATATATTCTGTTAAACAGAATCAAATATAGAAATTTAACTAACTGACTAGCAGTTCAATCAAACAATCAACACATAGTAAATCAGACAATTTCTAACAGTTCTAAAGATACCACATGAAATTATAAACTGTTTTGAGTTGGTGAGATTTACTCACATTGGACGATCATCGTTGATAACGATAACCATCGCTTGATTCCATGCTATTTTATCTAACTTCAAACTGGTGTTTGAAATTAGATAAAAATCCAGACACCTCAGAAAAATACCAATCCACAGCATATACGTAGTATTCTCTGTTGCGATCCCAACGCAACTGACGGTTCGCGAATCTGACATCGTACGAGCTAGTTATCGCGTTATCAAATTAGTATATGATTAAAAGAAATTTAAACTAAACTAAATTAAATTAAATTCACTACCCCCCTTACACGTGACCGCACCTTTCTTCCACTAGCCCAAAATGATCCCGTCCTCCCTCTGTATAACTGCTCTCGTCGTTTACACCATTGCTGCCAATTCATCCTCCCTGTTTTCACTCTCCTCTCAATCGTTTTCCAACCGGTTTCCACCAATGAAACCTTCACCACATTCTCATCATCCACACACCCATCCCCTTCAACTCGCACTCCCCATTCAAGATCCCTCGTTCGACAGCTGACGGTGTACACAGTACACACATCGACACAAAATGTCATCGAAACCCACAAAAATCTCCTACTAGATGCTAATCCATCCCAGGAACATGAATACGAACTCAAAACTCCCATTCGATGCTTCATTTTCAACAAAACCGGAACCCTAGGTTCCCTGTAGCAAATCGCGAACCCGAACTTGACGTCGCACAATACGAAACAGCCACAGAACTGAAGAGAAAGACTTTCGGATCATAAGTATATTAGTTTCCTGATTTTAGAGATTTTATTTTAATTTTCAAGATATTTACTTCTCACGTTTAATTTCCTGAGATGGAGAAAAGAAACGCGGCACATTTTTTTGGTGTTGACTTCTGAGGAGATTGAGATTAGGTTTAGAGAGTAAGAGGCATTATATAGGATGATTAAATGATTTTTTATATTGAATTTTATATTGAATTTAAAGCAAACGCTATTTTTATTTCGTCCTCTAAAATTCCTGAGGTCACATACTATAACCAAAAATCATGAAAATTGACATGCAGCTACAGTTCGACATTACGGTCCCAACGAAACTGGTTTCGTCGAATTCCGACTCCGTATGCTCACACAGCGTATTTTTAACTGTTGAAATACTGACTATTTTACACTCTAAAAATCCCCACGGTCACACACTGACCCTAAAAATCACGAAACTTGGAATCTATCAACTATTTGACATTGCGGATCCAACAAAACTGGTTTCGTCGAATTCCGACTTCGTATGCAAAAGTGGCTATTTTTAAAGCTCTGAATGACCCATTTAAATATACAAATATATTTAAATAAAATTAAATTAAATATAAATAAATTTATATTATCGTATATATTCATAGAGGAATATCATACAGCTCCAGTATATTTATTTACTCGCTATTCCGAGTCCAGATTGAATCGAATTTCAATTTATATTGAAATTCTCTTTTATAACGTATATAAAGTGTTACGAATTATAAAGGAATTTCACAGCGACTTTTCTGAAATTTGATTTGGACATAAATCAAAATCTACACGCTGAAATCTCGATTTTTCTCTTCCACTAGAAAGATATACTCCACCAGCTCCACACGTTTCTTGTTTCACAGAAATCCGGCTTAAAACGAATCCTGTACATTCAGTTGAAGTTCAAATCGCCAAATATCGAACAGCCGCGTCGTTACGCACTCTATTTTAATTATATTATAATTATACGTTCAAACTGTCGTCGGTTGAATATATTCGTCAATCTAATCCAACTCTAAGTTGAATTACATCTTAGGGATGACCCCGTTCACAGAATATTGTGATTTCCAATATTTTTGATTATTTCGACATTATAATATATTTTATTATATTATAATTATTAATTAAATATTAAATATTATTTAATTCACGTTCTCGATATCGATAAATTGATAATTAATGATTAAATAAATAAATTGTTCAACAGCTAAAAATGCGGGTCACTACAATCTTCCCCCCTTAATAAAATTTCGTCCTCGAAATTGCTAAGCTAGGGGATGGCCCTATCTTCTGGGTAAAAATTTATCTGTTTACCTCTTGTCTCCGGTTTCAACTGAACCAATTAATATTGACTAAAATATTAATTTATTTTGACTAACTAAATTTTCAAAAATTCTGAAAATTTTCTAACACCTTAACTTTTCGAAAATTTTTACCAGCACCTCCTTTGTACTGGTCAATATCTCAAACTCCAACTCGCCTCTCTGGGCCTTCTTTAACCCAAAAGAAAATCAAACAGCCAAGCGGCTTGCCAATTCGGCTCATAAATCTCATATCCATATATAATATAAACTGGTACCTTTTTGTCGGGAATATCAACTCTATCACTTCCATATGCTATCAACTCAGCATATACCAGTGTTATTTCCATCAAATTCCAATCAGTTCATATCCTCAAATCCAAATCGAATTTCATTCGAACCCGAATATCAAATTTCAAATTCTTAACTCATCAACCCAATTCCATAACAGATTATTCTCTAATCCAATTCAATTCTATTTAACTCAGTTCAAGTTAATATTTCAATTTATTTCTACTATCTTATTCTATTTAACTTCATAAGTTAAAATTAAATTCCGAAACTTAATTTCCTGGGTCTATTTCAAATCAATTTGAAATTATAATACCAATTCAAAACCTTTGAATTTCTAAACAACTTGTTTTCTCAAAACAATTCAAAAACAAAACCTTTGGTAGTAGTCCGTCACTTAGAACTCGAAAAATGAACACTGATGATGTCGCGATTCATCATCAGAATCTATTTTCCAGCTATCGAAGTGAGTTCAATACTATATCACCTTCAGTTTGAAAAACGTTTTCAAAATCTCCCAGGAACTTAAAATTTCCTTATTTTAATTCCAATCTGATTTAAATTCATATTTTTCTTCATCTTATTTCATATACTTTACTTATATGAATTCTGATTAGTCATTTATAATCATTTTACCTTTTTATAATCTTACTCGATTATAATAACAACCAACACAACCAATATACTATATCAAATATATTCGGGTAAAATTATTCCATTTACCCTCTTTCAAAACATACCATGACGGTTCATCGTATTCGAGTGTTTAGTAACCCCTATCGATACAGTGTATCAAACCGATTGACCAGAAATTCACAAACAACTCAACCAATAAAACTCCACAATATAAAATCATTTTATATTAACTAACAAATACGTTCACTCGTATATATACACTCAAACTCAGTCTAGGATATTACTAATCCCATCTCTACTGAATCACGCCACAGAGCCAAGGTAATAACTAAACCAATGCTCTGATACCAACTGTAGTAACCCGGATTTTGAGCGACTTTGGTTATCGACGTAAGCTCGACGTCGATAACCAAAACATCGAAAAAATCCCGGTAATTAATGAAAGAAATTAGAGGGTGAGGATAGATAAGATAGAACTTATAGAATAGAAGAAGAAGAACATCATCATCAGAGTAAACACGAATCTCACAGCAGAACGAATAAAATACAACATAACATATCTTTTAAATAACATCAGTATATGTATACAATAACACCTTCAGAGTACAACACTTACAACAACAGCGGAAATAATAATAGCTATAGAATCCTGAAGCCTCCTGCTCCAAGCTCTCCAAGTGTATCTGTAAAATCCCGACTACTTGACTGCCCGTACAAAATTAGGCACCCAAGAGTTTAGGGAAAACAACAAAATAAACTCCGGGTCAGTCATGGGACTGGTGTGAATAAACTCAAATCATTTAAACAGGTATATGATATCTCATAAGACCACGCCGTGAATACGGAACGGGTTTTTCCCTTATGAGAATCCAAATAACTTTTCAAAGCAATATCCTTCTGATATTATAGTAATGTCTAAGTACAAATAAATATCAATCTAGCAGAAACGCTTGCATCTCACGTTACTACATATATAGTATACAATCAAAATCGCAAGCACGTATTGGATGATTGGATTTCCAACTATGACAAGGTATGGAACCACCTTCCGATCAGTGTACTCTAGGAACGATACACTGGAGTTCAACAAGAACATCTTGCAACTCAGCCACACGTGACCGACCACTCATTTCGCTTGAGTGTATCGAATGTACATCACCAACGGTTGGGATCAGCAACCGTTCCCGTATATATATATATATATGTATATATATATATATATATATATATATATATATGGGACAGCATTGATAGATTAAAGAAGCAAATGAATATTCTCTAGATAGGTGATTATATACCCTACTTCGGTGCGACCGACTTAGCCATGCTGCCTGTCCGATTTCTGTCATTTACCGGATGTGAGGCTAGAAGCTACGCTTTATCATCACAATAGATTCACTTCGAATGCCACATTGTCAGATCCATCGAAAATCACTAATTGACGTCTACAACAATACATTATGTGTCAGCTAAAAGAAGTTTCCTTCTCCTCTTCCACTCTTGGTACGGTTGAAGAAATCAATGTACGTGACCTTTCTGGAAATACTCTGTCAGACATCCATCTTCATTCACTTAAAATGTCACATCGTCATACCCGCCAAATCACAAATTGACTTATCCAAAAATAACACGGGCATACAGCTAAGAGAAACGAATTCCTCCGCCACCAAACGTGAATACGTTTGAACAGATCAACTTACGCGATCCATTGGATATACTCTGTCAGACCTTCGTCCATACAAGTTGTCCTGGGACTGGACAAACCGAAGGCACTATTCTGTAAACAGGATAGCCCTTGCATTTTACTCCGTCTTCAATTATCTTTGGCATATATGATTCGCGACGCTTATGCCAATACAGAGTGGTTCTTTGGATAAAAATCCAACCGGTCTCTCCATATTAACAACGTTAAAATGGTCAAAACTTCGATAGTCTGTGATTTAACCATCAAAGAAAAACAAGTGTGCAAACAACGATATTATTCCCAGATGGAAATTATATCGAACAAACATCATTTAACATTAATCTCTTTAGTTCATTTATTTACTTATCTCCTGTTTCCCTATATTCAACATTTGCTATTTTTCTTTTATCAGAAAACATTTCTGATTCTCGTTTGGAAAATATTTCCAAAACTTCTTTACGATTAAACCTTACCATTTCTTAGTTAAGAAGGAAGTCACTCAAGTTGAGGTATAATTACCTCTCAGACCTTAACTGAACAACGTTATAACTTCGAAATTTTCAAAGTTTATCTTTTAATCTTTAACAACTTCTTTACGCCTTTCTCGGATTCAATTTTACTAATCTATTTCTATATTTAAAACATTGGTTATAACGATAACGCTATAATCCCTACTTTCGAAATATCTAACTTTAATTATAACATCTATTCTTATTAGTGAATAATTAACCTAACATTTATTTATTTATAAATAAATAAATCTCTATTTAAATACTGGAAAGTATAAGTACTTTCCCGAATTCGATATAATCGAATTCGCCGATTAACTCTCTTCGAGAAATCTCTATTTGATTAACTCTTCTTCGAATAACCTATATTCGATTAACTCCTTCTCGAATAAACGATATTCGATAATCTCTCTTCGAATAACTAATATTCGATAACTCTTCCTTTTCAAATATCTCATATTTGAAAATCTCACTTCGATTAAACTATAATCGATAACTCCCTTCGATGAAACTAACATCGATAACTCCTTTCGATGAAACTACCATCGATAACTCCTTTCGATGAAACTAACATCGATAACTCCTTTCGATGAAACTAACATCGATAACTCCTTTCGTTGAAACTAACATCGATTAATTTAACTCGACGAACTTAACTCGACTAACTTAACTTGACTCGACTAACTCGACTTACTTGGTTCGACCAATTCGATTCGATTAACTGGGCTCGACTAACTTGACTAACTCTGTCTCAAATAACTATATTTGATTAACTCTAGTTCGTTTTAACTCTAATCGATTAACTCTTACTAATTACTCCAACTGGTTAACTCTAACTGATTAACTCTAACTGGTTAACTCTATTTGACTAACTCGACTTGATTAACCCTTTTCGAATAACATATTCGATTAACTAACTTTCGAATACCATATTCAATTAACTAACTTTGAATACCATATTTGTTTTCTCCTTTTGAATGTCTATATTCGATTAACTAACTTCGAATACCATATTCGATTAACTAACTTCGAATACCATATTCGATTTCTAACTTCGAATACCATATTCGATTTCTAACTTCGAATACCATATTCGTTTTCTCCTTTCGAAGGTCTATGTTCGATTAACTAACTTCGAATACCATATCCGATTAACTAATTTCGATTAACTCTTCTGAATTAACTCTTTTGATTTATTCCTTTGAATTATCTCCTTTGATTAATTCCTTTGAATTATCTCCTTTGATTAATTCCTTTTCTATTTGTTTACTTAACACATAACTATTCCCTTTCCAATTCTATTTATTTAACAAATAAATATTTCTTTTATCTTTTCTATTTGATTTCACACATATTCTCCTTTATATTTGATTTCGCAAATATTTTCCTTTATATTTGATTTCACAAATATTTTCTTTTATATTTGATTTCACAAATATTTCCTTTATATTTGATTTCATTCTAAACAAAATATTCTAACTCCTTAAATTCCTGGAAAAATTCGCCATAACCTCCTTTGTACCGGGAGCATCGGGAAAATTCCCAAACTCGCCACACAGGCCTTTCCATTCAAAAAGAAAATGTATTGAATTTATTTCCTATTAAAAATACCTCCTATTTATAAATATTCCAATTTATAAACATTTCTTATTTATAAATATTCCACTTTATAAATATCTCTTATTTATAAATATCCCATTTATAAATATTTCATTTTCAAATATCACTTTGAAAATATTTCCTTATCAATATCCCGTATGTTATGGTATTCAATCATATCAAATCACGATATTCAATGTCGTTCATACACACACAATCAACAACATGTTATAATTCACATCATATATCAAAATATATGAAAAACAATAAAATAACTGTTGAGGAATCCAGTCGGATTCCTCCAACCTGTTTCCCTACATCACAGATGTTAGACAATATAGATAACATCACTTTCAGTTCCATATGATATATTCTGTTAAACAGAATCAAATATAGAAATTTAACTAACTGACTAGCAGTTCAATCAAACAATCAACACATAGTAAATCAGACAATTTCTAACAGTTCTAAAGATACAACATGAAATTATAAACTGTTTAGAGTTGGTGAGATTTACTCACATTGGACGATCATCGTTGATAACGATAACCATCGCTTGATTCCATGCTATTTTATCTAACTTCAAACTGGTGTTTGAAATTAGATAAAAATCCAGACACCTCAGAAAAATACCAATCCACAGCATATACGTAGTATTCTCTGTTGCGATCCCAACGCAACTTACGGTTCGCGAATCCGACATCGTACGAGCTAGTTATCGCGTTATCAAATTAGTATATGATTAAAAGAAATTTAAACTAAATTAAATTAAATTCACTACCCCCCTTACACGTGACCGCACTTTTCTTCCACTAGCCCAAAATGATCCCGTCCTCCCTCTGTATAACTGCTCTCGTCGTTTACACCATTGCTGCCAATTCATCCTCCCTGTTTTCACTCTCCTCTCAATCGTTTTCCAACCGGTTTCCACCAATGAAACCTTCACCACATTCTCATCATCTACACACCCATCCCCTTCAACTCGCACTCCCCATTCAAGATCCCTCGTTCGACAGCTGACGGTGTACACAGTACAAACATCGACACAAAATGTCATCGAAACCCACAAAAATCTCCTACTAGATGCTAATCCATCCCAGAAACATGAATACAAACTCAAAACTCCCATTCGATGCTTCATTTTCAACAAAACCGGAACCCTAGGTTCCGTGTAGCAAATCGCGAACCCGAACTTGACGTCGCACAATACGAAACCGCCACAGAACTGAAGAGAAAGACTTTCGAATCATAAGTATATTAGTTTCCTGATTTTAGAGATTTTATTTTGATTTTCTAGATATTTACTTCTCACGTTTAATTTCCTGAGATGGAGAAAAGAAACGCGGCACATATTTTTGGTGTTGACTTCTGAGGAGATTGAGATTAGGTTTAGAGAGTTAGAGGCATTATATAGGATGATTAAATGATTTTTTATATTGAATTTTATATTGAATTTAAAGCCAACGCTATTTTTATTTCGTCCTCTAAAATTCCTGAGGTCACATACTATAACCAAAAAAAATGAAAATTGACATGCAGCTACAGTTCGACATTACGGTCCCAACGAAACTGGTTTCGTCGAATTCCGACTCCGTATGCTCACACAGCGTATTTTTAACTGTTGAAATACTGACTATTTTACACTCTAAATTTCCCCACGGTCACACACTGACCCTAAAAATCACGAAACTTGGAATCTATCAACTATTTGACATTGCGGATCCAACGAAACTGGTTTCGTCGAATTCCGACTTCGTATGCAAAAGTGGCTATTTTTAAAGCTCTGAATGACCCATTTAAATATACAAATATATTTAAATAAAATTAAATTAAATATAAATAAATTTATATTATCGTATATATTCATAGAGGAATATCATATAGCTCCAGTATATTTATTTACTCGCTATTCCGAGTCCAGATAGAATCGAATTTCAATTTATATTGAAATTCTCTTTTATAACGTATATAAAGTGTTACGAATTATAAAGGAATTTCACAGCGACTTTTCTGAAATTTGATTTGGACATAAATCAAAATCTACACGACGAAATCTCGATTTTTCTCTTCCACTAGAAAGATATACTCCACCAGCTCCACACGTTTCTTGTTTCACAGAAATCCGGCTTAAAACGAATCCTGTACATTCAGTTGAAGTTCAAATCGCCAAATAGCGAACTGCCGCGTCGTTACGCACTCTATTTTAATTATATTATAATTATACGTTCAAACTGTCGTCGATTGAATATATTCGTCAATATAATCCAACTCTAAGTTGAATTACATCTTAGGGATGACCCCGTTCACAGAATATTGCGATTTCCAATATTTTTGATTATTTCGACATTATAATATATTTTATTATATTATAATTATTAATTAAATATTCAATATTATTTAATTCACGTTCTCGATATCGATAAATCGATAATTAATAATTAAATAAATAAATTGTTCAACAGCTAAAAATGCGGGTTACTACACCCCCCCCCCAGGTTCTCAGGGTGGGAATACTAACACCTAGCTTGGATCTTTAGCTTGCTTAATGGATAGCTCATGTACGGTTTGGACTTGAGCTTGCTATGGCTTTATCCTACTTTGGGGATAGTTACTTTATGTTGTTTCCAGTTTTCAGTTTATGGTTTCTAGACTTTGTTTTGTTGGGAAATAATGACTCAGTACTTTGATGTAACTCGACTATGGTTTTGAAATGTTAGTTTTTACCCGCTGCTTTATTTACTCTGTTTTTACTCATATGTTTTGTCTTGTGATATCTGCATGCATGTTTACCTCATTTAACGCCCCTCCAAAGCCAGTGCGCTTGCAAGAGTGGCATTGGCGGAGGTGGGGTGTTACATTTGGTATCAGAGCATAAGGTTTTACTAGACTGGACAAAAGGGTTTTTAAAACTTACCTTTTGGAAAACTATTTTCAAAACCAATTAAGTATTTTCCAAGAAAAGTCCAGTTTATTTTAAAAGACTATTCCCCAAAAGCCATTAGTACTATCCTTTGTTTCCTCATTCTCAATCTATCTTTTTCTTCATTTCAGTATAGCCAATAATTTTGCCATTCCGGAGGGCGTACCAGTACCTATTTGGTTTAGAAGGTACATGGAGGCAAGGGCGAATGAAGCCGGCCCCGCGGACATTCCTCCTCCTTCCCTCTTGGCTAGCATTCCTCCTCCTCCCGTAGCCGAGGTTCCTCCTCCTCCTCCTCCGCATCCACAAGCGGATTTCGCGAAGATTAGCAAGGACTTTAAGGTGATGGGTGGCAAGAATTTTATTGGGACGGAGACTTTTGTTGAGGCAAGAAACTGGTTAAAGGAAACTGAAGACCTCTTTGCTATCTTTGATATAGAAGACCGTAGGAAAGTTCTGTTGGCGGTATGGTTATTGGAAGAGGAAGCTGAATATTGGTGGGTAGTCACCACCATTACTAGGCCAATTCAGACTTGGGATGACTTTAGGAGAAGGTTTAGACTGAGGTTTCTATCATCGACAGAAGAGAACCTTCAGATGGAGAGGTTCCTATCTCTAAAGCAAGGGGACATGACAGTTAGGGAATACGTGGATACGTTTAATCAACTTGCTCGGTTCGGTCTAGACTTGATTAACACAGCTCAGAAAAAGGCTCTACGCTTTACTCTAGGATTGAATGAGCCATTGCGCGGTTTGGCCATGTCTCATATACCCATGGGGGCGACTTTCGAGAGTTTGGTGAATATGGCCCTGCTTCAAGAGGAAGATAAGGGTGGCAAGAAGGAGGTCAAGGCAAATGAGTCTCAAGGCGAGAAGGTAGATTCCGGAAAAGGAGGCAAGAAAAACAACAGCAAGGACAACAAGTCAAGAGAAAGGAGGAAGTGCAACTTCTGTGGAATCACTGGGCACATAGCCAAAGACTGTAGGAAGAAAAAGAGGAAGTTGGGAGAATGCTTTCGTTGTGGAGAGTCTGGACACTATAGTAAGGATTGCCCAAAAAAGCGAGGACAAGGGGAAAAGGCAAATTCAGCAAGCAGGACCCTCTGAAGGGCAGTTGCAGGCTCCCCTCGCTCTTCCAGCTTTTGATCGAGGTAGTGTTTTTATAGAAAGTCATGTTTACATTTCTGATTTCCCTGTTCATACCTTATTTGATTTTGGCGCATCGCATAGTTTTATTTCTGATCTTGTTGGAAGTTTGCACCTAAGTACTAGTCTTGTTGAGGATCCCGTTAGTGTTTCAAATCCAATTGGGGGTTCCGCCCATCTACCTGTGATTTGTATGGATATGAAAATCTCTATCTTGAGCGTAGAATGTGTAATGCTTATGTTCTCGGGTTTATGGGATACAGGTTGATTTTGGGCATGGATTGGTTGTCCAGTTATGGAGCCATTCTTGACTTCGAACATAGGGTTGCGAGGCTCATGACTCGCCTCGGTAATACCCTCGAAATCTCGTATGACCTTTAGGGTTCCGTCATGATTAGTTATCTAGGATCCCTAGGCACCTTTATTGGAAATTTGTAATCCAATCGAGTAGTGTTCGCCACTAAGGCGGATAGTCCATTCCACTTAAGCATGGGTTATAGAAATCACCCTAGTAAGTACATTTGGCAACATGGATTGACATTTGTTTTCAAGAGATAGTTTTTCTGCGTGGAATACCGTATAGTATATAAACGAGATCCAGGATTCACTAACGAATTTTGGAAAGCTTGCATGAAACCATGAGCACACAGTTATGTAGAAGCCAAGTATTTTAGGAAAAGAATAAGTGGAAATGGAATGAGAGGCAAATGGTGAAATGAGTTCTAACTCATATTTTGGAAATAAGAATTAAGAGCTACGAAATTGTGAAGTTAAAAGACGGTCAAGGCAAGATAGGATTAAGCTCAAGAAAATGCGGCTTAGAAGATTGAAGACTAGATACGCGCATTATATCTCTTTCTAAGAGTATATCCTTGATCCCTATTATTCTGTAGAGCTTACTCGCATGCTATCTTTTAAGTTTATCCTCTCGGTCCTATTCTCAATCTTAGTTCTGTCGCAAACCCCATAAGGAGTATGACTCGCCTGTTTGTGATAAAGATGTCCGTCAAGTTGACAAAACTATTGGGCTTTATGGGATATGGCTCATAGTTGATAGACTCACGAAGAGCACCCATTACATTCCAGTAAAGAACAAGAGGACCGCATCAGGTCTAGCATCTGTTTATCTTCGAGAGATAGTGCGATTGCATGGAGTTCCTTCTAGCATAGTTAGCGATCGTGACCCAATCTTCACTAGCCAGTTCTGGAATAGTTTGCAAGAAGCGATGGGTACGCGATTGAATCTAAATACAGCCTATCACCCGCAGACGGATGGCCAGACCAAAAGGGTGAATAGAGTACTAGAAGATCTGTTGAGGCTATGCATTCTTGACTTTGGTGGTACTTGGGAAGACCACCTCCCTCTTGTAGAGTTTGCTTATAATAATAGCTATCAAGCTAGCATAGGGATGGCACCATTTGAAGCTCTGTATGGGAGGCCGTGTAGGTCACCATCTTGTTGGTGGGAGACAACGGATAGGCTTATACTTGGGCCTGATATGATACGGGACACATCCGAGAAAGTTGAATTGGTGAGAAGACGGATGAAAGCGGCCCAAGACAGACAGAAATCCTATGCTGACAAGCGAAGGACAGATTTGGAATTCGAAGTTGGAGATATGGTTTTCGTGAAGGTTTCTCCTTTGCGAAACGTGGTTCGTTTTGGAGCAGTTGGAAAGATAGCACCAAGGTTCGTAGGACCCTTCCCTATCATAGAGAGAATTGGGAAGATGGCTTATAAGGTGGAATTGCCTGAGAAGCTGGCCGGAGTGCATAATGTCTTTCATGTCTCGCATCTCTGAAAGTGCCTACATTAGTCCGCTGAGGTGGTTGAACCTAGTATTCTTGAAGACATGGAGGTAGAGAAAGAGGCAACCTTGAGGCGAGCTCCGATTCGTATCTTGGGAACGGAGATCAAGAAGCTAAGAAATCGAGAAGTCAAGTTGGTGAAGGATCAGTGGAGTGAGGCCGAAGAGGATGCAACTTGGGAAACTGAGGAGAAGATGTGCGGGCTTTATCCATTTCTTTTTGAGGGTACATTCTCAATCCCTTTTCCTAGTTAGCCAATCTTTCTTTTGCTATCCATGTTTATCTTGTTATCGAGTTAACCTTGTCATAAGCACCTTAGGAAGAAACCCTTGGATGAAACATGTATTTGAAACATGTTATGCTTGATGTTTGCAAGTGGTTGCAAGTGTTTGCAAGTGGATACTCGTGGATGCATGATACACATTAGGCACTAAGATCGGCTCACACACTTTCATATTGCATATGCATGAGTGCTTATACTTATTCATGGCTGAAACTTGTTATGATATCATGTGGATGTTGCATATGGATGAATGTTATGTGCACTCATATAGAGATTATGAATTATGTTAGGAATTTGCATACATATGGACTCATTTCACTAACATACTTTGCATTAAGGAGGTTTACTGAATCAGTAACCGCCTGATTTTCGCATTAGATAAGTACATATACACACGCCTTTGCATATGATTATACAACATTTAGAATCTTTTAAGGACAATGGCTGCACGTGGATGATGTTTTGAGTAGATGAATGATGGATGGTAGGATATGTTCTTCCTAACTTGAAGATTTCGGGGACGAAATCCTTTAAGGAGGGGAGAATGTAACAACCCGTATTTTTAAATAACATGTTATAACATAAACCAAGGCAGAATTAAATGATAAAATCTGAATCAAGGGAAACGGGCTGTGCCATTGCGTTCGTCTCGGAAAAATACGCGAAATAGATTCCGAGTTTTCGAAAATCTGAGTCCGTATGAAGAAGATATGGACGAACGAAGTTTGGCAGAAAAACCGAAAACAAGCCAGAATGCACTGGCGCACTTGTGAAGTGCGCCAGCACAAAAATACACTGGCGCACTTGGGAAGTGCGCCCGTGTCGAGCCAGAAACTTGCATAGCTTTCTGGCTTAACCCTGGCTGGGTTGGTGCACCAGTTTTGGTTCTCTGGTTTTTTTGCTGGCCTATGATGATTTTTGATGGTTTAGATCTAAACTAGGGTTAATCCTATGGCCTAAACTAACCTAAACTTCTATAAAAGGACCCTAATACCCAGCCTAAACCATCATAAATCAATCCTACAACTAGATTATGCCAAAATGTTTAATCATGGCCTCCACCCTCTTGTCATAGCCTCCATCTTCATTCATATGAGAGTTCCTAAGCTTGTTTGAGAGTTTCTAAGTTTGATTCAAGGCCAAAGTTCAATCTTTCTTCATTAAAACAAGGGTCTTTCTTCATACAAACCATTGGAGCTTATTATTTGGGGGGTTTTAGAGTTGCTAGTGGCTTCGTCTCAATCTTATTTGATTTTATAAGTCTTCATAGCATTGTAAGCCCTATTCTACTCTTAGATTCTAACTATGAAGTTAAATATGACATGTTGCAAGTTTGAGTTTGGGCCTAAGTATGATTTGTGCTTTGATTCTATCATGTTATGCATAGATTTATTCTATGCATGTTTGTAAAGCTATCACCTTGATTTGTGCATAGAAAGCTATGAGCTTTGATTCTATCATGTTATGCATAGATTTATTCTATGCATGTTTGTAAAGCTATCACCTTGACTTTGTGCATAGAAAGCTAGGAGCTTTGATTTGAAATGTTGCATAAAGCAACATAGAAACTCTCATAACCCTTATGTTATCTTGCATATGATGTTATATGCGAATCACTAGCTATCATCCTATGTCATTTATGGTCATGTTTCACCTATTATGCTAAAGTTGATATCATGCATGTTTTGAGGATTATAATGTAATATGCCAGTTTATGAACACATTTGCCTCATATGCCACCATGTTTAGCTTGTGGCCAAACCTTAACCCCTCATGTTCCTTAATATGCTTGTGGCCAAATCACCCTAATGATATTATGCATGCTTGTGGCCAAATCACCCTTATGCTATTATGCATGCTTGTGGCCAAATCACCCTTATGCTATTATGCATGCTTGTGGCCAAATCACCCTTATGCTATTGTGCATGCTTATGGCCAAATCACCCTTATGCTATTTGATATGTTTGGGGCCAAGTCACCTTTTATGCTATCATACATGATTGAGGCCATATGCTAGTATGTTGAACCCCTTTTGGCCTCAAATATCACCATGTTTAACTTGTGATAGACTTTGCCATCTTATGCCCACCTTGTCATATTGTTATGTTCCCCCTTTGATCTATTTGCGTTGATGCGAATTTACGTGCGATGGGAATACGTTATGGGTAGTTGGGCAAACTTAAATAACATGAAAACATGACTTGAAAATATGACATGAAAGTTTGACATATGATTATGCTTGGAACATGAACTTGGACATGACTTCTAGAAAACATGAGAATGGCCAACTCGAGGTTGGGTTGAGTTTGTAGCATAAATCTACCCGGAACCGACCGGCTTAACTAGTGGCTACAAACAATAGGACCCAATGTGAGTAGTTGGTCATATCGCACTTAAAACCCGAGGTTAGACTAGGTTGTGGTGTAAATCTACCCGGACCCGCCCGGCTTAACTAGTAACCACAACAAAGTCTAATGTGAGAGGTTGGGGTGCATTAAGTTAATTAATGCCACATGGTAGGGTTAAGTCATGGACTACTTGAATGCTTAACCAATTAAACATGATGGATTGGTAGGGTTAAGTCATGGAGCACTTGAATACTTATCCAGTTAAACACGATGAATTGGTAGGGTTAAGTCATGGACCACTTGAATACTTAACCAGTTAAACACGATGAATTGGTAGGGTTAAGTCGTGGGCTACTTGAATACTTAACCAATTAAACCTGATGTATTGATAGGGTTAAGTCATGAATTACTTGAACACACTTAACCAACTCAATACATGGTTAGGATGGGGTTAACCACACTTAACCCATTTGAAATCCTAGTTGCGTGGTCCTTTTCAGCCGTAACCCACAAGAAGTATCATGGATACCCTGGACTAGGCTAGGGTGGGGCACGATTACTGGACTGATTGTAAGAGACTAAAAGAGACGGCTGAATGGTGCACTGGTTGTTCAGGCGGACCATGGTCGTGCACATTAAGTCCGGAGTTGAACATGGGCACCAGTAGGTTTAGACTGTGCGTGCTTGAATTGTGTCTGTGGTTTACACCTTAGGGCTGGATACACCCTAGGGTGGACCTTGCACAGTTAGCTACATTCCATGATTAAGTCGTATGACACCGATACACGACGAGTTAGGCTTATAGGGAGCCGATCGACTAGACCGAGTAGTTGGACCTTGATTTAGGTCACCTCTTGATGTTGGGCCAACTTTGGGCCAAGGGATCATTTCTTGTTTATAATTGACATGGATTAGAAAACTAGTACACCTGGTGCAACTTGACCTTGTATATGCGATGCCACACTTGATCTATCTTGTTAACTTTTCACCATGCCAGTTATCATCCTATGTTTCATCTATGTTTTACATGTCCAGTTAACTTTACTAGTTTTTATACTAATAGTAGGTAGGACTTACCAGTCTTTTTGACTGACCCGTTTTCTTTCGCCTCTTTTCTTCCGTTCCCCCCCCCCCCCCAAGGTTCTTAGGGTGGGAATACTAACACCTAGCTTGGATCTTTAGCTTGCTTAATGGATAGCTCATGTACGGTTTGGACTTGAGCTTGCTATGGCTTTATCCTACTTTGGGGATAGTTACTTTATGTTGTTTCCAGTTTTCAGTTTATGTTTTCTAGACTTTGTTTTGTTGGGAAATAATGACTCAGTACTTTGATGTAACTCGACTATGGTTTTGAAATGTTAGTTTTTACCCGCTGCTTTATTTACTCTGTTTTTACTCATATATTCTGTCTTGTGATATCTGCATGCATGTTTACCTCATTTAACGCCCCTCCAAAGCCAGTGCGCTTGCAAGAGTGGCATTGGCGGAGGTGGGGTGTTACAGAAGGTAATGATGCCAAGACTTAAGTGCGAAAACAATTGCGGCTAACTCTAGGTCATGTGTAGGGTAATTTTTCTCATGCACCCTTAACTGCCTTCCACCATAGGCTATTACCCTTCCCTCTTGCATTAAGACTGTGCCTAGACCTGTCCCACAAGCATCGGTATAAACAGTAAATGGCTTTCTCCCATCTGGCAGCACTAAGACTGGAGCTGAGGTCAAAGCTCTCTTTAAACATTGGAATGCATCATCACAATCTACGTCCCACTCGAAGACTAGGTTCTTCTTCGTCAAACGTGTTAATGGAGCTGATATCTTTGCGAAGTCTTTGATAAACTTCCTATAGTAGCCAACCAACCCCAAGAAACTCCTTACTTCTGTAGCATTTTTAGGGACCTTCCAATCTTGGATGGCCACCACCTTCGCGGGATCCACAGCTATCCCTTCTTTGGAAACCACGTGCCCTAAGAATCGCACTTCCTCTCTCAAGAAGTGACACTTAGTAAATTTAGCTTTAAGGTTATGTGCTTGTAGAGTCTCCAACACTTCCCTAAGATGTAGGGCATGCTCTTCTTCATTCTTAGAAAAGATCAAGATGTTGTCTACAAAGACCACCACGAATTTATTAAGGTACTCCCTAAACACCCTACTCATCAAATCAACAAAGTATGCGGGGGCGTTTGTCAAACCGATGGGCATCACTAGCCATTCATAGAAACCGTCAAGAGTCCTAAAGGCATTTTTGTCTATGCTATCCTCAGCCACTCTCAACTGATGGAATCTAGTGGCTAAGTCCAACTGTGAAAACATTGAGGCGCCAACTAACTGATCGAAGAGATCGTCAATCCTCGGTAGTGGGTGTCTGTTTTTCTTAGTAAGTTTATTAAGTTCTCTATAATCCACACAAAGTCTAAGGGACCCGTCCGCCTTCATGGCAAACACTACTGGAGCACCCCACTCCGATAAACTATGTCTTATGAACCCCTTCTCAAGCAACTCCTTCACTTGCTTATTGAGTTCAGTCCTTTCACGAGGAGCCATGTGGCGTACTGGCAAAGATGCTGGTTTTGCATTATCCATAAGATATATTCGAAAATCTATCTCCCCCTTCGGAGGCAAGCCCTTCACCTCCTCAAACACATCCGAATATTCTTGGACTACTTTAACAGATCGTAGATTTTCCACCGACGCGTCAAGCGATTCTAGATAACTTAGCATAACGGAATTTACGGGATTACAAAAGATTTCGAGAGTGTTGCCAAGGCGAGTCATGAGCCTAACTACTCTCCTTTCACAATCAAGAATGGTCCCATTTCTGGATAACCAATCCATTCCTAAAATTAGCCCATAGCCCGTGAAGCCCAAAACATAAGCAGCACATCTAAACTCAATGCTAAGTATAGAAATTTTCAAACCCAAACACATCATGGACAAATAAGCTGAGCCCCCAATTGGATTTGAAACAACTAAGGGATCCTCTATTAAACTGGTGTTTAAGTGCAGTGATTCAACTAATGATGTAGAGATAAACTAATGCGATGCGCCCGAATCGAATAAGGTACGGACAGGATGATCAAACAGAAAAACTAAGCTTTCAATAGAAATGGTTCTACCTCGTTCTTGCAGCGGTGAGACCGCGAGAGCCTGAACTTGTCCCCTTGCCTGCCCTTGTGCCATAAGAGCTTGCACCTATCCTCCCGAGGTAGACCCTGCCCTCTGCCCCTTCTTTGGGCAAGCCTTTACTAGATGTCCCGCTTCACCACAGTGAAAACAGCCAGTCTTCTTTTTCTTTCTGCAATCCTTCCTGAGATGGCCTGGTGTCCCACAGTTAAAGCATCTTTTCTTTCCTTTGCCATTATTGTCTTTACCATCCTTCTTGTTTTGCTGTTGTGGTTTCTTCTGATCCCCTTTCTTCTCTGGTGCCTTATTAGCATTAGCGCCTTTCTCCTCGTGCATGAGTGCCATGTCTACTAGCTTCTCAAAGGTGGCCCCCATAGGGATGTGGGTCATAGCCAACCCCTGCAACGGCTCATTCAAGCCATTAACAAACCTCAGAGCCTTCTTCTCCTGCGTGTTCACCAAATCTAAGCCAAACCTTGCCAATTGGTTAAATTTGTTGACGTACTCTTTCACTGATAGATTTCCCCGCTTCAATGTCAAGAACCTTTCCATGTATAGATTCTCTTCTGCCCTTGAGAGAAACTTTGCCTCAAACCTACGTCTGAAATTCGCCCAAGAATCAACAGGACGCTCCCCATTAGTGACCTCCCAGCAAAACGAGGCCTCTCCCTTCATTAACCAAGCTGCTAAATTGACTTTCCTCCCTTCTTCTACTTCAAAGATTTCTAGCAATTCTTCCACCTCCTTAAGCCAATCTCTAGCTTCCACAAACGTTTCTGACCCTTTAAAAGGTTTTCCACCCATAGCCTTAAATTCCTTGCATGTCTTTGCAAAAGTATCAACGCGAGGAGGAGGAGGAGGAGGAGCGGGAGGAGCGGGTGTAACTGGGGGTGGAGGAACATTTCCTGGACCTGGGATGGTGGCCCTAAACTCCAGGTATCTCCTAAACCATCCTGGTATTGTTACACCCTCCGGAAGATTCAAATCTTCAGACATGCTGAAAGGAAAAAGGAAAGATTCAAAATGGAGAATTCGAAAGATAAGGATATGGCTATTGGGGATTATGTTTTTCTTAAAAACATTCCTCTTAAAATCACTCATTAAGACATGTTTTTGAAAACACTTCTTCCAAAAATACTTTAGAAAAATAGTTTTTCTAAAAAATTTATCTGTTCTGGTAACCTTAAGCTCTGATACCACGTGTAACAACCCACGTCCATTAATGTCACTCAAAAAGGGAATGCATTAACTTCCATGGAGGTTTTAAGTGAATATAGAACAGAAAAATTACAACAAGACAGATAATAAGTAGTACTTGGAAATCTAAAACTTGTGTCATAAGCATTGGGCCTAGGACCTCTCACATTGGGCTGACATTTGTGACTATTGGATTCGCCGGGCGGGTCCGGGCAGTTTCACGTCACAAACGAGTCCAACCTTGTGTCATAAGCATTGATTAACACTTATAATATTTTACCCCAGTTTTAAATATATCCCTATTCAAATCATTAATTAATTCCAATTATAGTGATGTCCATAATTGACTCAATTATGGCCATCCACTTACAGTATGCAAAATCATATCAATTGCACCCCAATTTCTTAATATTAAATCCTTAATATTACCCCTACCCCACGTTATACGTTCGCTTATTCAATGCAAAATATACGTTAGACTCGAATAGTTTAACTCATAGCACAAAGATAAATTATCACAACATATAGACAAATAAAATAGACCTAATCATAATAGGGGTGGAACTTGCATAAAACTACACATGTCATGGATCTAAAGGTGTCAACTTGTTTGGTTAAATGTCACAACTTACATAATATGATCATAACCCAAGTTCATGTATAAACTTGCATATGTGGTTTATGCAACATAATGATGGTGTGAACTAGCATCTAACACATAGAATTCACACATGTCATAGCATAATTCTAGATCTAAATAGATGTCATAATTCTAGATCTAAATAGATGTCATACAATATGTGAGATTATACATACTAATAAATCTAAACTTGCATAGGTACATGTGATTTATCATGTGAATCATCATAGCCCAAATATACATAATCAACATCATGATTCATAAGCTAACTACAACATAATAACATCATGGCTTTGTAACAACGCAACTTAGCGTAGAAACTTGCAACATATATAATATCATCATAGCACGATTTACAACATATAGGATATCATCATCACATAACATAGGATTTACAACATACATGATAGCATAAGGTTTACAACAACATATATGACAATTCACATCATTTTCTTATGATCCATATCACATCTTAATCTAATTAGTTTGCTAATAATCTTATTAAGATCATCATACTCACAATTAGAAAAGAAAGAGAGTCTTGATTTGCTTTAGAGTTGAGTAGAATTAGAGTTTTGATTAGCTTTCTTCCTTCTTAGTTGGCGGCGGCTACACTGAGTTCCATGGCGATGGCATGACGGCGGCTATTCTTTTTTACATGTGATTTTAGAGTGAGAGACTACCTAGGTATATACAGAGTTTAGGATTTATTTAGACAGTCAGATCAACTCAGAACTAACCTGAACCGTCAAATTAGCCAACTCAGCCCTAAAGACACATCAGCAGCTCAAAATTGGGCTCGGCCAAAACCTGGCCGACTGGACCAGGTCGACACCCGGGTCGTCTGCGCAGTCGACCTAGTCCTGAGGGTGTCGACTGCCCAGTCGACCTGGGGTGCTGGGCGGGAAATTTCCCGCCTAGCCTGTTTGACTTCGAATTTTGAATTTTGAATTTTCTGAAACTTCCGATGGCCATATCTCCTTCATACGAAGTCGAAATCACGCAAACTCGGACTCTATTTCAACTAGAATTCCGAGACGAACACAATGGCGCAACACGTTTCCCACAATTCTCATGTGTAACACCCCGTAATTATGTAGCACTAAGATTTACAAATCAAGGCAAAATTAAAAGTTAAACTCAAAATCAAGGGAAAAGGGCTGCGCCGTTGCGTTCGTCTCGGAAAAATACGCGAAATAGATTCCGAGTTTTCGAAAATCGGAGTAGGTATGACCAAGATATGGACGAACGAAGTTAGGCAGAAAAACCGGAAACAGACCAGAATGCACTGGCGCACTTGTGAAGTGTGCCAGTACAAAAATGCACTGGCGCACCTACCAAGTGCGCCCATACTAATCCAGCACCGAATTCTGGTGTGTTCTGTGTTGACGTTTCTCCTTTTGAGTGGTTGGATGATGTGTATTCGACCTGTGCGATTCTGATGGCTTCTATGATGATCTAAGGGCCCTAAAACACTCTCTACACCTATAAAAGAATGCCTAGACCTAAGGATTCCTCCACACAAATTCTCTAAGGCATTTACATGCTGCTTCTCTCTACTCTAGGCTCCACCATTAAAATAAATCTAATTCTCCACTAAAAACAAGTTATAGTTCTTCTTCTAATTGGAGATTCAAATCAAGATTAAAGCTTCAAGAAGGGAATCAAAAGCTAATTCAACGGTTTCAAGCAACGTCACACGAATCATAGCAACGCCATCTTTCTTTTCTAATCTAAATCTCTGTAAGTCAGTTGTTTCTAGATTTGAACGTTTTTGCTTTATTTTGTGACATGAAATTAAAGGAATAAAAGAATATGCCAAATCTCTCTCTCTCTATTCGAATCTGTGTTTATACTCTTGGACTAAATTAAGAACTGTTATGATTCAAGGACAAATAAGACTTTGCCTAAAACCGTTGCCTATGACTATGGATTTTGAGATCATGTGCCTTTGGACTATGGACATAAGCCTTTGATTTTGGGACATAAAACATTGCCTATGACGGTGACTTATGACTGTGGGAATTATTTTCCCTTTTGACTATGAATATTGCCTATGACTATGGACATTTGCCTATGACTATGAACACAAGCCTTTGATTTGGACATAAAGTATTACCTATGACATAACAACGGTGATTTAAACACCTATGATTCATGACTAGGAAAATTGTTGCTTAGGTTTTGTGACTATGAAATTGGGTCTAAAACCCGATTTATCTATTCTGTCTGTTCTTGATTTTCTTTGGTTTTAGACTATGGGAATTTACCTATTAAGTTAGGTCTACCCATGTTCTCGAACCTATTCTGTCTATTCTTGGTTTTAGACCGTGGGAATTTACCTATTAAGTTAGGTCTACCCATATTCTTGAACCTACGTCGTTATTCAAAATCTTTTTATGCCAATTATTATGTCCACCCTTTTTCATCGCATCTTTGGTTCATTCCCTATTTTCTACGAATCTAGATTTATTTACAATCTAGGTTGAATCACAATTATACGAACGGTGGGAATGCGATTTGGGAAAAACACAAAAATAAACATAAATATAGTTGTAAGCTTGAAATTGGCATAGTTTGGAAACGAACATGATTCTGATTTATACAATTTTAGAACATGTGTTAAGACATGTGAATTGGGTAGATTTGACATGGATTATAGGTTATGAAATTTAGATCTAGTATTGGCCTGTAAACTGAAAAACTAGAATAATAAATCTAGTTTGTATGTAGACTGTAAACTAGAAGAATAAATCTAGTTTTTGGGCATAAACGGTGAACTAGAATAGAAAATCTAGTTTGGCATATAAAATCTAGTTTAGCATAAACTGAAAATAAAGATGATAGATCTAAATTGCTATAAACTGTAGGTTAGGCAAATCAAGATTTGGGCCTAGAATATAAGTCTGTTAGCGACAAATGAATATAGGCCAAATTTGTTTAAAAAGGGGGAAATGGGCTGTAAGATAAATTGTTAACAATTTATAAACAAAAGAAAGATATTCTGATAACACCCCTTTTATAACTCGTACCAGAAAGTTCTAGGGTGACAGAGAGGATAGTGTCTAGGCTTGGGTTTGGAAAATATAAGTTTCCTGCCCTCCCTGGCTATCCCTAACTGATCCAACGAACGAGATGGTTGCTTTCAAAACCAGGTTTGGAAATTAATCAGAAAACCCTTTGAACTTAGAAAACATGAATATGCCTAACCCGAGGTTAGACTGAGTTGCAGTGTAAACCTGCCCGGAACCGACCGGCACATCCAGTAACCGCAGCAATATCTGTATAATGTGAGAGGTTGCGGCTTTAATTTATTAATTAAAGATAGAACAAGAAGGGTAGGGTTAAGTCCATAGGAACACTTAACCAACACAGTTAAAGATAGAATGGGAAGGTTAAGTCCATAGGAGCACTTAACCAACTTAACACTGTTAAGCTAGAATGGTAGGGTTAAGTCGATAGAAACGCTTAACCAACTTAACACGGTTAAAGCTAGAATGGGAGGGTTAAGTCCATGGGAATACTTAGCCAAATTAACATGTTGACTAGACTAGAAGGTGGGGTTAAGTAAAGTTAATACACTTAGCCAATTTAACATGTTAATTTGACTAGAGGTTGGGGTTAAGTAATACACTTAGCCAATTTAATATGTTAGCTGGGTTGGACCGTAGGGTTAAGTAAACTTGAACACTTAACCAACAGAATATGATAAATGAATAGGGTTAAGTCTAAGACACGAAGAGATGATACTTAACCATTAATAACAGGTTTAGTTAAAACCGGTGGGAAATGTTAAGTTAAAAAGGGAACACTTAACCAATATAGGATGAATGGGTAGGGTTAAGAAATACTTAACCAATATGACTTGGTTTGTGGTGGGGTTAAGTCAACAAGGATACTGACAACACTTAACCAGTTTAACAGGATAAGGGAAGAGGGTTAAGTTAGCTTGAATCGACTAAAGACACTTAACCAACCCAACTTAACGGGAAAGAGAACTAAGTAGTAAAACTTAGTTAAGAAGACAATGATCCTGGAAACTAAGTGGTAAAACTTAGTTGGTAGAACTAAGTAGTAATTCTTAGTATAACACGAAGGAGCGGACGCCCATCTGATTTTAAAGAAGACTCCAACGAATTGGGATACGAAGCCCGAGGCTTCGAGGGGACATGAGGGTACTCTTGGTATACCTCTGTGAGGCTGCAGATGATCCGCCTGGGCGCACAGAGGTTAAGGTCTGCGGTAGAAGAGCCAAGGGTATGCCTTAGTTGCAATATATGGCAACCAAAAGACTAGGATGGACCAGCGTGGTTCGGCGAGAAGACGGAAGCCCTGTGATAGCAACTCGTCGTCTACCTACCATCTTCAGTCAAGCGAGACACGTGAAGCGGGAAGGCTGGAGGACTCATACGGACCACATACTTGCTATCTAGTTGTGGTTGCGGGGTGTTCTTGGCCATAGAATTAGTGGGGCAGATAGGGGCCTTCGTACATTTCTCATTTTACAAGGGTGGCCTTCCATTAGTTGAGGGAGGGGTCGAGTGGGACCATAGCCTCTGGAAATACAGACCTTAACATCTGCATCGGCAGATATTGAAAGCTCCCGACCGAGTTCCGTATTTCTAGAGTAGCCCTGACACGGGACTCGGGTAGCACATTACAGGACATGTGCATCTAGACAAGCGATAACGATTCGCGATATATGCGTGGGGAAAGTCTAGGAACATGTACCACTCTAGGTAGTGTATCCTAGACTAAAGGGCATCGTTCGACAGGTAGCATAATTCCTAGTTAGACCTAGGTGGCATAAATCCTGAATCTGAGAAGCATTCAGCAGATAGCGTAAACTTTAGAGGAATCTAGAAAGTACTTGGTAGGAAACCCTAGATTAAATCTAGGTAACAAATAAATAAATGGATGCCTGAAGGTGATGGAAAATACAGGGATTGGGATCACGTTATCGTTACTAGTTGGGACACTTGTTAGGCGGTGCAGAGATATAGAAACCGGTATAACAAGGAAATAGCGAAGCGGCGAAAGTATTAGAGCATATCCAGTTTGTCTTATCTTGTGTTAATCTTATCTAATCTTGCCAACCCTATCATCATGGTGTAATCTTGTATTCAGTTAATTCATGTCGTTTTGTTTTTCCCTTGTTCACATGCTAGAAGTTACTGAACTTACTTAGGCTTTATGTCTGACTTTGTTTTTCTTTCGTCTTCTTTTCTTCTGTTTCCCCCCCCCCCCAGGTACTAGAGGAGGGAATAGTATAGCTCAGGTTAAGTTGGAATGTCACTTTTTCCCAGCTTGAAGATTTGTCGAAGTTTGCTTGGATTCTCTTTTTGGATGCTATGGCTGGCCCTTGCTAAAATTGGGGAATATAAATATTGTTTTATGCTTCTTTATTTTGTAAGACAGATGATACTCTGATATTGTAAAGAAATCTTTGTACAAACTATTTTATCAATAAAGCAAAGTTTTATTTTCAGCTGTTTAATTTCTGTCTGTCCTGTAATTTATCTGCATCTTTTACCCTAAATACTCCACAGAACTTAGTGCATTCCCTTTGTGAGTGACACTAACGGACGTGGGGTGTTACACGTGGTATCAGAGCGAGGTTACCAGATCAGATAAAGGATTTGAAAAATTATTTTCAAACGGTTTTAAAAGAAGCATTTTCAAAAGAAGATATTTGTTTTAAAGGCATATTCCCCAAAGCCATACGCACTATCTTCTCTTCCTCTGTTTAAATTCTTGTCTCCTTCTTTCTTGAGTCTCTGGGGCTCCTGGCTTTCTGGGTGGTAACCTCATCAAAGGGCAAAGTAGTGCCCGACTTCCATCCATAGCCGTAGTTGTTTCATCTACGGGCAGTTTTCTTTCAAAGCTTATAAGGTTTTCCGGACGATGGAGGCAGTTTTCGAGAGATTTGTCAACATGACTACACACGGAAGGGGATGAGGAGTTTGGCCAAGGAGCATAACCCTAAGATGAGGAATTCATGGATGTAGACTTAGCACACGAAGGAGGAATAAATTATAAAACCTAAGACAAGAGGAAGTATCTTTACTAGGGTATGATAGGGCATATACTTAAGGACGAGGGAAAGAACGAGGACGAGATTTTCTGAAGGACAAGTACATGCTTTCGCCACCAAGCGTACCTAGGAGAAAGGTAGTCCGGTTGGAAGAGTCTAGTTTTCTGTTCGTGCTATTTCCTTAGGTTCTAGCGCTTTTCATTTGTTCATATCCACTTCCATAGTTGGGTCTCCGCACCATAGTACTTGTATAGTAGAAAGATCCCACTAGATTTTCAAATCCAATTGGTGGTCTGACTAGTTTATTTTTTTTGTTAGTAGGGATTTGAGAATAGCTATCGAGTTTGCTTATATCATCTCACGTAGATCGTCTAAATTCGGAGGAGGTATTTCTTGGGTGCTTGTCTGATATTGGTTTAGGCCTTTGGGGCTTGTACTTGAGGAATGTCGATTTCGACTAGGATGGTTTGCATGAGAGATGAGTAGTTGTGGTAGGTACTCTAAAAAGCACGTAGTAACCTTTCGACCCTTATAGTTATGGCATGGTGGATAAGAGGGAAACCTCTAATCATCTTAGTACGTACACTTGGTACCGTGATTGACATCTGTTTATTTTGTAAATAGAGATCAGAAACTTCACAATCGTGACGATAAATTAGTTAAGACACAGTAGAGTAAAGCTCAAGAAGACTAGATACTAGCATCATACCCTTTTTCTTAAGGGTGCATCCTTGATTTCTTTGTTTAGGAGCTTTACGCATAATTGTTTCTCTCTTTCCAAAGTATATCCTCTAGGTCGTATCTTCGATCCTTAGGTAGAAGCCAATGGATGTAAACATGTATTTGAAACATGTTATGGTTGATGGTTGCAAGTGGCTGCTAATGGTTACTCGTGGATGCATATGCATACGTATTAGGCACTAGAACAAGTTCGGACGCTTGCATATTGCATTTACAAATATGTATTTGTTTGTAAATTGAACTTGATATGTTATCATATGGATGTTGCATATGGATGAATGGCTGTGCATGCATGTAGTATTTACATAACTAGGGATGCTTGCATACATGATTGGACGCATGGCACCGACATGATTTGCATTAAGGAGGTCGACTGAATCAGTAGACCGCCTGATTTTACAGTAGATAAAGACATACACACACACACACACTATGCATATGAACATGAAAGCATTAGAAGTCTTTTAAGGACAATGAATGCATGTGGTTGAATGGTTGAGTAGATGGGTGATTGGATGGTAGGGCACATTCTTCCTAACTTGAAGATTTCGGGGACGAAATCCTTTTAAGTGGGGGAGAATTTAACACCCCGTAATTATGTAACACTAAGATTTACAAATCAAGGCAAAATTAAAAGTTAAATCAAAATCAAGGGAAACGGGCTGCGCCGTTGCATTCGTCTCGGAAAAATACGCGAAATAGAGTCCGAGTTTTCGAAAATCGGAGTCCGTATGACCAAGATATGGACGAACGAGGTTAGGCAGAAAATCGGAAACAGACCAGAATGCACTGGCGCACTTGTGAAGTGCGCCAGTACAAAAATGCACTGGCGCACCTGCCAAGTGCACCCATACTAATCCAGCACCGAATTCTGGTGTGTTATGTGCTGACGTTTCTCCCTTTGAGTGGTTGGATGATGTGTATTCGACCTGTGCGATTCTGACGGCTTCTATGATGATCTAAGGGACCTAAAACACTCTCTACACCTATAAAAGAATGCCTAGACCTAAGGGTTCCTCCACACAAATTCTCTAAGGCATTTACATGCTGCTTCTCTCTACTCTAGCCTCCACCATTAAAATAAATCTAATTCTCCACTAAAAACAAGTTATAGTTCTTCTTCTAATTGGAGATTCAAATCAAGATTAAAGCTTCAAGAAGGGAATCAAAAGCTAATTCAACGGTTTCAAGCAACGTCACACGAATCATAGCAACGCCATCTTTCTTTTCTAATCTAAATCTCTATAAGTCAGTTGTTTCTAGATTTGAACGTTTTTGCTTTATTTTGTGACATGAAATTAAAGAAATAAAAGAATATGCCAAATCTCTCTCTCTCTCTCTATTGGAATCTGTGTTTATACTCTTGGACTAAATTAAGAACTGTTATGATTCAAGGACAAATAAGACTTTGCCTAAGACCGTTGCCTATGACTATGGATTTTAAGATCATGTGCCTTTGGACTATGAACATAAGCCTTTGATTTTGGGACATAAAACATTGCCTATGACGGTGACTTATGACTGTGGGAATTATTTTCCCTTTTGACTATGAATATTGCCTATGACTATGGACATTTGCCTATGACTATGAACACAAGCCTTTGATTTGGACATAAAGTATTACCTATGACATAACAACGGTGATTTAAACACCTATGATTCATGACTAGGAAAATTGTTGCTTAGGTTTTGTGACTATGAAATTGGGTCTAAAACCCGATTTATCTATTCTGTCTGTTCTTGATTTTCTTTGGTTTTAGACTATGGGAATTTACCTATTAAGTTAGGTCTAACCATGTTCTCGAACCTATTCTGTCTATTCTTGGTTTTAGACCGTGGGAATTTACCTATTAAGTTAGGTCTACCCATATTCTTGAACCTGCGTCGTTATTCAAAATCTTTTTATGCCAATTATTATGTCCACCCTTTTTCATAGCATCTTTGGTTCATTCCCTATTTTCTACGAATCTAGATTTATTTACAATCTAGTTTGAATAACGATTATACGAACGGTGGGAATGCGATTTGGGAAAAAAAACAAAAATAAACATAAATATAGTTGTAAGCTTGAAATTGGCATAGTTTTGAAACGAACATGATTCTGATTTATACAATTTTAGAACATGTGTTAAGACATGTGAATTGGGTAGATTTGACATGGATTATAGGTTATGAAATTTAGATCTAGTATTGGCCTGTAAACTGAAAAACTAGAATAATAAATCTAGTTTGTATGTAGACTGTAAACTAGAAGAATAAATCTAGTTTTTGGGCATAAACGGTGAACTAGAATAGAAAATCTAGTTTGGCATATAAAATCTAGTTTAGCATAAACTGAAAATAAAGATGATAGATCTAAATTGCTATGAACTGTAGGTTAGGCAAATCAAGATTTGGGCCTAGAATATAAGTCTGTTAGCGACAAATGAATATAGGCCAAATTTGTTTAAAAATGGGGAAATGGGCTGTAAGATAAATTGTTAACAATTTATAAACAGAAGAAAGATATTCTGATAACACCCCTTTTATAACTCGTACCAGAAAGTTCTAGGGTGACAGAGAGGATAGTGTCTAGGCTTGGGTTTGGAAAATATAAGTTTCCTGCCCTACCTGGCTATCCCTAACTGATCCGACAAACGGGATGGTTGCTTTCAAAACCAGGTTTGGAAATTAATCAGAAAACCCTTTGAACTTAGAAAACATGAATATGCCTAACCCGAGGTTAGACTGAGTTGCGGTGTAAACCTGCCCGGAACCGACCGCTACATCCAGTAACCGCAGCAATATCTGTCTAATGTGAGAGGTTGCGGCTTTAATTTATTAATTAAAGCTAGAACAAGAAGGGGAGGGTTAAGTCCATAGGAACACTTAACCAACACAGTTAAAGCTAGAATGGGAAGGTTAAGTCCATAGGAGCACTTAACCAACTTAGCACTGTTAAGCTAGAATGGTAGGGTTAAGTCCATAGAAACACTTAACCAACTTAACACAGTTAAAGCTAGAATGGGAGGGTTAAGTCCATGGGAATACTTAGCCAAATTAACATGTTGACTAGAATAGAAGGTGGGGTTAAGTAAAGTTAATAAACTTAGCCAATTTAACATGTTAATTAGACTAGAGGTTGGGGTTAAGTAATACACTTAGCCAATTTAATATGTTAGCTGGGTTGGACCGTAGGGTTAAGTAAACTTGAACACTTAACCATCAGAATATGATAAATGAATAGGGTTAAGTCTAAGACACGAAGAGATGATACTTAACCATTAATAACAGGTTTAGTTAAAACCGGTGGGAAAGGTTAAGTTAAAAAGGGAACACTTAACCAATACAGGATGAATGGGTAGGGTTAAGAAATACTTAACCAATATGACTTGGTTTGTGGTGGGGTTAAGTCAACATGAATACTGACAACACTTAACCAGTTTAACAGGATAAGGGAAGAGGGTTAAGTTAGCTTGAATTGACTAAAGACACTTAACCAATCCAACTTAACGGGAAAGAGAACTAAGTAGTAAAACTTAGTTAAGAAGACAATGATCCTGGAAACTAAGTGGTAAAACTTAGTTAGTAGAACTAAGTAGTAATTCTTAGTATAACACGAAGGAGCGGACGCCCATCTGATTTTAAAGAAGACTCCAACGAATTGGGATACGAAGCCCGAGGCTTCGAGGGGACGTGAGGGTACTCTTGGTATCCCTCTGTGAGGCTGCAGATGATTCGCCTGGGTGCACAGAGGTTAAGGTTTGCGGTAGAAGAGCCAAGGGTATGCCTTGGTTGCAATATATGGCAACCAAAAGACTAGGATGGACCAGCGTGATTCGGCGAGAAGACGGAAGCCCTGTGATAGCAACTCGTCGTCTACCTACCATCTTCAGTCAAGCGAGACACGTGAAGCGGGAAGGCTGGAGGACTCATACGGACCACATACTTGCTATCTAGTTGTGGTTGCGGGTTGTTGTTGGCCATAGAATTAGTGGGGAAAATAGGGGCCTTCGTACAGTTCTCATTTTACAAGGGTGGCCTTCCATTAGTTGAGGGAGGGGTCGAGTGGGACCATAGCCACTAGAAAAACAGACCTTAACATCTGCATCGGCAGATATTGAAAGCTCCCGACCGAGTTCCGTATTTCTAGAGTAGCCCTTACACGGGACTCGGGTAGCACATTACAGGACATGTGCATCTAGACAAGCGATAACGATTCGCGATACATGCGTGGGGAAAGTCTAGTAACATGTACCACTCTAGGTAGTGTATCCTAGACTAAAGGGCATCGTTCGACAGGTAGCATAATTCCTAGTTAGACCTAGGTGGCATAAATCCTGAATCTGAGAAGCATTCAGCAGATAGCGTAAACTTTAGAGTAATCTAGAAAGTACTTGGTAGGAAACCCTAGATTAAATCTAGGTAACAAATAAATAAATGGATGCCTGAAGGCGATGGAAAATACAGGGATTGGGATCACGTTATCGTTACTAGTTGGGACACTAGTTAGGCGGTGCAGAGATTTAGAAACCAGTATAACAAGGAAATAGCGAAGCGGCGAAAGTATTAGAGCATATCCAGTTTTTCTTATCTTGTGTTAATCTTATCTAATCTTGCCAACCCTATCATCATGGTGTAATCTTGTATTCAGTTAATTCATGTCGTTTTGTTTTTCCCTTGTTCACATGCTAGAAGTTACTGAACTTACTCAAGCTTTATGTCTGACTCTGTTTTTCTTTCATCTTCTTTTCTTCTGTTCCCCCCCCCCCAGGTAGTAGAGGAGGGAATAGTATAGCTCAGGTTAAGTTGGAATGTCACTTTTTCCCAGCTTGAAGATTTGTCGAAGTTTGCTTGGATTCTCTTTTCGAATGCTATGGCTGGCCCTTGCTAAAATTAGGGAATATAAATATTGTTTTATGCTTCTTTATTTTGTAAGACAGATGATACTCTGATATTGTAAAGAAATCTTTGTACAAACTATTTTATCAATAAAGCAAAGTTTTACTTTCCGCTGTTTAATTTATGTCTGTCTTGTAATTTATCTGCATCTTTTACCCTAAATACTCCACAGAACTTAGTGCATTCCCTTTGTGAGTGACACTAACGGACGTGGGGTGTTACATCACGTCTGAGATTAGTTATTCTTTAATTTGTTAATATTTATATTAACAGAATCATGGGGTGTTACAATTTGGCTAAATGGTTCAAATTTTAATTAATCAACCAATAATCAAACAACACAATCAGCAATCAATTAGTTGATTAGCTTTTAAATCACATAACTATAATATATAGTCCAAAAATCACATTCTTGATGCTAAATCACAACAATATATTCTAACTATATTTTGGTTCTCACACCTGTCAATTGGAAATATATAAAATCCCACTTTCGACACTCGAATATAAACACTGATGATGGCGTGCCATCATCAGAATCAGACCCGGGCGACTAGAGTGTGATTCTATATCTATCCAATATATTAAAACTTCGAACATACGTTTGCAAGGCGTATATGCAAAATCTTTATATATTGGATTGTCCAAATTCAATACAAATATTCAAATACGCTGAATAAGGTTTAAATTATCAAAATAAAAATTCGTTTTCATTTTAAAAATATACTCTTCACACTCGTTCTAGGATACTACTGATCCCATCTCTAATGAGTCATTCTTATTGGATATTACTAATCCAATTTCTGATGAATTCTTTCGTATGGTTCTAATGTGCCTTGTTCTCCGAGCTCTGTAAACCAAAGCTCTGATACCAAGCTGTTACAGCCTGAACTTCCCCGGTAAGGAAAGCACGGAATGAGTTGAGGACAAGATAAATCATAACGCAAATAGAAGAACATTTCATTGTTAATTACAACAATTCCATCAGAATAGAAGAATATACAGAGTATGAATAAATATTGCACAGAAAATATCAGAGAATACAATACATTAAATAATAGCGAAAAACAATAAAAAAAACTAGAAGTAATACAGGGATACAGAGCTTTCCGAGTATCGTTCCAGCTGTAAATCAGGATCCTATGAATATAAATCTGCAAACCCAAAACTACTAGCTGCCCGTGGAAAAATAAGGGCACCCAGAGTTTAGGTTAAAACAATAAACTCCAGGTCAGTCATGTGACTGGTGTGAGAACTAAAACAGTTATTTATCTTTATTTTAAAGTTTGGTAAATCAAGGGACCACGCCGTATAACACGGAATGGGTTTCCGCCCAAGAATACCAGTGCATAAAACAAATAGTGCAATGCTAAATAAAGAACAATGAAGCTATTATAAGACCTAGGTCCTATGACACAATGTAACACAAGCCGGTGGATAGGGTTTTACCTTCTAATAGCCAAAGAATGCTTGATATGCTAAATTTCATGTTTTATTATTACTATAAGTTTATAGTGTCAAAACAATTTCAATCATAAATATCAATCATAGATGGCATGGGTACCATATATCATGTCGCCATACTAGGCTCTACCATCAAAACCGCAAATGTCACGTATTGGAAGTTGGATTTCCATCTGTGAACCGAGGCAAGGGATCGTCCTCTATCGAATTCGAGACTATCTAGCCCGAGCCTCAGGCAAGCGCGCAGGCAAGCCTTGGATCGTCGGGGCCGGTCCACCGATGTGGATTATTATGCCTGAACACTGCATTTCCCCGCCCTTTGGGCGTAAATGAGCCAATGAATGACTCCATCGGCTCCACATGGTGACCGATATATCCGAGGTGCCTCACTATAGCAACAACCACACAGGTGAAAATAATATAAATGTCAGGGCTGGTAGGTCACTGACACCACCCTAGCTAGAAAGAAACGCATGCCCTCCCTGAGGTCCTCTCTCGTTTGTGGTTCACAACCGGGGTGTGAGGCTCGCGAATCAATGCTACACAAATCTATGCCATAGAGGCGGTGCTTTGATAATCAACCACAAGACTTTGCTTTTCAACAGAATCCTTGATCATTTGCCACTTAGGCATGCCACACAGGCAATTCACTCCATGCGATTGATATTCATCAATATATAACCTCTAAGGTCGTACGTCTCAGAGAAGGGCGTAAAGCAAGAGAATAAATTCTCCGCCGCCAAACAAATATATATTTAATAAAAATCAATCACATAGAATAAAATCCAATGTCAGACACACAGTCCATTTACAAGTTCGTTCGGGGTCTCAACGAAACCGGAGGCACCTTATACCTCGCATATCCATCGATCTCCAAGTACGTCTGGTCGATCACAAATTGATTCCCTCCTCTTGGGTGTACTGCCCAATCAAGATCATCAGTAATCACCCAAAAGATGTGAAGACCTCCAGTCTTTAACCACCAACTTCACCTTTGACTTATAGTCGTATCAGTTATTCAGAATGGGATAAACCCGGTCTTTCTGAATAACTCGCGTATACAATAAACAATGTTACACAAACACAACATACGCCTCATTCCAATTCATCGGTCACTGACCGTAAATTAGTAAGAGAACAATTCCCCAAATAATAACCCCGAAGGCCGAAACCAACATCAGATCAATACCCAGGAAATCATTCTTCTTAACTAATCTATAGTTAGTTGTTAAATTTCACATTCTTAGGGATAGGTTCCCATTAATTTTATCAAAGGTAAATTCCTTAAATTTATTCTTTAATTTTCTTTCGAATATCAATTCAAACCAAATTATGGTTTATCCAAACTAGCCGGGATTAACGAACCTTACCGAAGTAATCATTTGTTTTAATTTCCCAATCCCAACCTATTCATTCCATGAAGTAAAACTGGTAATACGTCATATCTAACACCACGGTGTTATCGGTAAATTCAATTACCATTTCACGTTCAAATCTAATTAAAGATTTAACTATCGCCTATGGCAAAACTGGTGATACTCCATTCTCGATCTTTTCAATCTAATTAAAGATTCATTAAAACTCCACTTAGTTTTAATCTTTAACTGGGTTAAAAAATCAATGTCGTTTAAAACACGGTTCACGATAAACCCAAAATAACATTCCATTCTATCAACTTTTAACCGTAAAATAACAAGTGAGCAATTCCCTAAGTATTAACCCCGAAGGCCGAAACCAACATCAGATCAATACCCAAGAACCCATTCAACTTAACTAATCTCCAGTTAGTTTCTGATTTTGTTAACTCAGTTAGGTCTAAGAACAGTATTATTGAAGATACCGTTCACGACAACCCAAAATCACATTCCATTGATTATCGGGTTAAAGAACAAGTGTTATTTAAAACACCGCCCACGATAAACCCAAAAATCAATTCAAATTCAATTCCAATTAAATACCATTTAATTGGTACACTTCATTAAATCTAAATTAAAAGATTTAATCTTTTTCTCAACTGGGTTTAAGAAAAGTGTTAATGAAGACACCATTCAAGACAAACCCAAATCATTTTTGATATTAAATACAAGGCTCTGAACAAAAAATATATCGGCTTATATTCAATATCAAATTCTACGACCAACAAATATCGTATTGGAAATAACGATATAAATATAACTTTCAAATTTCCAGAACAATATCTGTATAATCACGAAATCCCACATCGAAATATTCCAAAGACAATTTCGATTCAAATCCATTTCCACTATATATATTGGAAATTCTGGTTATTTTCAAAACCATTTCAAATCCACTTTATTTATTTTAAAAATAAATGGGATTATAGTTCTAGTTCAAAACTAGTTCATTTCTGTAAAAATCTATTTTTATCTTTTCAAATATGGAAATTTTCACCCCAATTCTTCGCAAATCATTCTTTTGATTTTACACAAATTATTGATATTTTTAATAATTTTATCAAGGCCCGTACAGTCGATTTCCATCAACGCCCATCGAACTGCACTTACATCGACCTTTTCCAAATTTGATTTAGACATAATTCCAAATCCAACCATTAGATTTCAAATCTCTAATACTAGTTAGAAAGCTCTTTTCGATACGAACCCAACGGTTCCGGTTTCAGGAGAATCCGACGGTCAGATCTCCCGTAATATCCATTAGAAGCCAATGGTCAAAATTCGCGGACTACCGCGGCGCGGCGCGTTCTATTCAGGCCATTATATATATAATACATATATATATATATATATATATTATATTTCGTCGATTTCCTTTTTTAGAACGTATTTTATAATTCGTTTTCAAAACGATTTCAACTTCATATTCAATTTCTAATCAAAATTGAATATTTCATATCATAAATCTATTAATGATAATATTTTCAAAACGTTATATTTTGAAATCGCTTCTTCTTTTATATTCATTTTAAAAACGAATATAATCGATATAAATATCGTTCACGTTAAAACGGCGCATATCTAACCAACACGGCTTTGTATATTTCAATAACTTCGTTATTCTATTCAACAAATGAATATTTATTTTTTTATTCAACACATGAATATATATTTCTATTCAATACATGAATATTTATTTCTTATTTTTCCAAATTGGAATGACGCCCAACTATAACAACCCGTAAAATCTAAGCCAATTTAAAAATTTTATTTTGGCTATTTTAGCGAATTTTGATTATTTAAAATGATTATTTTAAATAATAACGACGGAAAATTTATTTAAATTGAAATGAAAACGAATAAATTTATTTTAATTATATAACGAGCCTGAAATAGCATGGCAGTTCGAAAATTCGATTTCGAATTTCAAATGAATATACAGGATTCAAAATAAATCGGATTTGAACGAAACAAGAAATATTTGAATCTGTTGAATCATATCTTTCTAACGAAGCTAAGAGACTGAGATGTCGCTTTAAAAGTTGAAAGATATGTTCAGTTTACAATTCTGTAAAGTCGCTATGGGATTTATATATATTTTAATATATACAAACGCGTTGAAAATAGCCATTTTGCAAACGACCTCAGAATTCGACGAAACCAATTTTGTTGGATCTGGGACGTGGAATTTTGGCTAGGTTCCAAAGTTCATAATTTTCTGAATTAATATGTGACCGTGGAAAAGGAAAACGTGTTTTGTCAGTTTCAATTAAATCTGATCGACCAGAAAATGGTCATTTTTCAAACGGTCTCAGAATTCGACGAAATCAGTTTTGTTAGGACCGTATCATCGATACAATGCTAGAAATAATTTTGCTGGAATTTTTCGAGTAAGTATGTGGGCCCGGAAAATTAAAATGTACATTCAAAACAGAATTTGAATGTTTTACATTTTAATTTGAAGAATAACTGACTGTAAAAGTCGAATTGGCTTATGAAACATATCACATTGTGTCCGGGATGGGGGTAAATAGCTGGGGGCGACAGTCGTTGTGTTTGATTTCGATTTCGTGTGTGAAAACACTATTTTAAAATTTAATAAAACCATCGACCAATAGGATTTCTCCTTTCATAAATTAAAAATAAAAAAATCACTCAAAACCTCCCCGTTATCCACGCTCGACGGCGGAAGGCTCTTCCTCCATTCCCAGTTGATTTCCGGCCACCCCGTTCGCCAAAACCCTAGGCCCTTGTGGAATTTTTCGAAGATCATCTCCTGAGCTTCAAATCCATACCACCCTCGACCTCCATCGTTGCGCCATCAGCGAGATTCATCCCTTCAAACTTCAGCCGTTCATCATCGGAATTCTCCTCCGATCCGCCACCGAAGGCCATGCCTCCACCGTCGATCGACGCGCTGCTCCGAGCCCCTGGACGATGCACCGCTTGATCTGGACAAAGCTACACGGATTCGACAAAAAATACGAACCCTAGTTCAAACCAAAACAGAAAAGGTATGGGTTTATATAATTTGAACTGTTTCGACACTTTAAACCGTCGCAAAGGTTAATTTACTTATCGAAATCATATCTTTTTTGCTACGTTGTCGAAATTTAGTGAAACAAGAGACGCCGGGACCGTGAGGACGTCTTCTACATTCTAGAAGAGACCGGATATTTTTCTGAGCCTTCTACAATTTTTGGCAACACGAAAAGCAAAGTGAGATTTCTAATTTATAAACGATATGGAAAACGACGATGTATAAATTATATAGTCGATGTATGAGTTATATAAGCGTTGTACACCTCTTGTATAAGCGTTGTATAAGTTGTACGTTTGATGTATAAGTTGTATATGCGTTGTAAAAATTATATATATGTTGAATTAGAAGTGAAATGCTATATATATACATATACATATACATATATATATATATATATATATATATATATATATATGTATATATATATACGCCCCTCGTCCACAAACCATGGATGATATTTATTGGTTGTGATTGGTGTGAAAATTGATTGATAGCGAATGGTTGATTGGAATTGTTTGTGGTTGATATTGATTGTATGTGGTTGAAAAATACCCGTTTGTGGTTGAGAAATATTTGGTTGAAACCACATAGGATTAGTTTGTGGAAATTAAAAAAATATACATGCCGCATGCGTGCGAACTAGATGCACGATTCCCCATTGTCAAAAGCTGCGAGGCTTTAAGGTAGAGCGAGGAGCCGTACTAGGGACGGTCCCGGTTTTAACTACCCTGCCGTTATGCTGCCGAACTTTTGAATAATATTCATTTGTTAGAATTATTTTCCTGTGTTGAAACTATATTCGTTTGTTGAATAGAAAACCATCATGTGTTGAATAAAAGTTCATTCGTTGAATCATATTCATGTGTTGAGTGGTATTCGTGTTTTAAATAAATTGTTTTAACGATAAAAATCACATTTTTTTATCTATATATACAAACTATAGAAAACCTTCACGTGTTGAATTGAAATTCATTCATTGAATAGAAATTCATGTATTGAATGGTATTCGTGTTTTAAATATAAAAATCACCTTTTTATCTATATATGTAAACTATAGAAAACCTTCATGTGTTGAATTGATATTCATTCGTTGAATTGAAATTCATGTGTTGAATGGTATTCGTGTTTTTAAATATAAAAATCACATTTTTATCTATTTATATAAACTATAGAAAACCTTCATGTGTTGAATCGAAATTCATTCGTTGAATTGAAATTGATGTTTTGAATGATATTCGTATTTTGAAAGAAATTGTTTTATAATAAAAAATACCATTTTTAACAACAATATGAAATGTATAAAATAATCTTTTTTGAAATAAATTGTTTTATAATAAAAATCCTATTTTTATCACCTATATTAACTATATAAAATAGTCGTGTTTTGAAATAAATTGTTTTACACTAAAAATCACATTTTTATTATATATATGAATTGTTAAAAATAGTGAAGTGTTGAAATAGAAGACAGTTAGATAAAAATATCATTTTTATCAAATGTATGAAAATCATATAGTTTTGAAATCGAAGAATCGATATATATATAAATAGAATTGAAATATATCGAATATCGAAGCAGCAGTTCGTATTTTTAAACCGTGATTTCAAACGATTAATGCGGGAGATCCGACCATCGGATTTTCCAGAAACCACAACTGCTGGGTTCCCTTTGGAATTATCTTTCCAACGGCACCAACTTTGTAAAGATCCAACGGTTGGATTATCTGGAATGTTTAATTCAAATCTGAAGAATAACAGTGCCAGAATCGATTATATATATATAATTATATTTAATCGAAAAACGACGCTGTAGTTCGTATTTTGAAATCGAAACTTCAAACGATTATACCGGGAGATCCGACCGTCGGATTTTCCCGAAACTGGAACCGTTGGATTCGTTTTGAAAAGATCTTTCTAATGATGTAAATTTTGTGAAGATCCAACGGTTAGATTTTCAGATATGTGCAAAATCAAATCTGAAGAAAAACAGCGCCACGACCGCGTTATGGCCCGAAGCGTCGTTTTGAATAAATTGGCTATTTTAAAATAAATAAAAATAGCGATAAATCATTATAAAATATTATAAACGATATGGATGTGAAATTTAGAAACTAACTGAATGTTGGCTAAGTCGAATGGTTTCTTGGGTGTTGATCTGATGTTGGTTTCGGCCTTCGGGGTTAATATTTGAGAAATCGTTCTCTTACTGATTGACGGTTAGTGACTAATGAATTGAAATGATGTGTATGAATGTTAGTGTTGCACTTGTTTATTATATACGCGAGTTGCTCAGAAAGACCGGGTTTATCCCATTCTGAATAACTGAATCGACGAAAAGAAGTCGAAGATGAAGACGGGGGTTGAAGACCGATCTTCACCTCGTTTGGATGGTCACTGAGGTCCTGATTGGGAGGCATCCTGAAATATGGATAATGAGTGGTGATCGTCCAGACGTACGTGGGAATCGATGGATATGCAAGGTATTTAGTGCCTCCGGTTTCATTCAGACCCAGAACGGACTTGCAAATGGACTGTGTGTTTGACATTGGAATTCATTTTGTGTGATTGATAACCATCAGTTGCATGGTGTGAATTGCCGGTGTGCCATGCTAAGATGCAGTGAACAGGGATTCTGTTGAAAAGCAAAGTCTTGTGATTGATGATCAAAGCACCGCCTGTGTGGCGTAGCTTTGTGTACAACGTGAATTTGCGAGCCTCACACCCCGGTATGAACCAGAAACGGGAGAGGACATCAGGGAGGGCCTGCGTTTCTTTCTAGCTAGGAGTTGTTCAGTGTTTTTACACGGCCTGACATTTTACTTATGTGGATGATGGATAGTGAGGCGCCTCGGTTTTATTGGTCGATCCGGGACCGGTGGAGTCATTTGTTGGCTCATTTACGCCCCATAAGGCGGGCAGACGTAGTGTTCAGGCATAATAATCCACATCGGTGGACCGGCCCTGACGATCCAGGGGCAGTTGCGGCTGTTCCTGAGACATGGGCTAGATTGTCTCGAATTCGGTAAGGACTATCTTTTGCCTTGGTTCATGACGGAAATCCAATTTCCAAATACGTGACTGTGTGGTTTTGATTGTATACCTATATATGGCGACATAGTGGCATGGGACGCTCATGTCGTCTATGATTGATAGTTATGTTTTGAAATTACTTTTGAAACATATAAACACTAGTAATAATATCAAATGCTTTTGCTTTATTCGTATCAAGCATATTTTGGCCATTATAAGGTAAAACTCTATCCTTCAGTTTGCGTTGCATTGTGTGATGGGAACTGAGTCTTATAGTGGATTCATTTTTTATAAAAAACATTGCGATGTTCCAAAGAATGATTTGTTTTAAAGCACTGGCGATCCGATGGAGTAAACCCATTCCACGAAAGTGGCGTGGTCCTGTGATTGGCCATATTTTAAATGTGTTGAGTAGATTTCTCGTACCAGTCCTATGACTGACTCGTAGTTTGTTTCACTTTCAAACTCGGGTGCCCTTTTTTCTACACGGGCAGCCTTGTATTCAGGTTTTAGCTGGCTTTCTCTGGATAGCTGGAGCTGAAGATTGATTCTATTATTTATCTCTTTTTATGTTGTTCAGCTCCTATTATACATTATGTTTGTTTTCCGCTATAGACATTTATGTATAGCAGAACTGTATTTGTACTAAGTACGATCCTGTATACTGTTTAACTCTGATGATTACGTTTATCCAGTGTATTCTATTGTACATTATCTGGTGTATTTATTTATTTATGTTCTGCTATTATCTGTTTATGTGTTATATTCCATGGATTACCCTTGCCGCCGTCAGTACGGGGTTTGGGGTCGTCACAACGTGGTATCAGAGCTTTGGTTAAGCTTAGTTCTGGAATATAACATATTAACGTACTGGTCAGAAAATAGAACCAATAGTGTTCTAGGATGGGTAACTCACTACAGAAAGGATCGGTAATATCCTAGTATGAGTAGTAGAATGAAATAACACCTAGATAGACACATTTACATTCAAGTATTTGTCTCTATATTTTGAAATATCTTTTCTGTGACCTAACACTTGATCTGCTATTTGCAGAAGTACTAGAAAATGAGTGCCAGAAACAGAAGAAGTAATACTGACCTGGATATAGAAGCTCTATTTATGAAATATAGAAATCTGGGTGGAAATCCCTTCTCGGGGGAAGAATCTATTATGAGAACACAAGCATGGATTCGTTTGGCTGAGAAAATCTTTGAAGGATTAAAGCTGAGGGATGACCAAAAAAGATTACTGGCCTCCTGGGCACTCAAAGACGAAGCTTTGTTCTGGTGGGATTCAGTTATTAAGAATAATCCAGAAGGTGATATCACCTGGGATAGATTCAAAGTGATTTTCCTGGATAGATTCACTCCTCCTGAAGCAATTGAACGACTATGTTATGAATTTTCTTATCTAATACAAGGAGATATGACCATTCCCAAATATCATAAGAAATTAAATGAACTTTCTCACTTTGCCCCTCATCTAATTGAAAATCTGAAGAGAAAGAATTTGAGATTTATCAATGGGCTTCAAAAGAAATACCAGAATAAAGTAATGGGGCATGTGAATCTTCCTTTTTCAGAAATGATATACATGGCTTACCAGTACGAGGATCTCGACAGGAAAGTAATGTTACAGTACGAAGAAGAAGTTAGCTCTAGTAATAAAATTGAGTCTGAAACTGATCGTCCTGAGGCCAGCACAATGTCTGAGGTCAGTAAGGAGCCCAAAGTCAATTGAAAAAGGCCAGATCCGAAAAAGAACCAGCAACGACTGCCATATGCAATAACTGCCATAAGTAAGGGCATTTGCAAGGAAATTGTAAATCCTCGAAGAAACGAAAGGATGATGGATTTAAATCCGGCGAAAAGCTTCAGAAAAGTAGAGAATGCAATCTCTGCCAACGGGCTGGTCATGTAAAGCAAGATTGCTGGCTATTGAAAAAGACCAAAGAGGCTCAGGTAAATGAAGTAGCAGAAACTTCAGCACCTTCAGCTAGTCAGGGAAGATTTGATGTTTTAGAAGGAACGCTTACTGTCAAAAACATTCCAGTCAAAGTACTGTTTGACACAAGCACGTCATGAAGCTTTATTGCAAAGAAAGCAGTTAAAAAGTTGGATTTGAAATTGAAGAAGCTCAAAGAACCAATGACTGTCCAAAATCCGGTCGGGGGTTCCATCGATCTCAGTTAGGTTTGTGCAGTACCTGTCTCTTTTTCCTGCTGTAAATTCCCTACTATCTCTATCGTCATGAATTTTACTGAATTTGATCTTATTCTGGGATTGGATTGGCTAACCAAATATGAAGCAGAGGTTAGATGCGTCGAGAGAGTTGTTAGGGCTATGATTAAATCAGGTAATTATATAACCATACCGTGTGAAGGTCAGAATTCTAATAGAAAAGACTTCTGGGCAGCTTTGGATATTTCTCCTGCTCAAATAGAAAACATCCCTAAAGTCATAGAGAATATTCCTGACCTCATCAAAGACATCCCTATCGTCAAGAACTATGAGGATGTGTTCGAAGAAGTTGTTCGCTTACCTCCGCAGAGAGAAATTGATTTCAAATTTGCTTTAATTCCGAATGCAAGGCCGGTAGTTCACGCTATTCGAAGAATGTCCTTGAAAGAGAAAGAGGAATTAGACAATCAAACAAGACAGCTTGTATGGAAGGGTCTGATCAGGCCTAGTTTCTCTGATTGGGGTGCAGCAGTGGTGTTTGTCCCAAAATCTGACGGTACTCTGGGACTATGTGTGGATCATCGGGATTTAAACAAGCAGACAATAAAGAACAAATATCCATTGCCGCGAATCGATGATTTATTGGATCGTCTGAATGGAGCACAAGTATTTTCAAGGATGGACTAAGCTACAGGCTTCCATCAACTTTGAATTGCCGCAGAGTGTGTTCCAATGACAGCATTCAGAGGTCCCGACTTATTCTACGAGTGATTAGTAATGTCGTTCGGCTTATGTAATGCTCCAGCTTACTTCATCGATCTGATGAATAGAGTGTTCAGAGGGGTTTTGAATAAATTTGTTCTGGTTTTCATTGACGATATTCTAATCTTCTCTAAATCAAAGGCCGAACATGAAAAGCATTTGGAACAGGTTCTGGAAATCCTCAGAAGGAATGTATTAAAAGCCAAACTATCCAAATGTATATTCTGGCAAGATGAAGTAAAATTTCTAGGCCATGTCATATCAAAAGAAGGAATTGCTGTGGATCCAAGTAAAATCACAGCTATTCAGAATTTGAAACAGCCCAGTACTCCTACAGAAGTCCGCAGTTTTCTCAGATTGGCTAGTTATTACCGGAAGTTCGTTAAAAACTTTTCGAAGATATCTGGTCACTAAACGAAGCTTACAAAGAAGCACTCTAAATTCAAATGGACTCCAGAAAGTGAGGAGGCTTTTGAAGAGCTAAAGTTAAGATTAACGACAGCTCCAGTGTTAACCATCATCGATGGAAATCAGGATTTGAAAGTCTGGACTGATGCTTCTAGAGAAGGCCTTGGCGCAGTGTTAATGCAAAGGGGCCAAGTGATTGCTTATGCTAGCCATCAACTGAAGCCGCACAAGAAAAACTATGTAACTCATGATCTTGAGTTGTTGGCTATCGTATTCTCTTTGAAAAATCTGGAGACACTATCTTCTGGGTGAGAAATTCGAACAGTATACAGACCATCAGTCGTTAAAGTATCTATTCACCCAGAAAGACCTGAATTTGAGGCAGCAACGTTGGCTAGAGTTCCTTGCAGCATATGATTTTGAGATTCTATACACTCCAGGGAAAGCCAATGTCGTGTCCGATGCATTAAGCCGAAAGAATGAAATGATCGCCAGTTTTATCATTGCGACTTCTTTGATTTACAAGATATCGGCTCTCCAAAAAGATGACCAATTTATTAAAGGAATGAGTCAGCGAATTCGTGAAGGCAATGCTTCGGATTTCCAGCTCGACAGCGAAGGGATTCTGAGGTTAGAAGGACGAATTTGTGTTCCAAAAATTCCTGAACTTAGAAGAGATGTACTTGATGAATGCCACAAATCTAAGCTCAGTATCCATCCGGGTGTGAGTAAAATGTATAACGATATCAAGCGAACATTCTGGTGGAAGTCGTTAAAAAGAGACATCTCGATATATGTTAGTCGATGCCCTACTTGCCAGCTAGTCAAAAGCGACCAACAGAAACTGGCTGGAATGTTGCAGCCGCTAGACGTTCCAGGCTGGAAGTGGGAACATATTTCCATGGACTTCATAGATGGTTTGCCCAGAACCAGAAAAGGAAATGACAGTATTTGGGTGATCGTAGATCGCTTCACGAAGACCGCCCATTTCATACCTGTCAGATCAAACAGAACTGCTCAGAGTCTGGCGCATATTTACTTCAAGGAAATTGTTAGACTGCACGGAGTGCCGCTCAGTATAGTCAGTGATAGAGATGCAATATTTACTAGCAAGTTATGGGAGGCATTTCAAGTAGAGATGGGAAAAAAGCTGTACCTAAGCACTTCCTATCATCCTCAGAAAGATGGTCAGACTAAGAGGGTGAATCGTATACTGGAAGATCTATTGCGGGCTTGTGTTCTAGATTTCGGTGGATCATAGGAAGACCATCTGCATTTGGCTGAATTCTCTTATAACAACAGCTACCAGGCGAGCCTGACAGTGCCACCATTCGAAGCGTTGTATGGTAGACCGTGCCGATCTCCTGCTTGTTGGGTCGAACCCAGTAATAGACTTGTATTGGGACCTGATATGATCCGAGAAGCTGCCGACAAGGTCGATTTCATTAATAAACGATTATTCGCCGCTCAAAGCTGACAAAAGAGCTATGCAAATAGGAGAAGAAGAGATATATCATTTGCTGTTGGCGACTATGTATATTTGATAGTATCGCCGATGAGAGGAGTTATCCGGTTCGGTAAAACTGGAAAGTTGGCGCCCAAATTCATTAGCCCATTCCCTATACTAGAAAGGATTGGAACGCTCGCTTATAGGGTTAAATTGCCTGATTGGTTGCCTGGAGTGCATGATGTATTTCACATATCTCAACTTCGAAAGCACGTTCATGATCCATACTTTATCGTGGAAGAAGCAACTCAACAGGATATTGAAATTACTCCAGAATTAGATGTGAGAAGAGAGCCGCTCAAGATCATTGGCAAAGAAACCAAAGAACTGAGGAACAATAAGGTTCACTTAGTCAAAGTGCAATGGAGTGGAGATCCGCGAGATTGTACTTGGGAAATTGAGGAGAGCATTCAGAAAGCCTATCCTAGATGCCGAGTGGATATATCTGATTGACTCCGGTGCAAGGTACATTTACCATACTTTGCATTACCAATTAGTTCTCTACTCTGTTGTTATTTTCTTTCCATGGTGTGCACTTTTAATTCTATAGTCTGAATGATTTTAAAGAAATATAGAAATTGATTGGTATGTTATTGAAAAGTTAAAAACAATTTGATTATTGTTTGTGTTGTGTGATTGTGGACTTGATTAATTAAAATTATTAAAACCATAGTTAATTTAATCATTAAGAGAATAATGGTAGAATTTATTCATTTAAATCACATATTGAACTGATTAGAAAATAGATAGAAATATATACGTGTGCATTATATATGTTTGAACAGGTAAATGGATAATTGTCGAGTAAAGATTTTATTTGTGTGCCCGACAAATAGGTAAACCTTAATGAATTGGACGCGAAATATTATTATATCAACTCCTGTGAATGCCATTGGATGCGGAGTGCTGGTTATTCTGTGTGTAATAATAAATGTCGCCATAGGATGGTAACAATTAATTTTGAACTACATTACATGGCATACTTCTGAAGATAGGCATACTTCATCATATACCACATAAGCATTTGGAGCTTGTGTGACGAGGTGGAAGATTTACCATACGAGCGAGAGGCTTGTATGGCGATGACTATATTTTACAGGTTGAACTGATGACTGATAAGGACTATTTAAAATGTAACGATAAATTGCCAGACTAATAAAAACCTCACAAGGATCTGGAGTTGACAATAATCACGTCTCTCTAGTCATTAGATAAGGCACATGGACTATTTATTTCCTACGTGGGACGAGGTGACGAGGATTTATCCTCTGGAGCAATTAAAATACACACTCCCTCAGGCTTTGACAGGGTGACGAGAATTTATTCTCTGGAGTTATTATCTATACATGCTCCCCTGTAAACACCAGAATATATCACTATAAATATGTGTATGCTTATTAGGACTTATTGGGTACCTAATACGGCCCAATAAATTTCCAAACCCCTCCCCGTACAAAGGAGGTTATGGCGAAATTTTTCAAAAATTCCGGGTGTTAGCCAAATTTTTGAAGAATTTGAAAATTCTCAGAAACTGAAAAGTTGGAGAATAGAAGCTAGATTGAACGTATAGTTGATTAATCAAACCACTTTCGACTTTGTTCCTTTTCGAGGACGAAAAGTTTTAAGTGGGGGAGATTGTAACAACCCGTAAAATCTGAGCCAATTTAAATTTTTTATTTTGGCTATTTTAGCGAATTTTGATTATTTAAAATGATTATTTTAAATAATAACGATGGAAAATTTATTTAAATTGAAATGAAAATGAATAAATTTATTTTAATTATATAACGAGCCTGAAATGCGCTGCAGTTCGAAAATGCGATTTCGAATTTCAAATGAATATACAGGATTCAAAATAAATCGGATTTGAACGAAACAAGAAATATTTGAATCTGTTGAACCGTATCTTATTAACGAAGCTAAGAGACTGAGATGTCGCTTTAAAAGTTGAAAGATATGTCCAGTTTAAAATTCAGAAAAGTCGCTGTGGGATTTATATATATTTTAATATATACAAAGGCCTTGAAAATAGCCATTTTGCAAACAACCACAGAATTTGACGAAACCACTTTTGTTGGATCCGGGACGTCGAATTATGGCTAGGTTCCAAAGTTCATAATTTTATGAATCAATATGTGAGCGTGGCAAAGGAAAACATGTTTTGTCAGTTTCAATTAAATCCGATCGACCAGAAAATGGCCATTTTTCAAACGGTCTCAGAATTCAACGAAATCAGTTTTGTTAGGACAGTATCGTCGATGCAATGCTAGAAATAATTTTTCTGGAATTTTTCGAGTAAGTATGTGGGCCCGGCAAATTAAAATGTATGTTCAAAACAGAATTTGAATGTTTTATATTTTAATTTGAAGAATAAATGACTGTAACAGTCGAATTGGCTTACTAAACATATCCCATTGTGTATGAGATTGGGGTAATTATCTAGGGGCGATAGTCGTTGGGTTTGATTTTGATTTCGTGTGTGAAAACACTATTTTAAAATTTAATAAAACCATCGACCCATAGGATTTCTCCTTTCATAAATTAAAAATGAAAAAAATCACTCAAAACCTCCCCGTTATCCACGCTCGATGGCGGAAGGCTCTTCCTGCGTTCCCAGTTGATTTCCGGCCACCCCGTTCGCCAAAACCCTAGGCCCCTATGGAATTTTTCGAAGATCATCTCCTGAGCTTCAAATCCATACCAGCCTCGACCTCCATCGTTGCGCCATCAGCGAGATTCATCCCTTCAAACTTCAGCCGTTCGTCATCGGAGTTCTCCTCCAATCCGCCACCGAAGGCCACGCCTCCACCGTCGAACGACGCGCTGCTCCGAGCCCCTGGACGTTGCACCGCCTGATCTGGACAAACCTACACGGATTCGACGAAAAATACGAACCCTAGTTCGAACCGAAACAGAAAAGGTATGGGTTTATATAATTTGAACTGTTTCGACACATTAAACCATCGCAAAGGTTGATTTACTTATCAAAATCATATCTTTTTGCTATGTTGTCGAAATTTAGCGAAACAAGAGACGCTGGGACCGTGAGGACGTCTTCTACATCCTAGAAGAGAACGGATATTTTTCTGAGCCTTCTACAATTTTTGGCAACATGAAAAGCAAAGTGAGATTTCTAATTTATAAACGATATGGAAAACGACGATGTATAAATTATATAGTCGATATATGAGTTATATAAGCGTTGTACATCTCTTGTATAAGCGTTGTATAAGTTGTACGTTCGATGTATAAGTTGTATATGCGTTGTAAAAATTATATATGTGTTGAAATAAAAGTGAAATGCTATATATATACACACACACGCCCCTCGTCCACAAACCATGGACGATATTTATTGGTTGTGATTGGTGTGAAAATTGATTGATAGCGAATGGTTGATTGGAATTGATTGTGGTTGATATTGATTGATTGTGGTTGAAAAATACCCGTTTGTGGTTGAGAAATATTTGGTTGAAACCATATAGGATTAGTTTGTGGAAATGAAAAAAATATACAGGCCGCCTGCGTGCGAACTAGATGCATGATTCCCCATTGTCAAAAGCTGTGAGGCTTTAAGGTAGAGCGAGGAGCCGTACTAGGGACGGTCCCGGTTTTAACTACCCTGCCGTTATGCTGCCGAAATTTTGAATAATATTCATGTGTTAGAATTATTTTCCTGTGTTGAAGCTATATTCGTTTGTTGAATAGAAAACCTTGATGTGTTGAATAGAAGTTCATTCGTTGAATCATATTCATGTGTTGAGTGGTATTCGTGTTTTAAATAAATTGTTTTAACGATAAAAATCACATTTTTTATCTATATATACAAACTATAGAAAACCTTCATGTGTTGAATTGAAATTCATTCGTTGAATAGAAATTCATGTGTTGAATGGTATTCGTGTTTTAAATATAAAAATCACCTTTTTATCTATATATATAAACTATAGAAAACCTTCATGTGTTGAATCGATATTCATTCGTTGAATTGAAATTCATGTGTTGAATGGTATTCGTGTTTTTAAATATAAAAATCACCTTTTTATCTATTTATTTAAATTATAGAAAACCTTCATGTGTTGAATCGAAATTCATTCGTTGAATTGAAATTGATGTGTTGAATGGTATTCATATTTTGAAAGAAATTGTGTTATAATAAAAAATCCCATTTTTAAGATCAATATGAAATGTATAAAATAATCTTGTTTTGAAATAAAATTTTTTATAATAAAAATCCTATTTTTATCACCTATATTAACTATATAAAATAGTCGTGTTTTGAAATAAATTGTTTTACATTAAAAATCACATTTTTATTATATACATGAATTGTTAAAAATAGTGAAGTGTTGAAATAGAAGATAGTTAGATAAAAATATCATTTTTATCAATTGTATGAAAATCATATAGTTTTGAAATCGAAGAATCGATATATATATAAATAGAATTGAAATATATCGAATAATGAAGCTGCAGTTCGTATTTTGAAACCGTGATTTCAAACGATTAGTGTGGGAGATCCGACCATCGGATTTTCCCGAAACCGCAACCGCTGGGTTCGCTTTGGAAATATCTTTCCAATGGCACCAACTTTGTAAAGATCCAACGGTTGGATTGTCTGGAACGTTTAATTCAAATCTGAAGAAAAACAGCGCCAGAATCGATTATATATATATATATATATATATAATTATATTTAATCGAATAACGACGCTGCAGTTCATATTTTGAAATCGAAACTTCAAACGATTATACCGGGAGATCCGACCGTCGGATTTTCCCGAAACTGGAACTGTTCGATTCGTTTTGAAAAGATCTTTCTAATGATGTAAATTTTGTGAAGATCCAACGGTTAGATTTTCAGATATGTGTAAACCAAATCTGAAGAAAAATAGCACCACGGCCGCGTTATGGCCCGAAGCATCGTTTTGAATAAATTGGCTATTTTAAAATTAATAAAAATAGCAATAAATCATTATAAAATATTATAAACGATATGGATGTGAAATTTAGAAACTAACTGAATGTTGGCTAAGTCGAATGGTTTCCTGGGTGTTGATCTGATGTTGGTTTTGGCCTTCGGGGTTAATATTTGGGAAATCGTTCTCTTACTGATTGACGGTTAGTGACCAATGAATTGAAATGATGCGTATGTATGTTAGTGTTGCACTTGTTTATTATATACGCGAGTTGCTCAGAAAGACCGGGTTTAGCCCATTCTAAATAACTTAATCGATGATAAGAAGTCGAAGATGAAGACAGGGGTTGAAGACCGCTCCTCACCTTGTTTGGATGGTCACTGAGGTCCTAATTGGGAGGCATCCCGAAATATGGATAATTAGTGGTGATCGTCCAGACGTACGTGGGAATCAATGGATATGCAAGGTATTTAGTGCCTCCGGTTCTTTTCAGACCCAGAACGGACTTGCAAATGGACTGTGTGTCTAACATTGGAATTCATTCTGTGCGACTGATAACCATCAGTTGCATGGTGTGAATTGCCGGTGTGGCATGCTAAGATGCAGTGAACAGGGCTTCTGTTGAAAAGCAAAGTCTTGTGATTGATGATCAAAGCACCGCCTGTGTGGCGTAGCTTTGTGTATAACGTGAATTCGCGAGCCTCACACCCCGGTATGAACCAGAAACGGGAGAGGACATCAGGGAGGGCCTGTGTTTCTTTCTAGCTAGGAGTTGTGTCGGTGTTTTTACACGGCCTGACATTTTACTTATGTGGATGATGGATAGTGAGGCGCCTCGGTTTTATCGGTCGATCCGGGACCGATGGAGTCATTCGTTGGCTCATTTACGCCCCATAAGGCGGGGAGACGTAGTGTTCAGGCATAGTAATCCACATCGGTAGACCGGCCCTGACGATCCAGGGGGCAGTTGCGGCTGTTCCAGAGACATGGGCTAGATTGTCTCGAATTCGGTAAGGACTATCTTTTGCCTTGGTTCATGACGTAAATCAAATTTCCAAATACGTGACTGTGCGGTTTTGATTGTATACCTATATATGGCGACATAGTGGCATGGGACGCTCATGTCGTCTATGATTGATAGTTATGATTTGAAATTGCTTTCGAAACATATAAACACTAGTAATAATATCAAATGCTTTTGTTTTATTCATATCAAGCATATTTTGGCCATTATAAGGTAAAACTCTATCCTCCGGTTTGCGTTGCATTGTGTGATGGGAACTGAGTCTTATAATGGCTTCCTTTTTTATAAAAAGCATTGCGATGTTCCAAAGAATGGTTTGTTTTAAAGCACTGGCGATCCGATGGAGTAAACCCGTTCCATGAAAGTGGCGTGGTCCTGTGATTGGCCATATTTTAAATGTGTTGAGTAAATTTCTCATACCAGTCCCATGACTGACTCGTAGTTTGTTTCACTTTCAAACTCGAGTGCCCCTTTTTCTACACGGGCAGCCTTGTATTCAGGTTTTAGCTGGCTTTCTCTGGATAGCTGGAGCTGAATATGGATTCTATTATTTATCTCTTTTTATGATGTTCGGCTCCTATTGTACATTATGTTTGTTTTCCACTGTAGGCATGTATAGCTGAACTGTATTTGTACTAAGTATGATCATGTATACTGTGTAACTCTGATGATTACGTTTATCCAGTGTATTCTATTGTACATTATCTGGTGTATTTATTTATTTCTATTCTTCTATTATCTGTTTATGTGTTATATTCCAAGGATTGCCCTTGCCGCCGTCAGTACGGGGTTTGGTGTCGTTACACCAATCAATTACCATATAACGTTAATTATAGGGATTCCCTACAACACATGTATATAACAGCAATGATAAATCATCAACCATCATCCAGAGTGCACCACACAACTGCATAAGCATTAAATATAAATAATTAACGCTTACACAGTCTGTCAATCCATCGATTGACACACAACTAAACAATCGGGATTAGTGTACGTCAAATCTCATCCCAATACCCATATGGGGTTTCAAAGCAATAAACACAGATTTTATTTGTGCAGTTGGGCGATATGTAAAATTTATCGTCCCAATCAATATCAGTCAAACTAGTATATATAAACAAATCTTCTGATTTGTTTATAAATATTTATTTTATATACACGTTAAAAATTATATTTTTAACCATAAAATATTTTCCACTATAAAATATTTTATTTCATTCCACATCACACAATCAAATTTCACAACACATAAATCAAACAAATAAGTCATCCATGGTCTGTGGACGACGGGTGTCGGGTGCTGCTAAGCACCTTCTTCATCCTAGTATATATTTCAAACTAGAAATTAAAATAAAAGTGAGTAGTTCTCCCCGAGGGTTCCACTCCTCCATTCTTTATTTCTGAACGGTCTGGATTCTGTTTTGATTTCAGTTTGTTCCATTGCACTCCTTTTCACGCTGTTCATAGTAAAAATCATATTTTCATCGCTTTATCTAGAAATAAAAATCACATTTTTATTTCTCTACCCATGTAAAAATCATATCTTTTTATCAATGTTCTTATAATAAAAATCAAATTTTTACTGCAAAGTTATACATATAAAAATAATATTTTTATATACTAAAGATTGTATTTTCTTTTCAAATCTACATTATAAAAATTAGATTTTTTATAACGTAACTTCATTTGATGAAACCATATATTTTTAAACAAACAAAAATCATATCTTTTTATGAATGAAAAATATAATCTTTCCACTTTAAAAATATAATCTTTTCACTTTAAAAATTATAATCTTTTCACTTTAAAAATTATAATTCTTTTGTAAATAAAAACTTAGCTTTCATAAGTAATAAAACTGATTTCATTCATTATTAGAACTGAATTTATCAATAAAAAAAATCAATGCTTTAAATAGATAAAATAAAACACTTACAGTTTTTTACCCAGCGGAGGGGGCTCGCTGCTGCGTTGGAGCCGTCGGAGGATGTTAATGGAGGGAGCACGAAGGTTGAGCGTCACATGTGGTGCTAGGGGGCAGCGCTCGGGGTGGGTCAGAAGGGGGTGGCGCAGGTTGCTGCTTCGATTTAGGGGAAAATGGGGGGTGCGAGCGAGGCTAAATGGGGAAGGAGGAGTCGGGGTTGGCCAGCATGATGGAGCGCCGGAGGTTGGGGGCTGAGCGGTGGAAGAGGGGGTGTGGCGACGGAGAGCGACGGTGATTTCTTAGGGTTTTTTTCTTTTTAAAATCGATTTTGAATGGTAAGTGACAGGGGGGGGCAAAGTGGAAAGAAAAACGGAGGGTTGAGGTTTTTTTTTTATTTAATTTCAAAAAGTTGGCTTTTTTATTCGACCTCTAAACGAGGCCCGCCGCTTATCGTCCCTAGATAATTACCCCCATTCCGAACACGATGGGAGATGTATCATAACCCAATTCGTTTGTTTCGATCAGTTTCCATTCAAAATCAAAATATAAATCGATATATTGAATTTGAACGTGTAACACCCCACCTCCGCTAGGGTCCTCACAAAGGGAATGCCCTAATTTTGGAAGAGGTATTATCTAGTAAACAGGCACAGAGATAACACAAGACAGAACATAGATAAAATAGAGTATATAAAACAGCGGATATAAGCTTTAAAACCAAATCTCATTACTGAAAAATAGAGTCAAAACCTCTTATATCAAAATGCCAAGTCATTATTTCATTACATCAAGTTCTAAAGAAGCAAAGTACTTAAAACAACGTAAGTAAAATATTATTCCCCAAAAAGTGCATGAGTGCAGCCATAGCATAGCTCAAGACCAAATTGTACATGAGCTGTCAGAAAGCAAGCAAAGTCCAAGCTAAGAGCTAGAGTTTCCTCCCTAAGAACCTTGGGGGGGGGGGACGAAACACAATGAAGCAAAAGAAAACGGGTAAGTCAAAAAGACTGGTAAGCCCTAGTTAGTATCAGCATAGAAACTAGTAAAGTTAACAAGACATGAATAAACTGGAATTAAACATAGGAATGATGATAAGTCTGACATGATAACTAAGCTAACAAGATAACTCAAGTCTAACATTGCGTATTCAAGGTTCGCCATACCAACTATACTGGTATACTAATCCCGTGTCAACTATAAATCAAGAAATAATACCTTGGCCCAATATCGTGAAGTGACCCAATTCGGGGTCCAACGGTATGATCTAATCGATCGGCTCCCTACAAGTCTAGCTCATCGTGTGTCTGTGTCATACGACCCTATCACGAATGTAGTCACCTGTGCTTGGTCCACCATAGGGTGTATCAAGCCCTAGGGTGCCAACCACCGACACGAATCAAGAATGCACAGATAATCCTACTGATGCCCAATGCCTGCTTTTTCAACTCTGGACTAAGTGCACGACCCTAGTCCGCCTGAACCTACAATGGCGCACCAACTCAGCCGTCATTCTGGTCGCTTACAATCAGCCCAGCAATCATGCCCCACCCTGCCTAGTCCCAGGGTACCGTGATACATCTAGTGGGTTACTGCTGAAAAGGAACGCGTAACTAGGGTTTCGTTCAGCAGGTTAAGTTGTCATTTAAAATCGAGACTTAACCCCATCTACGTGTCATGTCAAATTGACTAAGTGTGTCGTTCTAGTTCAAGACTTAGTCCTACGAATCATGTGTCAGGTTGGTTAAGTGTGTTCAAGCGGTTCATGACTTAACCCTATCAAATCAACGTGTCAAATTGGTTAAGTATATTCAAGTGGTCCATGACTTAACCCTATCCAGTGGCATTAATTTACTTAATGCACCCCTAACCTCTCACATTAGACTTGGTTATGGTTACTGGATGTGCCGGGCGGGTCCGGGCAATTTTACGCCATAACCTAATCTAACCTCGGGTTTCGAGTGCGATATGGCCAACTACTCACATTGGGTCCTATTGTTTGCAGTTACTGGATTCGTCGGGCAGTTCCGGGCAGATTTATACTACAAATTCAACCCAACCTCGAGTTGGCCACGTTCAAGTTATCTAAGTGTCATGTCCCAAATTCATATTTTCAAATATAATTTCATGTCAAGTTCATGTTCCTATCCAAGCTCAAGTTATAACGATATTCATGTTTTCAAGTTCATACTAAATTCAGGTTTTCCTAAACTACCCAAATCGCATCCCCAACGCTCGTGAATTCGAATCAAGGCAATAGATGTAACTAGGGAATAACATAACAAGGATGGGTATAAAGTGGCAAAGGTGATTTCAAGGCAAGCACGGTGTAACTTGAGATATGATCATAACATCAATGGCATATGAAATATGGTGATAAACATTGCAATAAATGATATAAGATGATAATCCTAAACTTGTGACTAGCAATAGTTTCAACATCACAACATCACAGGCATGTTAAAATAATGATAGGGTTTAGGTTATGACATGAACAGGCCCCTAAATCAAGTTCTTATCAGTATTCCATAAATCAAGGTTCAATATGAATGGTACTAGGTTCAAGGTGAATAGATCTAGGGTGAACAAGAGTAGATCTAAAATAATAGATCAAAAAGGAATAGTCATAGATCAAAGATATACAAGAGCAGGTCTCAAGTAGTTATCAAGTTTATGTTCAACTTCAATTTACACATGTCCATATTAAGTTTATAGTTTAGATCTAAGAGTAACTGGGCTTACAGATCGTGGTTTTTGGGAACTAAGAACAGAAATTGTCGTAGGATCGTTGTTGAGATGTTGATCTATTCCCTTGAATTGTTGTAGAAACGTTGGCCTTCGATTTGGATCTAGTTTGAATGTTTAAGCTTCAAGTTGGAGGCGGCGGCCATGGTTCAAGAGGAGACTTAGCATCATAATGGTGTTAGAAAGATTTGTTGTGGATTAGCCTAGGTCTTAGGGTGTTTTTATAGTTGAAACAACTAGTTTAGGCCATAGGATAAACCCTAGAATCGATCTGAACCGCCAAAAATCGTCACAGGCCCTCAAACAAGCCAACAGGGTCAAGCAGGAGCAACCAGGCCCAAACCAGGTTCGGGGACCAGGTCGACACCCAAGTCGACTGCGCAGTCGACCTGGTCCTGGGGGTGTCGACTGCCCACTCGACTCCCCAGTCGACCTGGGGTGCTGGGCGGGAAATTTCCCACCTAGTCTGTCTGGGTTTTGAAATTCGAATTTGAACTCGAATTCGAACTGTTTTGAACTCTGAAAATTTCTGAAACTTTAGGGAGCCATAACATGGTCATACGGACTCCGATTTTCGAAAACTCGGACTCGATTTCATGCAGAATTCCGAGACGAACATAATGGCTCAACCCGTTTCCCTTGGTTCTTATTTTAAAATTTAATTCTGCCTAGACTTATGGTTATAACACGTTATCAAAATACGGGTTGTTACAGAACGCGCATTTAAATTTACTGGGGCCACACACGAACTCTAAAAATTCCCGAAAAATATTTTCTAGCTTCGTATTGACGATACGGTCCTAACAAAACTAGTTTAGTCGAATTCTGAGACCGTTTGAAAAATGGCCATTTTCCAGTCGATTAAAATCAACTAAAACTGGTCAAATGCTTTTTCCTCCGACATGCTCACATATTGATTCAAAAAATTATGAATTTTGAAATCTAGCAATAACTTGACATCACGGATCAAAAAAAAGTGGTTTCGTTGAAAACCGAGGTCGTTTGCAAAATTTCCATTTTTAAGGGCTAGAATTCCATAGTGACTATTCTGAATTTTCAACTGGACGTAACTTTTGATTACCGCTATGAAATTTCAATTTTTCGAATTCATTAGAAAGATATTCTCAAATAGATTCTATTATTTTTGGTTTCACTAAAATCCGGTTTATTTTGAATCCTGTACATTCATTTGAACTTCGAAATCGAATTTTCAAACTACCATGCCATTTTCGATTCCTTTTAGAATTATAAATAAATATTTATATTCTAACGTTGAGCTATATAAATATATATGTTCAAATTCTACTCAAAATAAATTTCTCGTCATCATTATTTAAAATAATTCATTTTAAATACTCAAAATTCGCTAAAATTGCCAAAAATAGAAAATTTAAATTGGCTCGGATTTCCGGGTTATTACATGTTCACTTGGACCCATTCCGACATGTGCGGCATCGATCCGGTGATCACGTGGCATAGGTTGTCTATCAATCCCCTGCAACTTCCGGTCAAACAGAAATGTCGAATTTTGGGAATCGAAAGATCGACAACGCTCATAGAGGAGGTGGATAGGCTTCTTAACAGCACCGAGAAGCCTACTTCCCCGAGTGGGTATCCAAACCAGTTCTGGTCAAGAAAGAAAACGGCAAGTTGAGAACGTGTGTCGACTTCTCTGACTTGAACAAGGCGTGTCCTAAAGACAGCTTCCTACTTTCGAAGATCGACCAACTTGTTGATTCCACTATCGGCTACCAACTATTATCCTTCATGGATGCCCACGTATGCAGTTAAAGCCCCGCTAAAGCCCCGCAATTTCCCAGCTATAGCTTGTAGTTCCCTTCAACCGCTACCCTATTTCAATTTAGCGCTAATGAACAGTAGATCCGCTTGTAGCCCCTCTATTTTTCGCTACATCCGCTAAATCAACGCTCTTTACCATCTGCTTTAGCAATATTAATATATAAATGTTGATTTGACTAATCCCTTTTAAAAAATCAATAAAGTTAGTGTAAAGAGCTAATTTTAAGGCATTGGTATCCAATTTATTCTAGAAATATATTATAATCATCAAATCTAATGTGTGTAATCATGATATTCTTTAATTCTACTATATACGATTAATTAAATTTAGTTTCTTCTACACATATAATGTGAAAATGATAATTAGTTAATTTAACTATTTGATTTTACATTTTATGAACCTTTTTGCGCCTTCGCTATATCCCCGATATTTCCCCGCTTTATCCCCGCTACAAATTTTTGCACCTCCACCGCTATGGAACCGCTGAGCGCTTTGACTGCCTAGATGCCCACTTAGGCTATAATCAAATTCAAATGTATGCCCCTGACCAAGATCATACTTCTTTCATAATGAACCTCGGGCACTACTGATATCTTGTCATGCCTCTTGATATCAAGAACGTTGGAGCCACTTACCAACGATTGGTCAACTTCATCTTCATGGACCGAATTGGGAGATCCATGGAGGTATACATGGACGATATGCTCGATAAATCGAGGGTATCAAACGACCACGTTCGTGACCTCTACGAATTGTTCGGTGTTCTCCACAAATATTTCATGAAACTTAAACCATTGATATGCATCGTAGAAATTCTGGGGTTTTATTGTCAATTTGCGAGGCATCGAAGCCAATGTAGATGAGATTAAAGCTATCCGAGATATCCAAGCCCCTCAAAGCATCATGGGTTTTCAAAGTTTAAAAGAACTATCTGAAGACCGTGTCCGGCAACCTATTTACTACATCAACAAGAGGCTAACAGGAGCCAAAAAGAACTATTTGAAGCTTGAAAAGCACGCTTCCTGCCTCTTGATTACCTTCTAGAAGCTACAACTCTAATTTTAGTCACACCTCAAAAAAATCTACATGGACCAGCCGCTGCCATACGTCCTGTAGTGACCTTAGGCACCTGGGCAATTGCTAAAGTGGAACATAGAGCTGGGCCAAATAGAGATCACATTTATTCCACGACGAGCCAACCTTGGACAGGCCCTCGCCGATTTCATATTGGAGTGCACCATTCTGGATGGGCCTCCTCTAGAAGACCTTGCACCTCCAGACATTCAGTGGAAACTATTTGTGTATGAATCCTCCAACATCCAGTGTGCCGGTGCCGGAGTCATGCTTATCACTCCCGAGGAGCATTCACCATGATATGCCTTAAAGCTCAACTTTCCCGCTACCAACAATGATGTGACACCCCAAGTCCGTTAATGTCACTCATTAAGAGAATGCATTAAGTTGCGCAAAGCATTATAGGTAAACAGAAACAGAAACATTACAAGATAGACATAAAATAGTAGCGGAATTTAAAATTTTATGAAGCAGAAAACATCGTAGTTCAAAACATGGTTACATCATATTTCTGAAATGCATAAAACCCAGTACATCATTAAAACTTTTTCCTTGTACTTAAAACATCAGAGTACAATAATAAAAGAAGCATAATCCCCAAAACATAGCCATAGTAGAGAGATACGAAATCTAGCCATACATCTAAAATAGCTCCAAGCAAGATGAAAATAGAGTCCTGATCAAGCTTGAGTATTACCACCCTGAGAACCTTGGGGTGGAACGAAAGAGAAAGAAGCGGAAATAAAATAGGTCAAAAATAAAGTCTGGTGAGTCCAGTTACTTTTAGCATATAAATAAGTAAAAGTACCAATATAGGCATATAAAGTGGATAAGAGAGATAACATCATAAAAGGCAGGTATGACAAGGTAAGCAGGATAAACATGATAGAGTATATTTCCCTTCTCTAGTACTTTCCCTTTTCTATGCACCGATACTAGTATAACCAGAATGAGATGATCCCGACAACGATAGTAGACTTAGGTGTACTTCTAGTGGGAGGTTTAACCTCATACAATCAACAGGCAGTCCAACATACTGGAGTTACCCCTAAGGATAATAACGGGCCCCTAAACATACCGGAGTCTAGATGTACCCTAATTACTACCCTAATCGATCGGCTCCTTACTCCATAGATACCTTGTGCAAGCCCCACAATAGGATGTATCACTTCCTAATGTGGCAACCCTTTATTTTCAGGATGTGCACATCCATATCTACAGGTGTCACGGCATCTAAACCTCCTCTGCCGAACCCATGCACAGAATGTGCCACACACACCGTCCCCCACATTTGGATCTCTTACAATCAGCCCGGTAAGCGTGCCCCGAGTCCGACCTAGTTCGGAGTACTCATTTGATACATATTTCTGGGTTGCTGACTGAAACGGGTCCCATACAAAAGATGATACAAGCTACCCTCTATGCTTGCATCCCCACTGGGTTTTCCACAGGTTATGCCATACCAGAGTAAAAGATTGCATAACCCCACAGGTTAAGTTTGTGGGCATATATATAAATATTACCCATAAAACCAAGATATACTTAACCCTTCCACTGTTTCATACAATTTTACTTAACCCCTATTCAAGTAAACATATTCATCCAATCCCTATGGATTCATCAAGGTTAAGTATTCAAGTTTATTTCCCTATTCATTTATGGTTATAATGTACAAGGCCTCCCACACTAAGCCTAAAACTTGTGGATGTTGGATATGCTGATTGGTTCCGGGCAGACTTTTTCCACAAGTCGGACTTAACCTCGTGTCTTAGCATGTCACGTGTTTATGCACTTAGACCCCTCATATTAGATTCACCACTTGTGGTCGTTGGATATGCTAGTCGGTTCCGAGTAGACTTCTATCACAAGTGTAATCTAACCTCGTGTCTAAGCGCGGTTACAGTTTTTGATTACTGTAATTGTAGGCATTTCCAATATTAACAGATTATTCTTATGTCATTATAGGTTTTCATGCCCCTTTCCCAAGTCATGTTCATAATGAATTGTATGACCCAAATTAAGGTCTTTAATCAAAGTTTGGTTTATGCCCCAAAACCATATTCATGTATTACCTTCAAGTTATGCCCAATTTCCCAATATAAGTTATGCCCCAAATTTAACGTTTTCCCCTCATTCCCAATTTTACGCGTTCGCATATTTCAGTGGCATGACTAGTCCTGATGGTAGTCTGGCTATAAAAATTAGAAGGGAAAAGAAGAAGAGAACAAGAAAGAAATAATCACACTAACAGGATTGACATATGATGGTAAAATAAGCATAGTAATTAATAAATATACAGTGACAAAGTTGGGCATAATGATAATATAGGCATATAGGAATCGATCTGATGAACATGTGATAGTACAAATGGTACTAACATAATAAGGACATAATAAATAGGCATGATGAGATATAAACATTGAATTAAATCTACAAATAATGATAGAACTGACATGATTCAATAGGCATAGGCTTAGATCTAGTTCATAGTCATATCAGAATAACTTAGATAAACATGTTATAACAGATCTGATATGATTCAAATAATCACAGGCTTAGATCCAAGTTATAGTCATGTCAAGATTAACTTTTAAGCAGTTCCCATCAGGGGTAATTATGATGTATCTTGCCCCTTCTCCTTGTTCGTTTGATGCCCCATCTATAAACAATTTCCACTTAGACCTTAGGTCATTTTCCTTGGTTGACTGTTCTATAATAAAGCTTGTGCACTCATTCACAAGATTGCCAGAGCTTGTCTTTTGATCGCTGCTTGAGGTTGAAATTCAATTTCGTATTGGCTAAGCTCAATTCCCCACTTCACCAACATTCCTGAGGTTTCCGTCTTAAAGAAGACTTGCTTAAGTTGAAAATTAATTAAAATCTTAATGGGATGTGCTTGGAAATAGACCTTGAGCTTTCATGCTATGAGTATTAGGCAATATGCTAATTTTTCCATTATGGGGTATTGGGTTTCTGCATCCTTTAACCTTCTGCTAATATAGTAAATTGGGTTTTGAGTTCCATTACTTTCGCTTATCAGGACTAGCTTACAACATATTCTAAAATGACTATATATAGGTATAGATCTTCCCCTTTCCCAAGACTAGATACAACCGGGGGTCTCCCCATGTAATCTTTCAATTCTGGAAAGGCCTTTCTACATTCTTCATTCCATTCGACGTTTTTCTTTTTCTTTATAACATCAAAGAAATGGACGCATTTGTCAGTGGCTTTGGAAATGAACCTATTGAGGATTGCTACTTTTTCGTTTAAGCTCATGATTTTTTGCTTGTTTTGGGTTATTCCGTGTCCTTTATGGCTTGGATCTAGTCAGGGCTAGCCTCGATACGATGGTCACTTGCCATATATCCTAGGAATACTCCATACAAGACCACAAAAAACACTTTTGTATGTTTAGCTTCATTTGATAACCTCTCAAGATGTTTAACATTTCCTCTAGGTTCTTTAGGTGGTTCTCTACTTTGACGAACTTCACTAGCATATCATCTACGTATACTTCCATGTTAAGCCCTATTTGCTCTTGGAACATTCTGTTAACCAACCATTGGTATGTTGCTCTGGTATTTTTCAATCCAAGGGAATTACTTTATAGTAAAATGTCGCCCAATCGGTGATAAAGCTCGAATGCTCCTCATTGAGTTTATGCACTGGAATCTGATTATACACCGAGTATGCATCCATAATGGATATTATCTTATGACCACTTGTTGTATCAAGCAACTGGTCTATCCGCGGAAGGAGATAGCAATCATTTGGGCATGCCTTATTTATGTTTGTATAGTTAATGCAAATTCTCCATTTCCCGTTAGACTTCTTCACCAGCATAAGGTTGGATAGCCATTGGGATAAAAAACTTCTCGGATGAACCTGTTTGTTTCTAACCTTTTGACTTCCTCTTTTAGAGCCTTCGATCGATCTTTATTGTATTTTGCTTCCTTTTGTCGAACTGGGATTACAAAGGGGTTGATGTTGATAGAGGGGATAATTACAACCATGTCCAAATAAGTCCAAGCGAACACATCCTTATTGATCTACAAAAAATGAACTAGGGTATTCCTTAAGGGTTCTATCAACCTTTTCCCTATATTGATAGCTTTCGTTTCTTCCATTGGATCAATGCTTACATCTTCCAAATCCTTTATTGGTTTTATCCATTTAGTGTCCCCTCGAGAATCCAAATTTGTCATGATTTCCTCTTCCTGTGCCAAATTTATGTCATCGACCCTCTTCCTTTTCCAAATCAAGGAAGTGTACCTATCATTTGTACATTTGTCAGTTTTAGTGATTTTTATTTTAGCTTCGAATGTTGGATTCAAGAATCCATTATCCGAAGGTTTAAAAATAGTAGTGGAGTCAAAGTACAAAGAGTACTCTTTTTTGTATTAGTCAATCGTAGCGAAATACAATTCGCGAGAACAAAATTTTTCCGCTATGATTGTACCCCATCCCTGTTTTGTTAAGAATTTCAACAAAAACTTTAAAAATTATAATCTTTTCACTTTAAAAATTATAATTCTTTTGTAAATAAAAACTTAGCTTTCTTAAGTAATAAAACTGATTTCATTTATTATTAGAACTGAATTTATCAATAAAAAAATCAATGCTTTAAATAGATAAAATAAAATACTTACAGTTTTTTACCCAGCGGAGGGGGGGGTCGCTGCTGCGTTGGAGCCGTCGAAGGATGTTGATGGAGGGAGCACGAAGGTTGAGCATCACCTGTGGTGCTAGGGGGCAGCGCTAGCGGTGGGTCGGAAGGGGGTGGTGCAGGTTGCTGCTTCGATTTTGGGGAAAATGGGGGGTGCGAGCGAGGCTAAACGAGGAAGGAGGAGTCGGGGTTGGCCAACATGGTGGAGCGCTGGAGGTTGGGGGTTTGGCGGTGGAAGAGGGTGTGCGGCGACGCCGTCGGTGGAGAGCGACGGTGGTTTCTTAGGGTTTTTTTTTCTTTTTAAAATCGATTTTGAATGGTAAGTGATGGGGGGCCAAAGTGGAAAGAAAAACGGAGGGTTGAGGGTTTTTATTTTTTATTTATTTAATTATTTAATTTCAAAAAGTTGGCTTTTTTATTCGACCTCTAAACGAGGCCCACCGCTTATTGTCCCTAGATAATTACCCCCATTCCGAACATGATGGGATATGTATCATAACCCAATTCGTTTGTTTCGATCAGATTCCGTTCAAAATCAAAATATAAATCTATATATTGAATTTGAACGTGTAACACCCCACCTCCGCTAGGGTCACTAACAAAGGGAATGCCCTAGTTTTGGAGGGATATTATCTAGTAAACAGGCACAGAGATAACACAAGACAGAACATATATAAAATAGAGTATATAAAGCAGCTAATATAAACTTTAAAACCAAATCTCATTACTGAAAAATAGAGTCAAAACCTCTTACATCAAAATGCCAAGTCACTATTTCATTACATCAAGTTCTAAAGAAGCAAAGTACTTAAAACAAAATAAGTAAAATATTATTCCCCAAAAAGTGCATGAGTGCAGCCATAGCATAGCTCAAGACCAAACCGTACATGAGCTGTCAGAAAGCAATCAAAGTCCAAGCTAAGAGCTAGAGTTTCCTCCCTGAGAACCGGAGAGGGGAACGAAAGACAAAGAGGCGAAAGAAAACGGGTCAATCAAAAAGACTGGTAAGCCCTAGTGACTATCAGCATAGAAACTAATAAAGTTAATAAAACATGAATAAACTGGAATTAAACATAGGAATAATGATAAGTCTGACATGATAACTAAGCTAACAAGATAACTCAAGTCTAACATTGCGTATTCAAGGTTCGCCATACCAACTATACTGGTATACTAATCCCGTGTCAACTATAAATCAAGAAATAATCCCTTGGCCCAATATCGTGAAGTGACCCAATTTGGGGTCCAACGATATGATCTAATCGATCGGCTCCCTACAAGTCTAGCTCGTCGTGTGTCTGTTTCATACGGCCCTATCACGAATGTAGTCACCTGTGCTAGGTCCACCATAGGGTGTATCAAGCCCTAGGGTGCCAACCACCGACACGAATCAAGAATGCACAGATAATCCTACTGATGCCCAATGCATGCTTTTTCAACTCCGGACTAAGTGCACGACCCTAGTCCGCCTGAACCTACAATGGCGCACCAACTCAGCCGTCGTTCTGGTCGCTTACAATCAGCCCAGCAATCATGCCCCACCCTGCCTAGTCCCAGGGTACCGTGATACATCTAGTGGGTTACTGCTGAAAAGGAACGCGTAACTAGGGTTTCGTTCAGCAGGTTAAGTTGTCATTCAAAACCGAGACTTAACCCCATTTATGTGTCATGTCAAATTGACTAAGTGTGTCGTTCTAGTTCAAGACTTAGTCCTACGAATCATGTATCAGGTTGGTTAAGTGTGTTCAAGCGGTTCATGACTTAACCCTATCAAATCAACGTGTCAAACTGGTTAAGTATATTCAAGTTGTCCATGACTTAACCCTATCCAGTGGCATTAATTTACTTAATGCACCCCTAACCTCTCACATTAGACATGGTTATGGTTACTGGATGTGCCGGGCGGGTCCGGGCAATTTTACACCATAACCTAGTCTAACCTCGGGTTTCGAGTGCGATATGACCAACTACTCACATTGGGTCCTATTGTTTGCAGTTACTGGATTCGTCGGGCGGTTCCGGGCAGATTTATACTGCAAACTCAACCCAACCTCGAGCTGGCCACGTTCAAGTTATCTAAGTGTCATGTCCCAAATTCATATTTTCAAGTATAATTTCATGTCAAGTTCATGTTCGTATCCAAGCTCAAGTTATAACGATATTCATGTTTTCAAGTTCATATTAAATTTACGTTTTCCTAAACTACCCAAATCGCATCCCCAACGCTCGTGAATTCGAATCAAGGAAATAGATGTAACTAGGGAATAACATAACAAGGATGGGTATAAAGTGGCAAAGGTGATTTCAAGGCAAGCATGGTGTAACTTGAGATATGATCATAACATCACTGGCATATGAAATAGGGTGATAAACATAGCAATAAATGATATAAGATGATAATCCTAAACTTGTGACTAGCAATAGTTTCAACATCACAACATCACAGGCATGTTAAAATAATGATAGGGTTTAGGTTATGACATGAACAGGACCCTAAATCAAGTTCTTAACAGTATTCCACAAATCAAGGTTCAATATGAACGGTACTAGGTTCAAGGTGAATAGATCTAGGGTGAACAAGAGTAGATCTAAAATAATAGATCAAAAAGGAATAGTCATAGATCAAAGATATACAAGAGTAGGTCTCAAGTAGTTATCATGTTTATGTTCAACTTCAATTTACACATGTCCATATTAAGTTTAGAGTTTAGATCTAAGAGTAACTGGGGCTTATAGATCGTGGTTTTTGAGAACCAAGAACAGAAATTGTCGTAGGATCGTTGCTGAAATGTTGATTTATTCCCTTAAATTGTTGTAGAAACGTTGGCCTTCGATTTGGATCTAGTTTGAATGTTTAAGCTTCAAGTTGGAGGCGGCGGCCATCGTTCAAGAGGAGACTTAGCAGCATAATGGTGTTAGAAAGATTTGTTGTGGATTAGCCTATATCCTAGGGTGTTTTTATAGTTGCAACAACTAATTTAGGCCATAGGATAAACCCTAGAATCGATCTGAACCGCCGAAAATCGTCACAGGCCCTCAAACAAGCCAACAGGGTGAAGCAGGAGCAACCAGGCCCAAAACCAGGTTCGGGGACCAGGTCGACACCGAAGTCGACTACGCAGTCGACCTGGTCCTGTGGGTGACGACTGCCCAGTCGACCTGGGGTGCTGGGCGGGAAATTTCCCGCCCAGTCTGTCTAGGTTTTGAAATTCGAATTTGAACTCGAATTCGAACTGTTTTGAACTCTGAAAATTTCTGAAACTTTGGGGAGCCATAACTTGGTTATACGGACTCCGATTTTCGAAATCTCGGACTCGATTTCATGCAGAATTCCGAGACGAACGTAATGGAGCAACCCGTTTCCCTTAGTTCTTAATTTAAAATTTAATTCTGCATAGATTTATGGTTATAACACATTATCAAAATACGGGTTGTTACAGAACGCGCATTTAAATTTACTGGGGCCATGCACGAACTCCAAAAATTCCCGAAAAATATTTTCTAGCTTCGTATTGACGATACGGTCCTAACAAAACTAGTTTCGTAGAATTTTGAGACCGTTTGAAAAATGGCCATTTTCCAGTCGATTAAAATCAACTAAAACTGGTCAAATGCTTTTTCCTCCGCCACACTCATATATTGATTCAAAAAATTATGAATTTTGAAATCTAGCAATAACTTGACATCACGGATCAAACAAAAGTGGTTTCGTTGAAAACCAAGGTCGTTTGCTAAATTTCCATTTTTAAGGGCAAGAATTCCATAGCGACTATTCTGAATTTTCAACTGGACGTAACTTTTGATTCCCGCTATGAAATTTCAATTTTTCGGATTCATTGGAAAGATATTCTCAAATAGATTCTATTATTTTTGGTTTCACTAAAATCCGGTTTATTTTGAATTCCATACATTCATTTGAACTTTGAAATCGAATTTTCAAACTACCGTGCCATTTTCGATTCCTTTTAGAATTATAAATAAATATTTATATTCTAACGTCGAGCTATATAAATATATACGTTCAAATTCTTCTCAAAATAAATTTCTCGTCGTCATTATTTAAAATAATTCATTTTAAATACTCAAAATTCGCTAAAATTGCCAAAAATAAAAAATTTAAATTGGCTCGGATTTCCGGGCTATTACATGCTCACTTGGACCCATTCCAACATGTGCGGCATCGATCCGGTGATCACTTGTCATAGGTTGTCTATCAATCCCCTGCAACTTCCGGTCAAACAGAAACGTCGAATTTTGGGAATCAAAAGATCGACAACGCTCATAGAGGAGGTGGATAGGCTTCTTAACAACGGTTTCATCCGAGAAGCCTACTACCCCGAGTGGGTATCCAAACCAGTTCTGGTCAAGAAAGAAAACGACAAGTGGAGAACGTATGTCGACTTCTCCGACTTGAACAAGGCGTGTCCTAAAGACTGCTTCCTACTTTCGAAGATCGACCAACTTGTTGATTCCACTATTGGCTACCAACTATTGTCCTTCATGGATGCCCACGTATGCAGTTCAAGCCCCGCAATTTCCCTGCTATATCTTGTATTCCCTTCAACCGCTACCCTATTTCAATTTAGCGCTGATGAACAGTAGATCCGCTTGTAGCCCCTCTATTTTCCGCTACATCCGCTAAATCAACGCTCTTTACCATCTTCTTTAGCAATATTAGTATATAATTGTTGATTTGACTAATCCCTTTTAAAAAATCAATAAAGTTAGTGTAAATAGCTAATTTTAAGGCATTGGTATCCAATTTATTCTAGAAATATATTATAATCATCAAATCTAATGTGTGTAATCATGATATTCTTCGATTCTACTATATATGATTAATTAAATTTAGTTTCTTCTACACATATAATGTGAAAATGATAATTAGTTAATTTAACTATTTGATTTTACATTTTATGAACCTTTTTGCGCCTTCGCTATATCCCCGATATTTCCCCGCTTTATCCCCGCTACAAATTTTTGCACCTCCACCGCTATGGAACCGCTGAGCGCTTTGACTGCCCAGATGCCCACTTAGGCTATAATCAAATTATGATGTATGTCCATGACCAAGATCATACTTCTTTCATAATGAACCTCGGGCACTACTGCTATCTTGTCATGCCTCTTGATATCAAGAACGCTGGAGCCACCTACCAACGATTGGTCAACTTCATCTTCATGGACCGAATTGGGAGATCCATGGAGGTATACATGGACGATATGCTCGTTAAATCGAGGGTATCAAACGATCACGTTCGTGACCTCTATGAATTGTTCGGTGTCCTCCACAAATATTTCATGAAACTTAAACCATTGAAATGCATCGTAGAAATTCTTGTGTTTTATTGTCAATTTGCGAGGCATCGAAGCCAATGTAGATGAGATTAAAGCTATCCGAGATATCCAAGCCCCTCAAAGCATCATGGGTGTTCAAAGTTTAAAAGAATTATCTGAAGACCGTGTCCATCTACCTATTTACTACATCAGCAAGAGGCTAACAGGAGCCAAAAAGAACTATCTGAAGCTTGAAAAGCACGCTTTCTGCCTCTTGATTACCTCCTAGAAGCTACAACTCTAATTTTAGTCACACCTCAAAAAAGTCTACATGGACTAGCCGCTGCCATACGTCCTGTAGTGACCTGAGGCAACTGGGCAATTGCTAAAGTGGAACATAGAGCTGGGTCAAATAGAGATCACATTTATTCCACGACGAGCCAACCTTGGACAGGCCCTCGCTGATTTCATATTGGAGTTCACCGTTCTGGATGGGCCTCCTCTGGAAGACCTTGCACCTCCAGACATCCAGTGGAAACTATTTGTGTATGAATCCTCCAACATCCAGTGTGCCAGTGCCGGAGTCATGCTTATCACTCCTGAGGATCATCCACCATGATATGCCTTGAAGCTCAACTTTCCCGCTACCAACAATGATGTGACACCCCAAGTCTGTTAATGTCATTCATTAAGAGAATGCATTATGTTGCATGAAGCATTATAGGTAAACAGAAACAGAAACATTACAAGACAGACATAAAATAGCAGCGGAATTTAAAATTTTATGAAGTAGAAAACATCGTAGTTCAAAACATGCTTACATCATATTTCTGAATTTGCCTTGTACTTAAAACATCAGAGTACAATAATAAAAGAAGCATAATCCCCAAAACATAACCATAGTAGAGAGATACGAAATCAAGCCATACGTCTAAAATAGCTCCAAGCAAGATGAAAATAGAATCCTGATCAAGCTTGAGTATTACCACCCCGAGAACCTTGGGGGTGGAACGGAAGAGAAAGAAGCGGAAACAAAATAGGTCAGACATAAAGTCTAGTGAGTCCAGTTACTTTTAGCATATAAATAAGTAAATGTACCGTTATAGGCATATAAAGTGGATAAGAGAGATAACATCATAAAAGGCAGGTATGACAAGGTAAACAGGATAAACATGATAGAGTATATTGCCCTTCTCTAGTACTTTCCCTTTTCTATGCACCGATACTAGTATAACCAGAATGAGATGATCCCGACAACTATAAGACAATAAACTTAGGTGTACTTCCAGTGGGAGGTTTAACCTCATACAATCAACAAGCAGTCCAACATACTGGAGTTACCCCTAAGGATAATAACGGGCCCCTAAACATACCGGAGTCTAGATGTGCCCTAATTACTACCCTAATCGATCGGCTCCTTACTCCATAAATACCTTATGCAAGCCCCACAATAGGATGTATCACTTCCTAATGTGGCAACCCTTTATTTTCAGGATGTGCACATCCATATCTACAGGTGTCACGACATCTAAACCTCCTCTGCCGGACCCATGCACACACATGACCCCGTCGGAATGTGCCACCCACACCGTCCCCCACATTTGGATCTCTTACAATCAGCCCAGTAAGCCTGCCCCGAGTCCGACCTAGTTCGGAGTACTCGTTTGATACATATTTATAGGTTACTGATTGAAACGGGTCCCATACAAAAGATGATACAAGCTACCCTCTAAGCTTGCATCCCCACTGGGTTTTCCACAGGTTATGCCATACTAGAGTAAAAGATTGCATAACCCCACAAGTTAAGTTTGTGAGCATATATATAAATATTACCCATAAAACCAAGATATACTTAACCCTTCCAATGTTTCATACAATTTTACTTAACCCCTATTCAAGTAAACATATTCATCCAATCCCTATGGATTCAACAAGGTTCAGTATTCAAGTTCATTTCCCTATTCATTTATGGTTATAATGTACTAAACCTTCCACACTAAGCCTAAAACTTGTGGATGTTGGATATGCTGATTGGTTCCGGGCAGACTTTTTCCACAAGTCGGACTTAACCTCGTGTCTTAGCATGTCACGTGTTTATGCACTTAGACCCCTCATATTAGATTCACCACTTGTGATCGTTGGATATGTCGGTCGGTTCCGAGCAGACTTCCATCACAAGTGTAATCTAACCTCGTGTCTAAGCACGGTTACAGTTTTTGATTACTGTAATTGTAGGCATTTCCAATATTAACCGATTATTCTTATGGCGTTATAGGTTTTCGTGCCCCTTTCCCAAGTCATGTACATAATGAATCGTATGACCCAGATTAAGGTCTTTAATCAAAGTTTGGTTTATGCCCCAAATCCATATTCATGTATTACCTTCAAGTTATGCCCAATTTCCCAATATAAGTTATGCCCCAAATTTAACGTTTTCCCCTCATTCCCAATTTTACGCGTTCGCATATTTCAGTGGCATGACTAGGCTCGAAGGTAGTCTGGCTATAAAAATTAAAAGGGAAAAGAAGAAGAGAACAAGACAGAAATAATCACACTAACAGGATTGACATATGATGGTAAAATAGGCATAGTAATTAATAAATATACAGTGACAAAGTTGGGCATAATGATAATATAGGCATATAGGAACCGATCTGATGAACATGTGATAGTACAAATGGTACTAACATAATAAGGACATAATAAATAGGCATGATGAGATCTAAACAGTGAATTAAATCTACAAATAATGATAGAACTGACATGATTCAATAGGCATAGGCTTAGATCTAGTTCATTGTCATATCAGAATAACTTAGATACATAGGTTATAACAGATCTGATATGATTCAAATAATCACAGGCTTAGATCCAAGTTATAGTCATGTCAAGATTAACTTTTAAGCAGTTCCCATCAGGGGTAATTATGATGTATCTTGCCCCTGCTCCTTGTCCGTTTGATGCCCCATCTATAAACAATTTTCACTTAGCCCTTAGGTCATTTTCCTTGGTTGACTGTTCTATAATAAAGCTTGTGCACTCATTCACAAGATTGCCAGAGCTTGTCTTTTGATCGCTGCTCGAGGTTGAAATTCAATTTCGTATTGGCTAAGCTCAATTCCCCACTTCACCAACATTTCTGATGTTTTCGTCTTAAAGAAGACTTGCCTAAGTTGTAAATTAATTAAAATCTTAATGGGATGTGCTTGGAAATAGCCCTTGAGCTTTCATGCTATGAGTATTAGGCAATATGCTAATTTTTCCATTATGGGGTATTGGGTTTCTACATCCTTTAACCTTCTGCTAATATAGTAAATTGGGTTTTGAGTTCCATTACTTTCGCTTATCAGGACTAGCTTACAACATATTCTGAAATGACCATATATAGTTATAGATCTTCCCCTTTCCCAAGACTAGATACAACCGGGGGTTTCCCCATGTAATCTTTCTATTCTAGAAAGGCCTTTCTACATTCTTCATTCCATTCGACGTTTTTCTTTTTCTTTATAATATCAAAGAAATGGACGCATTTGTCAGTGGCTTTGGAAATGAACCTATTGAGGACTGCTACTTTTTCGTTTAAGCTCATGATTTTTTGCTAGTTTTGGGTTATTCCATGTCCTTTATGGCTTGGATCTAGTCAGGGCTAGCCTCGATACGATGGTCACTTATCATATATCCTAGGAATACTCCGTGCAAGACCCCAAAAAAACACTTTTGTATGTTTAGCTTCATTTGGTAACGTCTCAAGATGTTGAACATTTCCTCTAGGTTCTTTAGGTGGTTCTCTACTTTGACGAACTTCACTACCATATCATCTACGTATACTTCCATGTTAAGCCCTATTTTCTCTTGGAACATTCTGTTAACCAACCTTTGGTATGTTGCTCTGGTATTTTTCAATCCAAGGGAATTACTTTATAGCAAAATGTCGCCCAATCAGTGATAAAGCTCGTATGCTCCTCATTGAGTTTATGCACTGGAATCTGATTATACCCTGAGTCAGCATCCATAAGGGATATTATCTTATGACCACTTATTGTATCAAGCAACTGGTCTATCCGCGGAAGGGGATAGCAATCATTTGGGCATGCCTTATTTATGTTTGTAAAGTCAATGCAAATTCTCTATTTCCCGTTAGACTTCTTCACCAGCACAAGGTTGGATAGCCATTGGGATAAAAAACTTCTCGGATGAACCTGTTTGTTTCTAACCTTTTGACTTCCTGTTTTAGAGCCTTCGATCGATCTCTATTGTATTTTGTTTCCTTTTGTCGAACTGGGATTACAAAGGGGTTGATGTTGATAGAGGGGCTAATTCCAACCATGTCCAAATAATTCCAAGCAAACACATCCTTATTGATCTACAAAAAATGAACTAGGGTACTCCTCAAGGGTTCTATCAACCTTTTCCCTATATTGATAGCTTTCGTTTCTTCCATTGGATCAATGCTTACATCTTCCAAATCATTTATTGGTTTTATCCTTTTAGTGTCCCCTCGAGAATCCAAATTTGTCACGATTTCCTCTTCCTCTGCCAAATTTATGTCATCGACCCTCTTCCTTTTCCATTTCAAGGAAGTGTACCTATCATTTGTACATTTGTCAGTTTTAGTGATTTTTATTTTAGCTTCGAATGTTGGATGTAAGAATCCATTATCCGAAGGTTTAAAAATAGTAGAGGAGTCAAAGTACAAAGAATACTCTTTTTTGTATTAGTCAATCGTTACGAAATACAATTCGCGAGAACTAAATTTTTCCCCTATGATGGTACCCCATCCCTGTTTTGTTAAGAATTTCAACAATGGGTATTTGGAGGGGACAAATGCATCCATTTCCCCTAGAGCGGGTCCTCCGAAGAAGATATTGTAGTAAGATGGTTAGTCAATCATGACGAAATAAGTTTCAAAGGGTTCAGTGGAGCGGAGACAACCTAACTTGGAATAGGAGGTTGATTTGTCCCATGGGAGTTGATCCCTTGTTGTTGAGGCCAAAGACTGGATCATTACTTGGTTCTAACTTTTCCTTGGAGCTTCCCATTTGGTCAAAAGCATGTTTAAATTTGACATTGACTGCACTTCTAGTATCAACAAGGATCTTGGCAACAACAGAGAGCCTAATCTAAGCTGTTATCACGAGAGGGTCATTGTGCGGATGACAGACCCCTTTCTTCATCTCTTCCGGAGAAATCACCATGTTGTGCGTCTTGAGAGTGTAACAGGCATTCTTCAATAATGGTTCCTCTCAAATGGAGAATATATGTTCGCGAGCCTCCTTTAGGTATCGATTCCTGGCCATTGGGCAATTTCCAGTAGGTTGTGGCCCACCATGGATCACGTTGATTCAGTTTATTTGTGGACCCAAGTCAAGATAACCTTCCTTCCTAGTGGCTTCTATTGCGTTGGCTGAAACCTTCTGTTATCCATTCGTATGCTGGGCGGATGTAGATATGTTCAAAACAAACTCTTTCAGATGTCCTGTAACACCCCACCTCCGCTAGGGTCACTCTTTCGGGGGCACTAGCTTCTGGGGGGCGTTAGAACTGGGTAAGCATGCATAATGATATATCAAGGCAGAACAAGAACATAAATGTATATATGTAAAACAGAGTAAGTGAGAATAAAACAGCGGAATATCTCAAACCATCTCAAAACAAGTCTAGTACATCATAAAGTCATCTGCCAAAATAAACATGTCTAGTACATCATAAACAGAAATACTGAAATACATAGTGCTATCCCCAAAATAAAGATGATAAACCATAGCGAGCTCAATGTCCAGACATACATGAGCTATCCAGCAAACAAGCAAGCGATCCAAGCTAAGCACCACTATTCCCTCCCTGAGAACCTGGGGGGGGGGGGGGAACGGAAGAAAAGAAGCGAAAGAAAACAGGTCAGTCAAAAAGACTGGTAAGCCCTACTACGATCAGTCTATAAACTAATAAAGTTAACATCATGATGGAAACTGAGATGAACATACTGGCAATAGATAAAGGTGTCATCACATAAAGAAGATTAAGCTTTGCACCACAGTGTACTAGCAAACTAACATAACAGGTATTGATCCCTCAGCCCAAACCTTGGCCCAATAGCATGAGGTGACCTTAATACAAGGTCCAGCCCAACGGTCTAGTCGATTGGCTCCCTATAAACCTAACACGTCAAGTGTTGGTGTCCATACGGCCCACATATGGTTGTAGTCAGACTGTGCTGGGTCCACCTTCGGGTGTATCAAGCCCTCGGGTGTCAACCCCAGACACCTAAGCAATAATGCACAGTCTAAACCTACTGGTACCCGTGCCTCGAGTTTGTCCAACACCGGACTACGTGCACGTCCGTAGCCCGCCTGGACCTGCACCGCTGTACCACTCAGCCGTCGCTTTGGTCGCTTACATCAGTCCAGTAATCGTGCCCCGCCCTAGCCTAGCCTCTAGGGTTGTGAATGATACCAAACTGGGATTACTGCTGGAACAGACCACGTTGCTAGGGTTTTCTAAGAGGGTTAAGTGTGGTTTAACCCCTCACTAATCATGGATTAAATTAGTTAAGTGTAACCAACAGTTCACCACTTAACCCCATTTAATCCCTCGTATCCCCAAAATTGGTTAAGTATTAGTGGGCCATGACTTAACCCTAATCATGAGTCATTAATTAATTTAATTGTGCCTTAACCTCTCACATTAGACTTTGTTGCGGTTACTAGTTAAGCCGGGCGGGTCCGGGTAGCTTTACACCACAACTTGGTCTAACCTCGGGTCCAAGGTACACATGACCAACTTCTCACATTGGGTCCTATTGTTTGTAGCAACTAGTTAAGCCGGTCGGTTCCGGGTAGGTTTATGCTACAAACTCAACCCAACCTCGAGTTGGCCACACTTATGTTTTCTAAGTGTCATGTCCACTTTATTTTCAAAACATAATTACAAGTTTAACAAATATTTGGGTAGACCTAACTTAATAGGTAAATTCCCAAGGGGTAGACCTAACTTAATTGGTAAATTCCCAATCTCATATTTTCATGTATTTTAAGTTTTACCCCAAACCCCCCCCCCCCCCCAACGTCATTCTATCGCTTACATATTCGTTATAACGCATAAAGGATAGAAAGAGGGAACTTGGAACAACATACATGATGAATCTTACATATCATAATAAACATGCATAATATGTTGGACTTGCATAACATAGCATAGTGAACTTGCATAAACATGCATAACTTGTTAAACTTGCAAATCATGACATAGTGAACTTGCATGAACATGCATAACTTATCAAACATGTGTAACATGGCATAGTGAAATCGCATAAGCATGCATAACTTATTAAACATGTGTACATGGCATAGTGAACTTGCATAAACATGCATAACTCAATAAACTGGCAAATCATGGCATAGTGAACTTGCATAAACATGCATAACTTGTTAAACTTGCAAATCATGGCTTAGTGAACTTGCATAAACATGCATGACTCAATAATCTTGCATAAATCCCAACTTGCATCACATATTAACTTTAGAGTTTCTAAAATGAAGGTAAGAGGGCTTACAAATATTATGAAGACACAAATCTACAAGTAAAGATTGAGAAGCCCTTTATGCAAGCATATAAAAACCCAAAACAAAGCTCCAATAAGAAAACTCTTAACAAAAATCCCAAAAACTCTAGCTTAACCAATAAAGCTTGCAACTTGATGATGTATGCAAGCTAATGATCATTCATACAACTTAGAAATGCTTGTATGAACATCAAAATCTTCATAGGAATGATTTTTGAAGAGGATGGAGGCTAGGGTTTTTAAGTGGAGGCCATTTGAGAAATCAATTTGACATAGTTTGGTTGCTAGAATGAATAATGGGGTTTTAGGGTAGGATTAGGGTCTTATTTATAGAAGATTAAAGTGTTTTTAGCCCTAGGATTAACCCTAGGTTAGTTTAGGTCCATCAGATTTCGGAAGTCCCCAGAACTAAGCCACACAACCAAGCCCAAATCAAAAATGGTGCGCCAGGCAAAACTGCCCGGCCACCCCGTGTCGACAGGGCTGTCGACAGGGCAGTCGACACCCTAAGACCCCTGTCGACATGCCTGTCGACATGAGGGTCTTGGCGGGAGTTTTCCCCGCCTGACGCCAGTTAGCCCTAATCCTTGTTTTTGAACTTAAAATTTAAATCTGTTTTTAATATGGAAATTCTTGAAAACTTCAATGGGCCTTAACTGGGTCATACGAACGTAATGGCATAGCCCGTTTCCCTTGATTCAGATTTTTAAATTAAGTTCTGCCTCAATTTATATTATAACAGGTTATTGAAAATACGGGTTGTTACATTCTCCCCTCCTTAAAGGATTTCGTCCCCGAAATCTTCAAGTTAGGAAGAACGTATCCTACCATCCAATCATCCATCTACTCAAAGCATCATCCACGAGCAATCATTGTCCTTAAAAGATTCTAAATGCTGTATGAACATATGCAAAAGTGTGTGTGTATGTACTTTTCTAATGCAAAGATCAATGCAAAATATGTTAGTGAAATGTATCCATATGTATGCAAATCCCTAACATAATGTATAATATCTACATGCGTGCTCAATCATACATCCATATGCAACATCCATGTGATTGCATACAAATTTCATCCAAGAATAAGCATAAACACTCATGCACATGCAATATGAGGAGTGTGTGAGCCGATCTAGTGCCTAATGTGTATCATGCATCCACGAGTAACCACTTGCAAACACTTGCAACCACTTGCAACCATCAAACATAACATGTCTCAAACACATGTTTCATCCAAAGGGTTTCTACCTAAAGCTCTCATGACAAGATTAGCACGATAACTAGATAAACATGGATAGCAAAGAGAAAGATATGCTAACAAAGGAAAGAGATTGAGAGTGTACCCTCAAAAAGGAATGGATAAAGCCCACGCATCTTCTCCTCGGTTTCCCAAGTTGCGTCTTCTTCGGCTTCACCCCATTGAACCTTCACCAACTTGACCTCTCGATTCCTTAGCTTCTTGGTCTCCGTCTCCAAGATACGAATCGGAGCTCTCCTCAAAGTTGCCTCTTTCTCTACTTCCACGTCTTCAAGAATGCTAGGTTCAACCACCACAGCGGACTCATGAAGGCACTTTCGGAGATGCGAGACATGAAAGACATTATGCACTCCGGACAGCTTCTCGGGCAATTGCACTTTATAAGCCATCTTCCCAATTCTCTCTATGATAGGGAAGGGTCCAACAAATCTCGGTGCTAACTTCCCAACAGCTCCAAATCGGACCACATTCCGCAAAGGAGAAACCTTTACGAAAACCATATCCCCAACATCAAACTCCAAATCGGATCTTCGCTTATCAGCATAGGATTTCTGTCGGTCTTGGGCCGCTTTCATTCGTCTCCGAATCAACTCGATCTTCTCGGACGTATCTCTGATCATATCAGGCCCAAGTATGAGCTTCTCTGTAGTCTCCCACCAACATGTAGGCGACTTGCACGGCCTCCCATATAAAGCTTCAAATGGTGCCATCCCTATGCTTGCCTGATAACTGTTATTATATGCAAACTCAACAAGAGGAAGATGGTCTTCCCAAGTACCACCAAAGTCCAGAATACAAAGCTTCAATAGATCCTCGAGTACCCTATTCACCCTTTCGGTTTGGCCGTCCGTCTGTGGGTGATAAGCAGTACTCAGATTCAACCTCGTGCCCATAGCCTCTTGCAAGCTATTCCAGAATTGACTTGTAAAGATTGGGTCACGGTCACTGACAATACTAGAAGGGACTCCATGAAGTCTCACAATCTCACGAAGATATACGGACGCTAGCCAAGATGCGGTCCTCTTGCTCTTTACTGGAATAAAATGAGCACTCTTCGTAAGTCTATCTACAATAACCCAAATGCTCGTATTCCCTTTCCTTGACCTTGGAAGCCCATCAATAAAGTCCATGGAGATACTCTCCCACTTCCAAAGTGGAACATCTAGAGGATGCAATAGCCCACCGGGCTTCCTTGACTCGGCCTTAACTTGCTGGCAAATGATACATCTAGAGACAAACTCTGCCACATCCTTCTTCATCCCAGGCCAAAAGAAAATACGCTTCATATCTTTATACATCTTATCACCGCCTGGATGTATAGTCAACTTAGAGCGATGCGCTTCCTCCAGAACTTTTCTTACTAAATCTTCTACCATGGGAACACATAACCTTCCATCTCTCCTCAGCCAACCCTTGTCATCAACAGAATATCGAGCGAGGTGGCTAGACGTCCCTCCTCGAGTCAGTTTATCCATAATCTCCACTATGTGAGGGTCTTTTCTCTGTGAAGCCCCAACTTGATCTAGAAGGGTAGGCCTGAGCTCAAGAGATGCTAAAGAACCGGTCATCGACTCCATCGCCAAAGAGAAATCAAAGGTTGCCACATACTCTAAATTCTTCATCTCAACGAATAGAGGACTTAGGGTCAACCTTCTTCTACTCAATGCATCAGCCACCACATTCCCCTTGCCAGGGGTATAAGCTATTTCAAAATCATAGGACGCCAAGAATTCCATCCATCTTTGCTGCCTCAGATTCAGATCCTTCTGAGAAAAGAGATACTTCAAAGACTTGTGATCGGTATAAAGCTCAAATCTTTCTCCCAGAAGATAATGGCGCCATGCCTTGAGTGCATATACTATTGCTGCCAACTCTAAGTCATGAGTGGGATAATTCTTCTCATGCACTTTGAGTTGTCTACCGCCAAAGCATATCACTCTGCCTTCTTGCATCAGAACAGCTCCCAACCCCGTGCCACACGCATCGGTGTATACTGTAAATAATTTCCCTCCATCGGGCAAAGCTAGAACGGGTGCTGATGTGAGAGCTCTCTTGAGCTTCTGAAAAGCAAGCTCGCACTCTAAGCTCCAAGCAAAAACTGAATTCTTCTTCGTCAATTTAGTGAGAGGAGCAGAAATCTTCGCGAAGTCCTCGATGAACTTCCGGTAAAAACCCGCAAGACCTAGAAAACTTCTCACCTCGGTTGCATTCCTTGGAGTCTTCCAATCCTGAACTGCAACCACCTTAGCGGGATCCACCGCTAAGCCTTGCTTGGATACGATATGCCCAAGGAATCTAACTTCCCTTCTCTAAAAGTGACACTTGGAGAACTTGGCCTTTAACTGATGCGCTCTAAGCGTATCCATCACCTCTACAAGATGCCTCGCGTGCTCTTCTTCATCCTTGGAGAAGATCAGAATATCATCCACAAAGACCACGACAAACTTGTTCAAGAACTCTCGAAACACCCTACTCATCAAGCCCACGAAATACGCGGGTGCATTCGTCAAACCGAACGGCATAACAAGCCATTCAAAGAATCCATCTGGAGTTCTGAATGCAGTCTTGTCTATACTATCTTCAGCCACTCTGAGCTGATGAAATCCAGTAGCAAGATCAAGCTGAGAGAAAACAGAAGCACCGACAAGCTGGTCAAAGAGATCATCGATCCTCGGTAACGGGTGTCTGTTCTTCTTAGTCAGCTTATTCAACTCTCGATAGTCAACACATAGTCGGAGAGAACCATCCGCCTTGGTAGCAAATACCACAGGCGCTCCCCACTCAGATATACTTCGTCTAATGAAGTTCTTTTCAAGCAACTCTTTCACTTGCTTGCTCAGCTCCCGCCTTTCACGCGGAGCCATGTGCCGAACGGGCAAAGAAACAGGCTTAGCATTATCCACCAGATAAATGCGAAAATCAATCTCTCATTTTGGGGGCAACCCCTTAACTTCTTCAAAAACATCTAGATAATCTCGGACCACCCTTACAGACTGAAGGGCTTCCTCTGACGAGTCGAGAGATTCAAGATAGCACAACATGACGGGATCCTTCGGATTGCATGAAATCTCTAAGGTGTTGCCAAGGCGAGTCACAAGCCTCACAACCCTATGCTCACAATCAAGAATGGCTCCATGTCTAGACAGCCAATCCATGCCCAAAATCAATCCGTATCCCCTGAAACCAAGAACATACGCACTACACAAGAACTCTACACTGAGTATAGAGATCCTCAGATCCTCACATATCATAGATAGATAAGCAGAACCCCCAATGGGATTCGAAACACAAACGGGATCATCCACTAAGCTAGTACTAAGGTGCAAACTATCAACAAGATCAGATGAAATAAAGCTATGTGATGCACCAGAATCAAACAAGGTACGAACTGGAAGATCGGAAACATAAACAAGGTTCTCAACAGAAACACTACCTCGATCGGGAACTGGAGCGGTATTGAGAGCATGAACTTGCCCTCCTAAAGGTCCAGCCTGCCCTTTCTTCTTTGGGCATTCCTTGCTGAAGTGTCCAGTCTCACCACAGGAAAAACATCCACCACTAAGCTTTCTTTTCTTCTTCCTACAATCCTTAGCAAAGTGTCCAGGCACACCACAGTAATTGCACTTTCCCTTGCCTTTGTTGTTGTTCCCCTTCTTGTTCTTGCTCTGATTCCCCTGACTGCTTTGACCACCTTGATTGCCTTTACCTTGAGAATCAGTCTTCTTTACTTGAGTATCACTCGACTTGACCTCTTTCTTTCCATCTCCCTGAAGTAGAGCCATATCGACCAAACTCTCAAAAGTAGCCCCATGCGGAATATGTGACATCGCCAAACCCTGCAGCGGCTCATTCAACCCTCTAGCAAATCGAAGAGCCTTCTTCTCAGGAGTGTTCACCATATCCAAACCAAAACGGGCCAGCTGATTAAACTTGTTCGCATACTCCTTGACAGACATATCACCTTGCTTTAATGCAATGAACTTCTCCATCTGTAAATTCGCCTCAGCAGAAGATAGAAACTTGGCCACAAATCTAGCCCTCAAATCGGCCCAAGTCTCGACGGGCCTCGTCCCATTGGTGACCTCCCACCAATAGGCTGCTTCGTCCTTCAAAAGCCATACTGTCAATAAGATCTTCCTCTCGTCATCAATCCTAAAGATAGCAAACAAGTCCTCGGTGTCTTTCAGCCAATTCCTAGCTTCAACAAAAGATTCCGTGCCTAGGAAATTCTTGCCTCCCATCGCCTTGAAGTCTTTACAAACCTTCGTGAACTCAACCTGAGGATGCTGAGGGGGAGGAGGAGGAAGAGGAGCCTCAACAACAGGAGGAGGAGGAACATTAGCAACGAGAGGAGGAATATTAACTACTGGAGGAGGAGGAACAGGAACCACCGGAGGAGGGACATTAGGGGGAGGATTCTCAACTACAAGAGGAGGAGTGGGAGTAGGGTTTGCGGGGCCGGCTGCCGCCCTAGCTTCTAGAAGTCTCCTATACCAGAGTGGTACATTTACTCCATCCGGGATGGCAAGATTCTCAGCCATACTGAAACGAAAGATAAGATAAGATTAGGTCAAGGGAACGAAGGATAACGCTAATGGCTTTTTGGGGAATAGCCTTTTAAAATACTAGACTTTTCTTTGGAAAATACTTTATACTTGTTTTGAAAATAGTTTTTCAAAAGTCCTTAAAAAAAACTTCTTGTTCTTTCTCGTAAACCATAGGCTCTGATACCAAATTTGTAACACCCCACCTCCGCTAGGGTCACTCTTTCGGGGGCACTAGCTTCTGGGGGGCGTTAGAACTGGGTAAGCATGCATAATGATATATCAAGGCAGAACAAGAACATAAATGTATATATATAAAACAGAGTAAGTGAGAATAAAACAGCGGAATATCTCAAACCATCTCAAAACAAGTCTAGTACATCATAAAGTCATCTGCCAAAATAAACATGTCTAGTACATCATAAACAGAAATACTGAAATACATAGTGCTATCCCCAAAATAAAGATGATAAACCATAGCGAGCTCAATGTCCAGACATACATGAGCTATCCAGCAAACAAGCAAGCGATCCAAGCTAAGCACCACTATTCCCTCCCTGAGAACCTTGGGGGGGGGGAACGGAAGAAAAGAAGCGAAAGAAAACAGGTCAGTCAAAAAGACTGGTAAGCCCTACTACGATCAGTCTATAAACTAATAAAGTTAACATCATGATGGAAACTGAGATGAACATACTGGCAATAGATAAAGGTGTCATCACATAAAGAAGATTAAGCTTTGCACCACAGTGTACTAGCAAACTAACATAACAGGTATTGATCCCTCAGCCCAAACCTTGGCCCAATAGCATGAGGTGACCTTAATACAAGGTCCAGCCCAACGGTCTAGTCGATTGGCTCCCTATAAACCTAACACGTCAAGTGTTGGTGTCCATACGGCCCACATATGGTTGTAGTCAGACTGTGCTGGGTCCACCTTCGGGTGTATCAAGCCCTCGGGTGTCAACCCCAGACACCTAAGCAATAATGCACAGTCTAAACCTACTGGTACCCGTGCCTCGAGTTTTTCCAACACCGGACTACGTGCACGTCCGTAGCCCGCCTGGACCCGCACCGCTGTACCACTCAGTCGTCGCTTTGGTCGCTTACATCAGTCCAGTAATCGTGCCCCGCCCTAGCCTAGCCTCTAGGGTTGTGAATGATACCAAACTTGGATTACTGCTGGAACAGGCCACGTTGCTAGGGTTTTCTAAGAGGGTTAAGTGTGGTTTAACCCCTCACTAATCATGGATTAAATTAGTTAAGTTTAACCAACAGTTCACCACTTAACCCCATTTAATCCCTCGTATCCCCAAAATTGGTTAAGTATTAGTGGGCCATGACTTAACCCTAATCATGAGGCATTAATTAATTTAATTGTGCCTTAACCTCTCACATTAGACTTTGTTGCGGTTACTAGTTAAGCCGGGCGGGTCCGGGTAGCTTTACACCACAACTTGGTCTAACCTCGGGTCCAAGGTACACATGACCAACTTCTCACATTGGGTCCTATTGTTTGTAGCAACTAGTTAAGCCGGTCGGTTCCGGGTAGGTTTATGCTACAAACTCAACCCAACCTCGAGTTGGCCACACTTATGTTTTCTAAGTGTCATGTCCACTTTATTTTGAAAACATAATTACAAGTTTAACAAATACTTGGGTAGACCTAACTTAATAGGTAAATTCCCAAGGGGTAGACCTAACTTAATAGGTAAATTCCCAATCTCATATTTTCATGTATTTTAAGTTTTACCCCAAACCCCCCCCCCCCCCCCCAACGTCATTCTATCGCTTACATATTCGTTATAACGCATAAAGGATAGAAAGAGGGAACTTGGCACAACATACATGATGAATCTTACATATCATAATAAACATGCATAATATGTTGGACTTGCATAACTTAGCATAGTGAACTTGCATAAACATGCATAACTTGTTAAACTTGCAAATCATGACATAGTGAACTTGCATGAACATGCATAACTTATCAAACATGTGTAACATGGCATAGTGAACTCGCATAAGCATGCATAACTTATTAAACATGTGTACATGGCATAGTGAACTTGCATAAACATGCATAACTCAATAAACTTGCAAATCATGGCATAGTGAACTTGCATAAACATGCATAACTTGTTAAACTTGCAAATCATGGCTTAGTGAACTTGCATAAACATGCATAACTCAATAATCTTGCATAAATCCCAACTTGCATCACATATTAACTTTAGAGTTTCTAAAAGGAAGGTAAGAGGGCTTACAAATATTATGAAGACACAAATCTACAAGTAAAGATTGAGAAGCCCTTTATGCAAGCATATAAAAACCCAAAACAAAGCTCCAATAAGAAAACTCTTAACAAAAATCCCAAAAACTCTAGCTTAACCAATAAAGCTTGCAACTTGATGATGTATGCAAGCTAATGATCATTCATACAACTTAGAAATGCTTGTATGAACATCAAAATCTTCATAGGAATGATTTTTGAAGAGGATGGAGGCTAGGGTTTTTAAGTGGAGGCCATTTGAGAAATCAATTTGACATAGTTTGGTTGCTAGAATGAATAATGGGGTTTTAGGGTAGGATTAGGGTCTTATTTATAGAAGATTAAAGTGTTTTTAGCCCTAGGATTAACCCTAGGTTAGTTTAGGTCCATCAGATTTCGGAAGTCTCCAGAACTAAGCCACACAACCAAGCCCAAATCAAAAATGGTGCGCCAGGCAAAACTGCCCGGCCACCCCGTGTCGACAGGGCTGTCGACAGGGCAGTCGACACCCTAAGACCCCTGTCGACATGCCTGTCGACATGAGGGTCTTGGCGGGAGTTTTCCCCGCCTGACGCCAGTTAACCCTAATCCTTGTTTTTGAACTTAAAATTTAAATCTGTTTTTAATATGGAAATTCTTGAAAACTTCAATGGGCCTTAACTGGGTCATACGGACTCCGATTTTCGAAAACTCGGACTCTATTTCGCGTATTTTTCCGAGACGAACGTAATGGCATAGCCCGTTTCCCTTGATTCAGATTTTTAAATTAAGTTCTGCCTCAATTTATATTATAACAGGTTATTGAAAATACGGGTTGTTACATGTCCCTCTCGGATAAGCTTCTGAATGAATAATCTGGTCCAAAACCTTACACTCGTCGGGCTTATATCCGTATGTTTTGTGATACTCACAATATTTTCCGCCGACATGAGGTTTAGGGTAATTCTCGGCTTTGAATGAGATGGGAAGTTATCGAATATTTCTTTTGCCATAGCAAACACAAAGGAGATGGGCTTGCTCGAAGCAGCCAAGTTGTTATTAGAATCCTCCCATCTTGGCCTTTTCTGATTTGCATCTTCACCAAACCTTCCACTTTGGGGCTTTCGTCCGAAGCCCGGCTTTCCTCCATCCCCTCGAGGTCCGAACTTCTTCTTTGTAAAGTACAAATCATCCATACAGATGAATTTGTCAGCTTGGAAGTGGAAGTCTTGTAAGTCTTTACAACCATTAATATATAGTTCTTTCCAGAAGGGGGTATTCTCAGTCAACTTGGAATGCACAATAATTAACTTGTCACGACCAATCATATCTTTGGCCTTTAAATGCTTATATTTTGAACCTTTTCAAGTAATCTCCTAGGGACTCCCCCGACCTCTTCTTGATGTTAGCAATAAATGTGTAGTCAACTATCAGATCCTTGCAGATGCAAAATTGTGCGGAAGATTCATAGGCAAACTGTTACCAAGAGTAGATGGTGTTCTCTCTGTATTGACGATACCATCTGGCTGTTGCTCCCTGGATGGTCACTGGGAAAAGACGGCATCTTACAGCCCTCGAAGTATTATAAAAATCCATTTGTCCATTGAAAGCCATTAGATGTTTAGAATCAGTAGTTCCGAGATACTTTATAGTGGGAACCTTCACCCTAGATGGTATTATAGTGTTCATGATCTCATCGTTGAAAGGGGCTACTCTTTCATTATCATTAACCTTATCATCCTAGATTCTCTTCCCTTAGCTTTCCAATAGGTCCTTGAAGTTTTCTCTAGAGATGTCTTGGAGATAAGCCTCTGTGTTGTCATAGTTCATCCTTTTAGGATCATAGCCTTTAGAAGTGGAACTTCTAGATTTCTCCTGCTCACATTGATTTCCTTGATGTTCGATCCCTATTAAAAGGGATCTTTTCTTCTTAGAGGATGCTGCTTTGAGCTTTTCTTTTGCTTCAAAGTGCTGGATGGGAGTCTTTACCTTTGGAGTCTCATTCACCTCTCTTTTGCTAGACTTAGGGAGCCTTGAAGATTTTTGCGATTGAGTAGCGTTCATTTGAGCTTTCAGTTCTTGGACATGTTTCTTCAAAGTCATGATTTTAGCAGCATATTCCTCTATGGCATTTGGGTTTGGTGGTTGCATTGGGTAGGAAGTTTCTCCCTCTTCATTATTATTTAGATTGAACGTCGGATCCACGCTTCTTGCAATGGTTGCGTTAGGAGTTGGTTCCTTATTTCGACCATCCAATCGTTTTGATTTCATCTTACCCTGCCACGGAGCAATAAGTTTACCAAATTAAATTTTATAGGATAAATATAAAGTCGGAGGTTCGAGCCCTCCTTCTAGCGCCAAAATGTTGACGATATTTTTCATCAACACCCAAACTAGGATGAATAATGCATATGCCAAAAATTTGATGCAAGGGTGATCTAAAGGTTATTGGAATGCAGCCTTGAATCAATGCTCTTTAACTAGTTCCACCATTTCCTAGGCAACCAGACTTTAAGCCCGAAGATTAGGTACTCTAACCTCGAAGGGTGAGTATCACGCTTACAAGGCTACGAAGTCAATGACAACCTTGAAGAAAGGTTTTACGTGTTGAATAAGACCGAAACTATAGGCCATATTCACTTTTCCCCAAGATAAATTAATATACATTGTGCTAAAAGAAAACAAGCTAATACCTCACAATGCTCAGGTATTTTCATGCTATAGCACTTATCGACTTACATGATACTTCTGCATCAAACTGGCCCAGAGAGGCCTTGGTTGTGTTAGTTATCAATTCACAAGCTTGCAGCAAGCCCTTTTCCGAGGTTGTGTTGCATTAGGCTTACTATGAGAGAATTAAGTCGCATAAGGGCCACTCGAAAGGGGAAAAGCCTTGGTTTAATCCAGGACCTTCCCTCCAACGAAAGAACCGTGATTAACTCTACCATAAGAAAGGTTAATGTTAACTGCCTATCTTATCATTATAAACACAACATGATTATCAAATTAAGAAATGCTTATGTCCCGGACTTCTCCTTTTTATTAATTGTGGATATATTACAAGAGTTGTAGACATCCCCAATCCGATCTGGAAATTAGGGTTTGCTCCTGAGAGAAAGAGAAAAGATTAAGCAATGAAAATTCAGTCCTGAAAATGAGACCTCTGAGGTCTTATTTATAGACAAGTTGGAGCCCCTTCTGTTATTGGACTAGCAAAGGCCCTACCAACTGATTTTCCTTTTGGTTTCAGAAGTTTTGGCTCTCGGCCGCTTTTCCTTTTGGTTTCGAAGGCTTCAGGGTGTCGGCCTTTGATATACACGTAAATGTGTATATTTTATCCGCATATTTATCTTATTTTATCTTTTGAATAATTGATATTGTGTATTTATAGCTGTGTTTTCAGATTATTGACAAGAATCATGGTTTAGAGCATTTGATGAATAAAGCATGAAGAATTTGCTGAAAAAGAGTGAAGTTAAAATTACTAAAGCTTGAAGAGTTTAAAGCTTGAAGAACGGTTGCAAATAGAGTTCAGTTGGGTAGATTTGGCTCACTAAAGACTCATATTGTGTTCACATTAGCTCCTTTGCAAGGCTTCTCATTCATGCACTGCACGCGTTCACACTGGCTCACTTACAAGGCCTCTTACTCTACAACCCTGTTCACACTGGCTTATGTGTTATTTGGGCTAAATCTTTAGTCCCACATTGTGTAACTAGCCTAGTTGTCTTTGTCATATCAGCTATAAATACCTTGTATCTCATTCATGTAAAAACACACTTAGTTTTATTCTGTAATCCTCTGCTTGGAATAAAACTCTTCTCCTTCTCTTCTCTGTTGTTATTTTATTTTATTTATGTTTATGTTATTTATTTTCTTTTCCTCATTTTCTTTAGCTATGTCTAGCTAATCCCCTTTGATTAGGGGGTGATGACGCTAATAGATATGATTCGATATGAATCACATAGCCAAAGGATGAGGAATTCATGTATATAGATCTAGATCTGAACCAAGGGTTAGATCTGAACCTTAATATCCTGTGTCGTTTAAGAGCTATGCTCCTTCACAGGGTATATTCGTGTTCGGTCTAACAATTATCAGATTTAGATCTAATTTTAGGGTTTTAGAAATTAATTAGTGAATCTGTCCTGATAGTCTATGGTTGTAGAGCTGAGCTCCTGCATAGGCAATGCTTGTCGTTTTTTACATATTTGTTTCTAAAAACCTATTATCGTTGATTCATGTTTGTGACAGAAACATGTATTAGATCTGGTTAATCTTTTGGCTATTGATGATTATGAATCTGATCTATGTCATTATCCCCTAATTGCTTTCACTTATTGTTAAAGCTCTCTTTTATTTAATTTCTGCTATTTTCTTTGTTTTCAACCAATCAAAATCTTGGAATAACTTGATTGGATTTATTAATAAAATAATTTGGTCCCAGAGTTCGACACCCTCTACAACGATCCTTGTTGTTTAGGAAAGCCGAACGGATTTTACAGTTGTTTACAATTGTATAATTTGTTCGCAAACAAATTTTGGCGCCGTTGCCGGGGACCAAAATAATTTTTATTTTTAAATCCTTCGGGTTATATTTTTATTTTTTTTGTTTTATTTTATTTTTATTTTACTCCCTTTATTTTTCCTTTATTTAAAAAAAAACAAAATATTTTTATTTTCCTTGTGTTTAGTTTCATATATAGAGAAAATTCTTAATTGGTATGATTTGGTATTATTCTGTGATCCCGTAATCTACCAAATAAGAGAAAAAATATTCTTGTCAGATTTTGTTTTAAATTTCTTTCCTTATCTCTTATTGATTTCTTTCCAAGTTTCAAAAAAAAAAAGAAGAAGAAGAGAATTTCTTTTCGAATTTGTTTCCCTTTTACAATCTTCATAAAAAAAACATATTTTCTTATTGCAAATTTGTTTTTCTGCCTTGCAAATATTTTTCCCCATTTTCTCTCCTGTTTGACTCTCCCTCGCCAAAATCCTCTTCTCAAAAATCCATAACCAAATCCAAAATTCCACGTTCAAGTTTCACCGTTCACCATCTTACCACACCCTCAAGTTCAAACAATTCTTCCTGCATATTCAACAGTTTTTTTTGTCAACACCGCATTCACCACATTCCCATCGTCAACTTCAACTTCGAACCCACCTCAAACCGGCCCCCATCCTCACGACTGCAGTTTAACTCATTTGAGCAAACTTCCCTCCCACAACCTCATCTGTCTTAACGATCAACCCATCATCTGGACACCAACTGAAATCCGAAACCACCCCTTTCCTTTCTACGTAAACTTCAGTTCATCACCACATTACAATTCTCCGCCCTAATCATCACGAATCTACCAAGCAACAGCACCTCCTAATTCATGTTGTCACCAAAACAGTGTACACCACTGTACAGACCCTCTCAAACGTCCATCCTCAGCATTCACCGGTCCTCCGCTCATTAACTCCCCCTCCTACCATTCAATACACCAGTATCATAACCCTTCAAACCGTAAAAGAAACTCGCCTTATTTCAAATACCACAATACCCAGATCCGCCTTTTACATCCTTCAACAGCATCCTACGCATAACCGGTCAACACTCAAGAAACTGCCATCGCGATTCATCAACTCACAACATTCACCCCATCAAAGCCAGTCCGTCAACCGCACTTTAAAAACTGCCACCCGAATTCAAACTCCAACGTTCTCTGACAATTCACGAAGAGCTAGCAAGTCTACAACCCCCAACCTTCTCAACTTCTCCACCAACCCGCAAAGCCATCACATCCTCTACCAAGTTCAACATCTCCCTTCACAACCATTCAAACTCCTTCAAACCCAAAACTGTCATTCATCAACCCTCTTCAGATACCAATCGCCCCTCCTCAACTCGCACAAAATCCAAATTCGCTGATTCAATACCCACCTGTTCGCAAACTACCCGATCGTAATTCCCAAATTCTCTAAACAGATCGCAAGATACCCGAATCACCCAAATCGATTTTGAATAAAAAAAAAGACGAAAAATTGCTGCTGATTTGTTTCCACATTTCTATATTTTTTGGGGAAATCTATCGGGTTTTCTTTTGGTAGGAGATAGCAAAGATTGGTGGATTTATATTATGATATGAGTGCTGAGTTTGGTTCAGTTTTTTTTTTTTTTTTTTTTGAGTTGTGTCCATTCAAACGTCGAGCCTAGTTGCTTGAGTTGGGTCAGTTTTTGTTCTTTAGTTTTTTTTTGTTTCTTTTCTTTTTACTGCTTTTCTTTTGTAAAAAAAAATCTTCTTTCCTTTTGTTTAATTTGGCTTAGTTTAGTTTGATTTTTATTTATTTTCATTTTTTCTCTCAATTTCCTTTTAATTTCATTTTTTGCTTCATTTTGATTTTCTCTTCAAGAAAAAAAAAAGGGCGAAATTTTTCAAAAGCAGGTACAGTCAAGCAATTTATAGGAGGCGACAACAATAAAATAACAGCGGACTATTCAGGGTTCGAGCGGTTGCACACCAAGTGGGGTGTAAACGCGCTAGCGTGACTCAACTGCACTGGACGGACTGCCGATCAAGGTGAGTATTTTCTATCTCTACAGGGACCGCTGCTGCAAATAAAAAAAAAATATATAGACATTGCTTGTAAAACTCTTCTGCAGGGCATCGGCTTGCTTGTAAAAGAAAAAAAATCTGTTTTTTTTTTTTTTTTATTTATCTCTGCAATTGACTGTTCTGAGACTGTTCATTCTGTGACTGATTAAAAAAAAAATCCGCATTCATTGTAGTTTTGTTTTTACTTTCTAAGGACTTCATTATATTTTGACAATTTGGTTTAGTTCAAACGGATTATTTCTCGGTGTCTAGACTACGGCAGAGTAATAACTGTTTATAAATATTACGGTGATTCGTAAATATTATATCGGTTGTTCCTCTGAAGGTACTTAAACCTTCGGCTGCATTGCTAGGGTGATTCCTGGTGCACCGATAACTCATGTCCGTTAACTGGCTGAGAAGTCTTTTGTTGAAATAAATCAAACCGTCATTATATAATTCTAGAAATTGTAAATTGCATTAGGTTCATTTAAAAAAAAATCCTTTTGTGTTTAATTCTTTTTCTCTAAAAAAAATTCAAAATAATTCTCGTTTTGTAAAAAAAAAAAAAAAAAAAAAAATTTCGCTCAAATTTGTTTTTTCTCGTCTTCCCTTATTCTTTTCGCTAGTGCATGCGTCATTGGACTCATGATCCTTCAAACAATCATTTAGTTCGAACAAACATTTCTTTAACCATGGCCGAAGAAAATCCCCCTCGATCTCTTATGGATAGATACTTCCCCGATCGGGTTTCTATTCCTTCTTGCATCATATTGCCCGCCCCAACGGGTAACCACTTTGAAATTCATTCGAATCACATAAATACTCTTCCAAAGTTCGGCAATTTAGAATGTGATGATCCTTATATCTTCTTGAACGAATTTGAACAAGTTTGTGCAACCATGAAATTTCAACAATTAAGTGACGATGGAATCAAACTTTGGCTAATTCCATTTGCACTTACCGATTATGCTGAGAAATGGTTGTATAGCTTGCCTTCAAATACGATTGGAACTTGGGGTGAATTTGTGAACATTTTTCTAAAGAAATTTTACCCTCTGGAAAAAACATCCAAAATTCGAAACGAAATCGTCAATTTTCGTCAATTTGGGGGTGAATCCTTTGCAAAATATTTTGAAAGATTTAAAGAGCTTCTAGTCAAATGTCCACATCACAATTTCGAAAAATGGACTCTTTGTCAAATTTTATACGATGGACTTGAAAATAACTCTCGAACCATGCTCGAATAAATGTGCCAAGGAAATTTTCTAGCCCAAGATCACAATGCCGCTTGGCAATTTCTCGAAAATTTGGCCGAAAAATCAGCTCAATGGGAAAGATCTAACGAGAAATCGATTTATTCCCGATCTAACGCTCATTCGGTAGGATCATCAGTAGCCTTAGAAGCAAAACTAGACGCAATGATATCCAGATTCGATAATGTCCTTTCATCAACACAAATAAATCAAGCTCAAGTGTCTCAGACCTCATGTTACAAATGTAACGATCCTAACCACATAGCCGATCAATTCCCACATTCATTGGAACAACTCAATGCATTTAACAAAGCTAGGAACGACCCATTCTCCCCAACATACAATCCTGGTTGGAGAAACCATCCTAACTTCTCTTGGACCCAAAACAATGCAAATTCGAATGCGGTTCGACCACCTTTTCAGTCATTTTCGAATAATCCTTCGAAACCTCCCTTTCAACAAACTCAATTCCAACATCCTGCGCCACCTTTTCAAAACCAAGCACAACAATCTTTTGTTCCCCAAGACGATAAACGATTGACATCACTGGAGAAAACTCTCAAAGAATTAACTAAAGCGACGACTCAAAATCTCCAATCAAATACCAATCTTTAAAATTTATTGACTTCGCACATGCAAAACACGAGTCAATCGATTGCTAAACTTGAAATGCAAATGAGTCGGTTAGCCACTTCAGTGAGCGAACCGGAAAGAGGCACTTTCCCGAGTCAACCCATTCCAAACCCCAACCGTCAAAATCCTAACTCCAACCAAATTCACATCATTCAAGATTCAAACGTGAGTCACTTGAATGTGGTCACGACTCTTAGATCCGGCAAAAAGATTGACAACCATGTGGTCAACCCAAATGCTTTACCGGACGATCTTCCAAACCCAACCGAAAATTCGACCAACTCAGATCAAAACATTGAGCCAATTTCTGACAAGGACCATCCTCAAACTCAAGTAGCCCAACCTACTGAGTTATCTGCTCCATTTCCTCATAGACTCCGACCTAGGAAAAAGATGGACCAAATAGAAAAGATCCTAGAAATATTTAAGCAAGTTAAAGTGAACATTCCTCTTTTAGATATTATACAACAAGTTCCACAATACGAAAAATTTCTAAAAGATATGTGCACTCAAAAACGTCATACACATGTACCTAAGAAAGTGTTTCTAGCGGCAACTCTAAGCGAAGTCTTGTCCCAATCGATGCCAGTGAAATACAAAGATCCTGGCTGCCCCACAATATCATGTACTATTGGGGACAAGAAAATCGATAGATGCCTGCTAAACTTAGGTGCTAGTGTTAACTTGCTTCCATATTCCGTCTATCGCCAATTAGGCCTAGGATAACTGAAACCCACCAAGGTTACCCTTTAGCTTGCTGACCGTTCAATTAAGAAACCTGTGGGCGAAATCGAGGATGTGTTGATCAAAATAGGCGAATTCATCTTTCCAGTTGATTTCATTGTCTTAGAAACTCAATAGGTTAGCAATCCTGCAAACCAGATCCCTTTGATTCTAGGACGACCCTTCTTAGCAACCTCTAATGCTCTCATCAACTGTAGAAATGGTTCTATGAAACTTTCTTTCGGTAACATGATTGTCGAGCTAAACATCTTCAGAACTGAAAACTCTCCTAACTCTTATGTGGACCAGTTTTCTGAAATCCATGCTGTCCACGATAATGAATCTGAGCTCGACCATCTGAATAACGAAATTGAATCGAATTACGAAATCTTATTTCAAGATATTCCCGAAAATGTCTCTGATTCGATTCCTGTCGAGCCTCTCACAAATGAGTCTATCCCTCAACCAATTTCTTTGGTTGAGTCGCCCCCAAAATCTGAACTCAAAGTGTTGCCCAGTCATCTTAAGTATGCTTACTTAGGAGGCAATGAAACTTTTCCTGTCATCATCGCTTCTGACCTTACTTTAGAGCAGGAACAATTGCTCCTTCCCATTCTTAAGAAAAATAAGGAAGCAATTGGTTGGTCCATGGCTGATATTAAGGGGATTAGTCCTTCGATAGTCCAACATCGAATCCACCTTATAGATGATGCCAAACCAACTCGGGATCCCCAGCGTCGACTAAACCCCATCATGAAAGAAGAAGTTCGTGCTGAAATCCTTAAATGCCTTGACAATGGAATCATCTACCCGATTTCTGATAGTCAATGGGTTAGTCCGATTCATGTTGTACCTAAGAAATCAGGGATCACCGTGATCCAGAATGAAGCTAATGTGCTTATCCCAACCCGCACCCAGACCGGTTGGCGTGTTTGCATTGACTATAGGAAACTTAACGCTGCAACACGTAAGGATCATTTCCCTCTACCATTTATCGATCAAATGTTAGAACGACTATCCGGTCACGAGTAATATTGTTTCCTTGATGGGTACTCGCGATATAATCAAATCCCTATCGCTCCTGAGGACCAAGAGAAAACCACTTTCACGTGTCCATTTGGTACATTTGCGTACCGACGTATGCCTTTTGGTCTATGTAATGCACCTGCAACCTTTCAGAGGTGCATGATTAGCATTTTTTCTGATATGATCGAGCGATTTTTGGAAGTGTTCATGGATGATTTTTCCATCTTCGGGGATTCGTACACTGAGTGTTTACATCACCTGGATCTTGTTCTTAACCGTTGCAAAGATAAACACTTAACGCTTAATTGGGAAAAGTGTCACTTCATGGTCAAACATGGCATTGTTCTAGGACACGTCATTTTTAATAAAGGAATTGAAGTTGACAAAGGCAAAATCGAAGTTATCTCGAATCTTCCCATTCCCAAATCCGTTAAGGACATCCGATCCTTTTTAGGTCATGCTGGTTTTTACCGTCGCTTTATAAAAGATTTTAGCAAAATCACTCGACCTTTGACCAATCTTCTTGGTAAGGATGTTCCTTTTGACTTCAATTCTGATTGCATTTCATCTTTTGAGCATCTTAAAAATGAACTTGTCTCTGCCCCGATCATTTGCTCTCCTAAGTGGAAGCTGCCTTTTGAAATCATGTGTGATGCCTCGAATTTCGCTGTTGGCGCTGTCTTAGGACAACGTATCGATAAGATTCTTCACGTCATTTACTATGCGATTAAGACTTTGAACGATGCCCAAATCAATTATATGACCACTGAAAAAGAACTTTTGGCAGTTGTTTTTGCTTTAGAAAAATTCAGGCCTTATCTAGTTGGCTCACACATCACGGTTTATACCGATCATTCTTCACTTAGGTATCTTTTCTCTAAAAAGGATGCTAAGGCTCGTCTCATTCGTTGGATCCTTCTACTTCAAGAATTTGACCTTACCATTAAGGATAAAAAAGGATCTGACAACGTTATTGCGGACCACTTGTCTCATCTTCCAAATGCCCCGTCTTCTTCTCTTCCGATCAACGAGAATTTCCCTGATGAACAGCTGTTTTCTCTATCCAGTGATCCTTGGTTTGCTGACATTGTCAACTACTTAGTCACCAAGCAGACCCCTTCTTTTTGGTCTAAGCAGGATAAACACAAATTCGTTTCCCAAGTGAAACATTTTTATTAGGACGACCCCTATCTTTTCAAGTATTGTCCCGACCAAATCATTCGAAGATGTGTTCCTGACACTGAAATTCACAATGTCCTCTCTTTCTGTCATGACCAAGCATGCGGTGGTCACTTCGGTCCCAAAAAGACAGCCGAAAAGGTTCTCCAATCGGGTTTCTACTGGCCCACCCTTTTCAAAGACGTGTACGAATTTTGCAAAACTTGTGATCGATGTCAATTCTTAGGGAAAATTTCTAAACGGAATATGATGCCCCTAAACCCCATTCTAGAGGTCGAAATTTTTGATGTGTGGGGTATAGACTTCATGGGACCCTTCCCTAATTCTTTTGGGAACATTTACATTCTCTTGGCTGTTGACTATGTTTCTAAATGGGTCGAAGCTGTTCCATACAAAACGAACGACAATAAGGTTGTTATGCGCTTCTTAAAAGAAAACATCTTTTCTAGGTTTGGCACACCTCGCACAATAATCAGCGACAACGGGACACATTTCTGTAATCGTTCTTTTGAAGCCCTCATGAGAAAGTATTTGATAACCCATAAGTTATCTACTCCTTACCATCCTCAAACTTGTGGGCAGGTTGAAGTATCGAATAGGCAGATTAAACAAATTCTTGAGAAAACTGTGAATCGAAATCGTAAAGATTGGTCCCAAAAGTTAACCGACGCTCTTTGGGCTTACCGCACTGCTTTCAAAACCAATTTGGGTATGTCCCCTTATCGGTTGATTTTTGGTAAGCCATGTCACTTGCCAGTTGAACTAGAACATAGGGCGTTATGGGCAATAAAAACTTTAAATCTTGATTTAGAGCAAGCAGGTGAACATAGGAAGCTTCAACTTAATGAACTTGATGAAATTCGAAATGATGCCTATGAAAATGAACAAATTTACAAGGACAGAACAAAAGTTTTTCATGATAAATCAATTTTACATAAAAATTTCATGCCAGGTCAAAAAGTTCTGTTGTATGACTCAAAACTGCATCTATTTCCGGGTAAGCTAAAATCTAGATGGACAGGACCTTACACTGTACGGACTGTTTTTCCGTATGGTGCGGTAGAAATTGAGAATCCAACTGATGGATCATCCTTTAAGGTCAATGGTCAACGCCTTAAACCTTACTTGGAACCAATACCCAACCAAGAGGAAGAGCTCATGGTCCTCCATGAGCCACATTACATTCGGTAAGACGCACTAACCCTCTTTTGTACATATGTAAATAGTCTCTTATTTTATTTTTCCTTTCACTAAGATATGTCTGATTAACGACTGTGAGGACACAGTCACACTCAAGTGTGGGGGGAATTTACATTACATCAGCAATCAAATTTTATGAAGTAGGTCATTCATTGAACAAGGATTAACTTAAAATTCATAAATAACACCTTGGTTCTTGTTTGATAAGTTGAATTGTTGGGTGATGGGAATGAACATTATTTATTCATTGAATTGTAATGTGTCTTTTTAAGATGCTCGCTTGAGACTGTGCAGACGTTAGTCGTGTTCTGGAGTAAGCGTGTCAACCCTTGTTATACATGTTAGAATGTGCAAGTAAAAATAATCACAAAGAAAAGAAAAAAAATTCATGAAATAAAAATTTGTTTGCACCTACATTTGTTGGATTTTCTGAGTTCGTTTTCATGCATAATATTTTATTTTCCACTCAAATTTTCAAAATCGTAAGTTCTAAAATCCACTTGGCCCAATTAAGGAGAAATGACTCATTGTAGCATTCTTCTTCGATACCCCACATTATTCAAACCCAAGTTTTAGTCGATTTACATTATGTTTCGACAAGTTTATCTTATATTGGTTTACTCAAGAACCTTTGTTTAAAGGTCAAAAACGTCACTTTTTATACCAATATTACACTACCCACTCCGTACTTGTTTTAAGGTAGGATAACCATATACCACATCTTATTTTATATGGGTTATCTATCTTACAAAACTTTGTTTATCATTCCTTTCAGCTTTTTATATAACATCAATCCAGACTTGTGTGTTGAATTAGGGTTATAGAAATAGAGTAACTAGGGCACAAAACTTTCCTTTCATGAAGTATTGGTTTTGTAGAGGAGGAATCAAATGAAATAATGTATGGCATCATTCCATCTCCATTCATCATTCATCATGCAAAAAAAAAAAAAAAAAAAAAATAAAAGAAAGAAAAAAAAGAGAAAAGAGAAAAAAAATTGAAATAAAGAGAGAGTCTCTCTGAATAAAATAGTCTTCATCATTCTTGACTATGAAGCATCCATTTCCATTCCATCCACATCCATTATACTGTACATGGAAGTGAGGATTGTAGTAGAAGAGATGAAAGGAAACAAAATGTCCATATGTGCCTTAGTATTACTTTATCTTTTGTAGCTTGAAATTCAACTAATACACTTGCCCTCTTATCTAGAATATTTTTAGAGCTTACAAAAATTTTCCTTCATCTATGCATAACTCATATCCAATACATTACAGTTACATTGGTGCAACATTATTTGAAAAAAAGAAGAAAAAAGAGAAAAAAAAAAGAATAAAGAAATGATTGGGTGCACATTGTCGATGTGTAGAACTTTGGTTGACACCACGCTCTTAACCTTCAAGACAATTACAGTGTTATCAAGGAATTACGATTCAGCTTGAAAAATTTTGTTCATTTTTGCACTAATTATGGGATGGACAATTTGGGGCTAAACCGTTAATATTGAAGTTAGGTGAAATCCTTGGAATGTGAAAGACCTTAAATATATTGTTTGATTAATCCGCGTACATAAGACGCTTTGGATTTTGTGGGTAGTATCCGCTGAAAACCCTCACGAGACAACACTCGTCCTACTGGGGACACCCAGAGGTTTAACGGCTTGTTGCATACGCTAAATGCAATCGTGTTTCCTACGAAAGTGTGACATATCTTAGTTTAGTTTATTCGAGGACGAATAAAAAGATAAGTGTGGGGGTATTTGATATACACGTAAATGTGTATATTTTATCCGCATATTTATCTTATTTTATCTTTTGAATAATTGATATTGTGTATTTATAGCTGTGTTTTCAGATTATTGACAAGAATCATGGTTTAGAGCATTTGATGAATAAATCATGAAGAATTTGCTGAAAAAGAGTGAAGTTAAAATTACTAAAGCTTGAAGAGTTTAAAGCTTGAAGAACGGTTGCAAATAGAGTTCAGTTGGGTAGATTTGGCTCACCAAAGACTCATATTGTGTTCACATTAGCTCCTTTGCAAGGCTTCTCATTCATGCACTGCACGCGTTCACATTGGCTCACTTACAAGGCCTCTTACTCTACAACCCTATTCACACTGGCTTATTTGTTATTTGGGCTAAATCTTTAGTCCCACATTGTGTAACTAGCCTAGTTGTCTTTGTTATATCAGCTATAAATACCTTGTATCTCATTCATGTAAAAACACATTTAGTTTTATTCTGTAATCCTCTGCTTGGAATAAAACTCTTCTCCTTCTCTTCTCTGTTGTTATTTTATTTTATTTATGTTTATGTTATTTATTTTCTTTTCCTCATTTTCTTTAGCTATGTCTAGCTAATACCCTTTGATTAGGGGGTGATGACGCTAATAGATATGATTCGATATGAATCACATAGCCAAAGGATGAGGAATTCATGTATATAGATCTAGATCTGAACCAAGGGTTAGATCTGAACCTTAATATCCTGTGTCGTTTAAGAGCAATGCTCCTTCACAGGGTATATTCGTGTTCGGTCTAACAATTACCAGATTTAGATCTAATTTTAGGGTTTTAGAAATTAATTAGTGAATCTGTCCTGATAGCCTATGGTTGTAGAGCTGAGCTCCTGCATAGGCTATGCTTGTCGTTATTTACATATTTGTTTCTAAAAACCTATTATCGTTGATTCATGTTTGTGACAGAAACATGTATTAGATCTGGTTAATCTTTTGGCTATTGATGATTATGAATCTGATCTATGTCATTATCCCCTAATTGCTTTCACTTATTGTTAAAACTCTCTTTTATTTAATTTCTGCTATTTTCTTTGTTTTCAACCAATCAAAATATTGGAATAACTTGATTGGATTTATTAATAAAATAATTTGGTCCCAGAGTTCGACACCCTCTACAACGATCCTTGTTGTTTAGGAAATCCGAACGGATTTTACAGCTGTTTACAATTGTATAATTTGTTCGCAAACAGCCTTGGCTCTCGGAAAGATGATCTCGGTCTTTGGAATTTCTCTTTGATGTTGTTTCTATCTTCTTTGTATCGATACCAAGCATGTCGGTATGAAAAACTTTAGGAAGACTTTAGGCTTCCGGATATGAGCTTCCGAATATGCTATTAACTCTTTGTGGAACTTTCCTTCATGGTTCTAGTGGATGGTTAAAGGATCCTCCACCCTTGTCGGTATCAACACTAAGTATATTAGTGTGGATAGCTTGTTCCTTGCAGAGGCTTTGACTTGCCTTTCAGCGAATCCCGGGAATGTGTCTCGGCTTCCCGAAGGGTCGCTTTCCATGGTTTATTAGCTGTTTACTAAAGTGGCCTCTAGGTGATAATCTAATGAGGGACTCGGTAACTAGTTCCCGGATGATCCCCTTATGCTCTCATTTCTCAATATATCAGTATTAAGAGAGTTAATAACGATATTCCTTTCATCCTTCTAGGTCTCGAGTTGCAATGTCCCTGGGTTTAGTCTTTATTACCTTCTGATTTTGGTTGACTCCTTGTCCATTACCCTTCTTGCCAGAATTACCATACCGGTAGTCTCTCTTCATAGCGGATTTGAAGTTCCTTCTTTGTTAAGGGTGTCGGTTGCTTGCCCTCCTAGATACTTCTTTAGGCTCTTAGTTTTACCCTGCATTTGGCTTCTTCTTACGGGTTACTCTTCTTTGCATGTGACAGTCCGATATCCCTTCACCGTCAATCCTTCTCAGTGCTAATTTTGGTAGTAACATGACTCATGAATAATACGATCCCAAGTGATCGTGGGTTTCCGAATTTCTCTTCTTCTCGCAAAACACATCCTCCTTCAACAAGCAAGATACGTTTTGAAGGAAAAAAATGTTGACATGCTTTTTGGTTAAAGTTGTTGCATGTCAAGTTTTTGTTTAGCAACGCGCTCAAGCATCCAAAGCACCGTCGGAAAACACAAAGCGATTTGGTCAAAGTCGCGATGCAAATATAGAAATGACCCAAAACCCCTTTAGATGACCTCTTTTGGGTCCGAAAACAACAATTACGGTGCTTTGCAGCATAACCGGATCTTGTAGCTCTCTGAGTTTGCTTCAGGTATAATTTTCATTTGGCCAAAATGGTCTTACGGTTTGAAAGTTACACCCGTTCTTGTGAATGCATGTCGATCGCCCTACATCGTCGAATCAACTCAGTATGACGAGCCCAGGATTCGGCAAGACTCGCCCCCTTCGTATCCCCTAGAGGGATATGATTTTCATATCCCCCAAAGTGATACGAATTTTGTATCCCCTAGATACGAATTTTGTATCCCCTAGATACGAATTTCGTATCCCTCGGGGGGATATATAATTCTCCTTCCACATATGAGGGATTCATATTTTTCCTGTATTAATCTTTAAGGATCCAAATTTCTGGTGCGTGGGCCCCATTTTCTACCTACTCCACTGCCATTTCCCACCTGTAATAACCCCAAGGCTTGGCCTACATTTGGGTCTTTTTTCCCTTGGAATTTTGGACTTCTTGAAGCTCTTAAGCATCAATAGTGGCTTTCATCTTCTTCTCCAAGACCATGGGACATGGCTTGGACCATTAAAACGTTGCATACATGCTTTCCACCCAACGAAGAAGAAGAAGTGCATTTTAGTCAAATGTTAGAATTAACAATTATTTTGTGATTCTATTGGAACGCTTTGCACTGAAATATTGTCCGAACTTGTACAACTTTGTAGTCGAAAAATATATGATGAATGATTACCACAAAGTGGACGTAGACGTTAGTGTCAGACCACTATAAAAAGTTGTTTTCTCCCTGCTTTTCTTTACCGTATCTTTGGATTATTGTGTTCATACCGCACGTACACCTCGAGGGTTAGCGTGTTGAATCTACGACAATTCCCCACGTCAACAATAATAAATAAGTAGATTGAACATCTACTAAATTTTGTTAGATTTTGATTTGTGTAACTCACGGTAGGGTGGAGATCTAAAAGGTTGTTGCAAAATAGGGGTGCCTCTGAACTCTCCTCACATACACACAAATATAAATATATATATATATATAAGGAGCGTTCAGTGGCACCCCAAATAGTGAGAAACCCAAAATCCCCCTACAGAAACCAAGTATTTATATTAGTTTAAGTTAGTAGGAGGTGAGAGAATGAGTAAAGGGAAAGAAACGGGATATGTGCGTTTTGGGGTGCTACACTGTTTCGGGTGCCAATGAATGAATATATATATATATATATATATATATATATATATATATATATATATATATGTGTGTGTGTGTGTGTGTGTGTGTGTGTGTACAAATAGATGCATGAGTGTTCAATTACACACCATAAACAGTTTTAGCACCCCTTTAACTTATTTGTTTTTCATCATGTTAACACTACTAAAACACAGTTCAAAATGCCCGGTCGGTCTGGCTAGAACTGGATCAGCCATAACAAGATCGGACAGCACTGGATCAGCCTCAATCATCTGGGTCGGACATAACCAATGGACTGGGTCGGTCAGTTGCAAAGCATCAGATCGGTCACTACATCGGGTCGGTCAGTTACAAGGTACCGGATCGGTCAAAAATATGGATCGGTCTCGGCAATATGGGTTGGCTCCAAGAACAAAAGAGACGGACTGGTTGCGAAGTATAGGCCCGGGTTCGTCATTAACGAAAGACGTAATCATCTACGCATGAATGAGCTTGAAAACAAAATGTGTAAAAACAAAGCTCACACGTGAATGCATGGACCTGGAGCACTCCAAAGTAATGAAATGCTTTAATGCTCCAAAGTGGCTTTGCTCCATGTAATATACTAAATGAAGACAACGGATCGGGGCATTCAAAGGTACACGTGGTCAGCTTGAAACGTATAGGAACAATCTGGGTCGGGCATACTATATGGATGGCAATCATGTAAATATTAAACCCTAAAAGGAAAAGTAGCACATGTTGGCAATCGCCTAAAGCAAATGAAACAAGGGATGACTTTAATACATTATTGTATACATAACAAAACGTTACCCAAATTATACATGTGGACCGGCCTTTCAAAAATACAAGCAACCAATGGTGCATTTTCATAATAGCAAGCACAAACGTTGAAGTTGGTTCATGAATAAATATAACGTGCTGTTCATGAATATATGTAACATACTGTACATGAATAGTGAAGGCAATGCATACACAAAATCTCAAGGACTTGATTTGTGCACACGTGATGTACCAAAGTATCCAAGAGCAGTTCAAAAGCTATGTGGTCAGTTCATAAGAATTGGGTTGGTATATTCAAATATACATGTGGATCGGTACCATATGAGAATTCTGATTGGTCATATTAGAGGAAACATGGATCAATTGCTAGTCAATATGGTGCATATTCCATAGTACTCGGGTCGGCATGAAGCAAATATAACGAGCTGATCATTGTCAAAGTGGAGACACGAGTGGGCTCCATTCGAATGTAAAACTGGTTGATCAGAGGCTTCTCAAAAGGATCAATAGTTAGTAAAGTATGAGGCATCCGCATTCGAACTAACAGGTCCAAGTAGTGTGAATATGAAGAATAATCCGTGTCCGCGTGGCACGCATGCATTGGGAGACATCTTCATATTATTAAAATATGGGTCGGTGCTTTATCTGAAAGCTGGATCGGTGCACGTGGCGAGAGCTAGATCGGTGCTGTTCAAAGAATTTGGATCGGTACTGTTCATATTAAATGGATCGGTCAGGTCTTTAACAAATTAGATCGGTATAGTACGTTTAATATACTGGATCGGTGCAATAAAATAAGCGTGATATATTTTGTAACACCCCGAATTTTCTGTTAACTGTAACTTAAGAAATTAAAGTATAATTAATTCTAAATAATAGAATTAAGGGAAATGGGTTATGCCATTGTGTTCGTCTCGGAATTCTGCTTGAGATAGAGTCCGGGTTTGTGTAAAACGGATACCGTATAAAGAAGATATAGACGAATGAAGTTGGGCAGAAAAACCAGAAAACGGGTCAGAATGCACTGGCGCAGTTGGGAAGTGTGCCAGAACAGAATTGCGCTGACGTACTTGGGAAATGCGCCAGTACAAATTTGCACTGGCACACCTGCGAAGTGCTCCCAAGCCAGAAAAACCTGCTTGGTCAAGCCCTGGCTGGCTTGGTCGGGTTCTGGTCGATTTCTGAGGCTTGGCTGAGTCACTAGAGCTTACATGTCACTTTCTGATTGGCTTCTCTTGAGATGGATGGTCTGGATTCACTCTAGCTTCATCGACAGCTCTAATCAGTTTAAAATTCTATAAATACAACTCAAGTCTAAACCTAAATTCACACAAAATAATATAGAACTAAAGCCATCATGCTACTGGAAAGAAACTAGGAGTGGTCGTCAGTTAGAAAGCTTAGAGACAAGCCAATACTAAAGTAAAACACGAATCAAAACAACGTTAGTCTACCCAAAGGAAAGCATATCAAATTCAGGATTCAGAATCCAGAATCCAAGTTCGTCGTTCGTTGTAAGTATAGTGATTTTTCCGATGAGAATAAAACTAAGACTTGGTTCGATGTAAATTGGAAGTGGAATTGTGCTATTATGTAACGACGATGTTAATTCATATCTATGTATTGAAATGATTGTGTTGCGAATGAAATTGGGATGTTGTAGTATAATTAAGATTGATGTTGATCCTATTGTACTTTTAGAATGACAACAACATCACAAGCAAGTTGTATAGTACTTGTTTATGTGATTATATAGGTTGTTTGTGATTAGAACCTCATGTATATACTTTATGGTAGAACCTTTATGCCTAAATGTTTATGTTCATATACATTCCCCTTTGTTTGTACAAAAGTCGCAAGTTCCTAATTGGATCCATGTCAAGATCCACTTTAGTACATGTTTCATGTTGTAATTAGATATGCAACGGGATCTAGTTCACACCCTTGTCATAAAGTTATACATATTTTTGAAAATGTCATATTCTTGTCATATGCTAGCGATGTTCGATGTTATGCCTAGATCCAAAAACAAGTTTAGACTTATGTTGTCTAAATCATATGCCAATTCATGTGACACCTATTTTGTTAGACCCTTATTTCAATGCAAATTCACATATATGTAAATTGATTTAGGCTATGTTGCAAATTCACATATATGTATATTGACTATTTTGCAAGTTCACATCTATGACATTCATGTTGGCTATTTTGCAAGATCACACCTATGATGTTCATGTTGACTATGCCAAAAATGCCAAGTTTACACCTATGTCATGTTTTGTTTATGAATTCCCTTATGCCTATTTGTGTGTGCTAAATTAGGCTAAGTTTTTAGCCTAATATTATATGTTAAAACTATGCGAACGAAAATTAGGCTAAGATTGTTAGCCTAATGTTTAAACGGGGTAACGTTGGGAATATTAGTAAAACTTGACATAAAAGTATATGAAATTGGCATGTTTGTCACATGCGAAAATTGGTGGCCTTTAAACGGTATAAATTCTTATACCAAAAATGTTAAACTTGGAATGTGGGCCATAACATTTAATTGTGGAAAAGTTTACATATATTAAGTAATAAAGACAAATATGTAAATTTAGAAAATACGAATATGCTTAACACGAGGTTGGATTGAGTTGTGATGTAAACCTGCCCGAACCCCGCCCCCCCTCCCGGCTGTCCAGTAGTCACAACAATACCTATCCAATGTGGGTGGTTAAGCATTGAGCCCAATAAGGACCCAAGTTTAGACTGAGTTACGGTGTAAATCTGCCCTGAACCGACCGGCATATCCAGTAACCGTAACAATATATGTGTAATGTGAGTGGTCGGTGCTTTAAAAAGCTAAGGACAGACAAGTCAGGGTGGTAGGGTTAAGTTAACTAAAACACTTAACCAATTCAACATGTTAATGAAATTGATGGGTGGGGTTAGGTAAATACATACATTTAACCACTTAACATGTTTGACTAGAAAACCCTAGTAACGGGGACCCATTTTAGCAGTAACCCAATTAGGTATCATGGTACCCTGAAACTAGGTAGGGTGGGGCACAATTACTGGGCTGATTGTAAGCGGTCAAAAGCGACGGCGGTGGGTGCAACAGTGTGGATTTTAACGGAGTGCGGGCGTGCACACCCTTCGGAGCAGACAAACAGGGCACTGGGGGCACCAGTAGTATAATCTATGCATTCTAGTATTGTGTCGGGTCGCCACCATGGGGCTTGATACACCCCATGGTGGGGCTAGCATAGGTATCTACAATATTTGGGGGCCGTAAGACACATGTAATTATGCGAGTAGGAGCCGATCTTTAAAATAAGGGGATCACTTCACCCTCAGCATGGGGTGCCAGTTTAAAACTAATGCATGTAGGTGCAGAGATATAGTGGTGGGTGCGATAGTATCTTCATTTCAAAACTACTTTATCTTAGTTTATGATACTTTCCTATTTCCAGTTTATACCTATCATGCCCTTATTCTTATTCTCATACTGAAGAGTCACTAGACTTACTAGGCTTTATGTTTGACCCTATTTTCTTTCGTCTTCTTTTCTTCCGTCCCCCCCCCCCCCCCCCCCGCTCCCAGGTCCACAGGGAGGAAACAACCCAACTTAGTCAGATTCTTTAAAAGCTTCAAGATAGTAGATGTACGGTTTGGACTCTCTTGCTTTGGCTATGGCTGTTGGACACAATCATGGGGATTTATGTAGTTTTAAATTATGTTTTATGCTTCTTTATTTAATAACCAAGATAGAAATGATGACGTAATGTTTTGGGAGTTATTATGACAGTTATGGAAATGTTTTGTATGAACACGTATTTATGAAATAAAAATTCTATTGTTTTCCGCTGCTTATATATATATGTGTGTGTGTGTGAGTTTGTGTGTGTGTGTGTGTGTGTGTTTATACCTGCCTTGTGTTTTAAATGTGACTTTTACTTACAAACCTCCACCAAATTTAAGGCATTCCCTTTGTGAGTGCACTTAATGGAGGTTGGGTTGTTTCACTTGGTATCAGAGCATAGATTTACAAGACTAGATAAAAAAAATTGAAACTATTTTCAAAAAGAAGTTTAAAGAAGCATCTTTTTCAAGAAAAAGTGTTGGTTTTAAAAGGCATAATTCCCTAGAGCCATATGCACTATCCCTTTATCTTGAATACTTTCCTTTTTGATCCAGCATGTCTGGAGATCTTAACCTTCCAGAAGGAGTACCGATCCCTGGCTGGTTCCGAAGGTACCCAGAGGCTAGGTCCAATGGTGCGGGCCCAGCAGACATTCCTCCTCCTACGGTGGCAGCGGTTCCTCCTCCCCCCTCCTCCTCCTCATGGGAACACTTTCGCTAAGACGTGTAGAGACTTCAAGGCTATGGGAGGAAAGGTCTTTTATGGAATTGAATCATTTGTGGTAGCAAGGAACTGGATTAAAGAAACTGAAGATTTATTTGTTATCTTCGAAGTTGATGACAGGCAAAAGATACAGCTAGCAGTGTGGTTGCTCAAAGATGAAGCTTCCTATTGGTAGGAAGATACACATGCGGAGAGGCCAGTGGAAACATGGGAAGATATCAGGATGAGGTTTAAGATGAAATTCCTCTCCTAAGCTGAAAGAAGCCTGCAGACGGAGAAGTTCCTAACTCTTAAGCAAATGAGTATGACGATCAGGGAGTATGCCAATCAGTTTAATCAGCTGGCCAGATTTGGGCTTTATTTATTAAACACCCAACACAAGAAGGCCCTTTGCTTCGTCAAAGGCCTGAATGAGCCTCTACACAGCCTTGCTATGACCCATATACCCATGGGGGCGACCTATGAGAGCTTGGTGGATACAACGCTGCTACACGAGGAAGATAAAGGCAAGAAAGAGGAAAAGACGGAAGTGCCTCAAGAAAAGAAAGAGGGTTTATAGGCTAAGAAGACAGACTTCAAGAAAGGCGGGAAGAACAACAAACCCCGTGAAAAGAGAAAGTGCAATTTCTGTGGCATTGTGGGACATATAGCAAAATACTGCAGAAAGAAGAAGGCAAAGATGAATGGTGGTTGCTTCAGTTTTGGCGAGACTGGACACTTGGCTAAGGACTGCCCAAAGAAGCGGGGGCAGGGACAGAGGACTGGATCCACCTCAGGCGGACAAGTTCACGCGCTGGTGGCACCTTCACAGGAACGAGGTAGAAATATTTCTGTAGAAAGCTTAGTTTATCTGTATGATCATCCAGTTCGCACTCCCTTTGATTCTGGTGCATCACACTCCTTTATTTCATCTGCTTTAGTAGAATCTCTGCACCTAGACACTAGTATGGTAGAAGATCCTTGGTTGTTTCAAATCCAATTGGGGGCTCGGCTTATTTGTCGATGGTTTGCTTGGATTTAAAAATCTCTATTCTAAGTGTTGAATTCATATGTAGTGCCTTTGTTTTGGGCTTCTCAGGATATGGACTGATCTTAGGCATGGACTGGTTATCCAGTAATGGTGCCATTCTTGATTGTGAGAAAAGAATGGTTAGGCTCTTGACTAGGCTCGATAACACTCTAGAAATTTCTTGTAATCCCTTGAATGTTGTTATGCTTAGTTATCTAGAGTCGCTTGACGCTTCTGTTGAGAATTTGTAGTCTGTTAGGGTAGTCCGGGAATATCCGGAGATCTTTGAAGAGGTGAAAGGCTTACCTCCGAAGCAGGAAATAGACTTCCGCATTTATCATGTGGATAATGCAAAGCCCGTAGCTCTGCCTTTTAGACACATGGCTCCAAAGGAGAGAAAGGAGCTCAGTAAGCGAGTTAAGGAGCTTCTCAAGAAGGGGTTTATAAGGAGTATCTCAGAATGGGATGCTCTAGTGGTGTTCGCCACCAAAGCAGATGGTTCACTACGTCTTTGTGTGGACTATAGGGAGCTAAACAAGCTAACTAAAAAGAATAGACACCCGCTTCCCCGAATAGACGATTTGTTTGATCAGCTTGTAGGTGCGTCGGTCTTCTCCCAACTTGATCTAGCTACTGGGTTCCATCAGCTAAGGGTAGCTGAAGATAGCATTGATAAAACGGCATTCAGAACCCCAGACGGTTTCTTCAAGTGGCTTGCCATGCCTTTCGGTTTGACAAACGCATCCGCTTATTTCGTAGACCTAATGAGCAGGGTGTTCAGAGAATTCCTCAATAAGTTCGTGGTGGTCTTCGTAGACGATATTTTGATCTTCTCAAAGAATGAGGAAGAACATGCTCAGCATCTGAAAAAGATCATGGATACTCTCCGTGCACATCAGCTAAAAGTCAAATTCTCCAAGTGCCACATTTGGAGAGAAGAAGTAAGATTTCTGGGGCATATAGTGTCCAAAGAGGGGTTGGCTGTGGACCCCGCGAAAGTGGTGGCAGTGCAAGATTGGAAGACACCAAGAAATTCAACCGAAGTCCGAAGCTTTCTTGGGCTAGCTGGTTTTTACCGAAAGTTCATTCGGGATTTCGCGAAAATCTCAGCTCCACTCACAAGGCTAACAAAGAAGAATCTAGCGTTCACTTGGGATTTGGATTGCGAGTTTGCTTTCCAACGATTAAAAAAGGGCTTTCACAACATCCCCAGTTCTTACTTTGCCGCATGGAAGAAAAATGTTCACAGTATATACGGATGTTTGTGGTACAGGGCTAGGTGCTGTTCTGATGCAAGAAGGGAGGGTAGTAGCTTAGGGTGGAAGACAATTGAAAGTGCATGAAAAGAACTACCCAACCCACGATCTTGAGTTGGCCGCCATCGTCTTTGCGCTTAAGTCTTGGCGCCATTATCTCCTAGGTGAGAAGTTCGAATTATATACTGACCATAAATCATTGAAGTATCTTTTCTCGCAGAAAGATCTTAACTTGAGGCACCAAAGGTGGATGGAGTTCCTTGCCTCGTATGACTTTGAAATTTCCTATACTCCTGGCAAAGGCAACGTAGTAGCAGATGCATTGAGTAGAAAGAAACTGACCCTAAGCCCTCTCTTTGTAGAAAGGAAAAGCTTGGAGTATATAGCCAGTTTTGACTTTAGGCCCTCCTCGGATTTTTTTACCTGGTTTGTTGGCATCCCTGAAAGTACGGCCCACTCTTTTAGACTCGATAGGGGCCGCACAACGAGAAGACCCTCGGCTTGTGTATGTGATTGATAAACTAATTAGGCGCGAAACTTCCAGTCACCTCAATAGATATTCCATCAATGATAAGGGTTGGCTGAGGCAAGATGGAAGACTATGCGTCCCACAATCTATGGATTTAGTGAAGAAGGTTCTCGAGGATACCCATCATTCCAAGATGACAATACACCCAGGTGGAGACAAGATGTACAAGGATGTAAAGAGAGTTTTCCATTGGAGCGGCATGAAGAAGGACGTGGCAGATTTCGTTTCTAAGTGCGTAACATGCCAACAGGTCAAGGTGAAACAAAAGAAGTCTGGAGGACTGCTTCATCCTCTAGAAGTCCCGCAATGGAAGTGGGATATCATTTCAATGGACTTCATCGACGGGTTTCCTAGGTCAAGAAGAGGCAATACTAGCATTTGGGTAATAATGTACAGGCTTACTAAAAGCGCCTACTTTATACCTATCAAGAGTAGAAGGACTGCTTCGTCTCTAGCTTCTCTTTATCTCAAGGAAATAGTTCGACTCCATGGAATACCCTCTGGCATAGTGAGTGACAGAGACCCCATCTTCACGAGCGAATTTTGGCGGAGTCTGCAAGAAGCTGTCGGCACACAGTTATGCTTGAGCACGGCCTATCACCCCCAAAACTGATGGTCAGATAGAAATGGTGAATAGAGTACTAGAAGATCTTCTAAGACTGTGCGTTCTTGACTTCGGAGGGACTTGGGAGGATTACCTTCCTTTAGTGGAATTCGCCTATAACAACAGTTACCAAGCCACCATCGGTATGGCGCCCTTCGAAGCTTTGTATGGAAGACTGTGCCAATCACCAACTTGTTGGTGGGAGTCCACTGATAAGATTAAAGTTGGGCCAGACATGATTAGAGAGACTTCAAAAAAAGTGGACTTGATATGAAGGAGAATGAAGACTGCCCAAGACAGACAGAAATCCTACGTCGACAAAAGAAGGACCGACCTTGAGTTTGAGGTTGGGGACAGGGATTTCCTTAAGGTATCCCCTCTAAGGAACGTCGTTCGCTTCGGTCCGTAGGAAAGCTAGCACCAGGATTTGTAGGACCGTTCCCTATCATCGAGAAGATTAGGAAAATGGCTTATAGAGTAGATATGCCTGAAAGATTGGCTGGAATTCACAACGTCTTTCACGTTTCTCATCTCTGGAAATGTCTACATGAATCAGCGGAAGTGGTGGAGCCAAGCATTCTAGAAGAAGCCGAAGTGGAACGCGAAGAAACTGTGAGGAGAGTTCCAACTTGAATCGCAGGAACTGAAATCAAGAAGCTACACAACCGCGAAGTGAAGCTCGTAAAGGTTTAGTGGAGTGACGCCGAGGAAGACGCGACTTGGGAAACTAAGGACAGAATACGTGCGACCTACCCTTTTCTTTTTTAGGGTACATCTTTGACCTCTCTTTTTCCTTAAGTTGTGCTTGTATCTATCTTTTAAGGTATATCTTCTCAATATGATCCTTTATCCTTAGGTAGAAACCCCTTTGGATGTAAACATGTATTTGAAACATGTTATGGTTTATGGCTGCAAATGGTTGCAAGTCGTTGCTAGTGGTTGCACGTGGATGCATACACACACACAACCAAGGTTTTAGATCGGCTCAGTCACTTCATACCGCATATGCATATATGTATTCATATTTGTATGTGGTTGAAACTTAATATGTTGTCATATGGATGTTGCATTTGTATTGATGGTTGCGCATTCATATAGAATTACGAGTAAGGACAAATTTGCATACATAATGGATTCATGACACTTACATGATTTGCATTAAGGAGGTCAACTGGATCAGTAGACCGCCAGATTTTGCATCAGTTAAGGACACACACACACACACTATGCATTTAATCATAAAGCATTAGAAGTCTTTTAAGGACAATGGACGCCTGTGTTCGATGGTTGAGCAGATGGACGATTGGATGTTAGGACTTACGTTCTCCAAGACTTGAAGATTTCGGGGACGAAATCCTTTAAGGAGGGGAGAATGTAACACCCCGAATTTTCTGTTAACTGTAACTTAACAAATTAAACTATAATTAGTTCTAAATGATGGAATTAAGGGAAATGGGTTATGCCATTGCGTTCGTCTCGGAATTCTGCTCGAGATAGAGTCCGAGTTTGCGTAAAACGGATACCGTATAAAGAAGATATGGACGAACGAAGTTGGGCAGAAAAACCAGAAAACGGGTCAGAATGCACTGGCACACTTGGGAAGTGCGCCAGAACAGATTTGCAGTGGCGCACTTGGGAAGTGCGCCAGTATAAATTTGCATGGCGCACCTACTAAGTGCGCCCAGGCCACAAAAACCTGCTTGGTCAGGCCCTGGCTGGCCTGGTCGGGTTCTGGTCGATTTCTGAGGCTTGGCTGAGTCACTAGGGCTTACATGTCACTTTCTGATTGGCTTCTCTTGAAATGGATGGTCTGGATTCACTCTAGCTTCATCGACGGCTCTAATCAGTTTAAAATTCTATAAATACAACTCAAGTCTAAACCTAAATACACACAAAATAATATAGAACTAAAGCCGTCATGCTGCTAGAAAGAAAATAGGAGTGGTCGTCAGTTAGAAAGCTTAAAGACAAGCCAATACTAAAGTAAAACACGAATCAAAACAATGTTAGTCTACCCAAAGGAAAGCATATCAAATTCAGGATTCAGAATCCAGAATCCAAGTTCGTCGTTCGTTGTAAGTATAGTGATTTTTTCGATGAGAATAAAACTAAGACTTGGTTCGATGTAAATTGGAAGTGGAATTGTGCTGTTATGTAACGACGATGTTAATTCATATCTATGTATTGAAATGATTGTGTTGCGAATGAAATTGGGATGTTATGGTATAATTAAGATTGATGTTGATCCTATTGTACTTTTGGAATGACAACAACATCACAAGCAAGTTGTATAGTTCATGTTTATGTGATTATATAGGTTGTTTGTGATTAGAACCTCATGTATATACTTTATGCTAGAATCTTTATGCCTAAATGGTTATGTTCATATACATGCCCCTATGTTTATACAAAAGTTGCAAGTTCCTAATTGGATCCATGTCAAGATCCACTTTAGTACATGTTTCATGTTGTAATCAGATATGCAATTGGATCGAGTTCACACCCTTGGCATAAAGTTATACATATTTATGAAAATGTCATATTCTTGTCATATGCTAATGATGTTCGATGTTAAGCCTAGATCCAAAAACAAGTTTAGACTTATGTTGTCTAAATCATATGCTAATTCATGTGATACCTATTTGGTTAGACCCTTATTTCAATGCAAATTCACATATATGTAAATTGATTTAGGCTATGTTGCAAATTCACATATATGTATATTGACTATTTTGCAAGTTCACATCTATGACATTCATGTAGGCTATTTTGCAAGATCACACCTATGATGTTCATATTGACTATGCCAAAAATGCCAAGTTTACACCTATTTTATGTTTATGTTTATGAATTCCCTTATGCCTATTTGTGTGCGCTAAATTAGGCTAAGTTTTTAGCCTAATATTATATGTTAAAACTATGCGAACGAAAATTAGGCTAAGATTGTTAGCCTAATGTTTAAACGGGGTAATGTTGGGAATATTAGTAAATCTTGACATAAAAATATATGAAATTGGCATGTTTGTCACATGCCAAGATTGGTGGCATTTAAACGGTATAAATTCTTATACCAAAAATGTTAAACTTGGAATGTGGGCCATAACATTTAATTGTGGACAAATTTACATATATTAAGTAATAAAGACAAATACGTAAATTTAGAAAATACGAATATGCTTAACACGAGGTTGGATTGAGTTGTGATGTAAACCTGCCCGGACCCGCCCGGTTGTCCACTAGTCACAACAATACCTATCCAATGTTGGTGGTTAAGCATTGAGCCCAATAAGGACCCGATGTTAAACTGAGTTACAGTGTAAATCTGCCCTGAACCGACCGGCACATCCAGTATACGTAACAATATCTGTCTAATGTGAGTGGTCGGTGCTTTAAAAATCTAAGGACAGACAAGTCAGGGTGGTAGGGTTAAGTTAACTAAAACACTTAACCAATTCAACATGTTAATGAAATTGATGGGTGGGGTTAGGTAAATACAGACACTTAACCACTTAACATGTTTGACTAGAAAACCCTAGTAACGGGGACCCATTTTAGCAGTAACCCAATTAGGTATCATGGTACCCTGAAACTAGGCAGGGTGGGGCATGATTACTAGGCTGATTGGTCAAAAGCGACGGCGGTGGGTGCAACAGTGTGGGTTCTAACGGAGTGCGGGCGTGCACACACTTCGGAGCAGACAAACAGGGCACTGGGGGCACCAGTAGTATAACCTATGCATTCTAGTATTGTACACATGTAATTATGCGAGTAGGAGCCGATCTTTAAAATAAGGGGATCACTTCACCCTCAGCATGGGGTGCCAGTTTAAAACTAATGCATGTAAGTGCAGAGATATAGTTGTGGGTGCCATAGTATCTTCGTTTCAAAACTACTTTATCTTTGTTTATGATACTTTCATGTTTCCAGTTTATACCTATCATGCCCTTATTCTTATTCTCATATTGAAGAGTCACTAGACTTACCAGGCTTTATGTCTGACCCTACTTTCTTTCGTCTTCTTTTCTTCCGTTTCCCTCCCTGGTCCACAGGGAGGAAACAACCCAACTTAGCCAGATTCTTTAAAAGCTTCAAGATAGTAGATGTACGGTCTGGACTCTCTTGCTTTGGCTATGGCTGTTGGACACAATCATGGTGATTTATGCAGTTTTAAATTATGTTTTATGCTTCTTTATTTAATAACCAAGACAGAAATGATGATGTAATGTTTTGGGAGTTATTATGGCAGTTATGGAAATTTTTGTATGAACACATATTTATGAAATAAATAGTCTATTGTTTTCCGCTGCTTATATATATATACATATATGTTTATATTTGTCTTGTGTTTTATCTGTGACTTTTACTTACAAACGTCCACCAAAGTTAAGGCATTCCCTTTGTGAGTGACCTTAATGGAGGTTGGTGTGTTTCATATTTGCAGTGAATTGAATCGGTCCCATCAAATAAAGGACTGGATCGGTGTAATTAAACAAGTATGGGTCGGTACTACCCCGATCCAACTCTACCCTTATCCAAACTCCACACTCTATAATTACGAAACTGCTACTACCTTCAAACTTCTTCTATAAATAGCCCCTCGCTCCATAAATCAAGTGACCAATTTCTTGACCCCGAAGGGCTGCCTTAATCATTCCTACACCTCTCTAAAAGCTTCAAAAACATCATTAATGGCTTCCTAATTTTGCTTTATCATTCTCCAACAACATGAAGATCAAATCAATTCATTTCTCTGTTTAAATTTGATCTAACTCGAGTATAACGCTGTTTAATCGCCATTATCTATCTCTAAAAATCCGGATCTAGCACAAACTTCATCAACAAATCGAGGAAAAGCACCTACATGCTAAAGTGATCGATGATTCACACATCCTCCATCATGAAGATAGAGATCCCAACAATTCCTTGCCAAATTCAAGTGTAATTAGATCATAAAAATGAGAGAAGTGAGAAATGAATGTGTGAGAGATTTCATGTGTGTTGTAAAGCAAAATTCCGTAATGAGAAGTGACTAACAAGTGGACTAGATTCATAGCGTATTGAACCACTATAGAAATCTCGTCTTCTTATTGCTTTTACTTTTATTTTGTGCTCATGGCTTCACAATTTCATACCATTTACTTGGTGACGTGCTTTTCTAGCATCATTTGGTGTTTGACTATTTTTGGTTAAAACATTTGGCGCCCACCATGGGGCCACATTCGCTTCTCCTACCTCCTCTCACACTCTCACAAGGTTAAACGCTTGGCCATTAAAGTTCTAAGTCGCATCCTTCTTCAAAATTATGGCCAAGTCTAAGAAGACCGTTACCAAAACCGTGGTAGAAGCCGATGATGCTGCTAATGAAGGAACAACACTCACAAACCGCTTTGAGGTTGGCGAAAATTCAGAAAGCGGAACCGGTGTAACCATAAATGAATTAAAATCGCTATTACCAATGTCAACAACTGAATGGATGCCTCTACTAAAATGATGATGGAGAAATTTGACGCCATTCTTAATGCTCGATCAAATCCAACCCCTCCGAAAGTGCATGTGGATCTTGAAGGAAATGATAAATCGCCCGCTACCGATCATAACCATAACGACAAAATGGAAGACGATTTGGATTACGCAAGTGACAGGGACGAAGCTAACATCGAAGAATTGAGATCAAAAGCTAAGAATCATTCCGAAGTGGATGCTCGAAAGATCGCTAACCCTATCACGGGGGCACCCCCTCATCGAGAAGGCAAAGCATCTAAGCTCTCTAATCGAGATCATATGCCTAGACGGACATTTGGCAAAGAGCTCAGCTTCATAGAGCACCATAACACCGAAGAATACATTTCAGATATGGTAGAACGAGTCATGAAAAAGAACCAAGCTAGCAAAGACGTTGAAAGAGAATGGGATTTCTCTCCAGACAGGACTCCATTCACCGGAAGAATCCTTGAAGCGGAGTGTCCGAAGAAATTCAATCCTCCTACTTTGCCTCTGTACAACGGTCTCGTTGACCCAAACTACTTCCTATTCAAATATGAGTGGCATATGAGTGCAGCCAAAGCGCCTGATGAGATGAGATGCACGTATTTTCCTCTCTACTTAGAAGGTGCTGCATCACTATGGTTTAAGAAGCTACCACCCAAATCCATAGACCGTTTCTCCGACCTAACCAAAAAGTTCAAAGAATAGTTCCGCTTATATGCTACCAAAGCCAAGGACGCTAAAACTCTCTCAGCAATGAAGCAGAAGCCAGGGGAAACTGTCAAAGCCTTCCTTGGTCTATTCAATATCGCCTTGTCTAAAGTAAGGAATCTAGAACCACATATAGTCCTCACGGCTCTACTTGATGCTATAAATAAAACGAGCAAATTCCGAAGATGGATAAAGATGAAGGAACTGACTACGCTTGACAAGTTCTATAAGAAAGCATAGGAGTACATGAGAGTGGATGATAATCCTGTACCTCTTCAGATCATTGGCGGAAACCAACTCCTTGAATCTCCTAAGAGTGCGGTTATCCAACCTAATCAGAAGAAAACGCAGGGGCAGATGCGAGCCAACAATGGAAACGACAACAAAGCTAATAAAAAGTTACGTTCTCTTGACTCGTCTGATTTAACACCTCTGAATGATACTACCGAGAACATTTACCTTGCCACAAAGGATGCAGAAGATTATCCAGAGCCTCAGCCAATGAGAATGAATGACCATTTGTCCAAATCTGGGAAGTTTTGTCAGTATCATAATCAGCCAGGCCACAACACCAACGAGTGCAGAAAACTGAGATCATTGATCGAAGAGCTGATTAAGAAGAACCGATTGCAACAGTATGTGAAAAATTCTCAAGATGCAAATCCTTCTGTGACTACCAAGGGGCAAGGGGGATCAAATTACCACTCCGGTCCAAGCAACGTAGCTTCTGCTCACACTATTCCAAGGCTGATAATCAACTGATGACCATTGATGATGATCAAATATCTACAACTCAAAATTAGCAATCCCTATCGCATTTACTTTACTTCTCGCATTACTTTACTTTCCACTATGTTCTACTTTCTTGTAAATATTCTGTAATGATTTACATGCATTGTACCGAACAATGATATTATGAATGAAGTATTATTTGCCTGTATAAATCTCTGACTTGCCAAACTTATACGAAAATTTTGCTGACAGACGATTTCTCATTACAGGCTATCCGACGAGCGCTTGCTTCCTTACAACCCGATAAAACCAATTCAATGTTAGATCGAGAAAGTCCCTATGAGTCAAACACTCAAGAGATTAGCAAGTAGCCATGGATCCAAAACCCCAACGGTTTGCTGGAGTCTAGGGCACCTCAGTCGGGCAACGATCACTTACCGAGTTAAGTGACTCCGACCGATGACCAGGGTTCGCCCTGCGGATCGATGCAACCTTAACCTTTACCTCATGGTTCATGGACGTCCAGGATGCTTTAGTCGGGCAGCGATCACTTACCGAGTTAAGTGACTCCGATCGATGACTGATCACCGCTCCGTGAATCAACCTTAACATTACCTCATGATTCATGGAGGTCCAGGATGCTCCAGTCGGGCAGCGATCACTTACCGAGTTAAGTGACCCCGACCGATGACTGATCACTGCTCTGTGAATCAACCTTAACCTTACATCATGGTTCATGGAGGTCCAGGATGCTTCAGTCGGGCAGCGATCATTTACCAATTTAAGTGACTCCGACCGATGACTGATGCCCACTTCGTGGATCAACCCAACCTTACCTCATGGTTCATGGAGATCCAGGATGCTTCAGTCGGGCAGCGATCACTTACCAAGTTAAGTGACTCCGACCGATGACTGATGCCCGTTTCGTGGATCGGCTCAACCTTAACCTTATCCCAAAGGTTTGCAAGAGTCCAAGGCACCTCAGTTGGGCAGCGATCACTCACCAAGGAAAATCAACAACGCTCGATGAGCTCCATCATTTTGACTCAGTCGACAAGAGAAGACAAAACGTTGTATTAAAATGAACTCTCCAAAACACAGGGCATTCAATGGAATCTTCAACGTCAAAACTGATTAACAAAATGAACAAGCATTGAGCAGTAAAATTCTTCTCATAATGAAGACTGGTGATGAACTGTAGATACGGGGCACCAATAATCAAAAACTTCTCCAAAAAGAAGCAGAGAATAAATCACAAATACATATTTCTCAAATGTGAAATACCATACACCATCATATAAGTCATTAAAATGATAGCGTTCAAAATCCACAGTCAGCTCAGTCAATTATTTGATTTTGAGCTTCAATGCTAATTCGAATTCAAATATTGTATTTGTGCAAACAATATTCAGTGAGTTATAAGCCACTGAGGAGAAGAATTCTGTGCAGATATTTTATTCAATTCAGAATAAGATTCGCTGTATATCATTTTTAACGATTAACTAACCCACTATCGATATGGACGGTCGATGGTGAAGTATAAGTCCAAAACCATGCAATCTCTTGTTTTAATTACAGAATATGTGGCATGGAATATTCAAATTTGAAGCATGTTCCGCCACGGCAAACAAAAAGTTGTAACCGGACCTCAATACAGAATATATCAACAGCAATGTCTATTTCGAAGCCTGCATTTCTCACATGCAAAAAATACAAGCTTCGAGGGGCAAATATTAACACTGTTAAAACACAGTTCAAAAAGTCTGGTCGGTCCGGCCAGAACTGGATCGGCCAGAAATGGATCGGACAACACTGGATCAGTCTTAATCATCTGGGTCGGACGGTACCAACGGACCGGGTCGGTCAGTTGCAAAGCATCAGATCGGTCACTACATCGGGTCGGTCAGTTACAAGGCAACGGATCGGTCGCAAATATGGATCGGTCTCATCAATACGGATCGGCTCCAAGAACAAAAGTGACGCACTGGTTGCGAAGTATAGGCCCGCATCCGTCATTAACGAAATACGTAATCATCTACGCATGAATGAGCTTGAAAATAGAATGTGTAAAAACAAAGCTCACATGTGAATGCATGGACCTGGAGCACTCCAAAGTAATGAAATGCTTTAATGCTCCAAAGTGGCTTTGCTCCATGTAATATACTAAATGAAGACAACGGATCGGGGCATTCAAAGGTACACACGGTCAGCTTGAAACGTATAGGAACAATCTGGGTTGGGCATACTATATGGATGACAATCATGTAAATATTAAACCCCAAAAGGAACAATAGCTCATGTTGGCAATCGCCAAAAGCAAATGAAACATGGGCCGACTTTAATACATTATTGTATACATCACAAAATGCCACCCAAAGTATACACGTGGACCGTCCTTTCAGAAATACAAGCAAATAATGGTGCATTTTTATAACGGCAAGCATAAACGTTGTAGTTGGTTCATGAATAAATATAACGTGTTGTTCATGAATATATGTAACATACTATACATGAATAGTGAACGCAGTGAATACACAAAATCTCAGAGACTTGAATTATGCACACGTGATGTAACAAAGTATCCAAGAGCAGTTTATAAGCCACGTGGTTAGTTCATAAGAATTGGGTCGGTATATTCAAATATACATGTGGATCGGTACCATATGAGAATTCTGATTGGTCATATTAGAGGAAACATGGATCAATTGCTAGTCAATACGGTGCATATTCCATAGTACTCGGCTTGGCATGAAGCAAAAATAACGAGCTGATCGGTGTCAAAGTGGAGGCACGAGTTAGTTCTATTCGAATGTAAAACTGGTTGATCAGAAGCTTCTCAAAAGGATCAATAGTTAGTAAAGTATGAGGCATCCGCATTCAAACTAACAGGTCCAAGTAACATGAATATGAAGAATAATACGTGTCCACGTGGCACGCATGCATTGGGAGTCAGCTTCATATTATTAAAATATGGGTCGGTGCTTTATCTGAAAGCTGGATCGGTGCACGTGGCGAGAGCTGAATCGGTGCTGTTCAAAGAATTTGGATCGGTACTGTTCATATTAAATGGATCGATCAGGTCTTTAAAAATTGGATCGGTACAGTACATTTAATAAATTGGATATGTGCAATAAAATAAGCGGTGATATAATTGTAGTGAATTGAATCGGTCCCATCAATCAAAAGACTGGATCAGTGTAATTAAACAAGTATGGGTCGGTACCACCCCGATCCAACTCTACCCCGATCCAAACTCCACACTCTATGATTACGAAACTGCCACTACCTTCAAACTTCTTCTACAAATAGCCCCTTGCTCCACAAATTAAGGGACCAATTTCTTGACCCCGAAGGGCTGCCTTAACCATTCCTACGCCTTTCTAAAAACATCAAAAACATCATTAATGGCTTCCTAACTTTGCTTTGTCATTCTCCAACAACATGAGATCAAATCAATTCATTTCTCAGTTCAAAGTTGATCTAACTCGAGTCTAATGCTCTTTAATCGCCATTAGCTGTCTCTAAAAATCCGGATCTAGCACAAACTTCATCAACAAATCGAGGAAAAGCACCTACATGCTAAAATGATCGACGATTCACACATCCTCCATCATGAAGATAGAGATTTCAACAATTCCTTGTCAAATTCAAGTGTAATTAGATCATAATAATGACAGAAGTGAGAAATGAGATATTTCATGTGTGTTGTAAAACAAAATTCCGTATTGAGAAGTGATTAAAAAGTGGACGTAGATTCATAGCGAATCGAACCACTATAAAAATCTCGTCTTCTTATTGCTTTTACTTTTATTTGTGTTCGTGGTATCAAAATTTCATACCATTTACTTGGTGACGTGCTTTTCTAGCATCATTTTGTGTTTGATCATTGTTGGTTAAAACACATCACATATTCGTTTGTCTTTCGCTTCACAACCTTATTCTAATATAAAAGAAATGTGGAAACAAGGGACCAAAGGGTGCTCCAATTGAATCAGAGACAGACCTGTTACCTAGTTAGTAAAATAACTCCCTTATGACGGTTACCGACTATTGCCACCCTTTTTAATTTTATTTTGTGACGGCGGAAGGGGGGTTGGTGGTGGGGGGGCTACTACTAAAACCGACTCCTGATACTAACTCAAGCACTTAGCTAGTTAACTTATAAACTTCTGTTTATCAAAACCTGCGCTACGCAGCATCCTTTCACAAAAAGGATGTTAAGTAAATACACAGTTACGGAGAATAAAGGACAAGATCTTCAGAGAAAATATTTGGTAGCATTTTCAGTTAGTGGACTGACAAAACAAGTGGTTTCCAGCATGAATCCAACACAAGAACATTCTCCTTAGCCTCGATTCCACGCTGACTACCCCCTTCAAAAGTCACCACTTACTAAAAACACTAACCACTAACATTCATTCATGCTTTCACAACATGTACTAAACAAACCCTAAAAAAGCAGAACCCACTCATTCTTTCACTGTCTCCCACAATTGACATATACCTCCCGTTTCATTCACAGAAAATAAAACCAATGGAGAAGGAAGGCAGAGAAGGAGAAGAAGAAAAGAGAATAAAAAGGGACGAATGGAGCGATGGAGCAGTAGACTGTTTGCTAGAGTCCTACGAAGCCAAATGGGTCCTTCGTAACCGAGCAAAACTTAAAGGCCAAGACTGGGAGGACGTCGCCACCCAAGTGTCCTTAAAAGAGAGCAGTGACCCAAGGAAGGGCAGTAATGTCAAGACGGCTACACAGTGCAAGAACAAAATAGAGTCCATGAAGAAAAGATACAGGAACGAGGTTGCTTCTTCGGATGGCAAGTCTCGCTGGCCTTTGTTCTCAAAGATCGATGGCTTGGTAAGGTGTAGGACAGGTGCCCCAAACTTGAATGAAGAGGCCACTCAGGTTCGTATTTGCATTAAACTTACTGCTTTTATTTGATATTTCTGTGCTTAATCAAGAGTTGTAACTGCTCAGGTGGACAATGAAGGAGTTGAAAACAAAGAACAAACTGATGAAGCAAACAAGGAGGTGGAGAAGAAGGAAGAATCGGAACCTACATTGAAGGAAAATGTTGAAACAAAGAGAGAAAATGGGAAGAGGAAGCGGGAAAAGAACGAAGAAGGCAATGAAACTTTGGAGAGTACCATAAAATGGTTTGGAGAGGTAATGTTGAGAGTTGAACAAGCAAGAATGGAAGGCATGAAGGAAGTTGAGAAAATAAGAGCTGAAACGAAAGCGAGGAAGAGTGAAATGGAGCTCAAAAGAATTGAAATTATTGCTAATACTCAAATCGAGATTGCTAAATTGTTTGCTAGGAGATGTGTGAGAAAATAGAATTCTGTAACTGTGTTATTGGGCAATATTTGAATCATTTGAGGATTCTGATCCAGCAAGTGTGTGTTATAATGTAAATGATGCTTAAGCTATCAGATGCTAAATTCGAATATTGAAAGCTGTGTTCTGAATCTTCTGATAGTTGAATACTGAACCAGGAATGTGGTTATTTGTTTAAATGTTCAAATCTTTTAATTATAACAGAAGTACGTAGTTACTTCATTGTGTTACCGGCTACACTAGTTGGTTATGATCATTTAACCATTTAATATATTATAAAAGTTTATTGTTAGAATACAAATGTGAAAAGTTGAGATTTCTGAAGTATTTGAAGTTCAAATAATCTTGATTACTGGATATAAAACTAAAAGTTTTCAATTTCGAAATTGATTAACTACGCAAAATTTGAAATGTAATGTCATATTAATTTTAATGTTATTGTTATCAAAAAATAATTCATAAAGTTAGCCAGAAAATTATACGAAGAAAGTTAGTCATGAAAAAAGTTAATTGTTAGAAATATCATACTTATAGAACTTTAAGTTTCAAATATTTTGATGTTAGAAAAACATAAATGTGAAGAGAATTAATTTCAAAACATGTTCACAATAACTAAATCAATTTTCAATTTTAAACTTCAAAATAGTAGATTTTCATAATTTTTATTATGAGATTACGAATTTTTTAAAATTTGAAATTTTAGTATTTTTGGAATATAAGGTAATAAACTATAGGAAAATTTTGACGAATGCCCCTACTAAGTTACAAAATACATAAAATATCATTATCGAAAAAAGTAGGCATATAATGAGCCTTCTCTGCTCTGTATTTTCCGGGTTTTGATATTGTAGCTTTAGTTTCTTACTAGTGCTGTCTTTGTTGTATTTGGTGTGGTATGTCAAGGTGTTGGATTGCATTTGAGTTGGCTTTTCTTTTCTTATCTGTATAGTATTTTTTTTTTTTTTTTTTGTTGTCTGTAATTTTGGCCAACTCATTTGTTATGTATCATTTCTTTTGTAATATAAGTACCCAGTTTGTTCTAAAAAAAAAGTATGCATATTAGGTCCGCTTTCCGAAATCCATCAAAAAATACTGTAAAAAAATTCAAATTTCAAAACTTACTTCACTTTATATTTATATTAGAAAAATAAAATAAAAATGGATGAAAAGTATTAGAGAAATAAGCAAATGAGTCTGCCGACCTCTATCTCCCAACCGATATATAGTATATTGGTGTAATGATCTTGGCCCAATATCAATAAGTCATGTGTATACATATTAGCCTATATAGCCGAATACAACATATTATTCATTTCTGCAACACAATTACCACTTCATTACAAACTATTCTTCTCAAAACAAAGATTTGTCATCTAATCACTATCACTCAAAACACAGTGATTATCAAAACAGATCCAATATCTTTTTAAGATATCAGAGCCTTCATAGAAGCCTCACAACGAAAACTTTTCAATTCAATCAGTGTTGAAATTCAAGTTTCAACCCATCAGAGTAGTTTCATTATTTGCATTGCCTTCCATCAGATATTTCTCTCCTCACTTAAGAGTTGTTGAATCAGATCAATAATTCAGTGCCTTACCATAACCAAAGATCAGGTTGCATCTGAATTATCCATAGAATTTAGTAAAAGCAGTCAAGAAAAACAGGAAATTCAAAATTCAAGAAACCAGAGAAATTAGATCAGAAATTTCAAGAAGTGCCTTACAGGCTACCTATCTGTCTTGTAACATCATCTAGGTGTGTTTACATGTACCTAATTCAGATCAGATCTCCGGCTCATCTGAACTCAATCTTCTATTAATCTGCATCTGCTCCTCCTACCCACTTCCTATTAGATCATCATTTCTTTGTAGATTAGATCAAGATTTAGCCCTGCTCTCTCATTATGGGAATCAAGTCATTGTCTATAGAGGATTCAAATGCAACAAATCAGCAAATAGAATTATCTGTTGAACATTTAGTAAAAAGAGCGATAAGACTTCAAAGTCAACTTATCACAGTCAAGCTAGAAGAAAATAATTATCTTCTATGGAAACTGCAGGCAGAAGCTGCAATTCAAGGCTATGGCCTTGATGGATTCATCTATGGCACTTTGATCATCCCACCAAATTCATAACCAACAAAGATAACACGGCCATCAACAATAAAGAATTCTCAAAATACAGCAGACATGATAGACACATATGTTCTTGGTTATTCTGCTTAATAAGTCCAAAACTACTGACTCAAGTTGTTGGTTGCAGATGTGCAAATGAAATATGGAACATAGTTGAAAGAAATTCCAACTCCGAGTCGATCTACTTCCATGATTATGTACTACAGGAAACAGTTGGAACAACCCGAATTCCAATAGACATTTTTTTTTAAAATTCTAATCTATTGAAACCCGTATTGGTTGCTCTGGTATCCTACAGAAAAGACAGAGATATAAAATATATCAAAGCTCAGAAAATATTTCATTGCGGAATAGATAAAGTATAATATAATCAAAATATAGCCTTACTGTAGTAATAATACTGCCTAAACAGTATCCAAAGCTATCATATCTGCCACAAATCTAACCTGCGAGTATGTTATGAGAAGGGGGACAGAACATAAGTTCTAGTGACTGGATTTAAACTATACACTTTGGATAATCCTACATATACCGTTCAATCACATTTTCTTATTTATTAGGTTACTTGGGTTAACAACACTCAAGGCTTACACACACGTCGTACCCATTTACTTCCCAATGGATTAACCTAATACGGTATATATGTGGCTACCCGTTTGATAACCCACGTCCGTTAATGTCACCCGTTAAGGGAATGCATTAAGTTTCGTGAAACATTATAGGTAAACAGAAACAGAAACATTACAAGACAAATATAAAATAGCAGCGGAATTTAACACATTTATTAAGCAGAAAACATTGTTGTTCAAAATATAGTTACGTCACAAGTCTGAAATGCATAAAACCCAGTACATCAATTTAAAACTTCTGTCTTGTACTCAAATCATCAGAGTACAATAAGAAAATAAGCATAATCCCCAAAACATAGCCATAGTAGAGAGGTATGAAATCAAGCAGTACATCTAAGCAGTTCCAAACAGAAGGAAAGAATGATCCTGATCAAGCTTTAGTATTCTCACCCTGAGAACCTGGGGGAAAACGGAGGAGAAAGAAGAGAAAACAAAAAAAGGTCAAACATGAAGTCTGGCGAGTCCAGTTACTTTTAGCATATAAATAAGTAAAAATATCATGACTGGCATATAAACTAGAGAGATAGATAACAGCACAATAAGGCAGGTATGACAAGGTAAACAGGATAAACGTGATTGAATGTATTGTGCTTCTCTAGTACTTTCTCTTTCTCTGCACCAATACTAGCGTCGTATGAACAAGATGACCCCCAATAAGTATAAGATGGTAGACTTCAGCATACTTCTAGTAAGAGGTTTTACCCCCATACAATAACAGGAAGCCCATCTATAAATACCGGAGTTACCTCTAAGGACAATGACGGGCTCTAAACATACCAGAGTCTAGATGTATCCTAATTACTACCCCAGTCAATCATCTCCTTACTCCGTAGTTATCCTGTGCTGGCTCCACATTAGGATGTATCACTTCCTAAAGTGGCAACCCTTCATTTTTAGGATGTGCACAACCATATCTACAGGAATCACGACGTCTTAGCCTCCTCTACCGGACTCATGCACGCACATGACTCCGTCGGTATGCGCGCCCACACCGCCCTTTTGTTTGGATCTCTTACAATCAGCCCAATAAGCGTTCCCCGACTCTGACCTAGTTCGGAGTACTCGTTTGATACCTAAATATAGGTTACTGACTGAAATGGGTCCCACACACAAGATGATACAAGCTCCCCCTAAGCTTGTATTCCCACTACTAGGTTTTCCATAGTTTATGCCATTCCAGAGTAAAAAGACTGCATGCTATACCGGAATATGGTATGGCATACAATCTTAATACCTTTGTTCACGGATGTTGCTAGTGCAAGTGTGTATGAAAGATGAGGAACATTCAGAAAAAATGCAGATCCTGGTGAAACAAGATCTAAACCAGAAAGTCCAATTGAAACTTTCAGCAACACACCTACAAGGGATGAAAACCTGAATCAAGACAGTGAAGAAGAAGTAAAAAGTGAAAATCAACAAGATCGAAGTAAAAGTGATGATCAGAAAAATAAAGATACAACTGAACCTGACACAGCTCCACCTGTTACCTCTGCTCACCCAATGATCACCAAGGCCAAGATGGCATATTCAAGCCAAAACTATACACATCTGTCATGATAGATGAAGAGCCAACTACTTTCAGCCAAGCTATAGTCAATGCCAAATGGATCTCTGCTATGAATGATGAGTTCAGTGAACTCATCAAAAACATGGACATTAGTCAAACCCCCTAAGAAGAAAAATATAATATGGTGCAAATGGATGTAGAGAGTTAAAAAAACCCGAACGGAACTGTATTAAGTACAAGGCCATATTGGTTGCAAAGGGATATACTCAACAACATGAATTTGATTTCAATGAAACCTTCTCACCAGTTGTTAAGAACACTACAATCAGAGTTGTACTTGTAATAGCCTAGCACATAGGATGGAGTTTAAGACAACTGGATATAAACAACTCATTTTTAAATGGATATTTACAAGAAGAAGTCTATACGCAACAACCAGAAGAATATAACAAAGATCCGGATTGTGTTTGCAGACTCAATAAGGCCATATATGGGCTTAAACAGGCTCCTAAGGTGTGGTTTGATAAACTGAAAGACACTCTAGTTAAACTACGGTTTTGATCTACCAAATCAAACACATCTTTACTTGTTAAAGTTGCAAACTGCAAATGTATCTACATTCTAATATATGTTGATAACCTTATAATTAAAGGTGATAGAAAGACTGAAATCAGTCAACTCATCCAATACCTGGACAAGGAGTTCTCAATTAAATATCTAAGGGAACTGAACTACTTTGTAGGCATTGAAGTGAAGAGGATATTCAAATCTAAAATCACACTATCACAAAAGAAACATATCATAAAACTTCTTATCAAAACAAAAATGAATGAAGCCAAACCACAGGTGATTCTTCTGATATGAAACCACAACTACTCCTAAAACAGGGGAGAACCAATATCAAATATTAAAAGAATCTAGAAGTATACTTGGTTCTCTACAGTACACAACTATAATTAGGTCTAATATAGCATTCAACACTAATAAAGCATGTTAATTTATGCTGGCTCCTCTTGACAATCAAATGAAAGCTGTAAAGAGAATCCTTAGATATCTGAAACGGAATATAGTGCAACTTTTAACAACACTAAAAATGATAAATTAAAGAATAATTAATTTAATATTTAAATTTAAGGGAAGCAGACTACGCCATTGCATTCGTCGCGGAATTCTGGTCAAAATAGACACCTGGTTTGTGTAAAATGGACACCGTATGAAGAAGTTATTAAGGTTTGAAGTTTGTATACGCATAAGGAAAATATATATGAATAATATAGTTCGAGAAAATTCAAAACAGTTCGTAATCTCAGAAAATTGGGGAATCGGGAAAATTCCCGCTCAGGGGTGTCTACCCCATAAGCGGGTGTCGACCCATGGGTCGGCCCATAAGCGGGGTCGACCCCCCTACGACAGATCTAGGTAGATTAAGTTCTGGTGACAGCTCTATATATGGCCTCATTTCTCTTGTTTCTCCACACCAAAAATAATGGAGAACTAGGTGATTCCTCTGCCCATGTTAAGCCAAGTCTTTTCTTCTTCAATAATCAACTAGAGTTATTCAAGTTTAGAGATCTATGATTCAACATCAACAATTATTTTCTTCTATTTTTCTGGATCCAGTCACGGTGAAGCCATGTTAATTTTAAATCTGAATATTTAAAAAGTAAATCTTGACATGACTATAACTTGGATCTATGTCTGTGACCATTTGAATCATATCAGATCTGCTATAACTTGTTTATCTAAGTTATTCTGACGTGACCATGAACTAGATATGAACCTATACCTATTTATCATGTCCGATCTGCCATTGTTTATAGATCTAATTCACTGTTTAGATCACCTCATGCCAGTTCCTGTTATGTTTGCGGCTAAATCAGATCTGTTATTAGTTGGATATCTAATTCATTTTTTGTATCTCATCATGTTTATGATGTCCCTATTATTTTAGAATCAGTTCTATTGTCACATGTTCATCAGATCTGCTCCTATATGCCTATCTTGTCATTATGTCAACATATATTTATGCCTATTTCCGCCATTATTGTCGATCTTGTTAGTATGATCATTTCTTTCCTCTTCCCTTCATCTTTTCCCTCTTATTTTTTTATAGCTAGGCTACCTTCGATCCTAGGCATGCCGCTGAAATATGCAAATGCATTAAATTGGGAACGAGGAGAAAACGTTAAATTTGGGGCATAACTTGTATTAGGAAATTTGGGCATAACTTGAATGAAATATATGAATATGAATTTAGGGCATATGATTCATTATGAACATAACTTGGGAAAGGGTCATGAATACTTATAATGACATGGGAATAATTGGTTAATAATTGAAATGCCTAGAATTATACTAATTAGAAACTGTAACCGCACTTAAACACGAGGTTAGATTACACTTGTAGCAGAAGTCTTCCCGAAAATGACCGACATATCCAGCGACCACAAGTGGTAAATCTAATGTGAGGGGTCTAAATGCATAAATATGAGACGTTCTAAGACATGAGGTTAAGCCGGACTTGTGGGAGAAGTCTTCCTGGGTCCAACCGGCATATCCAGCATCCACAAGTGGTAGGCTTAATGTGGGAGGTCTAGCACATTATGACCATAAATGATTATGGTAATGAATTCGAATACTTAACATAGTTGAATCCATAGGGATTGTATATGTTAACTTGAATAGGGGTTAAGTAAACTTGTTTGAACAGTGGGTGGGTTAAGTAAATCTTGGGTAGGTGGGTAATATATATATATATATATATATATATATATGTTTATATATATATATATATATGCCCACAAACTTAACCTGTGGGGTTATGCTATCTTTTACTTTGGTATGACATAACCTGTGGAAAACCTAGTGGGGATGCAAATGTAGGGGGAAGCTTGTGTCATCTTGTGTGTGGGACCCATTTAAGTCAGTAACCCATATATATATATATCAAATGAGTACTCCGAACTAGGTCGGAGTTGGGGCACGCTTACTGGGCAGATTGTAAGAGATCCAAACATGGAGGAGGGTGTGGGTGGTGCATTCCGACGGGGTCATGTGCGTGCGTGCGTCCGACGGAGGAGGTTTAGATGTCGTGGCACCTATAGATATGGTTGTGCACATCCTAACAACAAAGGGTTGCCACTTTAGGGAGTGATACACCCAACAATGGGGCCAACAAAGGGTATCTACGGAGCAGGGAGCCGATCGATTGGGGTAGTATTTAGTGTACATCTAGGCACTGGTATGTTGGGGATCCCGTTAATATCCTTATGGGTAACTCCGGTATGTTAGGCTGCCTGTTGATTGTATGGGGTGAAAACCTCCCACTGGAAGTACACCTATGTCTACCATCTTATACTTGTTGGGGATCGTCTTGTTAATAAGACACTAGTATTGAAGCAAAGAAATTATTTGAGAAGCGTAGTCTACTCTATCATGTTTGTCCTTTTACCTTGTCGAACCTATCTTTTATGATGTTATCTCTCTTATCAACTTTACATGCCTGTCATGATATTTTTACTTATTTATATGCTAAAAGTAACTAGACTTGCCAGACTTTTTGTCTGACCCATTTTGTTTCCTCTTCTTTCTCTTCCGTTTCTCTCCCTCAGGTTCTCAGGGTGGGAATACTCAAGCTTGATCAAGATTCTGCTTGGAGTTGCTTAGATGTATTGCTCGAGCTCTTATCTTTCCTGCTATGGCTAATTTTTTTTGTTTGGGGAATTATGCTTCTTTTATTATTGTACTCTGATGTTTTAAGTGCAAGACATAAATTTTAATGATGTACTGGGTTTTATGTTTTTTCAAACATATAATGTAACCATGTTTTGAACTACGATGCTTTATGTAATAAAGTTTTAAATTCCGTTGTTATGTTTTATCTGTCTTATAATGTTCATGTTTGTGTTTACCTATAACGCTTCACGAAACTTAATGCATTCTCTTAATGACTGACATTAACGGACGTGGGGTGTCACACTTGGTATCAGAGCTGAAGGTTACCGGATTAGATAAATGTTTTTGAAAATTATTTTCAAAAAGGTTTTTAAAAGAAAGCATTTTCAAAGTCCATTTTGAAAAACATATTACCCAAAGCCATATGTAATATCTTTTGATCCTTTGTTTGAATCCCTTTCCTTTTCTTTTCAGCATGTTTGGGGAACCTAATATTCATGAGGGCGTTCTGATCCAGGCTGGTTCCGTAGGTATCTAGAGGCCACAACTCCTTCCAGTGGTCAAGCTGACGTTCCTCTCCAAGCTGCACTCGTCATTCCTCCTCATCCGCATACAGATAATTTCTCTAAGATTTGTAAAGATTTCTATGCCATGGGAGGAAAGCCATTCCGTGGAACCGAGACATTCATAGAGGCAATGAATTGGCTCAAAGAGACGGAGGATCTATTTGGAATTTTCGAAGTGGGTGATCGTAGGAAGATTCAGTTAGCCGCCACGCTACTGAAAGATGAAACTTCGTTCTAGTGGGAAATGACGCAAGTAGGGCGTCCAGTGGAGACTTGGGATGATTTTCGGCAAAGGTTTGAAATGAAGTTTCTTTCTCAAGCTGAGAAAAGCATGCAAATGGAAAGGTTTCTGGCACTTAAGCAAGGAGGCATGAATGTCAAAGAGTATGTTAACAAATTCTACCAACTAGTGAGTTTTGGATTGGAGCTGGTAGATACCCCGCATAAGAAAGCTTTACTATTTGCTAGAGGACTAAATGAACCCCTCCATCGGTTTGCTATGTCTCGTATTCCAATGGGAGAAACTTTTGAAAGGCTCGTTGATATGGCCTGATGCATGAGGAAGATAAAGCTGAAAAGTAGGAAGTTGAGGTTGAGGAAACACAAAACAAAAAAATATGGCCTAAGAAAGGACAACATCAACAAAAAAAGAAGAGTGGAAAGAAGACAAAGCTAAGGATAAGAGGAAGTGCCATAATTTCGGGCGCGAGGGTCATTTGATCGAGGATTGCAAAAGAAGGAAGAATGCTTGCTTCAGTTGTGGAGTGGTCGGACACTTTTCTTAGGAGTGCCTAAAGAAGCAAGGACAAGGTCAAAGGGCAAGAGCTTCTGGAGGGCAGGTACATGCTCTCGTGACTAGTGCTCCAGATAAAGGTAGGAAAGTTTCCATGGGAGGTTTGATTTCTCTTTCCAATCATCCTATTAGAACTTTTTTGATTCTGGCTCTTTGCATTCATTTATATCTGATTCTGTGTCTAAGTCTCTGCACCTTAATACTAGTATGGTAGTGGATCCCGGTGTTGTCTCAAACCCCATTGGTGATTCGGCTCATTTGTCTAGGATTTGTCGGGGTTTGAGAATATTTATGTTAGGCATCGAGTTTGAGTGCGACACATATGTTCTCAGTTTTATGGGCTATGGTTTGATTCTAGGGATGGATTGGCTAGCCATGTACGGTGCCATTCTGGATTGTGATAGGAGAGTCGTTAGCCTTTTGACTTGCTATGGGAGGACCCTTGAGATTTCTTTTAACCCTCAGGGTCTGTCATGCTCAGCTTCCTAGATTCTCTTGACACATCTTGTAACACCCCATAATTTTAATATTAATGTTAACGCATTAAAGAATAACTAATCATAGATGTGAGAATTAAGGGAAATGGGTTGTGCCATCGTGTTCGTCTCGGAATTCTGGTTGAGATAGAGACTGAATTTGCATGAATTGGAATTCGTATGAAGAAGTTATGGCCATCAGAAGATTCAGAAAATTCAAAACAAATTTCGAAAAATTCAAATTTCAGAGTCAGATGGGCTAGGCGGGAAATTTCCCGCCAGGGCCTGGTCGACCATAGGGTCGACCTGCCCTAAACAGGTCGACCATAGGTTCGACCTGCCCACCCCCCCCACCCGGGCAGATTTGTTTAATGACATGTTAGTGACTAGATGCTGACTCATTAGGGTTTGTGATCTGCTCTGATTGGCTGGGATTAATTCTGGGTTGATCGGACGGCCTAAACTAATCCTATACTCTATAAAAAGACATGTAGACTCAAACCCTAAAATCAAATCAAAATTAGATCAATGGCCGTCACGTTGTCTCTCCAAACCCTAGAGTAGCCGCCGCCAATTAGAAGCAAAGTAAAGCAACTCAATTCAAATCAAATCAAGCCTAAAACTACAACAACAAAATTGTCTACAACAAGGGAACGCTAATCAATTGCAGAATTCAGATACCAGAACTCAAGTCCCCTTTTTCAGTGAGTTCTAGTCACTTTTAGGTTTAAATAAATAAAAGTGAATCGTGGTAGACTATGATTTGGGTATATGTTGTTTGTAGTTATGCAAGTTTATTGTTGTTGTGGATCATGAAATTATGCAAGTTTATTGTTATTGTTGATCATAAAATTATGTAAGTTATTGTGTGATGAATTCATGAATCTTGCAAGTTGTTATTATGAATCTATGCAAGTCGTTATAATGAATCTATGCAAGTTGTTATCATGAATCTATGAAAATTGTTATGAGATCATGCAAGTCACATACACAAGTTATTATTCATGAACCTATGCAAGTTATTATTCATGAAACTATGCAAGTTGTTATGTTATGCAAGTTGTTAAACATGTTGTAAAACATGAATCTATGTGAGTTGTTAATTATGTTGTTAATTCATGAACCTATGCAAGTCACCTATGCAAGTTGTTAAGTTGTAAATCATGAACCTATGTTAGTTGTTAATTATGTTGTTAATTCATGAACCTATGGAAGTTGTTATGTTGCAAAATCATGAATCTATGCAAGTTGTTAATTATGTAATGAATCATAATTATATGCAAAATTATCATGTCATTTTCCCTAGTTGTCATGCTTATGCCAAAATTGTACTGAAAACAATCATCTTGTCATTCCCTTTATTTTATTGTTATGGCGAGGATACCTTGAAGCCTCGATGATGCCAAAAACGCAAACGGTTACGCTAGGTAAGAAACGGGGAAAAGGGGGAATTTTTAATAGGCATAGTGATTATGTAAATTGGACACATGATTCTAGTAGGGAAACATATAAATAATTACCTATTATGACGTGGGTAAAATTGGGTAAAAATGGTATAATTTGAATATGACCATTTATGGATAGGAAATTCAAATTGTTAATAAGATAGGTATGGACACCTATAAAAAGGAAAGGATTAATTAATTAACATAACTAATCAAAAGAGGAATGTTTAAGCAATTGAAGTCTAAAGATTTAATTGGCATAAATGCCTTAAATGGCATAAAATAAATTTGTGATGAAAATTGGTATGATTTTGCATACCATAAATAGATGGACATAATTGAGTCAATTATGGCCATTGTTAAATTTGGAATTAATTGATAATTTGAATAAGGAAATTAATTCAAATGGGGGAATGATTAATTAGGAGTAATTAATCGTCTAAGACACGAGATTAGGCTCTTTTGTGGTGTAAGACTGCCCAGACCCGTCCGACAAATCCAGCTGCCACAAATGGCAGTCTAATGTGGGAGGCCTTAGGCATAAATTAAATGCGTAATAATTGTAAAGACACGAGGTTAGACTCGTTTGTGCTGTAAGACTGCCCGGACCCGCTCGGCAAATCCAGCTGCCACAAATGCCAGTCTAATGTGAGAGGCCTTTATAAGGTTGCGGTCTTAATGAATTAAGAAACACTTAACCAGATAAACACGTAGTGGGGTTAAGTGGGTGCCTTGGGTGGCATATGGAATTAAGTGGGTGCCTTGGGTGGCATGTGAAATACGATTAGGTGTCTCAATAATTAATTAATGCTGATTAAAGACCACTTAACCTAACTTAATACATATGGATTGTATGATGATAGACATAAGTTAGGGTTAAGTAAAACGAGTTGGATTATGGGTAGGTTAAGTACAACTGATGGGTAGGTGTGTAATATTAATATATATAGGCCCACAAACTTAACCATTAAATAAATAGAATTAAATCAGTGGGAGGGTTAAGTACAACTGAAGGGGAGGTGGGTAATATTAATATATATAGGCCCACAAACTTAACCGGATAAAAAGCGTTATGTAATTAAAGACACCAAATGGTATACATAACCAGCGATAAATAGTAAAGTTATGTATTAAAGACACCCTTAGGGGTACGCATAACTAATGGGAATAGATAGAGTTATGTATTAAAAACACCAATAGGTAAGCATAACAGATAGGTAGATTAAGGGTTATGTATTAAAGACACCTATAGGTACGCATAACTGATTGAGGGCTATGTAATTAAATACACTGTAACAACCCGTATTTTAATAACATGTTAGGTAAGAAAACGTGGTATAATTAAATTTTAAAACAAGATTCAAGGGAAACGGGTTGCGCCATTGCGTTCATCTCGAAATTCTGCTTGGAAACGAGTCCGAGTTTTCGAAAATCGGAGTCCATATGACTGAGTTAGGACCTCTAGAAGTTTCACGAATTTTCGAAATAAAAAACAACTCAGAAATTCGAATTCAAATTCGAATTCAAGACCCAGAAGCGGGCTGGGCAGGAAAATTCCCGCCCCGAGCCCAGGTCGACCAGGGGGTCGACCTGACCAGACCAGGTCGACCATAGTGTCGACCTGGCCAGACCTGGGGGTTGACCTGGACAGACCAGGTCGACCTGGGGGTTGACCTGCCTCCCGAATCCATTTTTTGAACCAGATACATCCTTATGTATTTGACCTCATTTTCTATCTAGATTCGTCTGCCTAATCCTATATAAACAGCCTCCTAGCCTCATTCTCTTTACACCATTTTTCTCTAACCTTATGCTGCTCAAACTCTTGATGATCATGGCTTCTTCTTCCTCCTCTAGATTAAATTAAGATAAATTAAAATAAAACATGAAGACAAATTCTTGAAGACTACGGCTAGGAATTGCATATTGGAGATTTGTTTTTGCGATCAAATCAGAATTCATCGATTCAACAAATCGACGATTAGTTTCTAGATTCAAGTTCTGCATCTCAATTTCTTAGACCACGATCTGTAAGTTCTAGTTACTTTGAGATTTAAACTTGTTAAATTTAATATGGACATGGAATGAAATGAAATTGGACCTAATCTTGATTATCTATTTAGATCTGTTCTTGTCTCTTTTTGAATCTATGATTTTGGTTATTTCTTATCGATTGAATCATGCCCATTCATGTTGTTGGACCTAGTTTATTATTCAAACGCTAGATTGTAACATAAATTCTTGGATCTTGACTTGTGGGAATATTTCTATTTGGGGCCTATTCATGTTATAAATTGGAATTGGGCCTACGTATGATAATTGATTCATATCTATTCTAGTTTCCATCTTGGATCTTGACATTTGGGAATATTGCTATGAAACTAATTTAGGCCTATTCATGTTGTAAATCAAAACCTCTCATGTCCATAATATTGTCATGACTATGATGTTGAATCAGTTATTATTCACAAGTTTGGAACTATTACCTTATGTCAACTATTATCATGACTATCACCTTATTTTGCTAGACTTGAAATCCAAATGTTTGAGGCCGATCTTCCATATGCCAGTAATTTTGTAATCATTTATCTCAAGTTATACCACGCTAAACTTGTAATCACTTTTGTCACCTTATGCCCGTCCTTTTTATGTTATTCCCTAATTAGATTTATTTGTAATTTGGATCGATTCGAGTTTACGTGCGATGGGAATACGATTTGGGTAGATTAGGCAAAACATGAATTGGTTATGAACATGAAAATTTAACGTTGTTATAACTTGAACCTGGATATGGACACGAACTTAACATCGACTTGACATGAAACTCGCCATGAAACTTGACATGAACTTGACATGAAACTTGAACATGGACAAGACACTTGGAATGAACTTGAAAATGGCCAACTCGAGGTTAGGTTGAGTTTGCAGTATAATTCTGCCCGGAACCACCCGGCAAATCCAGTAACTGCAAACAATAGGATCCAATGTGAGTAGTTGGTCAAATCGCGCTTAAAACCCGAGGTTAGACTGAGTTGTGGTGTAATTCTGCCCGGAACCACCCGGCATAACCAGTGACCACAACAACAGGTCTAATATGAGAGGTTGGGATGCATTAATTTATTTTAATGCTACATAATAGGGTTAACTCATGAACCGCTTGAATATACTTAACCAATTTGACACGATGATTTGATAGGGTTAAGTCATGAACCGCTTGAATATACTTAACCAATTTGACACGATGATTTGATAGGGTTAAGTCATGAACCGCTTGAATATACTTAACCAATTTGACACGATGATTTAATAGGGTTAGGTTAAGTCATGAACCGCTTGAATAAACTTAACCAATTTGACACGATGATTTGATAGGGTTAAGTCATGAACCGCTTGAATATACTTAACCAATTTGACACGATGATTTGATAGGGTTAAGTCATGAACCGCTTGAATATACTTAACCAATTTGACATGATGATTTGATAGGGTTAAGTCATGAACCGCTTGAATATAATTAACCAATTTGACACGATGGTTTGATATGGTTAAGTCATGAACCGCTTGAATATACTTAACCAATTTGACACGATGATTTGATAGGGTTAAGTAATGACCCGCTTGAATATACTTAACCAATTTGACAGATGATTTGATAGGGTTAAGTCATGAACCGCTTGAATATGCTTAACCAATTTGACACGATGATTTGATAGGGTTAATATACTTAAACAATTTGACACGATGATTTGTTAGGGTTAAGTCATGAACCGCTTGAATATACTTAACCAACTTGACAAATGATTCGTAGGGCTAAGTCTTGAACTTGAACGACAACACTTAGCCAATTTGACATAACATGTAGGTGGGTTAAGTCTCGAATTTAAATGACAACACTTAACTACTGGAGGAAAACCCTAGTTACGCGATCCTTTTCAGCAGTAACCCACTAGATGTATCACGGTACCCTGGAACTAGGCAGGGTGGGGCACGATTACTGGGCTGATTGTAAGCGACTAGATCGACGGCTGAGTTGGTGCGCCATTGTAGGTTCAGGCGTACTATGGTCGTGCACGTAGTCCGGAGTTGAAAAAGCAGGCATTGGGCACCGGTAGGTTTACACTGTGCGTGCTTGATTCGTGTCGGTGGTTGGCACCCTAGGGCTTGATACACCATATGGTGGACCTAGCACAGGTAACTACATTCGTGATAGTGCCGTATGACACAGACACATGACGAGCTAGAACTTGTAGTGAGCCGATCGATTAATAGATCGTTTCGTGGGACCAAGTAACGAGTCATTTCGTGATATTGGGCAAGGGATCATTTCATAGTTAATACATGACACGGGTTGGGTTATTAGTACAGGTGGTAAAGGCCCATTTCTGTTTCTGTTTCTGTTAGGGAGGTAAGAGCCCATTACTATTTCTGTAAAGATCACCATGTTTCTGTTTCCGTTTCTGTTTGGACATTAGTATAACACCTAATTCTGTTATACTAGTACTGGTGCAGAGAATGTTAAACATGCGATGCTATACGTAGTTTATCTGGTTAGCATAGTTTATCCTGTTATCTTAGTTTAACTTGCCTATCTTATCATCATCCTTATGTTTACTTTCAGTTTATACATGTAATGTTATCTTTACTTATTTCTATGCTGAAAGTCACTAGGACTTACCAGTCTTTATGACTGACCCGGTTTTTTTCGCCTCTTTTTCTTCCGTCCCCCTCCCCCCCAGGTTCTCAGGGAGGAAACACTACTACTTAGTTTATACTTCTTTCTGCTTCAAGATCATCATATATGGCTTGGACCTTTCTTTGCTATGGCTGCTTTACTGTTTTACTTGGGGAATGATTTATGACTATGGTTTTATGCTTCTTTACTATTGCAAGACAGATTTCGATTGTAATGGATTTAATGGCATTTTGATGTAAAAGGCTTTAGACCTTTCTAGATTTTAAAGCAATTAAATTTGGTTCTTCTTCCGCTGTTTTATATGTTCTGTCTTGTAATATTTCTTTGTATGTTTACCTAGATAATGCTCCACCAAAGCTAGTGCATTCCCTTTGTGAGTGACCCTAGCGGAGGTGGGGTGTTACATTTGGTATCAGAGCAGAAGGTTACCAGACTGGGCAAAAGTTTTTAAAACCTTTTGAAATTATTTTCAAAACCATTTACAAAGAAGCATTTTTCAAGAAATTTTTTTAAAGGCTATTCCCCAAAGGCCATTAGCATTATCCTTTGTTTCCTTGTTTGAATCCCTTTTCCTTTCTTTCCTCCATCTGTAGTCACATTAGTTCCATCTGCGACTAATCTTATTTCAAGATTTGTAGGGTTGCCGTGCGATGGAGGTAGTTCTCGAGAGACCTGTTAACACGTTAAATAAGAGGGGATAAGAGTGGTTAAGGCGAATGAGGCTCAGAACAAGAAGGTAGAAATGTTTCTGTAGGAAAGTCTAGTTTATCTTTCTAACCTGTTCGTACCCTTTTTGATTATGGTACGTCGCATCCTTTTTATTTCTGCTTCGATAGTTTTGTCTCTGCACCTTGGTACTAGCGTAGTAGAGGATCCCATTTTTTTTCTTTCAAATCCTGTTGGGGAATCGGCTCATTTATTCATGACTTGTTTGGATTTGAGAATGTCTATGCTATGCGTTGAGTTTAGAAGAAATGCTTATGTTTTTGAGCTACGGGTCGATTCTAGGGATGGAATGGTTACCCAGTAATGGTGCCATTCTTGAGTATGAAAAGAGGGTAGTTAGACTATTGACTTGCCGTGGTAATACCCTCGAAGTCTAGTGTAACCCTTAGGATTCTACCATGCTTAGTTGCCTAGAATCTCTTGATACATTTGTTGATCCCGAGTAGTGTTCGCCACTAATGTGGATGGTTCATTTCGCTTATGCATGAGTTATAGGAAATCACCTTATTAAGTACATTTGGCAACATGGTTGACATCTGTTTATTTGCAAGAGATAATTCTTCTACGTGGAATACCCTATAGTGAGTAAACGAGATCCAGGATTCACTATTGAATTTTGGAAAGCTTGCGTGAAACCATGAGTATGCAGTTATGTTTGAGCCAAGTATATTAGAAGGAGGATAAGGGAAAGTGGGACGAGAGGCAATAGTGAAATGAGTTCCAACTCATATTTTGGAAACAAGAATTAAGAAGCTACGAAATTATGAAGTTAAAGATGGACAAAGCACAATGGAGTTAAGCTCAAGGAAATGCGACTTAGAAGATTGAAGACTAGATACGCGCATCATATCTATTTTTAAGAGTATATCCTTGATCCCTATTTTCATGTAGAGCTTACTTGCATGCTATCTTTTATGTATATCCTCTCAGTCCTATTCTCAATCTTATTTCTGTTGCAAACCCCACAAGGAGTATGACTCATCTGGTTGTGATATATGTTGGGGTTTGAGGGTGTCCGTTGGGTTGACTAAACTTTTTTGGGCTTTATAGGATATGGGTTGGTTTTAGGAAGGGATTTCTTGCGACCTAAAAGGATTTTATCATGCTTGGTTTCCTAGAATCATATATATTGGTTTTGGGCTGGTGTTTAGGGTACAAAGTTTTTCTCTACTTGCTTCTATCATTCGGCTATACCTTTAGGTAGGAACTAATGAATGTAAACATGTGTCTAAGACATGTTATGGTTGGTGGTTACAAGTGGTTGCAAGTGGTTGCTAGTTGTTGCTCGTGGATGCATGAACACACTTTAGGCACTAGATCGGCTCAGTCACATCTCATATTGCATATGCATAAATGTTTATACTTGTACATGGATGGAAACTTGATATGCTATCATTTGGATGTTGCATATGAATGAATGTCTGTGCACTCATGTAGAGATTATAAAGTATGTTAGGAATTTGCATACATGTTGGACTCATTACAGTAACATATTTTGCATTAAGGAGGTCTACTGAATCAGTAACTGCCTGATCTTTTGCATTAGATAAGTACATATACACACGCTTTCTGCATATATTTATACAGCATTAGAAATCTTTTAAGGACAATGGTTGCTTGTGAATGATGGTTGAGTAGATGAATGATGGATGGTAGGATTCATTCTTCCCAACTTAGAGATTTCGGGGACGAAATCCTTTAAGGAGGGGAGAATGTAACAACTCGTATTTTAATAACATGTTAAGGTAAGAAATCGTTCGTCTCGAAATTCAGCTTGGAAACGAGTCTGAGTTTTCGAAAATCGGAGTCTGTGTGACTGAGTTATGACCTCTAGAAGTTTCATGAATTTTTGGAATCAAAAACAGCTCAGAAATTCGAATTCAAATTCGAATTCAAGACCAAGAAGCGGGCTGGGCAGGAAAATTCCCGCCCAGAGCCCAGGTCGACCAAGGGGTCGACTTGGGGGTCGACCTGACCAGACCAGGTCGACCATAGGGTTGACATGGGGGTCGACCTGCCTCCCGAATCCACTTTTTGGACCAGATGCATCCTGATGTATTTGACCTCGTTTTCTATCCAAATTCGTCTGCCTAATCCTATATAAACAGCTTCCTAGCCTCATTCTCATTACACCATTCTTCTCTAACCTTATGTTGCTTTAACTCATGATGATCATGGCTTCTTCTTCTTCCTCTAGATTAAATTAGTATAAATTAAAATAAAACACGAAGACTAATTCTTGAAGAATACGGCTAGGAATTGCATATTGGAGATTTGCTTCTGCGATCAAATCAGAATTCATAGATTCAACAAATCGATGACTAGTTTCTAGTCAACTTCTGCATCTCAATTTCTTAGACCACGATCTGTAAGTTCTAGTTACTTTGAGATTTAAACTTATTAAAATTAATATGGACATGGAATGAAATGAAATTGGACCTAAGCTTGATTATCTGTTTAGATCTGTTCTTGTCTCTTCTTGAATCTATGATTTTGGGTTATTTCTTATCGATTGAATCATGCCCATTCATGTTGTTGGACCTAGTTTATTATTCAAACGCTAGATTGTAACATAAATTCTTGGATCTTGACTTGTGGGAATATTTCTATTTGGGGCCTATTCATGTTATAAATTGGAATTAGGCCTATGTATGATAATTGATTCACACCTATTCTAGTTTCCATCTTGGATCTTGACGTTTGGGAATATTTCTATGAAACTAATTAGGCCTATTCATGTTGTAAATAAAAACCTCTCATGTCCATAATATTGTCATGACTATGATGTTGAATCAGTTATTATTCACAAGTTTGGAACAATTACCTTATGTCAACTATTATCATGACTATCACCTTATTTTGCTAGACTTGAAATCCTAATGTTTGAGGCCGATATTCCATATGCCAGTAATGTCGTAATCATTTATCTCAAGTTAATCCATGCTAAACTTGTAATCACTTTTGTCACCTTATGCCCGTCCTTTTTATGTTATTCCCTAATTAGATTTACTTGTAAATTGAATCGATTCGAGTTTACGTGCGATGGGAATACGATTTGGGTAGATTAGGCAAAACATGAATTGATTATTAACTTGAAAATTTAACGCTATTATAACTTGAACCTGGTTATGGACACGAACTTGACATCGACTTGACATGAAACTCGCCATGAAACTTGACACGAACTTGACATGAAACTTGAACATGGACATGATACTTAGAATGAACATGAAAATGGCCAACTCGAGGTTGGGTTGAGTTTGCAGTGTAATTCTGCCCGGAACCACCCGAAAAATCCAGGAACTACAAACAATAGGATCCAATGTGAGTAGTTGGTCATATCGCGCTTAAAACCCGAGGTTAGACTGAGTTGTTGTGTAATTCTGCCCGTAACCGCCCGGCATAACCAGCGACCACAACAACAGGTCTAATGTGAGAGGTTGGGGTGCATTAATTTATTTTAATGCCACATGATTGGGTTAATTCATGAACCGAATGAATATACTAAACCAATTTGACACGATGATATGATAGGGTTAAGTCATGAACCGGTTGAATATACTTAACTAATTTGACACGATGATTTGATAGGGTTAAGTCATGAACCGCTTAAATACACTTAACCAATTTGACACGATGATTTGATAGGGTTAAGTCATGAACCGCTTGAATATACTTAACCAATTTGACACGATGATTTGATAGGTTCAAGTAATGAACCGCTTGAATATACTTAACCAATTTGACACGATGATTTGATAGGGTCAAGTGATGAACCGTTTGAATATACTTAACCAATTTGACACGATGATTTGATAGGGTTAAGTCATGAACCGCTTGAATGTACTTAACCAATTTGACATGAAGATTTGATAGGGTTAAGTCATGAACCGCTTGAATATACTTAACCAATTTGACATGATGATTTGATAGGGTTAAGTCATGAACCGCTTGAATATACTTAACCAATTTGACACGATGATTTGATAGGGTTAAGTCATGAACCGCTTGAATATACTTAACCAATTTGACACGATGATTTGGTAGGGTTAAGTCATGAACCGCTTGAATATACTCAACCAACTTGACAAATGATTCGTAGGGCTAAGTCATGAACTTGAATTACAACACTTAGCCAATTTGACATGACACGTAGGCGGGTTAAGTCTCGAATTTAAATGACAACACTTAACCTACTAGACGGAAACCCTAGTTATGCGGTCCTTTTCAGCGGTAACCCACTAGAAGTATAATGGTACCCTGGAACTAGGCAGGGTGGGGCACGATTACTGGGTTGATTGTAAGCGACCAGAACGACGGCTGAGTTGGTGCGCCATTGTAGGTTCAGGCGGACTATGGTCGTGCACGTAGTCCGGAGTTGAAAAAGCAGGCATTGGGCACCAGTGGGTTTATACTGTGCGTGCTTGATTCGTGTCGGTGGTTGGCACCCTAGGGCTTGATACACCCTATGGTGGACCTAGCACAGGTAACTACATTCGTGATAGGGCCGTATGACACAGAGACATGACGAGTTAGAACTTGTAGGGAGCCGATCGATTAATAGATCGTTTCCTGGGACTAAGTAATCGGTCATTTCATGATATTGGGCAAGGGATCATTTCATAGTTAATACATGACACGGGTTGGGTTACTAGTACAGGTGGTAAAGGCCCATTTCTGTTTCTGTTACGGAGGTAAAAGCCCATTACTATTTCTGAAAGATCACCTTGTTTCTGTTTCCATTTCTGTTTGGACATTAGGATAGCACCTAATTCTGTTATACTAGTACTGGTGCAGAGAATGTTAAACATGCGATCCTATACGTAGTTTATCTGGTTAGCGTAGTTTATCTTGTTATCTTAGTTTAACTTGCCTATTTTGTCATCATCCTTATGTTTACTTTCAGTTTATACATGTCATGTTATCTTTACTTGTTTCTATGCTGAAAGTCACTAGGACTTACCAGTCTTTATGACTGACCCGTTTTCTTTTGCCTCTTTTTTTTCCGTTCACCCCCCCCCCCCTCGCGGTTCTCAGGGAAGAAACACTACTACTTAGTTTGGACTTCTTACTGCTTAAAGATCATCATATATGGCTTGGACCTTTCTTGGCTATTGCTGCTTTACTGTTTTACTTGGGGAATGATTTATGACTATGGTTTTATGCTTCTTTACTATTGCAAGACAGATTTCGATGTAATGGATTAAATGACATTTTAATGTAAAAGGCTTTAGACCTTTCTATATTTTAAAGTAATGAAATTTGGTTCTTCTTCCGCTATTTTATATGTTCTGTCTTGTAATATTTATGTGTATGTTTACCTAGATAATGCTTCACCAAAGCTAGTGGATTCCCTTCGCGAGTGACCCTAGCGGAGGTGGGGTGTTACAGACACCTTAGGGTATACATAGTCGGTAGAAAACCTAGTGGGGATACAAGACATAGGGGAGAACTTGTATCATGTTGTGTGGGACCCATTTCAGTCAGTAACCCGGAGGGGTATCAAAGTAAAGACCTCCGTACTAGGTGAGGAAAGGGCATGCTTACTGATTGATTGTAAGAGTTCCAAAACGAGAAGGATGGTGTGGGCGGTGCAAACCGAGCAGGGACATGTGCGTGCATGGGCCGGGCGGAGGGGGACAAGACGACCGTGACACCAGTAGGTATAACTGTGCATACCTTAGGTTGCCACTTTAGGGAAGTGATACCCCCTAGTGTGGGACCAGCACAGGGTATCTACAGAGTAGGGAGCCGATCGATTAGGGTAGTGGTTAGGGTATACCCGGACGTATGCCCTAAGTCTACCAATTTATAGTAGGAGGGTAGTGGGTACAACTAGTTGAGACATGAGCAGGCGACACCTATGACAACAGCTAGGAATACACGAAACTACCACCATCGTTATCAATAGCAGAAGGGATCATCCCATCTTGATTTGACTAGTAATAGTGGATAATAGTTAGTAGTTTGTAGTGAAGCATACATCTTACCTTATTTGTCCTGTGATACCTGCCATTTGTACCGTGAATCCTATTATCCACTTTGTATGTCTGTCATGTTTACCTTTATTTATTTACTGGCTAAAAGTTACTGGACTCACCAGACGTATGTCTGACCTAGTTTGGTTCGCCTCTTTTCTTCTGTTTCCCCCCTCCCCAGGTTCTCAAGAACGAAACACCCAGGTTTAGTCAGGATTTGGATATCATCTTCTAGGAGCTACTTCTGAAGTATGGCTTGAGTCTCTATCTCTTATATGGCTTGCTCTTTAATCTGGGGAATGATGTTTTTCTTTTAAATACCTATGTACTCTGATAATGTAAGACAAAAACGTTTTGTTGTAAGGGTTTTATGACCCATAGTATTATGTAACAAAGTATTTTGATGATTTAATAAAGCTATTTGTTTCCGTTGCAAAAATTTTAATATATGTCTTGTGATATTCTGTATTTGTTTACCTAAAACGATCCACTGAACTTAACGCATTCCCTTTGTGAGTGACCTTAACGGAGGTGGGGTGTTACACTTGGTATCAGAGCTGAAGGTTACCAGATTAGATAAAAGTTTAGAAAATATTTTTCAAAAAGGTTTTAAAAGAAAGTATTTTCAAAAAGGAAAGCCTGTTTTGAAAAAAAACCGAAAAGCCATATATAGGATCCTTCGGTCCTTTTTCTAAAATCTTTCCTTTTCCGTTTCAGCATGTCTAGAGCATCTGAGATACCAGAGGGTGTTCATGTACCTGGTTAGTGTAATGACCCGCATTGTCAAAGGTATTATAATTAATTAATTTAATTATTTAAAAGGTGATTAAAAGGATTTAATGGTCGTGGAATTAAATAATGATGAATATTTAATTAAAATAATAAATTAAATAATATATTTAATTCTGAAATAATCAAAATTGGCTGAAATGACGATATGTTGTGAACCGGATCATCTGTGATATTTAATTCAGTTTAGAATTGAATTTGAATAACGAATAAATTATTTGAACGACAGTTTGAACGTATAATTATAATATAATTAAAATAGAGCTCGAAATGGCGTGGTAGTTCGCTATTCGGCGATTTGAACTTCAACTGAATGTACAGGATTCGTTTTAAGACGGATTTCTGTGAAACAAGAAACGTGTGGAGCTGGTGGAGTATATCTTTCTAGTGGAAGTGAAAAATCGGGATTTCGTCGTGTAGATTTTGATGTATGGTCAAATCAAATTTTAGAATAGTCGTTATAGAATCGTTTATCGACCATAACGGTTTATTCGATATAACTAGATACCAGTTTCGAATCTAGACAAGGTTCTTTTGAGACATAGCGATAATTTAATTTTTAGAATTTTATTGTAATTTTTAATTAATTAAATAAGCAACTTTTTATTTGGAGTGTTTTGCACCATGTATCAGCAATTGTGGGGTTTCACAAAAAAAATGAGTTAATCTACCGATATTTTTGTATTATTGAAATCCTGGCGCATCGCTGATCACAACGGTAATTTTGTTTGCGTTGTTCGTGGCTCGTATGTATAGGAGGTAGTGTGAAACGGGGTATGTTCAATATTTTAACTAATAAGTGGTAACTCAAACCCTATTAGCTATCTTTCTCCAATCGAAACAAGGCCACATCTTCTTTGTTCACACCCACAAATTCTGTGTGGTTTCAAAACAAAAGATGTGTAAGATTTAAATCCATACAAACAAAAAGGAAAATCCTATAAATATAATTAACTCTTCTAAAACCTAGTTTTGCTTATCCTCTGGTCATATTCCTTAAGGCCGCCACCGTTTTTCATTCCCACAGTAAAACAAATGTCTTCTAAAATCCAAAACAAACTGGATTAGATCCTACAAATCTAAACAAAAATACAATCAAAATGCTGAATGGGTTCTCTTCGCGTTGGTATGGTTTTGGTGGCACTCGAACGCTGTTCTGTCGAAAGTCGACGTTCACAGAGAATCTAGGGTTCGTTTTATGGGCCATCTCGTGGCATCGGAGGTCAGGCAAATGGTCGGAGATGAACTCATGATGGGTTCCGCACCTTGGTGGGTGATTTTTGAGGACCTCGCAGCATTTCAGGTCGCGTCTTCTTCAGGGAGGCGATGAGTTCGGATGTTGGAAGGGGGGTGTCGAGCTGACTGAAAGTGGGATGGGAGGAAAGGGTTTTCGGTGGCGAACTGATTGGAGGTGGTTGCGCCGGAGTTCGGTGATCGGAGTGATGGAGAAAGGGAGGTCAACGAGGTGTCGTTGGTGTTGTTTTGGGTTCAGCGATGTCTGATTTGAGAAGGAGATGCCTGGGCTTTAAGGGAGCGGGTTTGCTAAAGGAGGATGGGCCAACGAATTGAAGTTGAGGCCCAACTTTCAAGTTTAATTTAAATAAAATTGTGTAAATATATATATCATAACTTGTATAATCGATATCTATTGAATACGTTATCGGTTTTCAGAAAAACAAGATCTGACAGGATCGTATGGACGGACACTACCCAATGGAACTGACTGGAAGTCCATCGGAGCTCGTCACAATTTATAGCAAAATAAATTGTCCTGATCTAATTCAAATCAATGACAATTATCGTTATTTAACGATGATAGTCCAACGTGAGTAAAACTCACCAACTCTGAACAGTTATATTTTTATAAGGTATATTTAGAACTGATAAATGATGACTGATTACTGTGTGTTAACTGTTGGTTGAGTTGTTTGTGTATTGATTGAAATCATAGATAACCATATATATATATATATATATATATATATGTATGTATAATTCGTTAATCGAATATTGATTCTGTTTTATTAGAATATTTTATATATGTGTTTTTTAACATCTGTGATGCAGAAGAACTGGTTGGAGGGGTCCAACTGGACTCCTCAATATTTATGATACTGTTCTGTACATATATTGTAATATATGATGTGATATATAATCTATTTGATTTTGTGTGTTTAAATGATATCGATCATTGTGGTCTGCTATTTTAAATATCATAAGAGACCCTGGGAAGTAAAAAGAAATATTTCAATGTATATTGAAATAAAGGAATTTTATAAAATCAACAGATTTTATAAAAGGAAATATTTTGAAAATAAAGTATTTATAAAATCATAGGATTTTATAAAGGGGAATATCTATTTAGAAAATAAATAGGATAAAGGAATATATATTTAGGACATGATTAGAGTTAATCGATTTGAGTAAATCAAATAGAGTAAATCGATTATAGTAAAACATACATAGCTATTCAGGATAAGTTACCATTTAGCACGACTGCTAGCGTAATTTGCAGGGCTGCAGATAGCCTATGGCGGTCAGATGTTTCCTGAGGGAATCAGGCGTAACCATTGTGATCGCTGCGATCTAGAGTCAAGCGAATGGAGTTAAATTCAATATTAGTTATTTGAATAGTAGTTAAACCATTAGAGTATTCAATTAGAGTTAATCAAAATAGAGTTAAACAAAATTAGAAACTGACTAGAGATTAGTAAATTGAATGGTTTTCTAAGTATCGATCTGATGTTGGTTTCGGCCTTCGGGGTTTATGCTTAGGGAATTGTTCTCTTACTAGTTTACAGTCAGGGACTGATAGGAATGGCAATGGGGCGGGTTGGGGCGGGTTTCTCATGCCCCAGACCCGACCCGGACTTTTTGAACCCTGCCCCAGACCCGCCCCGTAGACCCGGTGCGGGTCTGGAATTTCGCCCCGTACCCGTAACCCGTTCGGGTCAGGGTAGACCCGACCTGCCCCACGACCCGGTGATATTATGTTCTAATGTACAGAAATTTATATATTTATAATTTTTATCACTAAATGATAAATATATACACGTTATAATATGTTCACATTGATAAAAGAATATAACAAAATAAGTTATAAAATAATAATTCAAAATGTATGTAATTGTTATTATATGATTATCATTGGTGCAACTTAATACTATGAAATATTTATAGTTGTTGATTGAAAGAATAAAATATTCAAATTATAACCATGTATACTTAACAAGAATAACAAGTAATCGATATAGTTATAAAAAGTTTTAATGATGTTTCAATCATGCGGGTCGGGTCTGGGGCGGGTTAGCCGTGCCCCAGACCCGGACCTCCAAAAGCGGGTTGCGAGTCTACCCGCCCCGAAGACCCTATGGGGCGGGTCTAAATGGGTCAAAACAGGGGCGGGTCAAGCGGGTTTGGACCCTAGACCTGCCTCATTGCCATCCCTAGGGACTGATAGTGGTGAAATGATAGTGATATGTAAATAAACAATGGAAATGTTTTCCAGTGTTAATAACGTATATTTTCTAAACATAGAAAAAAAGGAAATGTAAATTTATATATACATACATACATATATATATATATATATGTTAAATGATGATTGATCGATATAATTTCCATCTGGAAATAATATCACTGTTTGCACACGTATTTTTCCTTGATAGTTAAATCACAGACTATCAAAGTTTCGACTATTTTAACGTTGTTAATATGGAGAGACCTGTTGGATTATTATCCAAAGAACCACTCTGTATTGGCATAAGCGTTGCGAATCATATATACCAAAGAAAATTGAAGACGGAGTAAATTGCACGGGTTATCCTGTTTACAAAATAGTGCCTTCGGTTTGTCCAGTCCCTGGACGACCTGTATGGAAAAATGTCTGACAGAGTATATCTAATAGATCGCGTAAGTTGATCTCTTCAAACGTATCCACATTTGGTGGCGGAGGAATTCGTTTCTCTTAGCTGTATACCCATGGTATTTTTGGGGAAATCAAAATGGTGATTTGGCGGGTATGACGATGTGACATTCAAAGTGAATGAAGATGTGACATGTAAAAGATAAGCGTAGCTTCTAGCCTTACATCCGGTAAATGATAGAAGTCGGGCAGGCAGCATGGCTAAGTCGGTCGCACCGAAGTAGGGTGTATAATCACCTATCTAGAGAATATTCATTTTCTTCTTTAATCTATCAATGTTGTCCAATATATATATATATATACGGGAACGGTTGTTGATCCCAACCGTTGGTGATGTACATTCGATACACTCAAGCGAAATGAGTGGTCGGTCATGTGTGGGTGAGTTGCAAGATGTTCTTGTTGAACTCCAGTGTATCGTTCCTAGAGCACAATGATCGGAAGGTGGTTCCATACCTTGTCATAGTTGGAAATCCATTACCCAATATGTGCTTGCGATTTCGATTGTATATTATTTATGTAGAACGTGAGATGAAAGCATTCTGCTAAATTGATAGCTATTTGTATATAGACTTTATTATAATATCAGAATGATATTGCTTTTCAAAGATGTTTGGATTCTCATAAGGGAAAACCCGTTCCATATTCACGGCGTGGTCTTATGAGATATCATATACCTGTATAACTGTTTTAAACTGTTTTACTCATACCAGTCCCATGACTGACCCGGAGTTTGTTTTGTTTTGTTTCCCTAAACTCTTGGGTGCCTAAATTTGTACGGGCAGTCAAGTAGTCGGGATTTACAGATATACTTGAAGAGCCGGAGCAGGAGGCTTCAGGATCATATAGCTATAGTTTATTTCCGCTGTGTTGTAAGTGTTGTGCTCTGATAACTGTTATTGTATACATACTGTTTGTATTTCAAAAGTTATGTTATATTTTATTCGTTCCGCTGTGAGATTCGTGTTCACTCTGATGATGATGTTCTTCTTCTTGTTCTATTCTATTAGTTCTATCTTATCTATCCTCACCCTCTAGCCTCTTTCTATTAATTTCTTGAATTTCTAGTACAATTTGGGGTTGGACTTGTGTTATTTGCTCAGCTCAAATTGGTCCGGATTTTCGGGTCATTACAGTTGGTATCAGAGCTTAAGTTAAGAACTACCTTGGCTCTGTGGCGTGACTCAGTAGAGATGGGATTAGTAATACCTTAAATTGAGTTTGAGTGTGTATATACGAGGGTGTATTTGTATTTGATATAAAAATGGTTTTATATTGTGGAGATTCATTGGTTGAGTCGTTTATGAGTTCTGGTCGATCAGTTTGATCCACTGTATCGGTAGGAGTAAATAAACACTTGAATACGATGGACCGACACAGTATGGATATGTGATATATTATCATATATAGGATGTGTTGGTAGTAATTATAATCAAATAAGATTATAAAAAGTGAAATGGTCATATATAACCAACCAGAATTTATAAAAGTGAATTGTATGAAATTGAAATGAATTAAATCCGAATTTAGATCAGAATTGAAATTTAAAATCCCAGAAATGGGAAAGGTGTTTGTAAATGAATCTGGATTTAAAATAAGTGAATTTTAAGATCCTGGGAGATTTTAAATTTGTTTACAACATTGTAAAAGGATATTTGGAATTGATTTCAAGGTGGAAATGTTTAAAAATGGGTTTTGAAAGTGCTATAGTATTGAACTCACTTCGGTAGCTGGAAAATAGATTCTGATGTTGATCATTGCATCATCAGTGCTCATTTTCAAGTTGCTAAGTGACGGATTACTACCAAGGATTTTGTTTTGAATTTTTTTTTGGGAAAACAAGTTGTGTTGAATTTCAAAAAAAAGAAAATTTGATTTTTGAAAGAGGTAAACTGTTTAAAAACTTCCAGGAAGAAAAGGTTGTTTGAATTTAAACAAATTAAAGTAAAATTTGTAAAATCCAATAGAATTGAGATTTGATTTAAAAGCCAATAAGTGAAAATCATTTGGAATAGATTAGTGTCAAGTAGAATTAGACTTGATTAGAGACAATCTGGAATTATATTTGACTGGTGAGTTATGGATTTGAAATCAAGAATAGTGCTTGATTTTGAAATGAAATTCGACTTTGGTATAAGCGAATGGGTGTGTTAAAAGATAAATTGATTTGAGATCAAGTTGGAATGACATTGGTATATGTTGAAATGGTAACAGATGCAAAGGACATAGTGATATGCCCGACAAAAAGGTACAAGTGTATATTTGATATAAGCATGAGATTTATGAGCCGAATTGGCAAGCCGCTTGGCTGTTTGATTTTCTTTTGGGTTGGAGATGGCCTAGAAAGACGAGTTGTGGATTTACCGGTAGGGCTGTATAATGGAGGTTATGGCGAATTTTTCCGAAAATTTAAAGTGTTAGAAAATTTTCAGAATTTTTGAAAATTTTAGTTACTCGGAATGAATAAATATTTTAGTCGATATTAATTAGTTCATTTGAAATCAGAAATTAGGGGTAAACAAATCTTAGGAATTCCAGTCGATAGGGTCATCCCCTACCTTTTAGCAATTTCGAGGACGAAACTATTTTAAGTGGGGAAGAATGTAATGACCCGCAATGTCAGATGTATTATAATTAATTTATTTAATTATTTAAAAGGTGATTAAAAGGATATAATGGTCGTGGAATTAAATAATGATGAATATTTAATTAAAATAATAAATTAAATAATATAATTAATTCTGAAATAATCAAAGTTGGCTGAAATGACGATAGTTGTGAACCGGATCATCTGTGATATTTAATTCAGTTTAGAATTGAATTTGAATAACGAATATATTATTTGAACGACAGTTTGAACATATAATTATAATATAATTAAAATAGAGCTCGAAATGGCGCAGCAGTTCGCTATTCGGCGATTTGAACTTCAACTGAATGTACATGATTCGTTTTAAGCCGGATTTCTGTGAAACAAGAAACATGTGGGGCTGGTGGAGTATATATTTCTAGTGGAAGAGAAAAATCGGGATTTCATCGTGTAGATTTTGATGTATGGCCAAATCAAATTTTAGAATAGTCGTTATAGAATCGTTTATCGACCGTAACGGTTTATTCGATATAACTAGATACCAGTTTCGAATCTAAACAAGGTTCTTTTGAGACATAGCGATAATTTAAATTTTAGAATTTTACTGTAATGTTTAATTAATTAAATAAGCAACTCTTTATTTGGAGTGTTTTGCACCCTGTATCAGCAATTGTGGGGTTTCACAAAAAAATGAGTTAATCTACTGATATTTTTGTATTATTGAAATCCTGGCGCATCGCCGATCACAACGGTAATTTTGTTTGCATTGTTCGTTGCTCGTATGTATAGGGGGTAGTGTGAAACGGGGTATGTTCAATATTTTAACCGATAAGTGGTAACTCAAACCCTATTAGCTTTCTTTCTCTGATCGAAACAAGGCCACATCTTCTTTGTTCATACCCACAAATTCTGTCTGGTTTCAAAACAAAAGATGTGTAAGATTTAAATCCATACAAACAAAAAGGAAAATCCTATAAATATAATTAACTCTTTTAAAACCTAGTTTTTCTTTTCCTTTGGTCATATTCCTTCAGGCCGCCACTGTTTTTCATTCCTACAGTAAAACAAATGTCTTCTAAAATCCAAAACAAACTGGATTTGATCCTACAAATCGAAACAAAAATATAATCAAAATGCAGAATGGGTTCTCTTCAAGTTGGTATGGCTGTGGTGGCACTCGAACGCTATTCTGTCGAAAGTCGACGTTCACAGAGAATCTAAGGTTCGGTTTATGGGCCATCTCGTGGCATCGGAGGTCAGGCAAATGGTCGAAGATGAACTCGTGATGGGTTCCGCACCTTGGTCGGTGATTTTTGAGGACCTCGCAGCATTTCAGGTCGCGTCTTCTTCAGGGAGGCGATGAGTTCGGATGTTGGCGGGGGGGGGGGGGGGGGGGTGTCGAGCTGACTGAAAGTGGGATGGGAGCAAAGGGTTTTCGGTGGCGAACTGATTGGAGGTGGTTGCACCGGAGGTCGGTGATCAGAGTGATGGAGAAAGGGCGGTCAACGAGGTGTCGTTGGTGTTGTTTTGGGTTCAGCGATGTCTGATTTGAGAAGGAGAAGCCTGGGCTTTAAGGGAGCGGGTTTGTTAAAGGAGGATGGGCCAACAAATTGAAGTTAAGGCCTAACTTTCAAGTTTAATTTAAATAAAATTGAGTAAATATATATTTGTATATTCGATATCTATTGCATACGTTATCGGTTTTCAGAAAAACAAGATCCGACAGGATCGTATGGATGGACACTACCTAATGGAACTGACTGGAAGTCCATCGGAGCTCGTCACAATTTATAGCAAAATAAATTGTCCTGATCTAATTCAAATCAACGACAATTATCGTTATTTAACGATGATAGTCCAATGTGAGTAAAACTCACCAACTCTGAAGAGTTATATTTTTATAACGTACATTTAGAACTGATAAATGATGACTGATTGTTGTGTGTTAACTGTTGGTTGAGTTGTTTGTGTATTGATTGAAATCATAGATAACGATATATATATATATATATATAAATCGTTAATCGAATATTGATTCTGTTTTATTAGAATATTTTATATATGTGTTGTTTAACATATGTGATGCAGGGGAACAGGTTGGAGGGGTCCAACTGGAATCCTCAATATTTATGATACTGTTCTGTTCATGTATTGTAATATATGATGTGATATATTATCTGTTTGATTTTGTGTGTTTAAATGATATCAATCATTGTGGTCTTCTATTTTAAATATCATAAGAGACCCTGGGATGTAAAAAGAAATATTTCAGTGTATATTGAAATAAAGGAACTTTATAAAATCAACCGATTTTATAAAAGGAAATATTTTGAAAATAAAGTATTTATAAAATCATAGGATTTTATAAAGGGGAATATCTATTTAAAAAATAAATAGGATAAAGGAATATATATTTAGGACATGATTAGAGTTAATCGATTAGAGTAAGTCAAACAGAGTAAATCGATTAGAGTAAAACATACGTAGTTATTCAGGATAAGTTACCATTTAGCACGACTGCTAGCGTAATTCACAGGGCTGCAGATAGCCTACGGCGGTCGGATGTTTCCTGAGGGAATCAGGCGTAACCATTGTGATCGTTGCGATCTAGAGTCAAGCGTTAAATTCAATATTAGTTATTTGAATAGTAGTTAAACCATTAGGGTATTCAATTAGAGTTAATCAAAATAGAGTTAAACAAAATTAGAAACTGACTAGAGATTAGTAAATTGAATGGTTTTCTGTGTATCGATCTAATGTTGGTTTCGGCCTTCGGGGTTTATGCTTAGGGAATTGTTCTCATACTAGTTTACAGTTAGGGACTGATAGTGGTGAAATGATAGTGATATGTAAATAAACAATGGAAATGTTTTCCAGTGTTAATAACGTATATTTTCTAAACATAGAAAATAAGGAAATGTAAATTTATATATACATATATATATATATATTAAACGATGATTGATCGGTATAATTTCCATCTGGAAATAATATCGTTGTTTGCACACGTATTTTTCCTTGATAGTTAAATCACAGACTATCAAAGTTTCGACCATTTTAACGTTGTTAATATGGAGAGACCAGTTGGATTATTATCCAAAGAACCACTCTGTATTGGCATAAGCGTTGCGAATCATATATGCCAAAGAAAATTGAAGACGGAGTAGAGTGCACGGGCTATCCTGTTTACAGAATAGTGCCTTCGGTTTGTCCAGTCCCAGGACGACCTGTATGGAAGAATGTCTGACAGAGTATATCTAATAGATCGCGTAAGTTGATCTCTTCAAACGTATCCACGTTTGGTGGCGGAGGAATTCGTTTCTGTTAGCTGTATACCCGTGGTATTTTTAGGGAAATCAAAATGGTGATTTGGCGGGTATGACGATGTGACATTCAAAGTGAATGAAGATGTGACATGTAAAAGATAAGCGTAGCTTCTAGCCTCACATCCGGTAAATGAAAGAAGTCGCGCAAGCAGCATGGCTAAGTCGGTCGCACAGAAGTAGGGTGTATAATCACCTATCTAGAGAATATTCATTTGCTTCTTTAATCTATCAATGCTATCCCATATATATATATATATATATATATATATATATATATATATATATATGGGAATGGTTGCTGATCCCAACCATTGGTGATGTACATTCGATACACTCAAGCGAAATGAGTGGTCGGTCATGTGTGGCTGAGTTGCAAGATGTTCTTGTTGAACTCCAGTGTATCGTTCCTAGGGTACACTGATCGGAAGGTGGTTCCATACCTTGTCATAGTTGGAAATCCATTACCCAATACGTGCTTGCGATTTCGATTGTATATTATTTATGTAGAACGTGAGATGAAAGCGTTCTGCTAAATTGATAGCTATTTGTATATAGACATTATTATAATATCAGAATGATATTGCTTTTCAAAGATGTTTGGATTCTCATAATGGAAAACCCGTTCCGTATTCACGGCGTGGTCTTATGAGATATCATATACCTGTATAACTGTTTTAAACTGTTTTACTCATACCTGTCCCATGACTGACCCGGAGTTTATTTTGTTTTGTTTCTCTAAGCTCTAGGGTGCCTAAATTTGTACGGGCAGTCAAGTACTCAGGATTTACAGATATACTTGAAGAGCTGGAGCAGGAGGCTTCAAGATCATATAGCTATAGTTTATTTCCGCTGTTGTGTAAGTGTTGTACTTTGATAAGTGTTATTGTATACATACTGTTTGTATTTCAAAAGTTATGTTATATTTTATTCGTTCTGCTGTGAGATTCGTGTTCACTCTGATGATTATGTTCTTCTTCTTCTTCTATTATATTAGTTCTATCTTATCTATCCTCACCCTCTATCTTCTTACTATTAATTTCTTGAATTTCCAGTACAATTTGGGGTTGGACTTGTGTTATTTGGTCAGCTCAAATTGGTCCGGATTTTCGCGTCATTACAGTTAGTTTCGTCAATATCTCGAGGCTAGGGCCACTACCGCGGGTCCGGCCAACGTCCCCCTCCTCCTCTCCGAGCTCCAATCATTCCTCCGTGTGGAGATACTTTCTCCAAGATATGTAAGGACTTCCGTTCGATGGGTGGAAAATCTTTTAGTGGGACTGAAATGTTTGTTGAAGCTAGAAATTGTTTGAAGGAAGTGGAGGATCTGTTTGGCATTTTTGACTTGGAGGACTGTAAGAAGGTCCAATTGGCTGCTTGGTTGATGAAAGATGAAGCTTGGTTTTGGTGGGAGGTCACTAATGGAGAGTGTCCAGTTGATACATGGCCGGATTTCAGGGCGCAGTTTGAAGGAGAAATTTCTCTCACGAGCTGAAGAAAATATATACATGGAAAGGTTCTTGGCATTGAAGCAGGGGGATCTGCCAGTAAAAGAGTACGTCAACAAGTTCAATCAGTTGGCGAGGTTCGTCTTAGACTTGGTGAACACACCTGAGAAGAAGGCTCTGAGATTTGTTAAAGGCTTGAATGAGCCGCAACACGGATTGGCTATGACCCACATTCCCATGGGGGCCACTTTTGAAAAGTTGGTGGATATGGCCCTAATGCATGAAGAGGACAAAGGAGCAAAGAAAGAGGAAAAAGTTGAAGGGACATTGAAAAATGAGAAGGCAGGACCCAAGAAAGGACAGCAATAGAAAAAGCAGAAGAAAGGCAAGAAGGATGACAAGGGAAAGGATAAGAGGAAATGCCACTATTGTGGAAAAGAAGGTCACCTAGTCAAAGAATGTAAAAGGAGGAAGTTCAATTGCTTTAAGTGCGGAGAGGTCGGACACTTCTCCAAGGAATGCCCAAAGGTGCAGGGATCGCAAGGGACTTCTGGAGGGCAGGCGAATGCTCTCATGGAAGATGGATAGGATAGAGACAGAAAAAATTCATGTAAAAGGTTTAATTTCCTTATGAAGTTAAGACACTTTTGGATTCTGGCATTTTGACTTTGTAATTGAGACTCTACACTTTAATACTAGTCTTGTTTCTGATCCCGTAGATGTTTCAAACCCCTTTGGTGGTTCGGCTCAATTGTCAGTAATCTGTAGGGGTTTGAAATTATCTGTGTTAGGCGTCAAAAATTTGAATGTGACATTTGTGTGCTCAAGTTTATGGGCTATGGGTTGGTTCTAAATGGACCAGATTTCTATGTAGAGGGTCGTCCAGGATTTTGAGAGGAGGGTCGTTAAGTTTCTAACTTATCATGGGAAGACACCCAAAATTTCTTGTGACCCTTAAGGGTCTGTTATGCTTAGCTTTCTGAGAATCATTCTGTATTCTTATCTGTACCAGTAGTCTGTAAGTTTCTGGATATTTCTGAGGGATAGGGGTTTCTACTCGAAGCATGAAGTAGATCTCCAGTTTTGACATTGTTTAATGGGGGTAATTCTTTGGGTGTTCAGTCTGATGTTGATTTCGGTCTTCGGGGCCGAGACATAGGGAATTATTCTCTTAACTAATGTCAAATGGGAATAGAGCTTTTGTTTTAGTTATATCATTTGTTTATATCCCATCGACCGGATCTTTGACCTTTAGATAGGAAATCCATGGATGTAAACATGTGTTTGAGACATGTTATGTTTGATGGTTGCAAGTGGATGCAAGTGTTTGCTAGTGGTTGCCTGTGGACGCATATATGCACACATTAGGCACTAGATTGGCTCAAATCACTTTCGTATTGCATATGAATGTGTGTGCATATTTAGGTTAATGGATGAACAATGGTTTTGTTATCATATGGATGCTGCATTTTGATTAATGGTTGTGCACACATGTAGAAATAATATGTATCGATAGGATTCTTTCGCATATATGTTGGACTCATGGCACTAACATAATTTGCATTAAGAAGGTCAACTGAATCAGTAGACCGCCTGGTTTTGCATTAGATAAGGAACATATACACACACTTTTTGCATATGTTCATACAGAATTAGAAATCTTTTAAGGACAATGGATGCCTGTGGTTGATGGTTGAGTAGACGGATGATTGTACGGTAGGATGCACATTCTTCTTGACTTGAAGATTTCGGGGACGAAATCCTTTAAGGAGGGGAGAATGTAACACCCCGTAATTTTATTATTAATGTTAACGAATTAAAGAATAACTAATCTCAAATGTGAGAGTTAAGGGAAACGGGTAGCGCCATCGTGTTCGTTCAGAATTCTGGTTGAGATAGAGCCTGAGTTTGCGTGAATTGGGCTTCATATGAAGAAGTTATGGCCATCGGAAGTTTCAGAAAATTCAAAACAGATTTCGAAAAATTCAAATTTCAGAGTCTGATGGGCTAAGTGGGAAATTTCCTGCCAGGGCCAGGTCGATCATAGGGTCGACCTAGGGGTAGACCTGCCCCTCCCCCCCGGGGTAGATTTGTTTAATGACCTGTTAGTGACTAGATGCTGACTCATTAGGGTTTATGATCTACTGTGATTGGCTGGGATTAATTCTGGGTTTATCGGACGACCTAAACTAATCCTATACTCTATAAAAAGACATATAGAATCAAACCCTAAAATCAAATCAAAATTAGATCAATGGCCATCATGTTGTCACTCCAAACCCTAGAGTAGCCGCCGCCAATTAGAAGCAAGGTAAAGCAACTCAATTCAAATCAAATCAAGCCTAAAACTACAACAACGAAATTGTCTACAACAAGGCAACACTAATCAATTACAGAATTCAGATCCCAGAACTCAAGTCCCCTTTTTCAGTGAGTTCTAGTCACTTTTAGGATTAAATAAATAAAAGTGAATCGTGGTAGACTATGATTTGGGTATATGTTTTTTGTAGTTATGCAAGTTTATTGTTGTTGTGGATCATGAAATTATGCAAGTTTATTGTTAATGTTGATCATGAAATTATGTAAGTTATTGTGTGATGAATTCATGAATCTATGCAAGTTATGAATCTATGCAAGTCGTTATCATGAATCTATGCAAGTTGTTATCATGAATCCATGCAAATTATTATGAGATCATGCAAGCCACCTATACAAGTTATTATTCATGAACCTATGCAAGTTATTATTCATGAAACTATGCAAGTTGTTATGTTATGCAAGTTGTTAAACATGGTGTAAAACATGAATCTACGTAAGTTGTTAATTATGTTGTTAATTCATGAACCTATGCAAGTCACCTATGCAAGTTGTTATGTTGTGAATCATGAACCTATGTTAGTTGTTAATTATGTCATTAATTCAGGAACCTATGCAAGTTGTTATGTTGCAAAATCATGAATCTATGCAAGTTGTTAATTATGTAATGAATCATAATTATATGCAAAGTTATCATGTCATTTTCCCTAGTTGTCATGCTTATGCCAAAATTGTACTGAAAACAATCATCTTGTCAATCCCTTTATTTTATTGTTATGGAGAGGATACCTTGTATCCTCGATGACGCCAAAAACGCAAACGGTTACGCTAGCTAAGAAACGGGGAAAAAGGGGAATTTGTAATAGGCACAGTGATTATGTAAATTGGACACATGATTCTAGTAGGGAAACATATAAATAATTACCTACTTATGACATGGGTAAAATTGGGTAAAAATGGTATAATTTGAATATGACCATTTATGGATAGGAAATTCAAATTATTAATAAGATAGGTATGGACACCTATAAAAAGGAAATGATTAATTAATTAACATAATTAATCAAAAGAGGAATGTTTAAGAAATTGAAGTCTAAAGATTTAATTGGCATAAATGTCTTAAATGGCATAAAATAAATTTGTGATGAAAATTGGTATGATTTTGCATACCATAAATAGATGGACATAATTGAGTTAATTATGGCCATTGTTAAATTTGGAATTAATTGATAATTTGAATTCGGAAATTAATTCAAATTGGGGAATGATTAATTAGGAGTAATTAATCGTCTAAGACACGAGGTTAGGCTCTTTTGTGGTGTAAGACTGCCCGGACCCGCCCGGCAAATCCAGCTGCCACAAATGCCAGTCTAATGTGGGAGGTCTTAGGCATAAATTAAATGCGTAACAATTGTGAAGACATGAGGTTAGACTCGTTTGTGGTGTAAGACTGCCCGGACCCGCCCGGCAAATCCAGCTTCCATAAATGCAAGTCAAATGTGAGAGGTCTTTATAAGGTTACGGTCTTAATGAATTAAGAAACACTTAACCAGATAAATATGTAGTGGAGTTAAGTGGGTGCCTTGGGTGGCATATGGAATTAAGTGGGTGCCTTGGGTGGCATGTGAAATACGATTAGGTGTCTCAATAATTAATTAATGCTGACTAAAGACTACTTAACCTAACTTAATACATATGGATTGTATGATGATAGACATAAGTTAGGGTTAAGTAAAACGATTTGGATTGTGGGTAGGTTTAAGTACAACTGATGGGTAGGCGGGTAATATTATTATATATAGGCCCACAAACTTAACCATTAAATAAATAGAATTAAATCAGTTGGAGGGCTAAGTACAACTGAAGGGGAGGCGGGTAATATGAATATATATAGGCCCACAAACTTAACCGGATAAAAAGGGTTATGTAATTAAAGACACCAAATGGTATACATAACTAGGGATAAATAGTAAAGTTATGTATTAAAGACACCCTTAGGGGTACGCATAACTAATGGGAATAGATAGAGTTATGTATTAAAGACACCTATAGGTAAGCATAACCGATAGGTAGATTATGGGTTATGTATTAAAGACACCTATAGGTACGCATAACTGATTGAAGGCTATGTAATTAAAGACACCTTTGGGTATACATAGTCGGTAGAAAACCTAGTGGGATACAAGATGTAGGGGAGAACTTGTATCATGTTGTGTGGGACCCATTTCAGTCAGTAACCCGGAGGGGTATCAAAGTAAAGAACTCCGTACTAGGCGAGGAAGGTGCACGCTTACTGATTGATTGTAAGAGATCCAAAACAAGACGGATGGTGTGGGTGGCGCAAACCGACCGGGGACATGTGCGTGCATGGGCCGGGCAGAGGGGGACAAGACGACCATGACACCAGTAGGTATAGCTATGCACACCTTAGGTTGCCACTTTAGGGAAGTGATACCCCCTAGTTGTGGGACCAGCACAGGGTATCTACAGAGTAGGGAGCCGATCGATTAGGGTACTGGTTAGGGTATACCCGGACGTATGCCCTAAGTCTACCAATTTATAATAGGAGGGTAGTGGGTACGACTAGTTGAGACAGGAGCAGGCGGCACCTATGACAGCAGCTAGGAATACACGAAACTACCACCATCGTTATCATTAGCAGAAGGGATCATCCCATCTTGATTTGACTAGTAATAGTGCAGAATAGTTAGTAGTTTGTGGTGAAGCATACATCTTACCTTATTTGTCCTGTGATACCTTCCATCTGTAACGTGAATCCACATATCCACTTTGTATGCCTGTCATGTTTACCTTTATTTATTTACTAGCTAAAATAAAGGAGGAGGGTTGTGATAGGCTTGGCGAGCCAACGTAAAAACTTAGCCACTCTTATGGATATGGAACCTTATGATATATCGTTGGGGCGTAACCCTCTTAGCGACGCGCTATTTCGAGGCTCGGATATGGTGTTAAATATGCAAGGGCTGGGCCGCCATTCTCTTAGTGGCGTGCTACACCGACGCCCCGGTGTGGTGATAAGTGAGCAAGGGTCCTCGCATTTTTCTCGGCGGATGCGAGGGGCAAGGAAGCTAGTCGACGATAGTAGGGTTCGGTTAGGTAGTTGGAATGTAGGGTCCTTAACAACAAAATTAAGAGAGATAGTGGATACTATGATTAGGAGACGGGTTAACATCTTGTGCGTTCAAGAGACTAAATGGGTGGGTCAGAAGGCGAAGGAGGTGGAGAACACTGGCTTCAAATTGTGGTACACGGGAGAAGTACGTAACAAGAATGGGGTAGGCATATTGATTGACAAGAACCTTCAGAACAATGTGGTTGACATCAGAAGACGAGAGGATAGGATCATTCTAGTTAAGCTAGTAGTTGGCGAGGCAGTTTTGAATGTCATTAGCGCATATGCCCCACGGGTAGGTCTAAGTGAAGAAGCCAAAAGAAAGTTCTGGGAAGACTTGGATGTCATGGTTAGGAATGTGCATAGTAGCGAGAAACTTTTTATAGGAGGAGACTTCAATGGCCATGTTGGCTCATCTAGCGGGGGTTTTGAGCGAGTGCATGGTGGTTTTGGATTTGGCAGTAGGAACCAAGAGGGTGAAGATATTTTGAATTTCGCTCTCTCTTTTGATCTCATGATTGCTAATACCTTCTTTAGAAAGAGGCAATCACATCTGATCACCTTTCGTAGTGGCCAACAGGCTAGCCAGAATGACTTTGTCCTAACTAGAAGAGATAGTAAACGAGATTGTGTTGATTGCAAGATCTTACCTGGAGAATGTGTCGTCTCACAACACCAGCTGTTGGTATGCGTGTTTCGTCTTCAGGTGGTGAAGGATAAGAGAGCAAAGATTAGCAGGACGAAATGGTGGAAACTCAAAGGAGATGCTTCACGGGTGATTAAAGACAGAGTGGTGGGAGAAGGAGCTTGGAATGCGGAAGGAGAAGCAAATGTCATGTGGAATGCGATGGCAACTTGCATTCGGAGAGTCGCCACTGAGGTGTTTGGGATAACAAGAGGAAGCACGCGAGAACCCAAGGATTCGTGGTGGTGGAATGACGAGGTGCAAAAGGCTATCAAAGAGAAGAAGGAATGCTACAAACGCATGTACCATCACAGAAGCGAAGAGAACATGCACATGTACAAAGTGGCAAAGAAGACTGCAAAGAGAGCAGTGAGTGAAGCAAGGGGACGGATTTACGAAGATTTATATAAAAGGCTAAGTACAAAGGAGGGCGAAAAAGACGTTTACAGAATAGCTAGGCTACGCGAGAGGAGGACAAGGGACTTCAATCAGGTGAAATGCATTAAGGATGAGAATGATAGACTTTTGGTGAAGGAAGATGAGATAAAGAATAGGTGGAGAGAATACTTTGATAAGATTTTCAACGAAGAAAGTGATAGCTCTTCGATCGAGTTTGAAGACTTAGCCGATAGCACCAATAGACATTTTGTGCGGAGATTTCAAGAAGCTGAGGTAAATGGGGCATTGAAACGTATGAAATCAGGCAAGTCGGTAGGGCCTGATGATATTCCTATTGAGGTGTGGAGATGCTTTGGAGATGCAGGGATAAGATGGCTAACTAAGCTGTTCAACAATATTTTCAAATCAAACAAAATGCCAGATGAGTGGAGGAGAAGCATTTTAGTTCCAATCTTCAAGAATAAAGGAGATATTCAAAGTTGCACAAACTATAGAGGAATTAAGCTTATGAGTCATACAATGAAGCTTTGGGAGAGATTTTGCGAGTAGTGTTTGAGGAGGTTAACAAGTGTCTCTAGGAATCAATTTGGTTTTATGCCGGGAAGATCAACCACTGAGGCGATTTTCTTGGTTAGGCAACTTATGGAGAGTTACAGGGAGCAAAAGAAAGATCTCCACATGGTTTTTATCGACCTGGAGAAAGCTTATGACAGAGTACCGAGGAGAGTTATGTGGTGGGCACTAGAAAGGAAGAGAGTGCCATCAAAGTATATTACCCTTATTAAGGATATGTACGAGGGGGTTGTGACTAGTGTTAGGGCATGCAATGGTGAGACCAGAGACTTTCCAATTAACATAGGGTTACATCAAGGTTCGGCTTTGAGCCCCTATATTTTTGCATTAGTGATGGATGAAATCACAAAAGATATACAAAGGGAGATTCCCTGGTGTATGCTCTTTGCCGATGATGTTGTGTTGATTGATGAAAGTAGAATAGGGGTTAATCGACAACTGGAGTTGTGGAGGGAGACCTTGGAATCAAAGGGTTTCAGGCTTAGCAGAACTAAAACAGAGTATATGAAGTGTGAGTTTAGCAGTGTCAGGTCAGATGACGGAGATGTTACCCTGGCCAGTAGAGTAGTACCCAAGAAGGAATCGTTTCGATACTTAGGATCTATGTTGCAGTTTGATGGAGAGATTGATAAGGATGTTAGTTTTAGAATTCAAGCAGGATGGGTGAAATGGCGACTAGCATCTGGCATTCTCTGTGATGAGAAGATTCCTCAGAAGCTTAAAGGAAAGTTCTATAGGACAGCAATCAGACCTGCAATGTTATATGGTGCAGAATGCTGACCTACTAAGAGGCAACACGTCCAGAAGGTAAGTATAGCAGAGACGCGAATGCTGCGTTGGAGCTGTGGGCATACCAGACGAGATCGGATTAGAAATGAGGATATTCGGGAAAAACTTAGAGTTGCGCCTATTGAAGAGAAGTTAGTCCAATACCGCTTGAGATGGTTTAGACATATCCAACGTAGACCATACGATGCACCTGTATGCGCTGGAATTCTAGGTCGCGCCGAAGGCCCAAAGAGAGGTAGAGGTTGACCTAAAATGACATGGGAGGAGATAATAAAGAGAGATTTAAGTAACTGGAGTTTATCGGAAGAGCTGGTAGTTGATAGGAGTGCATGGAAATTGGCAATCCATGTACCAGAACCATAGTTTTTTTTATTTTATTTTTTTATTTTTCATGTTTACTGAACCTTTTTACTTTTTATTTACTATTTTAGATTTTATTTCACTTTTATTGAACATTTTTACTTCTTATTCTTATTATTATTTTAAAAAAAAACCTTTATCGGACGATTTTTATTTAATTGGTTTTTTTTATATGTATATATATTATTATCATCATTATTAATTTTATTTTATTTTAATTTTGGGTTCCATATCTAGCCAACCCCAACTTGTTTGGGATATATGGCTTTGTTGTTGTTGTTGTTGTTGTATTTACTAGCTAAAACTTACTGGACTCACCAGACGTATGTCTGACCTAGTTTGTTTCGCCTGTTTTCTTCCGTTCCCTCCCTCCCCAGATTCTCAGGGAGGAAACACCCAGGTTTAGTCAGGATTTGGATATCATCTTCTAGGAACTACTTCTAAAGTATGGCTCGAGTCTTTGTCTCTTATATGGCTTGCTCTTTAGTCTGGGGAATGGTGTTTTTATTTTGAATACCTACGTACTCTGATAATGTAAGACAAAAATGTTTTGTTGTAAGGGTTTTATGACACATAATATTATGTAACAAAGTATTTTGATGATTTAATAAAGCTATTTGTTTCCGTTGCAAAATTTTTAATATCTGTCTTGTGATATTCTGTATCTGTTTACCTAAAACGCTCCACTGAAGTTAAGGCATTCCCTTTGTGAGTGACCTTAATGGAGGTGGGGTGTTACACATCTATTAATGATCTTCAATCTATACCAGTAGTCCGTGAATATTCTGATGTTTTCGAGGAGGTTCCGGGCTTACCTCCGAGGCGCAAGATCGATTTTCGTATATGCTTGGTGGACAATACAAAGGTAGTTGCATTGCCTGTGCACCGTATGGCTCCAAGAGAAAGGAGGGAGCTTAGTAAGCAAGTAGGTGAGCTACTTGAGAAAGGGTTTATTTGGCGAAGCATATCTGAATGGGGTGCTCTGGTGGTATTCACAACTAAGGCGGATGGTTCGCTTCGTTTATGTGTAGACTACAGAGAGTTGAATAAACTCACAAAGAAGAACAAGCACATACTCCCGAGGATAGATGATCTGTTTGACCAGCTTGTTGGTGCATCAGTACTTTCTCAGTTAGACTTGGCCACGAGGTTTCATCAATTGAGGGCGGCCGAGGACAGTATAGACAAGACTGCTTTTAGGACTCCAGATGGTTTCTTTGAATGGCTCGTTATGCCTTTTGGGTTGACGAATGCACCCGTCTATTTTGTTGATCTGATGAGTAGGGTGTTTCTGGAGTTTCTAAATAAGTTCGTCATGGTCTTCGTTGATGATATCTTGATATTCTCGAAGAGAGAGGAAGAGCATGCCCAACATTTGAGAGAACTTTGTGCGCATCAGCTTAAGGAGAAATTGTCTAACCGCCATTTTTGGAGAAAGGATGTGAGATTTCTAGGGCATGTAGTCTCTTACGATGGGATAGTAGTAGATCCCGCAAAAGCAGTTGTAGTTTAAGATTGGCAAATCCTAAAGAATGCAATAGAGGTGAGAAGTTTTCTTGGATTAGCAGGCAATTATAGGAAGTTCATTAAAGACTTCACAAAGATATCAGCCCCACTCACCAGGATGACGAAGAAGAATCTGACGTTTTCGTGAGATATAGATTGTGATGTTTCTTTCTAGCAATTGAAGAGGGCTCTGACAACAGCCCCAGTCTTGACCTTGCCCAATGGGAACAAAGTGTTTACAGTATACACTAATGCATATGGTATATGGCTTGAAGCAGTTCTGATAAAAGAGGGAAGGGTAGTATGTTATAGATGTAGACAGCTAAGAGTTCATGAGAAGAACTACCTTACCCATGACTTAGAGCTAGCTTCCATAGTATTCGCACTTAAGATGTGGCGTCATTATTTGCTTGGAGAGAAGTTCGAGTTGTACACTAATAATAAATCTCTCAAGTACTTGTTCTCGCAAAAGGATCTAAATTTAAGGCAACAAAGGTGGATGGAGTTCCTAGCATCTTATGACTTTGAGATTGCTTATAGCACTATAATGGGTAATGTGGTGGTAGACGCATTGAGTAGGAAGAGGATGGCCTTAAGTCCTCTGTTTTTGGTGAGGAAAACCTTGGAGTTTATATCAACTTTTGACTTTAGACCCTTCACTGAGTTTTTTCCTAGTTTATTTCCATCGCTAGAGGAGTGACCTACTCTTATAGATCAGATAGGAACTTCTCAACGAGAGGTCCACGGATTTCATACATCTTGGATAGGCTCAGTAAAGGGGAGACTTCTAGTAACCTCAATAGATCTTCCGTAGATGATAAAGGGTGGTTGCGACAAGATGGGAGGCTTTGTGTTCCACAAACCGGGAGTTTGTTAAAGACAGTCCTAGAGGAAGCCCATCATTCTAAGATGACTATTCGTCCAGGTGGTTATAAGATGTATAGAGATATGAAGTGGGTTTTCTTTTGGGTTGGGATGAGGAAAGATGTGGCAGAGTTTGCTTCTCAGTGTTTGATTTTCTAGCAAGCTAAAGCTGAGAAAGAAGCCCGGTGGTTTACTTCATCCTTTAGAGGTTCCACAGTGGAAATTGAAGAGCGTCTCTATGGATTTCATCGATGGTTTGCCTAGATCAAGGAAGGGAAACACCAGAATTTGAGTTATAGTAGACTGACTTATTAAGATTGCTCATTTCATCCCAGTTAAGAGTAAGAGGACGACAACATGGTCGGCAGCAGTTTACGTTCGTGAGATAGTCCGTCTTCATGGAATACCTTCCAGTATCTTAAGTGATCGTGACCCCATTTTCACCAGTAAATTTTGGAGGAGCTTGCAAGAAGCATTAGGTACGCAGTTGTATTTGAGCATCGCTTATCACCCACAGACCAATGGATAGGCATAAATGGTGAATAGAGTTCTTGAGGATCTTTTAAGGCTGTGTATCCTAGAATTCGAAGTGACTTGGGAAGAGCACCTTCCTATAGTAGAGTTCACCTACAACAATAATTATCAAGCTTGCATTGGCATGGCACCCTTCAAAGCATTATACGGACGATCCTATAGATCACCAACTTGTTGGTGGGAATCTATAGAAAAACTTCTAGTTGGACCAAACATGGTTAGAGAAACGTCCAAGAAGATTGATCTTATTAGACGGCGAACAAAGACAGCTCAAGATAGGAAGAAATCCTATGCATACAAGAGAAGGAATGACATCGAGTTTGAGGTTGGAGGCATGGTCTTCATTAAGGTGTCACCTTTGAGAAATGTGGTTCGCTTTGGATCTGTAGGGAAATTGGCACCAAGATTCGTAGGGCCATATCCCATAACAAAAAGGATTGGTCAAATGTTCTATAGAATAATGCTACCTAAGAGACTATCCGGCATTCATGATGTTTTCCACGTTTCACGTTTGGCATTCATGATGTTTTCCATGTTTCACGTTTGCAGATGTGCTTGCATGATACCACAGAAATAGTAGAGCCGATTTTTTTGGAGGAATTAGAGGTGGAACGGGATATGACAGTTAGATGAGTTCCTACCTGTATTCTTGGATCAGAAGTCAAGATGCTACGCAAATGAGAAGTCAAGTTGTTGAAGGTTCAATGGGGGGATAACCGAGAGGATGCAACTTGGGGGACCGAAGACAAGATTCGTGCTTCGTACCCTTTTTTCGAGGGTATGCTCTTAACTTCCTTTCCAAAGCTTTTATTCATATTTGTTTATATCATTTGAGTATGTCCTATCGATCGTATCTTCGAGCTTTAGGTAGGAAATCCATTGATGTAAACATGTGTTTGAGACATGTTATGTTTGATGAATGCAAGTGGATGCAAGTGTTTGCTAGTGGTTGCTCGTGGATGCATATTCACACACAAAAGGCACTAGATCAGCTCAATCACTCTCATAATGCATACGGATGTGTGTGCAATTTTCTTCTTTTTATGGATAAAAGTGGGTGTATCATCATATGGATGTTGCATTTGGATGGATGATTGTGCACACATATAAAACTAACATGTTATAATAGGATTGTTTGCATACTTGTTAGATTCATGTCACTAATATACATTGCATTAAGGAGGTCAACTAAATCAGTAGACCGCCTGATCTTTCGCATTAGTATTGGGACATATACACACACCTTTGCATATGTTCATATAAGCATTATTTTTTTAAGGACATTGGATGCCTATGATTGGTAGATGAGTAGATGGGTTATGGATGTTAGGATATACATTCTTCTTAACTTAGAGATTTCGGGGACAAAATCCTTTGAGTAGGGGAGAATGTAACACCCTATAATTTTAACAACACTAAAAATAATTAACTAAAGAATAATTAACTTAATATTCATAATTAAGGGAAGCAGACTGTACCATTACACTCGTCTCGGAATTTTGGTCAAAATAGACAACTAGTTTGCGTAAAACGGACACCATATGAAAAAGTTATTAAGGTTTGAAGTTTGTGTACGCATAAGGAGAATATATATGAATAAAATAGGTCCATAAAATTCAAAACACTTTGAAATCTCAGAAAATTGGGGGAGACCGAAAACTCCCGCCCAGGGGTGTCGACCCCATCAAGGAGGGGTCGACCCTTAGGTCAACCCCATAAGGAGGGGGGTCGACCCCCCTATGGCAGATCTAGGAAGATTAGGGTTTGGTGATAGCTATATATGGCCTCATTTCTCTTATTTCTCCACACCAAAATTAATGAAGTACGAGATGCTGCCTCTACCCAGGTTAAACGAAGTCTTTTCTTCTTAAACAATCAATTAGAGTAATTCAAGTTTATAGATCTTTGATTCAACATCAACAATTCTTTTCTTCTATTTTTCTAGATCCAATCACGGTGAGTCCATTTTAATTTTAGATCTAAACATTTAAATAATAAATGTTGACATGACTATAACTTGGATCTATGCCTGTTACCATTTGAATCATATCAGATCTGCTATAACTTGTTTATCTAAGTTATTCTGACATGACCATGAACTAGATCTAAACATATACCTATTTCTCAAGTTAGATATGCCATTGTTTGTTGATCTAATTCACTGTTTAGATCACCTCATGCCTGTTCCTATTAAGTTTGTAGCTAAATCATATATGTTATTAGTTTAATATCTATTTCATTTTTTAGATCTCAACATGCCTGTTTCTGATGTACCTATTATGTTAGAATCAGTTCTATTATCACATGTTCATCCGATTTGCTCCTATATGCCCATCTTTTCATTATGCCGCTATATGTTTATGCCTATTTCTGCCATTATATGTCGATCTTGTTGGTATGATCATTTCTGTCCTATTCCCTTCATCTTTTCCCTTTTATTGTTTTTTTATAGCCAGAATACCTTCGAGCCTAGGCATGCTGTTGAAATATGCGAACGCATTGATTTGGGAATGAGGGGAAAACGTTAAATTTGGGGCATAACTTGTGCCGAGAAATATGGGCATAACTTGAATGAAATATATGAATATGAATTTGGGCATATGGTTCATTATGAACAAAACATGGGAAAGGGGCATGAATACCAATAAGGACATAGGAATAATTGATTAATAATTGAAATGCCTAGAATTACAGTACTTAGAAACTGTAACCGCACTTAGACATGAGGTTAGATTACACTTTTGGTAGAAGTCTACCCGGAACCGACCGGCATATCCAGCGACCACAAGTAGTAAATCTAATGTGAGGGGTGTAAGTGCATAAATACGAGACATGCTAAGGCATGAGGTTAAGCCCGCCTTGTGGGAGAAGTCTGCCCGGATCCAACCGGCATATCCAGCATCCACTAGTGGTAGGCTTAATATGGGAGGTCTAGCACATTATAACCATTAATGAATATGGTAATGAATTGGAATACTTAACGTAGTTGAATCCATGGGGATTGTATATGTTAACTATAGCAGGGCTTAAGTAAACTTGTTAGTATAGTGGGTAGGTTAAGTAAATCTTGGGTGTTTGGGTAATATTTATATACAGGCCCACAAACTTAACCTGGGGAGTTATGCAATCTTTTACTTTGTTATGACATAACCTGTGGAAAACACAGTGGGGATGCAAGCATAGGGGGAAGCTTGTATCATCTTGTATGTGGGACCCGTTTCAGTCAAGAACCCATATATAGGTACCAAACGAGTACTCTGAACTAGGTCGGAGTCGGGGCACACTTACGGTGCTGATTGTAAGAGATACAAATGTGGGGGATGGTGTGAGTGGCGCATTCCAACGGGGTCATGTGCGTGCATGGGTTCGTCAGAGGAGGTTTATACGCCTTTACACCTATAGATATGGTTAAGCACATCCTGAAAACGAAGGGTTGCCATTTAGGGAGTGTTACAACCTATTGTGGGACCAGCATAGGGTATCTACGGAGTAGGGAGCCGATCGATTGGTGTAGTAATTAGGTTACATCTAGACTCCGGTATGTTGTGGAGCCCATTAATATCCTTATGGGTAACTCTGGTATGTTGGGCTGCCTGTTGATTGATGGGGTGAAAATCTCTTACTAGAAGTACACCTAAGTCTACCATCTTTTAATTTTGGGGATCAACTTGTTAATAAGACACTAGTATTGGTGTAGAGAAATCATTAGAGGAACGTAGTATACTATATCATGTTTGTCCTGTTTACCTTGTCATACTTGCCTTTTATAATGTTATCTCTCTTATCCACTCTATATGCCTATCATGATACTTTTACTTATTTATATGCTAAAAGTAACTGGATTTGCCAGACTTTATGTCTGACCCATTTTGTTTCCTCTTCTTTCTCTTCCGTTTCTCCCCCCTAGGTTCTCAGGGTGGGAATACTCAAGCTTGATCAGGATTCTGCTTGGAGCTGCTTAGATGTATTGCTCAAGCTCTTATCTTTCCTATTATGGATATGTTTTTTTTTGTTTGGGGAATTATGCTTCTTTTATTATTGTAGTCTGATGTTTTAAGTACAAGACATAAATTTTAATAACGTACTGGGTTTTTTTTTTTTTTTCCAGACATATGATGTAACCTTGTTTTAAACTATGATGCTTTATGATTAATAAAGTTTTAAATTCCGCTGCTATTTTATATATGTCTTGTAATATTTCTATTTCTGTTTACCTATAACACTTCACGAAACTTAATGAATTCTCTTAATGTGTGACATTAACAGACATGCGATGTAACATATGGACTATGGCCGATCAATTCGAGCTTCAAAAAGACTATCTTTAACTTGATACACTGATGTAGATTGGGCATCAGACATTGATGATAAAAAAAATCAGCAACTTCATACTGTATACATTTGGGTGACAATCTAGTATCTTTGTGTTCGAAGAAACAACCTGCTCTGTCCAGATCCAGCATATACGCTAAGTACAGGAGTTTAGCAAATGCAACAGCTAAAGTGATGTAGCTACAGTCATTAATAGAGAAGCTACACATTAATATCAAAAGAAAACCAGCTATAGTCATTTATAGAGGAGCTACACATTAATATCAAAAGCAAACCGACATTTCGGTGTGATAAGCAAAGCGATGTATACATGACAGCTAATCCTATACAGCATGCAAGGACTAAACACATAAAAATATTCCAACGCATTGTCAGAGAACAAGTTACGAAGGGAAACATAGAAGTAAATCACATACCAACATATTATCAACATGCAGATACTCTAACTAAAGCATTATCAGCTACAAATTTCACAAGATTTAGGACATACCTCAAAGTTTGTGAGCTACCCGTAAGTCGAAGCACAGCAAATCAATTGAAGGCTATTTACATCTCTCCAGAGCATTAGCACTGCAAAATCTCAAAGATTCATAATGTAACGGCCTGGGTTCCACCCGACCCGATCGATCGCTAGATCGACCAAGACCGTTCAAAACCCGAACACGTTAACTTTGGGAATACAACAACATCAGGATAATAACAACAGACTTTTATTACATTACAGTAATGTTACATCAGAGTACAGAATATCAGAGTACATCGAATAAAATTACAGCGGAAGATAAATTACAATATTAAATACAATAAACAGCGGAAGACTTCTATGCTCTGGACGCAGCTTTAGGCTTCGATCCAGAATCCTGCTCAAGAGATAAATATCTGCAAAAAGCTAATCGACTGCCCATGTGGAAAAGAGGGCACCCGAGTTTGCAAATTGAAACAAAATACGAGTCAGTCATGGGACTGGTGTGAGAATTCTTAACTAATATAACTAACAGTAATAAGACAAATCCAAGGATCACGCCACTAACGCGGAACGGATTTTATTCCAATGGATTACCGTGCATAACAATAAAGTAAATTGTAAAACAACGCAATGCTTTTTGGAAAAATGAAACCATCATAAGACTCAAGTCCCATCACACAATGCAACGCAAACCAAAGGATAGAGTTTTACCTTATAATGGTCAAAAATGCTTGATACGTTAAAAACAAATTTTATATTATTATTAGTGTATATATGTTTCAAAAACATTTCAAAGTAAATGTATCAATCTTAGGAAGCATAGCTACCATATACTATGCCTCCATATTAGTAATACAATCAAAACTGCATGAGGTCGTATTGGAAATTGGGTTTCCATCATGAGTCAAGGCTAGGGAGGAGCTCCTTACCGATTCGAGATACTCTAGCTAATGTCTCAGGATCCCCCGCCGAGAACCCTTGGATCTTGCAGGGTCAGTCCACGGTTGCGGTTTGTGGTTTGGCAATTCCTGAACACACGTTTCCCGGTCTTATAGGACCTATCATCCGAGGCGCGCCACATTTCATCATCCACATAAGTAAATATTAGCCAGTTTAAGCACCGACATCACTTCTAGCTAGAAAGAAACGTGCTGCTCTCCCTGCGTTCCCTTCTCCCGTTTTAAACTCAACCGGGTTGTGAGGCTCGCAAAGTAACATTATAACCACAAGGCCTGCTTTTCAACAAAGCCTTGATCATCTTCATCTTAGCGTGCCATGTTGACAATTCACGCTATGCGATTGATAACTATTAATACACAACCTCTAAGGGTGTTAAGCAAGAGAATAAATTCTCCGCCACCAACGGTCGTATATTAATAGAAATCAATTTATATAGAACAAAATTCAACGTCAGACACACATCCATTTATAAGCTTATGCTCTGGGTCTGAGCGAAAGCCAAATCCGTACAAATCAACACTACGTCCGGATAACTACCATCTTAGCCCCGTCTTGGGAGCAAATCAATCAAGGGCCTCAACACTAGTTACCCTTTCGACGTGAAGATCGTCGGTCTTCAATCGTCGTCTTCAATTCTTCCATTTAAAAATGTCGTATGATTATTTGAAATGAGTATAACTCGGTCTTTTCAAATAACTCGCGTGATTTAAAATTAGGTGCTATACATAAACCACATCAATGCCACATTCCAATTCAGAATATCCTTTTAATAAAGGATTCACATTATTAGGGAAAGGTTCCCATAAATTTTATCAAAGATAAATCTTTCTACGTATTCTTTATCTTCCTTTATTCACCTTCAATCTAATTAAAGATTTATTTAAAACTCTATTAAGTTTTAGTCTTCTAAAATCATTGTTAAATGACTAATCACTTTTCTGGAATAATCTTATCTTTAATCCGGGTTTAAGAACTGATGTTATTTAAAACATAGTTCACGAGAGACCCCATTTCATGTATCATTAATTCCTAATTTAATATATAATATTAGGCATCTCTTCTTTTTGAAAATTTCATTTAATCTTAATTAAATGATTGATTAATAACAAATCAAAATTTCACTATTGATTTGAGTTTCAAGAAATAATGTCCTTCAAAACATTGTTCAAAAACAACCCATAATCAATTTCCATTTTATTTCAATTATAATTGAAAATTGAGAATCTCATTTAAATCTAAATAAAAGATTTTCCTTATTTTTACGTATTTTAAAACGTTTATATATTCGTTTCCAAGACGATTCCAACTTTTATTCCAACTATAATCTAAAAAATTGATCATTCTATAGGTTATCCTTTTATAATAATATTATTTTCCAAAATATTAATTTTGAAATTTCTCTTTTAATATTCATTATAAAATGGATAAAATAAATCGATAAACTCATTCGGGTTATTAAAATGCGTTGCTATTTTTAAAACGGATTAAATAGCCCAACTCATTTTCTTATCCATTTGTATTTTATAATGGGCTAGACCTCTCACATTAAGCCTACGACTTGTGGACGCTGGATGTGCCGGTCGGTTCCGGGCAGACTTATTCCACCGGTTGGGCTTAACCTCGTGTCATGGCCCGTTTCGTATTTGTGCAGTTGGACCTCTCACATTAGGTTCAACATTCGTGGCTGCTGGATATGCTAGTCGGGTCCGGGCAGACTTCCACCACAAATGTAACCTAATCTCGTGTCCAAGCACAATTATAATTAATTTTCCCAAAACATATTATTTGAAATTATCCTTTCCATTAAGGAATCTTAATTTTAAGATATTCTTTATTTCTAAATATCTTGATTTCAAGTATCTTAATATAAATTGTAACTTTCCATATTCTTATAATATTAAAATAATATTATAATAATATTTTTAAAATGTATAATTTTGAAATTCGAATTTGAAATATTAATTAGTCATTTATTGCTACATTTATTCTTATAATATTTAAAATAATATTTTTAAAATGTATAATTTTTGAATTTCAAACTTTGAATATTAATTAATCATTTATTACTGCATTAACCATTCTTGACAACTTTAGAAAATTCTGCATTGGAATGAGACTCAAATCAAATACCATTAATTAATGGATTCATACAACGCATATGTGAAATTATGATGGACATTCCTTTATCACCAAATTAACATTCCAATAACATTCAGATAACATTCACACAACATTCAAATGACATTCAAACAAAATCTGAAACACCCCACCTCCGTTAGGGTCACTCTCAAAGGGAATGCCCTAATTTTGGTGGAGGTTTATAAGTACAAGTCATAGATATACAAGACAGATATAAGAACACATATTTGTAAACAGCGGAAGAACAACAATCTTTATTTCATAAAGTCAAATACGTGTTACAACAACATCCTTTCCAAAAACATAACATAACACTTTCATAATCTGTCTTGAGTACATTATTTAAAGAAGCATAAATAAAACATAGATAAACTGCAAAAGCCCCATAGTGGATTGTCCAAAGCCATAGTTCAAAACAGGAAAGTCCAAGCAATACATTTCTCTTCTTCAATCTGGATGTTGAGGTAGGTCAAGCTGCTGTGTTCCCTCCCTGAGGACCTTGGGGGGGGGGGGGGGGAACGGAAGAAAGAAGACGAAAGAAAAGTAGAGTCAGACATAAAGCCTGAGTAAGTCTAGTACTATTTTGACTATGAATAAAGAACTGGGTATGATAAGTATAAACAAGAAGTGGGCATGCACTATAAACTTGGTTAAGTTGTCTAGGGTCGAATATACTATCGTACCCCATGTTAATCTCTGAACCCATATAAACTAGTTTCCAACTGGCACCCCATAATCAGGGTGATGTGATCCATTCTATGATGATCGACTCCTACTCGCATAGTTACATGTGTCTTACGGCCCCCGATGTTGTAGTTACCTATGCTGGTCCCACCATGGGGTGTATCAAGTCCCATGGTGGCGGCCCGACACAACCTTAGAATGCACAGGTATGCTACTGGTGTCCAGTGCCTTATTTTTCTGCACCGGAGTGTGTGCACGCCCGCACTCCGTTAGAACCTACACTGCTACACCACCGCCGTCGCTTTGACCTCTTACAATCAGCCCAGTAATCGTGCCCCACCCTGCCTAGTTTCAGGGTATCCTGATACACCTTTTAGGGTTACTGCTGAAAAGGGTCCCCCGTTACTAGGTTTTCTATCTCTAGCCAACATGCTAAGTTGGTTAAGTGTTTCCTACCTAACCCCCACCAGTCCGTTTAGTTTAGCATGTTCCATTTTGATTAAGTCTTTAGTTCACTTAATCCTAACAATCCTGACTCAGCCTTAATTGTCTTATTAAGGCCCTGACCTCTCACATTAGACAGGTATTGTTGTGGCTGCCTGTTGCCGGTTGGTTCCGGGCAGTCTTACGCCACAACTCAGTCTAACCTCGGGTCCTTGCTGGGCTCCATGTTTAACCTCCCACATTGGATAGGTATTGTTGTGACTACTGGACAGCCGGGCGGTTCCGGGCAGGTTTACATCACAACTCAATCCAACCTCGGGTTAAACACATCGTATGTTCTACATTTACATATTTTGTCATTCCTCTTTATTTCTTATATGTAAATATTTGCGGCCCATTATTAAGTTAATGGTGTAAAGGTTACACCAATCATGGGCCCAACCCATACTTGAATTTGGGCCCTTCTATTTTATATTTTCATTCATTAATTAATTTTAACCCAACGTTATTTTCCCCCGTTTTACACGTCCGTTTATATATATTGGGCTTAGCCTTTTAAAGCCCAAATTAGCCATGCGAAAAGGGGAGGCTTAAAGCGTAATTACATACACAAAGAGGGGAATGTGAGCGCATGAACTTGCAATACGACGTTGGAAATACAAAATAGAAACTGGTGTACTTGCATAGTGGTAACATAGGTGACATGAATCAAAGCATGTGAACTTGTAATTGAGATATCATTATTGTCACATGAACCTATATTTTTATTTAGGCATAATGTCAAACATAAGCATGGCATAAATATTTCTAGCATAAGCATGGCATAATGTCAAACATAAGCATGGCATAATATCAAACATAAGCATGGCATAAGTATAGTTAAATTTGTTCACATAACCATGGCATAAATATTTCTAACATGAAATCATGATTCTTACTTTAGTCATGTAAACTTACAGAAAGGGACTTTTTGAACCTAACCTAGCCATGTACCACATATGTCATCATATAATTCTAGTAAACAATATAGACTTAACATGAATTTCAATTATGCCAAATATCAATCATAGCCTAGCCATATTCATAAGTTTGCAAATAGGTTTTCTAGTACAAAAGCATGGCTTAATACATGATGCCCAATTTCTAACATAATTTCATAATAACCCAAACTTATTCCAATTACTTACAAAATGATTTATGCACAAAAATATACATCATGATGGCATAGTAGCAAAGCCCCAAACTTGCATGAATTTAAATCAACTACACACATGTAGCTTCGACATGGATTACATAATTTGCGAATTATTCCAAACGTATACTTGCATAGAACTACCGCATGTAGTTCTTTATAATGAATAACATAATTCATAAATATCCAAACGTATATAATATTTCAAATTGATAAGAACGCACAAATATGAATTACTTTATTGCCACAATTCAAGCATACAAACCAACACCATTGTTTATTCATACCAAAGTAATACTCTACTTACAATGGTGTGATGAATTCTCTAATTTAGGGATTGAAGACGCAAATTCCTTTGTTGAATTGATTTGTTTAGGTTGCTTTAAGCTTTAGAATCTTCCTCCTAATCCTCTCTCCAATTTGGTGGCTACTCCTAGTCGTTCCTCAGCAACATGACGGCTATGTTCTTATTTTTGAATGAATAGATTAGGGTTTAGTCTAAGGTTGTTTATATAGAGGTTAGGAACTGATTAGGACCATTGATGTTGCTTGGATTGATCGTAGCCATTCATTCGATAGAGAGACCAATTAAAACTTGCCACCTAGCCCTAATGACAAAGCAGACCACAGAAAATCGGCCAAACACAGACCTGGCCAGCCAGGTTGGCTGGGCTCGACCAGGTCGATACCCCTGTCGACAGGGCTGTCGACAGCCCTGTCGACATGGGTAGCCCAGGTCGACAGCCCAGTCGACCTGGGTGGCCTAGGCGGGTGTTTATCCGCCCTGGCCCATTGGGCCCGATTTTTAATTATTTTATTCTGTTTGAATTTTAAATTTAATTCAAAACTTCCGAAGGCCATATCTTCTTCATACGGACTCCGTTTTTCGAAAACTCGGACTCTATTTCGCGTATTTTTTCGAGACGAACGCAATGGCGTATCCCGTTTTCCTTAGTTCTTTGATTTCAAATTAATTATACTTTAATTTGTTAATTTCACAGTTATAGAATTTGCGGGGTGTTACATTCTCCCCCACTTAAAAGGATTTCGTCCCCGAAATCTTCAAGTTAGGAGGAATGTATATCCTAACATCCAATCATCCATCTACTCATCCATCAAACACGAGCATCCATTGTACTTAAAAGACTTCTAATGCTTCATGATCATATGCGAAGTGTGTGTACATGTACTTATCTAATGCAAAATCAGGCGGTCTACTGATTCAGTTGACCTCCTTAATGCGAATTATGTAGGTGCCATGAATCCATTATATGTGCAAATTTTCCTATTTTTGATTTTACATGAGTGCACAATCATTCATTACAAATGCAACATCCATATGACAACACATTAAAGTTCAACCATATACGAATGCAAACATATATGCATATGCAATATGAAGTGACTGAGCCGATCTAAAACCTAGATTGTGTGTGTATATGCAACCACGAGCAACCACTAGCAATCACTTGCAACCACTTGCAACCATCATCCATAACATGTTTCAACTACATGTTTCCATCCAAAGGGTTTCTACCTAAAAGATACGGTCGAGGAAATATACCTAAAAAGATAGATAAAAGCGCAACTTAAGGAAAAAGAAAGATCAAGGATGTACCCTCGAACAGAAAAGGGTAGGCAGTACGTATTCTAGCTTCAGTTTCCCAAGTAGCGTCTTCCTCGGCGTCGCTCCACTGAACCTTGACGAGCTTGACTTCGCGGTTGCGTAGCTTCTTCACCTCCGTTCCTAATATGCGTGTTGGAACTTTTCTTATGGTTGCTTCGCGTTCCACTTCGGCCTCTTCGAGGATATTTGGCTCTACCACTTCAGCAGACTCATGTAGACATTTTCGGAGATGTGAAACGTGAAAAACGTTGTGGACTCCAGCCAACTTCTCGGGTAGCTCTAATCTATAGGCCATTTTCCCAATTTTCTCGATAATAGGGAATGGCCCAACGAACCTTGGTGCTAGTTTTCCTGTGGTTCCAAAACGAACAACGTTTCTTAGCGGTGATACCTTGAGAAAAACTCTGTCTCCAACTTCAAATTCAAGGTCGGTCCTCCTCTTATCGGCATAGGACTTTTGTCTGTCTTGGGCCGTCTTCATCCTTCTTCGTATTAAGTCTACTTTCTCTGAAGTCTCTCGGATCATGTCTGGTCCAAGTATGAGCTTATCCGTGGATTCCCACCAACAAGTGGGCGATCGGCACGGTCTTCCATATAAAGCTTCGAAGGGCGCCATTCCGATGGTTGCTTGATAGCTGTTGTTGTAGGCAAATTCCACCAAAGGAAGGTGGTCTTCCCATGTCCCTCCGAAGTCAAGGACGCAAAGTCTTAAAAGATCTTCCAAAACTCTGTTCACTCTCTCTGTTTGGCCGTCGGTTTGGGGATGATAGGCTGTGCTCAAGCATAACTGCGTTCCTACTGCTTCTTGCAGACTCCGCCAAAACTCACTAGTGAAGATGGGGTCTCGGTCACTAACAATGCTAGATGGTATTCCATGGAGTCGAACGATTTCCTTGAGGTAAAGTGATGCTAGGGATGAGGCAGTTCTCTTACTTTTGACAGGTAAAAAGTGGGCGCTTTTAGTAAGCCTATCCACTATTACCCAAATGCTAGTGTTGCCTCTCCTAGACCTAGGCAGCCCATCGATGAAGTCCATTGAGATGCTATCCCATTTCCACTGCGGGACCTCTAGAGGATGTAGTAGTCCGCCAGGCTTTTTCTGTTCCGCCTTAACCTGTTGGCACACCATACACTTAGAAACGAACTCTGCCACGTCCTTTTTCATGCCATTCCAGAAGAAAGTCCTTTTTATATCTTTGTACATTTTATCCCCGCCTGGGTGTATCGTCATCTTGGAGTGATGTGCTTCCTCTAGAACCTTCTTTACTAAATCTTTTGTCTGTGGGACGCATAGTCTTCCGTCTCGCCTTAGCAAACCTTTAACGTCAATGGAGTATCTGTTGAGGTGACTTGAAGTCTCACCCCTAATTAGCCTATCAATCGTTTCCACAAGCTGAGGGTCTTCGCGTTGTGCTGCCCCTACTGAATCCACTAAAGTCGGGCGCACTTCGAGAGATGCAAGCAAGCCCGGTACGAAATCGGAGGAAGGCCTAAAGTCGAAGCTGGCTATAAATTCTAGGCTTTGTCTTTCAACAAACAATGGGCTTAGGGTCAATTTCTTTCGGCTCAACGCGTCTGCCACTACGTTGCCTTTGCCCGGAGTGTAGGAGATTTCGAAATCGTACGAGGCAAGAAACTCCATCCATCTTTGTTGCCTCAAGTTAAGATCTTTCTGCGAGAAAAGATATTTCAACGATTTATGGTCAGTGTAAAGTTCGAACTTCTCACCTAGGAGATAGTGTCGCCAAGACTTGAGTGCAAAGACGATGGCGGCTAACTCAAGATCGTGGGTTGGGTAGTTCTTTTCGTGCACCTTCAATTGCCTCCCGCCATAAGCTACTACCCTTCCTTCTTGCATTAAGACGGCGCCTAGCCCTGTCCCGCATGCATCCGTATAAACAGTGAACATCTTGCTCCCATCTGGCAGCGTCAAAACTGGGGCTGTTGTGAGAGCCCTTTTCAGTCGTTGGAAAGCAAACTCGCAATCCAAATCCCAATTGAACACTAGATTCTTCTTAGTCAATTTCGTGAGCGGAGCTGAGATTTTCGCAAAATCCCTTATAAACTTTCGATAGAAACCTGCTAGTCCTAGGAAGCTTCGGACCTCAGTTGCATTCCTTGGTGTCTTCCAATCCTGTACCGCCACTACCTTAGCAGGGTCCACAGCTAACCCTTGTTTGGATACTATGTGCCCAAGGAACCTCACCTCTTCTCTCCAAAAGTGGCATTTGGAGAACTTGGCTTTTAGTTGATGGACTCGCAAAGTTTCCATGATTGCCCTTAGGTGCTGAGCATGTTCCTCTTCACTCTTTGAGAAGATAAGGATATCATCTACGAAGACCACTACGAATTTGTTGAGGAAATCTCTAAATACCCTACTCATCAGGTCCACGAAGTAAGCAGGTGCATTTGTCAAGCCGAAAGGCATGACAAGCCATTCAAAGAAACAGTCTGGGGTTCTGAACGCCGTTTTATCGATGCTATCTTCAGCCACCCTTAGCTGATGAAAACCGGTTGCTAAATCGAGTTGGGAGAAAACAGACGCTCCTACAAGCTGGTCAAACAAATCGTCAATTCTAGGGAGAGGGTGCCTATTCTTTTTCGTTAGCTTGTTGAGCTCCCTATAGTCAACACATAGACGGAGTGAACCATCCGCCTTTGTAGCGAACACCACTGGAGCGCCCCATTCTGAAATGCTCCTCCTAATGAACCCCTTTTCTAGAAGCTCTTTAATCTGTTTACTGAGCTCTTTCCTTTCTCGTGGAGCCATATATCTAACGGGCAACGCAACGGGCTTTGCATTATCTACAAGATATATGCGGAAGTCTATTTCCCGCTTCGGAGGCAAGCCTTTCACCTCTTCAAAGACATCCGGATATTCCCGGACCACTCTAACTGATTGCAAATTTTCAACAGAGGCATCTAGCGACTCAAGATAACTAAGCATAACCGCATACGAGGGATTACAAGAAATTTCCAAAGTATTACCGAGCTGGGTTAGGAGCCTAACAACCCTTTTCTCACAATCAAGTATGGCCCCATTACTGGATAGCCAATCCATACCCAAAATCAAACCATACCCCGAAAAGCCCAAAACAAAGGCACTACATTGAAATTCTACACTTAGAATGGAAATTTTCAACCCCAAACAGATCATAGACAAATGAGCTGGGCCCCCAATTGGGTTTGAAACAATTAAGGGGTCCTCTACCATACTAGTTTTTAGGTGCAGAGATTCTACTATAGCAGACGAGATAAAGGAGTGTGATGCGCCAGAATCAAATAAAGTGTGAACGGGGTGATCATAAAGATAAACTACACTTTCTACAGAAGTATTTATACCTCGCTGTTGCAGAGGTGGCGCTTCTAGCACATGGACCTGTGCCCCTGGGGTGGATCCAGCCTTCTGCCCCTGTCCTCGTTTCTTTGGGCAGTCCTTAGCCCTGTGGCCTGTCTCACCGCAAGAAAAGCACCCACCATTCTCCTTGGCCTTCTTTTTCCGGCAGTCCTTTACTAAGTGCCCCACTTTGCCACAGAAATTACACTTCCTCTTCTCTTTGTTGCCTTTCCCGCCTTTCTTAAAGTCCTTCTTCTTAGGCTGCAAACCCTCTTTCTTCCCTTGAGAGCTTTTTGCCTTTGTCTCCTTCTTGCCCTTATCCTCTTCATTCAGCAATGCCATTTGCACCAATCTTTCATACGTGGCTCCCATGGGTATATGGGTCATGGCCAAACTGTGTAATGGCTCATTCAACCCTTTGACGAAACGGAGAGCCTTCTTGTGCGGGGTATTGACTAGGTCAAGCCCAAACCTAGCCAGCTCATCGAATTGATTCACATATTCTCTGACCGTCTTGTCCCCTTGCTTAAGAAATAAGAATTTTTCCAACTGCAAACTTCTTTCCGCATCTGAGAGAAATTTAGTCTCAAACCTCGCCCTAAAGTCCTCCCATGTCTCCACTGGTCTTTCAGCATTAGTGACTTCCCACCAGTAGGAAGCCTCACCCTTCAATAGCCACACTGCCAACTATACTTTTTGTCTATCTTCTACCTCAAAGATGATGAATAGGTCCTCCGTTTCTTTCAGCCAATTTCTAGCAGCTACGAAGGACTCAGTTCCATGGAAATCCCTTCCTCCCATAGCTTTAAAATCTTTGCATATCTTAGCGAACGTGTTTCCCCGAGGAGGAGGTGGAGGAAAAGGTGCTGCTGCAGCTGGATGATTTCCTTCCGCTGGGGGAGGAGGAATGGTAGGACCTGGCTGAGTGGCTCTTGCTTCTAAGAACCGTCTAAACCAACCAGGTATTGGCACCCCTTCAGGCAAGTTAAGATCTTGGGACATGTTGAAACAAAAAGGATAGATTCAAAACGAAGGATAAGAGATAGTTCCTATGGCTTTGGGGGGTGGACTTTGCCTTTTTAAAATAAAATAATATTTTTCTTTTAAAAATGCTTCTTTAAATTTCCTTTTTGAAAATAATCTTTCAAAACTTTTTATCTTATCTGGTAAACCTATGCTCTGATACCAAGTGAAACACCCCACCTCCGTTAGGGTCACTCTCAAAGGGAATGCCCTAATTTTGGTGGAGGTTTATAAGTACAAGTCACAGATATACAAGACAGATATAAGAACACATATTTGTAAACAGCGGAAGAACAACAATCTTTATTTCATAAAGTCAAATACGTGTTACAACAACATCCTTTCCAAAAACATAACATAACACTTTCATAATCTGTCTTGAGTACATTATTTAAAGAAGCATAAATAAAACATTGATAAACTGCAAAAGCCCCATAGTGGATTGTCCAAAGCCATAGTTCAAAACAGGAAAGTCCAAGCAATACATTTCTCTTCTTCAAGCTGGATGTTGAGGTAGGTCAAGCTGCTGTGTTCCCTCCCTGAGGACCTGGGGGGGGGGGGGAACGGAAGAAAGAAGACGAAAGAAAAGTAGAGTCAGACATAAAGCCTGAGTAAGTCTAGTACTATTTTGACTATGAATAAAGAACTGGGTATGATAAGTATAAACAAGAAGTGGGCATGCACTATAAACTTGGTTAAGTTGTCTAGGGTCGAATATACTATCGTACCCCATGTTAATCTCTGAACCCATATAAACTAGTTTCCAACTGGCACCCCATAATCAGGGTGATGTGATCCATTCTATGATGATCGGCTCCTACTCGCATAGTTACATGTGTCTTACGGCCCCCGATGTTGTAGTTACCTATGCTGGTCCCACCATGGGGTGTATCAAGTCCCATGGTGGCGGCCCGACACAACCTTAGAATGCACAGGTATGCTACTGGTGTCCAGTGCCTTATTTTTCTGCACCGGAGTGTGTGCACGCCCGCACTCCGTTAGAACCTACACTGCTACACCACCGCCGTCGCTTTGACCTCTTACAATCAGCCCAGTAATCGTGCCCCACCCTGCCTAGTTTCAGGGTATCCTGATACACCTTTTAGGGTTACTGCTGAAAAGGGTCCCCCGTTACTAGGTTTTCTATCTCTAGCCAACATGCTAAGTTGGTTAAGTGTTTCCTACCTAACCCCCACCAGTCCGTTTAGTTTAGCATGTTCCATTTTGATTAAGTCTTTAGTTCACTTAATCCTAACAATCCCGACTCAGCCTTAATTGTCTTATTATGGCCCTGACCTCTCACATTAGACAGGTATTGTTGTGGCTGCCTGTTGCCGGTTGGTTCCGGGCAGTCTTACGCCACAACTCAGTCTAACCTCGGGTCCTTGCTGGGCTCCATGTTTAACCTCCCACATTGGATAGGTATTGTTGTGACTACTGGACAGCCGGGCGGTTCCGGGCAGGTTTACATCACAACTCAATCCAACCTCGGGTTAAACACATCGTATGTTCTACATTTACATATTTTGTCATTCCTCTTTATTTCTTATATGTCAATATTTGCGGCCCATTATTAAGTTAATGGTGTAAAGGTTACACCAATCATGGGCCCAACCCATACTTGAATTTGGGCCCTTCTATTTTATATTTTCATTCATTAATTAATTTTAACCCAACGTTATTTTCCCCTGTTTTACACGTCCGTTTATATATATTGGGCTTAGCCTTTTAAAGCCCAAATTTGCCATGCGAAAAGGGGAGGCTTAAAGCGTAATTACATACACAAAGAGGGGAATGTGAGCGCATGAACTTGCAATACGACGTTGGAAATACAAAATAGAAACTGGTGTACTTGCATAGTGGTAACATAGGTGACATGAATCAAAGCATGTGAACTTGTAATTGAGATATCATTATTGTCACATGAACCTATATTTTTATTTAGGCATAATGTCAAACATAAGCATGGCATAAATATTTCTAGCATAAGCATGGCATAATGTCAAACATAAGCATGGCCTAATATCAAACATAAGCATGGCATAAGTATAGTTAAATTTGTTCACATAACCATGGCATAAATATTTCTAACATGAAATCATGATTCTTACTTTAGTCATGTAAACTTACAGAAAGGGACTTTTTGAACCTAACCTAGCCATGTACCACATATGTCATCATATAATTCTAGTAAACAATATAGACTTAAGATGAATTTCAATTATGCCAAATATCAATCATAGCCTAGCCATATTCATAAGTTTGAAAATAGGTTTTCTAGTACAAAAGCATGGCTTAATACATGATGCCCAATTTCTAACATAATTTCATAATAACCCAAACTTATTCCAATTACTTACAAAATGATTTATGCACAAAAATATACATCATGATGGCATAGTAGCAAAGCCCCAAACTTGCATGAATTTAAATCAACTACACACATGTAGCTTCGACATGGATTACATAATTTGCGAATTATTCCAAACGTATACTTGCATAGAACTACCGCATGTAGTTCTTTATAATGAATAACATAATTCATAAATATCCAAACGTATATAATATTTCAAATTGATAAGAACGCACAAATATGAATTACTTTATTGCCACAATTCAAGCATACAAACCAACACCATTGTTTATTCATACCAAAGTAATACTCTACTTACAATGGTGTGATGAATTCTCTAATTTAGGGATTGAAGACGCAAATTCCTTTGTTGAATTGATTTGTTTAGGTTGCTTTAAGCTTTAGAATCTTCCTCCTAATCCTCTCTCCAATTTGGTGGCTACTCCTAGTCGTTCCTCAGCAACATGACGGCTATGTTCTTATTTTTGAATGAATAGATTAGGGTTTAGTCTAGGGTTGTTTATATAGAGGTTAGGAACTGATTAGGACTATTGATGTTGCTTGGATTGATCATAGCCATTCATTCGATAGAGAGACCAATTAAAACTTGCCACCTAGCCCTAATGACAAAGCAGACCACAGAAAATCGGCCAAACACAGACCTGGCCAGCCAGGTTGGCTGGGCTCGACCAGGTCGATACCCCTGTCGACAGGGCTATCGACAGCCCTGTCGACATGGGTAGCCCAGGTCGACAGCCCAGTCGACCTGGGTGGCCTAGGCGGGTGTTTATCCGCCCTGGCCCATTGGGCCCGATTTTTAATTATTTTATTCTGTTTGAATTTTAAATTTAATTCAAAACTTCCGAAGGCCATATCTTCTTCATACGGACTCCGTTTTTCGAAAACTCGGACTCTATTTCGCGTATTTTTTCGAGACGAACGCAATGGCGTATCCCGTTTTCCTTAGTTCTTTGATTTCAAATTAATTATACTTTAATTTGTTAATTTCACAGTTATAGAATTTGCGGGGTGTTACAAAATCCAAATATTAATATGCTATTTGTGCACTTGGGCGATGTGTGAAAATATCAGCCCAATCAACATATACAAGTCAGGCAACTTGTATATGGCAGTGTAACATATTTGAATTATCATAAATAATAATAAATTAACATTAATTAGCATGCTACCTATTTTCAAAATTCAAACATTGTATCGCATCCAAACGTCAATTCACAACATATCATGCATGCCACATAAATAATTCACAAACATTCACCACAGACATTTTTATACATTTATGAAAATAAATAATAACCGTAAATTAAATGATGCTAACTTTACTTCTATTTTTCTCAAAATTAAATGACGCTAACTTTACTTCCATTTTTCTCAAAATTAAATGACGCTGACTTTACTTTCCTTTTTCTTAAAATTAAATGATGCTAACTTTACTTTCCCTTTTTCTTAAAATTAAATGACGCTAACTTTACTTTCCCTTTTTCTTAAAAAAAATCCATATTTTGTTTACTAACATGTAAATTTATAATACATGAAATTAATCCAACTTTTTATACTCATATAAATGACATATTTTTATATTAACATAATGACAACCTTTTCTTATATTAAAATAGAGACAATTTTTATATTAACATAATTGACAAATTTGATATTAACATAATTGACGAATTTATATAATAAATGACAAATTAATATTAACATAATTGACGAATTTATATCATAAATGACAAATTGATATTAACATAATTGACGAATTTATATCATAAATGAAAAATTGATATTAACATGATTGACGAATTTATATCATAAATGACGAATTAATATTAAAATATTTGACCAATTTATCAACAAAATGATACTTTAATGTTAACAAAACATTTCTTAATAAAATGATACTTTAGTTCTAGTGTGGCAATTATAGCATAAAAGATATTTTTATTCTCATATGACAATTCTAACATAAAAGATATTTCTAAATAAAATAACATGTTTTAACTAACATAACATTTCTAAATAAAATGACATGTTTAAACTAACATATCATTTCTAAATAAAATGACATGTTTTTGGTTTCAACATTTCTAATTCAATGAAATGACAAACAAATTTTATTATGTCAATTCTCAATTAATAGAAATGACAACTTTGTATTGTCGATTCTAATTTCAACGAAAAGAATTGTCAATTCATATTTCAATAGAAACAAATAATTTTGCTCCACTATTTGGTTACAACAAAAATTAATAATTTTGTTTTCAATACTTTGGTCACGACAAAATGATATATTTGTTCTCAGCAAAAATGACATATTTATTCACAACTAGTTTATTATAACAACAATGATACATTTGTTTACAACTATTTTATAATAACAAAAATGACATATTTGATTCAACAATTTCATTTTAACTAGAGCGACAATTTTAATCCGATTATTCCTTTTCAACAAAGATTGGTATTCTTGTTTCAATAGTTTTATTCAACGCAAACATCAACCATTTTATAATAACAAACATGTTATGTTTATCACAGCAATCATCCAATCAATAGAACTCTATACAGTGACAATTCCAAATCAAATCACGTATGACAATAAATTTGAATTTAACAACGGATCAAGAGAAAAATCACCATCACAATTGGTTATTTTTAAATTAAATAAATAGAATTCTCACCTTTGTATTCGTCAGATCTAGAAACGAATTGAAAGTCAGAAGCTTGTACACAACAGATCTATGAAGTTGTGTTATGTCACGTTATTCCAAGATTGTCAAACTTGTCGGTTTCTGTATCGAATTGGATCAAAAACACATTTTTAATAATTAAAATTAAAGTTAGCAATGAAATCAAGTGTTGCAAATCAATAAAATTAAAATTTATATAACCTTGAATTGTTCAAAACTTTGAATCACAATTTCTTGAGATGTAGTTAACGGTTTTGGGTGCCGTTTGTTGGAGGATGGAGGGCTTGGAGAGGTGGGTATTCGGCTGGAAGGGGTGGGGTGCGGCACAAAAATCGAGGCAGGGCGGAGGTTCAAAGGCAGCGGGTTTGGAGAGGTGATTCGGGAGCTTCGATGCACGAGAAGGTTTGAAACTTGTCTAGAATCGAAGAGGAGATCATGAGCTTCAAAAAGTTTAACTATGGCTAGGTCTAATTGTGTGCAGATTAGGAGAAAGAGAGGAGAGAAGGTGAGAAAGGGGAGGCGGCTGATGGGTTCAGCGTGCGTGAGTGATTTGGGAAGAAGGAGCGTTAGTTTGTCTCGATATGTGTGCATTTAAATAATATTTTAATCCCTTAAAAGGCCCGTTTTGCAACTTTATCCAATTTCAGCCCAACGACTGTCGTTCTTATCCATAAGCCCCCATTCCGGACTCATCTGGACCTGCCCCGTTAGCCCAACTGGTCATCTTTGCCTCCTTTTTTTAGATTTAAAATTTAAGTCATGTATTAAAGTTCAAACGTACGTCAAAGTTTACCGAAGTTACAAAATAACTCTAAAAATTCCCGAAATTTTTTTTAACTATATTTTAATGCTACAAATCCAGAAAAATTAATTTCATTGAACTCTGAGCCCATTTGTAAAATGGTCTTTTTCAAATTGATTAAAATTGACCGAAATTGACAAAACTGAAATCTTTTTGCCACGGCCACAAATTAATTCTAAAAATTGCGAAAAATTAAACTTAGCCATAATTTGACATTCCGAATCCAACAAAAGTTGTTTCGTTGAAAACCGAGGTGGTTTGTAAAATGACTATTTTTAAGGCGTATATATTAAATATTAAAAATACATTTTTAAACAAATAATTTTCGAAACTCAAAATATATAAGTGTTTACTGTTTTTCAATGCAAAAACGTCATTTTGAACTCAATGGAAGTGGTTTCGAGTCCAAATTCCTTCGTATGCAAAAAGTAGCATTTTTGTCCTTTGTAAATTTTATAGCGACCTTTCTAAATTTTAATTTTGACATAACTTTTGATTCCCGCTATGAAATTTCAATTTTTCAGATTCGTTAGAAAGATATTTTTAAATGGATTCTAATATTTTTGGTTTCACTAGAATCCGTTAAATTTTGCATCCTGTACAGTCAGTCAAAGTTCAAGTTTGACTTTTCAAACTATCGCGCTATTTCTAACTCTTTTTATAATTAAAATTAAATTATTCATTCTAACTTCGATTCAAATCAATTTTTAATCATTATTATTTTAAAATAAATTATTTTAAATACCAAAAACTGATTAAAATTACTTAAAATAAAATTTTAAATTTACTCCAAAATTCAGGGTTGTTACACATAAATCTTTGAAGCATCAAAGCATGATGATCAACAAAACTTCAAATCAAAAACATAGAAGCAAAGATGATGAAGAAACGAAGGGAAATCATGCCGCAATCCTTCAAAGGCTCATGCGAAAAGGCATCGAAATAAAAAACTTCAAAGCAAACCCTAACCCTAATGTCGACTTGAGAGGGGGTATTAGAGAAATAAGAAAATGAGTCTGTCGACCTCTATCACTCAAGCGATATATAATATATTGTTGTAATGGGCTTGGCCCAATATCAATAAGTCATGTGTATACATATTAGCATGTATAGCCGAATTTAACATATTATTAATTTCTGCAATACAATTACTTCCTTTATTACAAACCATTCTTCTCAAAACAAAGATTAATTCTCTGATCACTAACACTCAAAATACAGTAATTATCCAACCAGATCCAAGATCTTTTGGAAAAACGAAAAAATGAAAATGGTATGTTAAAGCAAAACTTACAAAAATGCATGCAATTATTCAAAATACTGCGAATGCATAAACACTTATAGCCAATAATTGTATAATTTTATGCAATTTTCGATGAATATTTCAAATTATATTCAACTTAATATCTAAAACGAATGCAAAAAAATAAAAACATCTTCTTAGTAGAAGAGAATTATAAACAAGTTTGCAATTTTATAGAAAAACTACAGATTTTTTTTTTGGTCTTTTAAGATTGCAAATATTGGTTTATTGAGTGATTATTTGCAAGCTATAATCATTAAGTGAATAATTGCCTATTTATCTACAATATTTCTTAATAGTACAAACATATATGCATTATAATTTGTATTTATCCAATTGCCTAGTTCTAATATTTATAATATTATGATTTTTTTAAAGCAATGTAACAAATATCACATAACCAATCCGCTAAACTAAAATAATTGTAGGAATCCACTTTTATCTAAAAGTTACATAGCAATCCGCTTTAAAATAAACATTATTTTAGGGATGTGTGCCTTATATTCACTAAATTGTATCCTTCAGAATTCTCTAGAACTATTCCACGAGAATCATGGTGGCAAACATCTTGGATTTTTCAATTCATCTAAACCAATACATCTTCTTTTTAGTTTCTCTTATTCACTTTTATCTCTTTCTAATGCATTAACTTCTAATTACATTTGTCAAAAGCTATGACACTATTAGAAGAAAAAAATTTAGCCAGCATCATTGATCCAATGGTTAAGTGATTTGACTTTGGTGCGAGAAATCAGAGGTTCGAAACTTGCATAGCTTGATTGGTACATATATTGTAACACCCCATACTTTTTGTAACAACCCGAAAAATGCGAGCCAGTTTAATTTTTTTTATTTTGGCCATTATAACGAATTTTGAATATTTAAAATAAATTATTGTAAATAGTAACGACGAAAAATTTATTATGAATAGAATTAGCACGTGTATAGTTATATATGTCGTCGTTAGAATATAAATATTTATTTTAAATTATAAAAGGAATCGAAAATGGCGCGGTAGTTCGATAATTCGATTTCAAACTTCAAATGAATGTGTCGGGTGCTACTAAACACTGTCTGCATCCTAGTATATATTTCTAACTAGGAAATAAGATTTAAAGTGAGAAATTCTCACAGAGGGTTCCACTCCGCCGTGCTTTGCTGTTGAACTGCTGAACCGTCTGGATCTGCTTGAAATTCCAATGCAGTTCTTATCACGCTGTTCAAATAAAAATTATATTTTTATTGCTTCATTTTAATAAATAAAATCATGTTTTTATCCTTACTTTATATATTTTTTACAACGCTTCTTTCTATATAAAAGTTATATTTTTATATGTCCACTTCTTATATAAAGATTGAACTTTTATTATCATAACCATACAAAAATTATATTTTTCTATCGCCATTCCCTATATAAAGATTTTGCCCTTTTCAAATATATAGGTTTCGCCTTTTCAAATAAAAAGATCATATTCTTACTCCTTTTATAATATAAAAAAAATCATATTTTTATATTATCTAGTATATAAAAATCATATCTTTATAACTCTACTTTAATAAAAATCATATTTTAAATTCATTTGAAGTTTGAAATCGAATTATCGAACTACCGCGCCATTTTCGATTCCTTTTATAATTTAAAATAAATATTTATATTCTAATGACGACGTATACAACTATATACGTGCTAATTCTATTCAAAATAAATTTTTCGTCGTTACTATTTACAATAATTTATTTTAAATATTCAAAATTCGTTATAATGGCCAAAATAAAAATTTTAAACTGGCTCGCATTTTCCGGGTTGTTACACTTTTCTAAGCCTGAATTTTAAAAAAATCGAAACTCAAACCCATCCAAGAATGAAGAGTATTTATTTAGTACTTGCAGTTGACCAACATGATCATAATCATAGTAAAATGAAACTAACTCAAAGAAGAAAAAAATAGAATAACTAATAACAACCAAGGCGTCTACTTTAAAGCATATTGCCACATCAATATTGAGAATGAGAATGAGAATTGAACACCAAACCAAACACCTGTTAAGCCCTTCCTTACCCAAGCTAAACTTGAGTGTTGTTATAAGGAGGGGGTCAGAACAACAAGTCCCGGTGAGTAGAAAATGTATCACACTGCCTATAAAATGCAAATGCATCCCGTATGGTCAAAACCAAAACATATGTCTAACAAGGCTAGTAAATCTAACCTAACCTTGTAAAGGTTTACGCACGACGACTAACTACTATACCCATGATAATAACCCCAAAGATAACGACATTGCAATACTGAGATAGAACTTTTACGCACAAGCATGAAGCCTTTAAACCATCATTCAACCAATTACAAAAGACTAAGAAGCAGGCTCCCAAATACTCACTAATCCATAAAAAGGTTAATTATTTCTATACAGCCATGTAATACCTCACTTTCAATGTAAGATAAGGGAGGATCGATCAATTAAGACCCAAAGTGGACCTATCGATCACTTAATACCTTACTCGGTGGTTTGCTTTACACTAATATAAGTTGGATGACACTAGCTACTAAATCCTTATAATATAAGGCTTCCGTCATTCATGTAAATACCAAAAATCCCCATATAAGGAGAGAGATAGTAACTAACCACTTAATAGCAGGTTTAGGCAGGAGTGTGACACCATTTAAGAGCCTCTTGTCGGACCCCAAAGTTATAATCTAGTTGACCTTATTAGATAGTCACCTAGCCACTTAATATTTCCTACAAGATAGGAAGTGTAACAACCCGGAAAATCAGAACCAATTTGAAAATTTATTTTAAGGAAATTTTGTTAAAAAATGCATTAGAATTTAAAATTTTCATTATTAAATTATTAAAGAAAAGAAAAAAATGAAAGTTTATAAATAAAATTATGATGTTATTTAAGAATGATTTCAAATTTATTTCTATTAAACAATCATTTGTAACTAGATAAATAGTGATTTATTACAATTGAAATTAGTATCAAATTATATGTATATTTGTAATAATTAACTACAAACAATTGATAATAAATGGAATAGTGGACTTGTAAGTGATAGCAATTTTTATTGTAATTTGAGTTAAAATAGCAATAATGATTGATTAGATTACTCGCATATTGTATTATGTTTGAGATTTCTATAGTATAATTCATGGAAAGAGTATCAATTAGCTTTTGTAACTTTTTCTCCTCTTAAAGGAATGGAGGAATTTGAATTGAAAAGCAATACTTACAAACAAAAAGAAATAAATGTGTAAACGTACATGTTTTACACTGCTTGTTTCAAATAAAAGAAAATCATACATTCCTTGTAATTGATATAAGTCAACATGCTTTGTTTACATTTAATTTATGAAAATAAATTAGAAAATCTTCCAAAGAAACACATCTTCACCAAATTAGATATAAATTTATACTATAATAAATCGTGTAATTAAGAATACATAAATATGCATAAAAATTGTGTAATTGGAAAGAGTGAAATTTGAATAAGTTAGTAAAAGGGATAAATTTAACAATTTGGTTGATTAAGAAAAATAAATAAATTAGGAAAGAATAACTTAGTTAATTTGGTTAATTAAAATATGTAAGTGCATAATTCACTTTTAAGAAACAAAGTAATACTAAGACTTAATAAACAGGTCGTAAGGAATTGATTGTTCGATGGAGCCTATTAATTTATAGGGTTAAATAATTAGTAGGAAATGGAGAATTGTAATTGTAAATTAAAGATCAATAAAGGAGAATGGAATTCCTAAAATGTTACAATTTATTAATGCAAATAATCTGTATAATTAAAAGAAAGATTTGAATTTGAAATTTTTAATTAATAAGGACAAATAGATGTATGGGAATGAAATTGAATAAATTAATCTCTAATTGCAAATTAGTAACTTATTAATAAATTCCATAATAGATGCTCATTAGTTACTGTTGATAGATGAGTCATTATAGCATGTAATCCAAGGGAATTTAAGGAATCAGAAATGAGAAATACGCCACCTCAGCCACATTTAATTTGTTTGTAATACAAAGAGGCATATAGGGAAAATAACTTGTGCATTTATTCTCTACTCTCTCTCTCCTCTTCTATTTATCATTCAAATTCATTTTTAGATACGAAACTATTCCCTTTATTCCACTTTTTGCTCTCTCTGCTCTTTATATTTACAATCTTCAGACCTCATAAATAAATAAATAAAAATATTAATTAGATAAAGGAATAAAAATAATAATTTCCTCCATTATATAATATCCTTTCACTTCCTTAACCCTAATTTCATAAACAAAGCAGCCACTGCTTCTAAAATCCATGGCTGCGCTCTTCCCGTCTTCATTTTCCTTTCTCTCCTAATCTACTCAATGAAATTCACAACACAAAAAAAAATTAAAAAAAAAAAATCGAAGTGCATGTCATGATCTCCAACATCAACGCTCATGATCGAATTTTGATGAGCGGATTGAGAGAATCTCGCGCTCTAAGGCGCTGTGGTCAGAGGCGAATCAGCGGTGTCAGAGAATACCATTCTGTCATAAAATGGGATGTTAAAATAATAAAATAACATTTTGTTATAAAAAGTTATGTTAGAAAAAAAACAACATTTTTTTATAAAATGTTACATTAGTAATAAAATAACATTTTGTTATAAAATGTCACATTATAATAAAAATACCATTTTGTTATAAAATGTTTCATTAGGTTAAAATTGTTATTTTGTTATAATTTTTTTTATTAGATTAAAACTGTCATTTTTTGTAGAAATGTTATATTAAAATAAAAATGCCAATTTGTTAGATCATGTTATGTTAGATGAAAATATCATTTTATTTAGAAATGTCATATTAGATAAAAAATGTCATTCATTTAGATAATGTCATGTTAGATAAAATATTATTTATTTAGATAATGTCATGTTAGATAGAAATATCCTTTTATTGTTCACATATAAATTGTTAGATTTGTTAACATTAAAAATACCCTTTATTTGTTAACATATAAATTGTTTAAATTTGTTAACAATAGAAATATCCTTTTATTGTTCACATATAATTTGTTAGATTTGTTAATAGTAAAAATACTCTTTTGATCGTTTACATGTAATGTTAGAATTGTTAAACATCAAAATACTCATTTTATTATAACATATGAATTGTTAAACATTAAACATATTCTTTTATTGTTTACATGTAACGTTAGAAATTGTTTGTACAATAAAAATATTCTTTTTATGGTGCATATTGATAATATTAATTGTTAGACTATAAAAACTCCCTTTTTATTTGTCACATGTTAGAATATTATAAAAAGGAAAATTATGTAAAATATGTTATGTTATTAAAAATAACATTACGTTTAACATATTAGTTAAAATAAAAAGAAAATGTAACAACCCGGAAATGCGAGCCAGTTTAAAATTTTTATTTTGGCAATTTTAGCGAATTTAGAACTTTTAAAATAGATTATTTTAAATAATATCGACGAAAATTTATTTTGAATAGTATCGAACGTATATATTTATATAGATCGTCGTTAGAATATAATAATTATATATAATTATAAAAGGAATTGAAAATGGCGTGGTAGTTCGATAATTCGATTTCAAACTTCAATTGAATGTACCGGGTGCAAAATAAACCGGATTTTAGTGAAACCAAAAATAATAGAATCTAATTGTGAATATCTTTCCAACGAACCTGGAAAATCAAAGTTTCATAGCAGGAATCAAAAGATGTGTCCAGTTGAAAATTCTGAATAGTCGCTATGAAATTCAGGCCCTGAAAAATGGAAATTTTACAAATGACTTCGGATTTCGACGAAACCACTTTTGTTGGATCGGTGATATCAAATTATTGCTAGATTCCAAATTTCATAATTTTTCGAATCAATATGTGAGCTTGGAAAAGGAAAACGCATTTGACCAGTTTCAGTTGATTTAAAATCCACTGGAAAATGGCCATTTTTCCAACGATCTCAGAATTCGACGAAACTAGTTTTGTTAGGACCGTATCGTCAATACGAAGCTAGAAAATATTTTTCTGGGATTTATAGAGTTAGTATGTGACCCCAGTAAATTGAAATGCGCGTTCAAATTCAATATATAGAGTTATATGTTGATTTTGACGAAAACTGATCAAAATAGTCAAATCAGCTTACGATACATATCCCATTGTGTTCGGAATGGGGGTAATTAGCTATGGACGACAGGCGGTGGGTTCGATTTCGAGTTCAAAAATAAAAGTTGCTTTTTGAAATAAAATAAATAAATAAATAAAAATAAATCCCTCTCTCCCCTTATCTCCTCAGCCCCCCCGTTAGAATTCATTTCGAAATAAAAAAAAGAGAAAGAAGACGAAGGGGGGAGGAGTGCCGTCGCTCCTCCCATCGGGGCGCCACCGCGCCCTAGGGTGGCGTCGCCCACCACCACCGCCGTGCGATGTCAGCCCTCCCTCCCTCTCTCGTTTCTCTCTCCTCCTTCTTTTGAATAAACCCCCCCCCCTCAAATCGCCGTCGCCGTCCAAGGCAAGGCCGCCGCCCCCCTCCCCTAAACCCTTGAGCCACCCTACCGCGTCGCTAGAGCACCAACAGCCACCTCCGACCCTCCACCAAGCTCCAGGCGCCTCCCTTCCTCCCCATTTCCCCCTTGTAAGTCTTTATTTCAATTTATTCGTATAATTAAAAATGAAGAGTTCTGATTTTCATATTTTTAATTAGAGAAAGATCATATTTTTAATTAGAGAAAAACCATATTTTTAATTAGAGAAAGACCATATTTTTAATTATAAAAAGCTAGGATTTTTGCGTTGAATAAAAAGATTGAATTTTTATATAACATAAAGATGCGATTTTTATATGTGAAGTTATATAATAAAAATATGATTTTTATATAGTGGCGATAATTAAAATATGATTTTATATAATGTAGAGTAATAAAGATGTGATCTTTATAGTAGTAGCAATGTAAAGATATGATTTTTATAGTATGGAAAGTATAAAAATACGATTTTTATATTATATAGATAGTAAAAATATCATCTTTATAGATATAGCGAAATAAAAATCTTTATATTTGAAGGCGAAATCTTTATATTTGAAAAGGCGAAATCTTTATATAGAGTATAGCGCGATAAAAATATAATCTCTATTATATGAGCATCGATGTAAAAATTGAATTTTTATCTATATAGTAGCGGAGTAAAAATAGAATTTTTATCTATATAGCAACGATGTAAAAATAGAATTTTTATCCATATAGTAGCGGTGTAAAAATAGAATTTTTATCTATATAGTTGCGGAGTAAAAATAGAATTTTTATCTATATAGCATCGATGTAAAAATAGAATTTTTAACTATATAGTAGCGGAGTAAAAATAGAATTTTTATATATGTAGTGAATACGGGCAACGAAAGTGACAAAAGGTGGGAACTACAAGATTTCCTACATTGGAAGTGTCGTGGAGTTGGGATAGCTTTGGTGAGAACTTCTCACTCTAAATCTCTTTTTCTAGTTATATATATATATATATATATATATATATATATATATATATATATATACTAGGATGCAGACGGTGCTTAGCAGCACCCGACACCCATCGTCCACAGACCATGGACGGCTTGTATGCTTGTTTGATGTGTGGTGAAATTTGTTTGTGTTGTTGATGTGAAATCGATAATAAAAGGTAGATGGTTGAAATAAATTAATTATCGTTAAAAATATAATTTTTAATGTGAAAGTGAATAAATAAATATTTATAAACAAATCGGCCGATTTTTTTATATACACTGATTTGACTAATATTGATTAGGTCGATAAGTTTTACACATCGCCCAACTGCACAAATAAAAATATGTGTTTGTTGATTTGAAACCCCACACGGGTATTGGGATGATATTTGGCACATACTAATCCCAATTATTTCATTGTATGTCGGTCGATTGGTCGACAGGCTGTGTAAGCGTTAATTATTTATATTTGATGCTTATGCAGTTGTGTGGTGCACTTTGGATGATGGTTGATTGTTTATCGTTGCTATTATATACATGTGTTGTATGGAATCCGTATAATTAACATTAAATGGTGACTGATTGGGCCTCATTCCAATCGGGAAAATAATGTATATTATAAAAGAAAATTCATGTGTTGAATACAAAAATAGTCATGTGTTGACGATGTTCATGTGTTGAGTAAAATATTTTGACAATAAAATTTACATCTTTATCATATTTACGATTAGAATCTACTTCACGGTGGAGTCTGATTGAAAATCAAACGATAGATACCAAAATTTTATAAAATATTTTACATAACAAAAATAGTCGTGTGTTGACATTGCTCATGTGTTGATATTAGTCGTGGGTTGAAAGAAATATAGATTCATGTGTTAAATAGAATACATATTCATTTGTTGAATAGAATAACGAATTTATTGAAATATATAAAGCCGTGTTGATTAGAGTTGCGGTATATTGATGTGAACGATATTTATATCGATTATATTCGTTTTTATAATGAATATAGAAAAGGTAGTGATTTAATGTTTTGAAAATATTATCATTTATATAGTAATGATATGAAATATTCAATTTTGATTTGAAATTAAATATAAAGTCGAAAGGGGTTTGAAAACGAATTTAAAACGATATATAAAATACGTTTTAAAAGGAAATCGATGGAATATATATAATATATATTTATATTATATATATAATGGCCTAAATAGAACGCACCGCGCCGCGGTAGTTCGTGAATTTCGACCATTGACTTCGAATTGACGTTGCAGGAGATCTGACCGCCAGATTCTCCTAAAACCGAAACCGTTGGGTTTGTATCGAAAAGAGCTTTCTGACAAATATTTGAAATTAGAAATCTAACGGTTGGATTTGGAATTATGTCCAAATCAAATTTGGAAAAGGTCGCTGTAAGTGCAGTTCGATGGCCGTTGATGGAAATCGACTGTGCGGGCCTTGATAAAATTATTAAAAATATTAATAATTTGTGTAAAATCATAATATGTGAATTGGAAAGAACTGGGATGTAAAATTCCACATTTGAAAGGATTTTTTTTTGAAATGAACTAGTTTTGAACTAGAATTAAAATCAATTTACTTTTGAAATGAATAAATTGAATTTGAAAGTGATTTTAAAAATAATCAATATTCCCAATACGTGAATTGGACTGGAGTTGAATCGAAATTATCTTCGGAATATTTCGATGTTGGATTTCGTGACTATACAGATATTGTTATGAGAATTTGAAAGATATATTTTATACCGTTATTTCCAATACGATATTTGTTGGTTTCAGGATTTGATATTGAATATAAGCCGGTATATTTTCTATTCAGAGCCTTGTATTTAATATCAAATGTGATTTGGGTTTGTTGTGAATGGTGTCTTCATTAACACTATTCTTAAGCCTAATAGGGAAAAAGATTAAATCTTTCTATTTAGATTTAATGAAGTGTATCAATTAAATAATGTTTAATTGAATTTGAATTTGAATTGGTTTTTGGGTTTATCGTGAGCGGTGTTTTGAACAACACCTTTTCTTTAACCCGATTAACAATAGAGTGTGATTTTGGGTTTATCGTGAATCGTGTTTTAGATGACAATGGTTCTTTAACCCAGTTAAAGGCCGGATATTGATTTTTGAAAAGATTAAAACTAAGTGGAGTTTTAATGAATCTTTAATTAGATTGAAATGTGAATTGATAATTTAAATTATCAAATCTGAAAGGTGATCGAGAATGGAGTACCACCATTTTTGCTCCAAAGCGATAGTTAAATCTTTAATTTGATTCGAACGTGAGATGGTATTTAATTTTACTGATAACACTGTGGTGTCAGATATGGAGTATTACCAGTTTTCTCGATGGGATATATAGGTTGGGATTGGGAAATAAAATAAATAATTACTTCGGTGTGGTTCGCTAATCCCGACTAGTTTGAAATGATATCCGAAGGAAGATTAAAGAATAAATTTAGAAGAATTTATCTTGGATAAAATTAATGGGAGCTTTTCCCCAAGAATGTGATTTTGTGAATAAAAGAATATTCTGAATTGGCATGAGGCGTTCGTTGTGTTTGTGTAACATTTGTTTATTATACACGTGGGTTATTCAGAAAGGCCGGGTTATACCCATTCTGAATAACCAATTCGGCGATAAGTCGAAGATGAAGATGGTGGTCGAAGACCAGAAGTCTTCACATCATTTGGGTGATTACTGATGATCTTGATTGGGCTGTACACCCTAGATGAGGGAATCAGTTGGTGATCGTCCAAACGTACTTGGAGATGGATGGATATGCGAGGAAAGTGCCTCCGGTTTCGTTCAGACCCAGAACGAACTTGTAAATGGATTGTGTGTCTGACATTGGATTTTATTCTGTGTTGATTGATCTCTATTAAATATACATCTGTTTGGCGATGGAGAATTTATTCTCTTGCTTAACGCCCTTCTCTGAGACATACGAGCTCAGAGGTTGTATATCGATGGACATCAGTTGAAACACCCCACCTCCATTAAGGTCACTCACAAAGGGAATGCCTTAACTTTGGTGGAGGTTTATTAGTAAAAGCTACAGACGAACTCAAGACAGATATAAATACACATATTTTAAACTACGAAAATCAAACAAACTTTTATTTCATCAATACGTGTATCAAACAAAGATTTCCATAATTGTCTCAAAATACTTTCAACATTACAACCTCATAACTTCCTTGTTTATTAAAGAAGCATGAAAACATAAATAAAGTGACAAAAATCCCCATAGTGATATCTAAAGCCATTATCCGAGCAAGAAAGATCCAAATCATACATCTACGTTCTTGGTGCTTGTAAAGAGCCTGACTGAGTTGAGTTGTTTTCTCCTTGTGGACCTGGGGGGGGGGGGGGGGGGAGGGGACGAAAGAAAAGAAGACGAAAAGAAAATAGGGTCAGACATAAAGCCTGAGTAAATCTAGTAACTCTTCAATATGTGAATAAGAAAAGGGTATGATGGATGCAAACTAATAATACGAAAGTGTCACAAGCTAAGGAAGTGTCGGATGTACTATCACACCCATACTATATCTCTGCACCTATTTGAATTCATTCTAACTGGCACCCCATGATGAGGGTGAAGTGGTCCCAATTCTTATTAAAGATCGGCTCCTACTCGCGTTAACATGTGTCATACGGCCCCCAAGAATTGTAGATACCTATGCTGGTCCCACCACGGGGTGTATCAAGACCCATGGTGGCGGCCCCGACACAAAACTAGAAGACATAGGTTATACTACTGGTGTCCCCAGTGCCCTGGTTGTCTACTCCGGAGTGTGTGCATGCCCGCACCCCGTTAGACCTGCACTGTGCACCCACTGCCATCGTTTGACCGCTTACAATCAGCCCAGTAATCGTGCCCCACCCTACCTAGTTTCAGGGTACTATTGATACCTAACTTTTGGTTACTGCTGAAACGGGTCCATCGTTACCGGGATTTCCTAGTCAAACATGTTAAGTGGTTAAGTGTTTGTATTTACCTAACCCCACCCATCAATTCTTGTTAACATGTTGAATTTGGTTAAGTGTTATAGTTGACTTAACCCTACCATCTGTCATTAGCTTCTTTGGAGCACCAGACCACTCACATTAGACAGGTATTGCTACGGTTACTGGATGTGCCGGTCGGTTCCAGGCAGGTTTACACCGTAGCTCAGTCTAACCTCGGGTCCTTATTGGGCTCAATGCTTAACCACCCACATTGGATAGGTATTGTTGTGACTACTGGACAGCAGGGCGGGTCCGGGCAGGTTTACATCACAACTCAATCCAACCTCGGGTTAAGCATATCGTGTTTTCTAAATTTACATATTTTATTACTTTTCAACTATATGGAAATATCATATCTTTTATTTTTGGGTATTTCAATTCATACCGCTTATGTGTCATAATCATTTGCATGTGCCAAACATGCCAACATATATTTTCATATTTTACACCCAACGTTATTACCTTCGTTTGTTCGCAACGTTATAACATGTGTTGGGCTTGTCACAATTCTGCCCAACTTTATAAACGTGAGGAAAAGGGGAAATCAAGAACATGTAATACATAAAGGTGTGTGGCGCATGAACTTGCAATTTGGCGATTCAACTAACATATAACATGGGTCGTGTGAACTTTCATTCGAATCAAAGTATGACTAAGTAGGTGACATATGAAATGGCATAGTTTAGGAAAATACAAACTTGTGTTTAAACATGTTAACTTGGCATAATATCGACCACAAAACTAGCATGTTATATATTCATCAAAATGTACAATTTTTACATCTAATCATATAGCCTATTTCAACGTGAACTTGCATAGTTTATGAAACCCAAACGATGTTTGACATAGAACCAATTATATTTTGCAAATAAACATGAACTTGCATAGTTTATGAAGCATAGATCCAATTATGCTTGCAAACATAGATCTAATTATACTTGCCAATAAACATAAGAATGATATCATAGGTTTCGGGTCATGTAGGCATAGAAGGTCTATAACATGTTTACATAAATTCTAATTTAGACTAAGGGAATATACATAGTCCATGCCATCGACATATACAAAAAGGGATCAATTTCTAGTTTTTGCCACAAACTTGCAAGTGCCATTGTTTTCATATACAATTGTTCAATAGGCTTGCATCAATCAATTTATGCCACAAACATCAATACACAAGTCATGATAGAACCATCACAATACACAAAGAGTATAACAACATGATTCTATTTTCATTTACATCGAATCACGTCACAGTTTTTATTCATATTTTGAAAGGTCGCTATACTTACAACGTGTGATGAATTCTTGTTTTCTGATTTCTGTTATTTTGATTTGGAGATGCTCTCCTTTGGGTAGCAAAGTTGCGTTGAATGATTTGATTAAGCTTTGATCTTCTTTTAATTTGATTCGTCTCTTAGGCTTGTTGGCTTGTCTCTAGGATTTCAAATTGACGGCCATTCCTAGTTCCTCTCTAGCAACATGACGGCTTTTGTATTCTATTATTTGTGTGAATTTAGGGTTAGACTTGAGTTGTATTTATAGAATTTTAAATTGTTTTGAGCCGTCGATGAAGCTAGGGTGAATCCAGACCATCCATCTCAAGAGAGGCCAATAAGAAAGAGACACGTAAGCCCTAGTGACTCAGCCAAGCATCAGAATTCGACCAGACCCTGACCAGGCCAGCCAGGGCCTGACTAGCAGGTCTTTCTGACCTGGGCGCAATTGGCAGGTGCGCTAGGCCAAAATTGTACTGGCGCACTTCCCAAGTGCGCCAGTTCAACTTTGTTCTGGCGCACTTCACAAGTGCGCCAGTGCATTCTGACCCGTTTCCCGGTTTTTCTACCCAACTTCGTTCGTCCATATCTTCTTCATACGTTATTCGTTTTACGCAAACTTGAACTCTATCTCAAGAAGAATTTCTAGACGGACGCAATGGCATAACCCATTTCCCTTGATTTCATCATTTATAATTAATTATACTGTAATTCGTGAAGCTTAACGTTATAGAATTCACGGGGTGTTACATTCTCCCCCACTTAAAAGGATTTCGTCCCCGAAATCTTCAAGTTAGGAAGAATGTATATCCTACCATCCAACAGTCCATCTACTCAACCAACAAACACAAGCATCCACTATCCTTAAAAGACTTCTAATGCTTCATGATCATATGCATAGTGTGTGTACATGTACTTATCTAATGCAGAAATCAGGCGGTCTACTAATTCAGTTGACCTCCTTAATTTGAATCATGTAAGTGTCATGAATCCATTATGTATGCAAATTTTTCCTACTCATAATTCTACATGAGTGCACAACTATTCATACAAATGCGACGAACATATGACAGAATATCAAGTTTTCAACCCTATACAAATAAGAATACATATATGAATATGCAGTATGAAGTGATTGAGCCGATCTAAGACCTAGGTTGTGTGTGTATATGCATCCACGAGCAACCACTTGCAGCCATCAACCATAACATGTTTCAAATACATGTTTACATCCAAAGAGGTTTCTACCTAAGGATAAAGGATAATATCGAGGAGATATACCTAAAAAGATAGATACAAGCACAACTTAAGAAAAAGAGAGGTCAAAGATGTACCCTAAAAAAGAAGAGGGTAGGCAGCGCGTATTCTGTCCTTAGTTTCCCAAGTCGCGTCTTCCTCGGCGTCACTCCACTGAACTTTAACGAGTTTGACTTCGCGGTTGCGTAGCTTTTTCACTTCAGTTCCTATGATGCGGGTTGGAACTCTCCTTACAGTTGCTTCGCGTTCCACTTCGGCTTCTTCTAGAATGCTTGGCTCCACCACTTCCACTGATTCATGTAGACATTTCCGGAGCTGAGAAACGTGAAAGACGTTGCGAATTCCAGCCAATCTTTCAGGTAGATCTACTCTATAAGCCATTTTCCCAATCTTTTCGGTGATAGGGAACGGTACTACAAATCTTGGTGCTAGCTTTCCTGCGGATCCAAATCGAACAACGTTCCATAAAGGGGATACCTTAAGGAAAACCTTGTCACCAACCTCAAACTCAAGGTCGGTCCTTCTTTTCTCGGCATAGGATATCTTTCTGTCTTGGGCTGTCTTCATTCTCCTACGTATCAAGTCCACTTTCTCTAAAGTTTCTCGAATCATGTTTGGCCCAAGTATAAGCTTATCTATAGACTCCCACCAACAAGTTGGTGATTTGCACGGTCTTCCATACTAGGCTTCGAAGGGTGCCATGCCGATGGTAGCTTGGTAGCTGTTGTTGTAGGCAAATTCCACTAAAGGAAGGTGATCCTCCCACGTCCCTCCAAAGTCAAGAACGCAAAGTCTTAAAAGATCCTCTAAAATTATATTCACCCTTTCCGTCTGGCCATCTATTTGGGGGTGATAGGCCGTGCTCAAACATAGCTGTGTGCCAACAGCTTCTTGCAGAATCCGCCAAAACTCACTTGTGAAAATAGGGTCTCGGTCAGTAACAATGCTGGAGGGTATCCCATGGAGTCGAACTATTTCCTTGAGATAAAGAGATGCTAGAGATGAGGCAGTCCTTCTACTCTTGATAGGTATAAAGTGGGCGCTTTTAGTAAGCCTATCCACTATTACCCAAATGCTAGTGTTGCCTCTTCTCGACCTAGGCAGTCCATCAATGAAGTCCATTGAAATGCTATCCCACTTCCACTGTGGGACCTCTAGAGGGTGAAGTAGTCCTCTGGGCTTATTTTGTTCCGCCTTGACCCGTTGGCAGGTCATGCACTTAGAAACGAAATCTGCTACGTCTTGCTTCATGCCGCTCCAAAAGAAAGTCCTTTTTATATCCTTGTACATCTTATCACCGCCAGGGTGTATAGTCATCTTGGAATGATGCGCTTCCTCGAGAACCTTCTTTATCAACTCCCATGCTTGTGGGACGCATAATCTTCCATCTCGTCTCAGCCAACCCTTATCATCGATGGCGTATCTACTAAGGTGACTAGAGGTCTCACCCCTAATAAGTTTATCAATCACATCAACAAGCTGAGGGTCTTCACGTTGGGCAGCCCCTATTGAGTCTAAGAGAGTAGGGCGTAGTTCGAGAGATGCTAACAAACCCGGTACAAAATCCGAGGGGGACCTAAAGTTGAAACTGGCTATATACTCCAAGTTTTGCCTTTCCACAAAAAGAGGGCTTAGTGTCAGTTTCTTTCGGCTTAAAGCGTCTGCTACCATGTTGCCTTTTCCAAGAGTATAGGAAATTTCAAAATCATACGAGGAAAGAAACTCCATCCATCTTTGCTGCCTCAAGTTAAGATCCTTCTGGGAGAAGAGATATTTCAACGATTTATGGTCAGTGTATAATTCAAACTTCTCGCCTAGGAGATAATGGCACCAAGACTTAAGTACAAAGACGATGGCGGCCAACTCAAGATCGTGGGTTGGGTAGTTCTTTTCATGAACCTTCAATTGTCTTCCGCCATAAGCTACTACCCTTCCTTCTTGAATTAGAACAGCGCCTAGTCCCGTTCCACATGCATCCGTGTATTCTGTGAACATTTTGCTTCCGTCAGGCAGAGTTAGAACTGGGGCTGTTGTGAGAGCCCTTTTTAATCGTTGGAAAGAAAACTCGTAGTCCAAATCCCAAGTGAACGCCAGATTCTTCTTTGTTAGCCTTGTGAGTGGGGCTAGGATTTTCGCGAAATCCCTAATAAACTTTCGATAAAAACCGGCTAGACCAAAAAAGCTTCGAACTTCGGTTGCATTTCTTGGTGTCTTCCAATCTTGTACTGCCGCCACTTTCGCGGGATCCACAGCCAACCCTTCTTTGGACACTATATGCCCAAGAAACCTTACTTCTTTTCTCCAGAAGTGACACTTGGAGAATTTGGCTTTTAGTTGATGTGCACGGAGGGTATTCATGATTTCTTTCAAATGCTGAGCATGTTCTTCCTCACTCTTTGAGAAGATTAAGATATCATCTACGAAGACAACTACAAATTTGTTGAGGAATTCTCTGAACATCCTGCTCATTAGGTCTACGAAATAAGCGGGTGCGTTTGTCAAGCCGAAAGGCATGACAAGCCACTCGAAGAAACCGTCTGGGGTTCTGAACGTTATCTTATCAATGATGTCTTCAGCTACTCTTAGCTGATGGAACCCAGTTGCCAGATCAAGTTGGGAGAAGACCGTCGCACCTACAAGCTGATCAAACAAATCGTCGATTCGGGGAAGAGGGTGCCTATTTTTCTTGGTCAATTTGTTTAACTCCCTATAGTCGACACAAAGGCAAAGCGAACCGTCTGCTTTGGTTGCAAACACCACTGGAGCACCCCATTCTGAAATGCTCTGTCTAATGAACCCCTTTTCGAGAAGTTCTTTAACCTGCTTACTGTGCTCCTTTCTCTCCCTTGGAGCCATGTGTCTGACAGGTAAAGCTATAGGCTTTGCGCTATCCACAAGATATATGCGGAAGTCTATTTCCCGCCTCGGAGGTAAGCCTTTCACTTCCTCAAAGACATCCGGATATTCCTAGACTAATCTAACTGATTGCAAATTCTCATCAGAAGCATCAAGCGACTCTAGATAACTAAGCATAACCGCATTCAAAGGACTACAAGAAATTTCTAGAGTATTACCAAGCCGAGTCAAGAGTCTAACTACTCTTTTCTCACAGTCAAGAATGGCACTATTACTGGATAACCAGTCCATGCCTAAGATCAAACCATATCCCGAGAAGCCCAAAACAAAGGCATTACAACTAAACTCAATGCTAAGAATAGAGATTTTCATACCTAAACAAACCATTGACAAGTAAGCGGAGCCCCCAATTGGATTTGAAACTACTAAGGGATCTTCTACCATACTAGTGTCTAGATGCAGAGATTCTACTAAGGCAAATGAAATGAAAGAGTGTTATGCGCCAGAGTCAAAAAGTGTCTGAACTGGATGATCATAAAGATAGACTACACTTTCTACAGAAATATTACTACCTCGTTCCTGCTAAGGTGCCACTAGCGCATGAACCTGACCCCCTGAAGTGGATCCGACTTTCTGTCCCTGCCCTTTCTTCTTTGGGCAGTCCTTAGCTTGGTGTCCAGCTTCTCCACAATGGAAGCAACCACCCATCTTCACCTTCCTTTTCCGGCAGTCTTTTGATATATGGCCCATAATGCCACAGAAATTGCACCTTCTCTTCTCATGGGGCTTATTGTTCTTCCCTCCTTTTTTGAAGTCTGTTTTCTTTGCTTGTAGACCTTCTTTCTTCTCTTCCCCCTTAGTTTCTTTCTTGTCGTGGTCTTCCTCTTGTAGCAACGCCATGTCCACCAGGCTTTCATAAGTCGCACTCGTGGATACATGGGTCATGGCAAGGCTGTGTAGAGGCTTATTCAAACCCTTGACAAAGCGAAGTGCCTTCTTGTGTTGGGTGTTTACTAAGTCTAGCCCAAATCTGGCCAGCTGATTAAACTGATTAACATATTCCCTGACCGTCATGCTTCCCTGTTTCAGAGTTAGAAAATTTTCCATTTGCAGGCTTCTTGGAGAGGAATTTCATCTCAAACCTTGTCCTGAAGTCTTCCCATGTTTCCCCCGCCCTCTGAGCATTAGTAACTTCCCACCAATAGGAAGCTTCATCCTTAAGTGACCACACCACAAGTTGTATCTTTTGCCTGTCATCCACTCCAAAGATGACAAACAAATCCTCAGTCTCCTTTAACCAGTTTCTTGATTCAACAAAAGATTCTGTTCCATAAAAGTCTTTTCCACCCATAGCCTTGAAGTCTCTACATGTTTTTGCGAAGGCATTTCCACGAGGAGGCGGAGGAGGAGGAGGAACCGCAGCCACTGGAGGAGGGATGTCTGCTGGGCTCGCACCATTGGCCCTTGCTTCTAAGTACCTCCTAAACCAGCCAGGAATCGTCACTCCTTCCGGAAGGTTAAGGTCTCCAGACATGCTGAAAAAGAAAGGAAAGATTCAAAACGAAGGATAGATAGGGCACATGGCTTTGGGGGATTTTGTCTTTTTATAAATATAACACTTTTTTTTCTAAAAAAATGCTTCTTTAAACTTTCTTTTTGAAAACAATTTTCAAAAACTTTTATCTTGTTTGGTAAACCTGTGCTCTGATACCAAGTGAAACACCCCACCTCCATTAAGGTCACTCACAAAGGGAATGCCTTAACTTTAGTGGATGTTTATAAGTAAAAGCCACAGATGAACTCAAGACAGATATAAATACACATATTTTAAACAGCGGAAACCAAACAAACTTTTATTTCATCAATACGTGTATCAAACAAAGATTTCCATAATTGTCTCAAAATACTTTCAACATTACAACCTCATAACTGCCTTATGTTCGTCGCTAATCTATGAATTAGAAAAGCACGAATTTTAAATTAAATACTACAAGCGTACAGGTGTGTAGCATACAGGTCGAACACAGGGAGGTAAATTAAAATCAAATTATTTATTTAATCTCTTGGGCGAGTTAGACGATTTTCGAGGTTGGTTTTTGAAAACAATAAAAATTGAAACTACGATCCGATTCAGATCAAATCTAATTGAACCGACGATCAAATCACAACTATCAATTGGAAATTAAAATGCAAAACAGAAATAAAATGTAGAAATTAAGATTACAGGAAAAGAAGAACAACAAAAAGTAAATTAGGATTGTCGTTGAAACTAATCAAACGACTAATCACTAACAAAAAAAATGTAAAATACAATTGGTGTTCTTCCAAAACTAATTGTGAAGACAACACTGATTGCTAAGAAAAAGAAAAATGCAGAAAAATAAAAGAAGAAGAACTTTTATTAATGGAGAAGAGAATATAGAATAGGATAGGATGGTGGTTACAATGATACTACAAGGGTATTTATAGGATAGATAGCCAAACCCTAACCCTAATACAATGATAGATGGGCCTTAGGGAATTCACAAAAGAGTTTACAATGAGAGTTTCAAATGGGCCTTAGGTAAATCTATTAAATTTTTGGCCTTTCTTCTTTTCCTCTTGGTTCTTTGACAAGCTTCCCTTGATTTGAGAAATTCTTGGTCTTTCTACCAATCATTTTCTTGTCCAACAGCAACTAGATGTGAGATCTTCATCTACAATTCTTCAAAATGTAAATATATACCAATTTGATCTCCATTTCTCTATTTTTCTGGTTGCATGCGGGCTGGGTTGGAATATCTGTAAAAGTAACAAAACAATACCCAAGTAATATTTATTTATATACAAAAGATAAGAAATAAGAGCATAAAATAAATACATTTCTATGTCAATCACCTTGATTATTAAAGAAGCATGAAAACATAAATAAAGTGACAAAAATCCCCATAGTGATATCCAAAGCCATTATCCGAGCAAAAAAGATCCAAATCATACATCTACGTTCTTGGTGCTTGTAAAGAGCATGACTGAGTTGAGCTATTTCCTCCCTGTGGACCTTGAGGGGGGGGGGGGACGAAAGAAAAGAAGACGAAAAGAAAATAGGGTCAGACATAAAACCTGAGTAAACCTAGTAACTCTTCAATATGTGAATAAGAAAAGGGTATGATGGATGTAAAATAAAAATAGGAAAGTGTCACAAGCTAAGGAAGTGGCGGATGTACTATCACACCCATACTATATCTCTGCACCTATTTGAATTCATTCTAACTGGCACCCCATGGTGAGGGTGAAGTGATCCCCATTCTTATTAAAGATCGGCTCCTACTCGCGTTAACATGTGTCATACGGCCCCCAAGAATTGTAGATACCTATGCTGGTCCCACCATGGGGTGTATCAAGACCCATGGTGGCGGCCCCGACACAAAAATAGAAGACATAAGTTATACTACTGGTGTTCCCAGTGCCCTGGTTGTCTGCTCCGGAGTGTGTGCACGCCCGCACCCCGTTAGACCTGCACATTGCACCCACCGCCGTCGTTTGACCGCTTACAATCAGCCCAGTAATCGTGCCCCACATTGTCTAGTTTCAAGGTACCGTTGATACCTAACTTTGGGTTACTGCTGAAACGGGTCCCTTATAACCAGGATTTCCTAGTCAAACATGTTAACTGGTTAAGTGTCTGTATTTACCTAACCCCACCCATCAATTCTTGTTAACATGTTGAATTTGGTTAAGTGTTATAGTTGACTTAACCGTACCATCTGTCCTTAGCCTCTTAGGAGCACCAGACCACTCACATTAGACAGGTATTGCTACGATTACTGGAGTGCCGGTCGGTTCCGGGCAGATTTACACCGTAGCTTAGTCTAACCTCGGGACCTTATTGGGCTCAATGCTTAACCACCCACATTGGATAGGTATTGTTGTGACTACTGGATAGCCGGGCAGGTCCGGGCAGGTTTACATCACAACCCAATCCAACCTCGGGTTAAGCATATCGTGTTTTCTAAATTTACATATTTTATTACTTTTCAACTATATGGAAATGTCATATCTTTTATTTTTGGGTATTTCAATTCATTCCGCTTATGTGTCATAATCATTGGCATGTGCCAAACATGCCAACATATATTTTCATATTTTACACCCAACGTTATTACCCCCGTTTGTTCGCAACGTTATAACATGTGTTGGGCTTGTCACAATTCAGCCCAACTTTATAAACGTGAGGAAAAGGGGAAATCAAGAACATGTAATACATAAAAGTGTGTGGCGCATGAACTTGCAATTTGGCGATTCAACTAACATATAACATGGGTCATGTGAACTTGCATTCGAATCAAAGTATGACTAAGTAGGTGACATATGAAATGGCATAGTTTAGGCAAATACAAACTTGTGTTTAAACATGTTAACTTGGCATAACATCGACCACAAAACTAGCATGTTATATATTCATCAAAGTGTACAATTTTTACATCTAATCATATAGCCTATTTCAACATGAACTTGCATAGTTTATGAAACCCAAACGATGTTTGACATAGAACCAATTATATTTTGCAAATAAACATGAACTTACGTAGTTTATGAAGCATAGATCCAATTATGCTTGCAAACATAGATCTAATTATACTTGCAAATAAACATAAGAATGATATCATAGGTTTTGGGTCATTTAGGCATAGAAGGTTTATAACATGTTTACATAAATTCTAATTTAGACTAAGAGAATATACATAGTCCATGCCATCGACATATACAAAAAGGGATCAATTTCTAGTTTTTGCTACAAACTTGCAAGTGCCATTGTTTTCATATACAATTGTTCAATAGGCTTGCATCAATAAATTTATGCCACGAACATCAATACACAAGTCATGATAGAACCATCACAATACACAAAGATTAAAACAACACGATTCTATTTTCATTTACATCGAATCACGTCACAGTTTTTATTCATATTTTGAAAGGTCACTATACTTACAATGTGTGATGAATTCTTGTTTTCTGATTTCTTTTATTCTGATTTGGAGATGCTCTCCTTTGGGTAGCAAAGTTGCATTGAATGATTTGATTAAGCTTTGATCTTCTTTTAATTTGATTCGTCTCTTAGGCTTGTTGGCTTGTCTCTAGGCTTTCAACTTGGCGGCCATTCCTAGTTCCTCTCTAGCAACATGACGGCTTTTGCATTCTATTATTTGTGTGAATTTAGGGTTAGACTTGAGTTGTATTTACAGAATTTTAAATTGTTTTGAGCCGTCGATGAAGCTAGGGTGAATCCAGACCATCCGTCTCAAGAGAGGCCAATAAGAAAGAGACACTTAAGCCCTAGTGACTCAGCCAAGCATCAGAATTCGACCAGACCCTGACCAGGCCAGCCAGGGCCTGACTAGCAGGTCTTTCCGACCTGGGTGCACTTGGCAGGTGCGCCAGGCAAAAATTGTACTGGCGCACTTCCCAAGTGCGCCAGTTCAACTTTGTTCTGGCGCACTTCACAAGTGCGCCAGTGCATTCTGACCCGTTTTCCGGTTTTTCTGCCCAACTTCGTTCGTCTATATCTTCTTCATACGATATCCGTTTTACGCAAACTTGAACTCTATCTCATGCAGAATTTCGAGTCGGACGCAATGGCATAACCCATTTCCCTTGATTTCATCGTTTATAATTAATTATACTTTAATTCGTGAAGCTTAACGTTATAGAATTCACGGGGTGTTACATCAGTCGCATGGATTGAATTGCCAGTGTGGCACGCGTAAGGGGCAATTGATCAAGGCTTCTGTTGCAAAGCAAAGTCTTGTGGTTGATGATCAAAGCATGGTCTGTGTGGCGTAGCTTTGTGTATAACGTGAATTAGCGAGCCTCACACCTCGGTATGAGTCAAAAACGGGATACGGACCCAAGGAGTGCACGACGTTTCTTTCTAGCTATGGTGGTGTCAGTGACCTACCAGCCCTGACATTTATATACTTTTCACCTGTGTGGTTGTTGAATACGAGGCGCCTCGGATATAGGTCTGTAAGGACCGGGAAACGTGTGTTCAGGAATTGCCAATCCTCAAAAGTAAGAGAGGACCGGCCTTGGAGGATCCAGAGATTGTTGTGTGCGGTCCCGAGGCATTTGCTAGAGTGTCTCGAACGGAGACGAGCCTGCCCCTTGCCTCGACTCATGACGGAAATCCAATTTCCAATACGTGTATTTCGGTTTTATTTGTAGAGCCTAGTATGGAGACATAGTGGGATGGGGCTCTCATGCCGTCTATGATTTATATTTGTGATTGAACTGTTTTGACACTATACACTTATAATAGTATCAAATAATGTGTTTTTAACTTATCAAGCATGCTTTAGCTGTTATAAGATAAAAACCCTATCCTCCGGCTTGGGTTGCATTGTGTGATGGGACCTGGGTCTTATAACAACTTCGTTTTTCTTTATTTAGCATTGCGCTGTTTGTTTTATACACTGGTATTCTTGGGAGGAAACCCGTTCCGTGTTATACGGCATGGTCCCTTGATTTAACGAACTTTAAAATAAAGATTAATAACTGTTTTAGTTCTCACACCAGTCACATGACTAACCTGGAGTTTATTGTTTTAACCTAAACTCTGGATACCCCTATTTTCCACATGACCAGCTAGTAGTTTTGGTTTTGCAGATTTATATTCACAGGGTCCTGATTTACAGCTGGAACGACGCTCGGAAAGATCTGTATCTGTGTACCACTTTCAGTTGTGTTTTGTATATTTTTTCGCTGCTATGTAATTTATTTTAATCACTGATATTCATCGTATGTATTTTATTAATATATACTCTGTATATTCTTGTATCTGATGGGATTGTTGTAATAACAATGAAATGTTCTTCTGTTTGCGTTCTATTTTGTCTTGTCCTCAATTCTATCCGTGCTTTCCTTCATGGGGAAGTTCAGGTCGTCTCAGTTTGGTATCAGAGCTTTGGTTTACAGATCTCGAGAACAAGACACATTAGAACCATACGAAACAATTCATCAGATATTAGATTAGTAATATCCAATTAGAATGACTCGTTAGAGATAGGATCAGTAGTATCCTAGAACGAGTGTGAAGAGTATGTTTTTTTAAAATGAAAACAATTTTGTTATAAAATTTAAATCGTTTTATTCGTATTTGAATATTTATTTATATTGAATTTGGACAATCCAATATATAAAGATTTCGCGTATACGCGTCATGAACGTATATTCGAACTTTTAATATACTGGATAGATATAGAATCACATTCTAGACACCCGGGGATAATTCTGATGATGTGGCCACATCATCAGTATTTATGTTCATGTTTCGAAGGTGTGATTTCTGTATATTTCCATAGACTGGTGTGAGAACCAAAATATAGCTTGAATACATTGTTGTGAAGTGGCATCAAAAATGTGATTTTTGTATATGTATCAAAATTATGAATTTGAAACGTTAATTCACTAATTGATTGATGTTTGTGTTGTTTGTTTATTTGTTTAATAATTTTGAACCATTTAGCCTAATTGAACCGAATATTGAATTGTATTGAAAATTGGTCACATTTGCTTGCATATACATGTACTTACATTGAACAGGTCATAGCAAGGAGGCTAGAGCAGAAGAATAAAATTTGTTTGCCCAACAGATAGGTACAAGTTTATCATAATTTACTGTTTTGTTTGGGTGATGATGATTTTATGAGCCGATTGGCTAGCCGCTTGGCCTTTTCTTTTTCTTTTTGAGATCAGAAGGCCTGTATGGAAATTTCGGGATTTTCCTGGTGCTCCCGGTGCAGGGGAGTTTATGGCGATTTTTTTTGGAAATTTAGGGTGTTAGCCAAATTTTTGAAAAATTTGAAAAAGTTTTTAGAAACTGAAAAGTTGAAGAACTTAAGCCGTAATCAAAATACTGGAAGTTGAGTTGGTTAGTTAAACAACTTTCGACTTTGTTCCTTTTCGGTGACGAAAAGTTTTAAGTGGGGGAGATTGTAACAACCCGGAAATGCGAGCCAGTTTAAAATTTTTATTTTGGCAATTTTAGCGAATTTTGAACATCTAAAATAGATTATTTTAAATAATATCGACGAAAATTTATTTTGAATAGAATCGAACGTATATATTTGTATAGATCGTCGTTAGAATATAATAATTATATATAATTATAAAAGGAATTGAATATGGCGCGGTAGTTCGATAATTCGATTTCGAACTTCAATTGAATGTACCGGGTGCAAAATAAACCGGATTTTAGTGAAACCAAAAATAATAGAATCTAATTGTGAATATCTTTCCAACGAACCCGGAAAATCAAAGTTTCATAGCGGGAATCAAAAGATATGTCCAGTTGAAAATTCTGAATAGTCGCTATGAAATTCAGGCCCTGAAAAATTGAAATTTTACAAATGACTTCGGATTTCGACGAAACCACTTTTGTGGGTTCCGTGATATCAAATTATTGCTAGATTCCAAATTTCATAGTTTTTCGAATCAATATGTGAGCGTGGCAAAGGAAAACGCGTTTGACCAGTTTTAGTTGATTTTAATCGACTGGAAAATGGCCATTTTTCCAACAGTCTTAGAACTCGACGAAACTAGTTTTGTTAGGACCATATCGTCAATACGAAGTTAGAAAATATTTTTCTGGGATTTATAGAGTTAGTATGTGACCCCAGTAAATTGAAATGCGCGTTCAAATTCAATATATAGAGTTATATGTTGATTTTAACGATAACTGATCGAAACAGTCAAATCAGCTTACGATACATATCCCATTGTGTTCAGAATGGGGGTAATTAGCTATGGACGACAAGCGGTGGGTTCGATTTCGAGTTCGAAAATAAAAGTTGCTTTTTGAAATAAAATAAATAAATAAATTAAAACAAATCCCTCTCTCCCCTTATCTCCTCATCCCCCCCATTAGAATTCCTTTCGGAAAAAAAAGAGAAAGAAGACGAAGGGAGGGGAGGAGCGCCGTTGCTCCTCCCATCGGGGTGCCACCGCGCCCTAGGGTGGCTCCGCCTACCACCACCGCCGTGCGGTGTCAGCCCTCCCTCCCTCTCTCGTTTCTCTCTCCTCCTCCTTCTGAATAAAACTGCCCCCCCTCAAATCGCCGCCGCCGTCCAAGGCAAGGCCGCCCCCCTAAACCCTTGAGCCACCCTGCCGCGTCGCCAGAGCACCAGTAGCCACCTCCGATCCTCCACCAAGCTCCAGGCACCTCCCTTCCTCCCCATTTCCCCGTTGTAAGTCTTTATTTCAATTTATTCGTGTAATTAAAAATGAAGAGTTCTGATTTTCATATTTTTAATTAGAGAAAGACCATATTTTTAATTAGAGAAAAACCATATTTTTAATTAGAGAAAGACCATATTTTTAATTAAAAAAAGCTAGGATTTTTGCGTTGAATAAAAAGATTGAATTTTTATATAACATAAAGATGCGATTTTTATATGTGAAGTTATATAATAAAAATATGATTTTTATATAGTGGCGATAATTAAAATATGATTTTTATATAGTATGAAGAATAAAAATATGATTTTATATAATGTAGAGTAATAAAGATGTGATCTTTATAGTAGTAGCAATGTAAAGATATGATTTTAATATTATGGAAAGTATAAAAATATGATTTTTATATTATATAGATAGTAAAAATATCATCTTTATAGATATAGCGAAATAAAAATCTTAATATTTGAAAAGGCGAAATCTTTATATTTGAAAAGGCGAAATCTTTATATAGAGTATAGCGCGATAAAAATATAATCTCTATTATATGAGCATTGATGTAAAAATAGAATTTTTATCTATATAGTAGCAGAGTAAAAATAGAATTTTTATCTATAAAGCATCGATGTAAAAATAGAATTTTTATCTATATAGCATCGATGTAAAAATAGAATTTTTATCAATATAGTAGCGGAGTAAAAATAGAATTTTTATCTATATAGCAGCGGAGTAAAAATAGAATTTTTATCTATATAGCATCGATGTAAAAATAGAATTTTTATCTGTATAGAAGCGGAGTAAAAATAGAATTTTTATATATGTAGTGAATACGGGCAACGAAAGTGACAAAAGGCAGGAACTACAAGATTTCCTACATTGGAAGTGTCGTGGAGTTGGGATAGCTTTGGTGAGAACTTCTCACTCTAAATCTCTTTTTCTAGTTATATATATATATATATATATATACTAGGATGCAGACGGTGCTTAGCAGCACCCGACACCCATCGTCCACAGACCATGAACGGCTTGTATGCTTGTTTGATGTGTGGTGAAATTTGTTTGTGTTGTTGTGAAATCGATAATAAAAGGTAGATGGTTGAAATAAATTAATTATCGTTAAAAATATAATTTTTAATGTGAAAGTGAATAAATAAATATTTATAAACAAATCGGCAGATTTTTTTATATACACTGATTTGACTAATATTGATTGGGTCGATAAGTTTTACACATCGCCCAACTGCACAAATAAAAATATGTGTTTGTTGATTTGAAACCCCACACGGGTATTGGGATGATATTTGGCATACACTAATCCCAATTATTTCATTGTATGTCGATCGATTGGTCGACAGGCTGTGTAAGCGTTAATTATTTATATTTGATACTTATGCAGTTGTGTGATGCACTTTGGATGATGGTTGATTGTTTATCGTTGCTATTATGTACGTGTGTTGTATGGAATCCATATAATTAACATTATATAGTGATTGATTGGGCCTCATTCCAATCGGGAAAATAATGAATATTATAAAAGAAAATTCATGTGTTGAATACAAAAATAGTCATGTGTTGACGATGTTCCTGTGTTGAGTAAAATATTTTAATAATAAAATTTACATCTTTATCATATTTACGATTAGAATCTACTTCACGGTGGAGTCTGATTGAAAATCAAACGATAGATACCAAAATTTTATAAAATATTTTACATAACAAAAATAGTCGTGCGTTGACAGTACTCTTGTGTTGAGATTAGTCGTGGGTTGAAAGAAAAATAGATTCATGTGTTGAATAGAATACATATTCATTTGTTGAATAGAATAACGAATTTATTGAAATATATAAAGCCGTGTTGATTAGAGTTGCACTATTTTGACGTGAACGATATTTATATCGATTATATTCGTTTTTATAATGAATATAGAAAAGGAAGTGATTTCGAAATATAACGTTTTGAAAATATTATCATTTATAAAGAAATGATATGAAATATTCAATTTTGATTTGAAATTGAATATAATGTCGAAATGGGTTTGAAAACGAATTTAAAACGATTTATAAAATATGTTTTAAAAGGAAATCGACGAAATATATAATATATATATATATATATATATATATATATATATATATATATATATATATATAATGGCCTGAATAGAACGCGCCGCGCCGCGGCAGTTCGTGAATTTCGACCATTGACTTCGAATTGACGTTGCGGGAGATCCGACCGCCGGATTCTCCTAAAACCGGAACCGTCGGGTTCGTATCGAAAACAGCTTTCTAACGAATATTTGAAATTAGAAATCTAACGGTTGGATTTGGAATTATGTCCAAATCAAATTTGGAAAAGATCGTTGTAAGTGCAGTTCGATGGCCGTTGATGGAAATCGACTGTACGGGCCTTGATAAAATTATTAAAAATATTAATAATTTGTGTAAAATCATAATATGTGAATTGGAAAGAACTGGGATGTAAAATTCCACATTTGATAGGATAAAAATATTTTTTGTTTTTGAAATGAACTAGTTTTGAACTAGAATTAAAATCAATTTACTTTTGAAATAAATAAATTGAATTAGAAAGTGATTTTAACAATAATCAATATTCCCAATACGTGAATTGGACTGGAGTTGAATCGAAATTATCTTCGGAATATTTCGATGTTGGATTTCGTGACTATACAGATATTGTTATGGGAATTTGAAAGATATATTTTATATCGTTATTTCCAATACGATATTTGTTGGTTTCAGGATTTGATATTGAATATAAGCCGATATATTTTCTATTTAGAGCCTTGTATTTAATATCAAATGTGATTTGGGTTTGTCGTGAACGGTGTCTTCATTAACACTATTCTTAAGCCCAATAGGGAAAAAGATTAAATCTTTCTATTTAGATTTAATGAAGTGTATCAATTAAATAATATTTAATTGAATTTGAATTTGAATTGGTTTTTGGGTTTATCGTGAGCGGTGTTTTGAACAACACATGTTCTTTAACCCGATTAACAATAGAGTGTGATTTTGGGTTTATCGTGAATCGTGTTTTAGATGACATTGGTTCTTTAACCCAGTTAAAGGCAGGATATTGATTTTTGAAAAGATTAAAACTAAGTGGAGTTTTAATGAATCTTTAATTAGATTGAAATGTGAATTGATAATTTAAATTATCAAATCTGAAAGGTGATCGAGAATGGAGTACCACCAGTTTTGCTCCAAAGCGACAGTTAAATCTTTAATTAGATTCGAGCGTGAGATGGTAATTAATTTTACCGATAACACCGTGGTGTTAGATATGGAGTATTACCAGTTTTCTCCATGGGATATATAGGTTGGGATTGGGAAATAAATTAAATAATTACTTCGGTGTGGTTCGCTAATCCCGACTAGTTTGAAATGATATCCAAAGGAAGATTAAAGAATAAATTTAGAAGAATTTATGTTGGATAGAATTAATGGGAACCTTTCCCTAAGAATGTGATTTTGTGAATAAAAGAATATTCTGAATTGGAATGAGGCATTCGTTGTGTTTGTGTAACATTTGTTTATTATACACATGGGTTATTCAGAAAGGTCGGGTTATACCCATTCTGAATAACCGATTCGGCGATAAGTCGAAGATGAAGACGGTGGTCGAAGACCGGAAGTCTTCACATCGTTTGGGTGATTACTGATGATCTTGATTGGGATGTACACCCTAGATGAGGGAATCAGTTGGTGATCGTCCAGACGTACTTGGAGATGGATGGATATGCGAGGAAAGTGGCTCCGGTTTCGTTCAGACCCAGAACGAACTTGTAAATGGATTGTGTGTCTGACATTGGATTTTATTCTATGTTGATTGATCTCTATTAAATATACATCTGTTTTACGGCGAAGAATTTATTCTCTTTCTTAATGCCCTTCTCTGAAACCTACAAGCTCAGAGGTTGTACATCGATGGACATTAGTCGCATGGAGTGAATTGACAGTGTAGCACGCGTAAGGGCAATTGATCAAGGCTTCTGTTGCAAAGCAAAGTCTTGTGGTTGATGATCAAAGCATGGTCTGTGTGGCGTAGCTTTGTGTATAACGTAAATTCGCGAGCCTCACACCTCGGTATCAGTCAAAAAGGGGATACGGACCCAAGGAGTGCACGACGTTTCTTTCTAGCTATGGTGGTGTCAGTGACCTACCAGCCCTGACATTTATATACTTTTCACCTGTGTGGTTCTTGGATATGAGGCGCCTCGGATATAGATCTGTAAGGACCGGGAAACGTGTGTTCAGGAATTGCCAATCCTAAAAAGTAAGAGAGGACCGGCCTTGGGGGATCCAGGGGTTGCTGTGTGCGGTCCCGAGGCATTTGCTAGAGTGTCTTGAATGGAGAGGATCTTGCCCCTTGCCTCGACTCATGACGGAAATCCAATTTCCAATACGTGTATTTCGGTTTTATTTGTAGAGCCTAGTATGGCGACATAGTGGGACGGGGCACTCATGCCGTCTATGATTTATATTTATGATTGAACTGTTTTGACACTATACACTTAGAATAGTATCAAATAATGTGTTTTTAACGTATCAAGCATGCTTTGGCTGTTATAAGGTAAAAATCCTATCCTCCGGCTTGCGTTGCATTATGTGATGGGACCTGGGTCTTATAACAGCTTCATTTTTCTTTATTTAGCATTGTGCTGTTTGTTTTATACACTTGTATTCTTGGGAGGAAACCTGTTCCGTGTTATACGGCGTGGTCCCTTGATTTACCGAACTTTAAAATAAAGATTAATAACTGTTTTAGTTCTCACACCAGTCACATGACTGACCTGGAGTTTATTGTTTTAACCTAAACTCTAGGTGCCCCTATTTTCCACACGAGCAACTAGTAGTTTTGGTTTTACAGATTTATATTCACAAGGTCCTGATTTACAGCTCGAACAATGCTCGGAAAGATCTGTATCTATGTATCACTTACAGTTGTGTTTTGTATATTTTTCCGCTGCTATGTAATTTATTTTAATCTCTGATATTCATCGAATGTATTTTATTCATTTATACTCTATATATTCTTGTATCTGATGGAATTGTTGTAATAACAATGAAATGTTCTTCTATTTGCATTCTATTTTGTCTTGTCCTCAATTCTATCCGTGCTTTCCTTTACGGGGAAGTTCGGGTCGTCTCAGAAAAACATGTTAATATATGTTTATTATTAAAAATACATTTTCTTATGTTAGATTAAGATTAAAAGAATTAAATGTTATTTTAATATGTTTAGCAAATTAGAATTGTTAAATTAGAATTGTCATATTTAACAAATTAGAATTGTTAAATTATAATTGTCGTGTTTAACAAACTAGAATTGTTAAATTATGTTAATGATAAAATTTACATTTTTATCGTATATGTAGAAAAGATTAAAAATGTTCATTTGTTTGATATGAAAATATGTTAACGGTAAAATTTACATTTTTATCGTATATGTAGAAAAGATTAAAAATGTTCATTTATTTGATATGAAAATATGTTAACGATAAAATTTACATTTCTATCGTATATGTAGAAAAGATTAAAAATGTTCGTTTGTTTGACATGAAAATATGTTAATGATAAAATTTGCATTTTTATCGTATATGTAGAAAAGATTAAAAATGTTTATTTATTTGATATGAAAATGTGTTAACGATAAAATTTACATTTTTACTATATATGTAGAAAAGATTAAAAATGTTCATTTATTTGATATGAAATTATGTTAATGATAAAATTTATATTTTTATCGTATATGTAGAAAAGATTAAAAATGTTAATTTGTTTGATACGAAAATATGTGAATGATAAAATTTACATTTTTATCGTATATGTAGAAAAGATTAAAAATGTTCATTTATTTGATATGAAAATATATTAATGATAAAATTTACATTTTTATCGTATATGTAGAAAATTTTAAAAATGTTCATTTATTTGAAATGAAAATATGTTAACGATAAAGTTCACATTCATATCGTATATATAGAAATGTTTATCAATAAAAATTCACATTTTTATTGTATGTAAAAAGTAATGAGAAATGATCATTATTTGAAATAGAAAAGTTCAACATTGAAAATTTACATTTGTTAACGTAAAATGGATTATTAAAAAGATGTATCGTTTGATAAAATATGTTAACATAAGAAATTACATTTGCTAATGTAAAAGGAATCATTAAAAGATGTATCGTTTGATAAAATATGTTAACAGAAGAAATTACATTTGTAAAATGAATCATTAAAAGATGCATCGTTCGATAAAATATGTTAACATAAGAAATTACATTTGTTAAGGTAAAAAATGTGTGAATGATAAAATATTCTTTTATTGTATGCATATTAAATATAGAAATTGTATAGAAAATAAAATATTGTTTTATTGTATTGATTGAATGAATTGTGCTTGACCAGTTTATGAGCAAAATATGTTTTTACATTTAGCATTGAGTGGGTAGAAATATATGTATGCTAACACCTTGTGAAACACTTCACGATTTGACTATAAGGTGCTTAGCGATTGTAACGACCCGATGAAATCCGGTAGGCTTTGCAACCATCCCTTCATCCCCCAAAGTAGCAGGTAAAACCCACCATGGCTTACATTGGTACCCCAGACACCTTGTTTTATGGCGACCCTTTCGGGATTCCCCGGCCGCAGCCTACCGACCCTAATCAGGGACATGTGGGGGTAAGAGTCTCCCGTTCGCCACCAAACCGCGAAGCGAGAACCCCCATCATGCTGCATCCTATTACCAGGCATGCCAAACAAGGACTGGTATGGGAATTCTATACTTAACTTATCTAATAAGTAGGCTAATCACAGGACCACGCCGCTAACGCGGAACGGGTTTACTCCATAGGATTGCCAGTGCATAATTAAAGTAAATCGTCAAATAACGTAATGCTTTTTAGAAAAATGAAACCATTATAAGACCCAGATCCCATCACACAATGCAACACACACTAGAGGATAGGGTTTTACCTTATAATGGAAGTCTAATTCTTCACCTAAAGCCAAGTTTCTAATATGGTTGATCATTCATAAGAAGCTCAATACGATTGCGCTTTTAAAAAGAAAAAATGTTATTTTTGATGTAAAGTGTTGTTTCTGTAATACTGGAGAGGAGGACGTAGACCACTTATTTTTCTCTTGTTATTTTACCTTTTCTATTTTCAACATGATTATAAGGATTTTTACTTTTGATTGTTTTAATTCCTTTAGTAGTTGTATCAATTATTGGAATTGTTATAGATTACGTTATAATTTCAGACAGAAATACATATTCGATTCCTTAGTAATATTCATAAGTTGGTTTATTTGGGCTGAAAGGAATCAGAGAATCTTCCATTCAATTTCTGTACCTACTGATAATTTAATTATAAACATAGTAAATTTCTGTCTGCTTTGGATGTCAAATTCGCACTATAAACTATTTGGTGATTTGCAATTTGAGCGCTTTTTGTCTAAGGTTAGATTTAACCTAAGTTTATTCATTCGTATTAATAGTTATGTTAGATGCAATAGGCCTCGTCTGGGTTGTTGATATCTTGTTACTTGGGTTAGCTTTTTCTCATGTTTGGTTGTTTCTTATGTCTTTCTCTTTATACATATATATGGATATATGCCTATATATAGGCATATACTCATATATATGTGTAAGTTACGGATGATGTTATGTCAGTTTTTCAGATAACAGGTTGTAGATGAAGCTGTGGAGCTTTTGGGTTTTGCTACTTGGATGGATCTTTTTTGGTGTGCTTTGGATATATTGGTGTATGAGGGGCAGGAGTGTCTGTTTTTTGGTGATGTATTTCACCATTTGTTTTGTTCTTAGATTGTTATATGTATGGGCATAGATATACTTCTTATCGGGTGGTGGCCTTGCCGGAATTCGATAACGAAGTATGATGGGTGGTGGCCTTGCCGGAACTCATCTATCTATTATCCCTTACATTCCTTTCTAAGACTCCTGTTTTTGGGTCTGTGTTTTTGGGTCAGTTTTTTGGATATTTGTACCACCTTATTTCTATCATATATATGTGTGCTCTCTTTCTCTTGGAAGACCACACATTTTTTGCTCAAAAAATGTATTAATCTTAGACGGCATAGTACCCCATCCTACTATGTCGCCAAACATAAGTTTATAATCAAAACCTTGATGTGGTATTGGAAGTTGGTTTCCTGTTATGAAATCGAGGCTAGGGATCGTCATCTTCCAATTCGAGACACTCTAGCAAATGCCTCAGGATCCCCCGCAGTGAACCCTTGGATCTTCAGGGCCGGTCCCCACCTAACGGTAGTGGATTAATTATGCCTGAACACACGTTTCCCGGTTCCTATGAACCTATAGTATGACCACTTCCTGCCTATAAAAACCCGAGGTACCTCAATCCAAACTCCACATAAGTAAAATATCGGGCCGTGTTAAAACCCAAACACCACTAGCTAGAAAGAAACGTGTGCACTCCCTGCAGTCCTAATCCCGTTTCTGACTCATAACGGGTGTGAGGCTCGCGAAGTCACGATATACACAAAGCTATGTCTAAGGAGACTGTGCTTTGATCATCAACCACAAGGCCTGCTTATCAACAAAGCCTTGATCATTTGCATCCTAGCATGTCACATTGTCAGACCCTACCATATTATTGATCATCTACCAATATATATATATATAACCTCTAAGCTCATACGTCTTAGAGAAGGGTGATAATTAAAGAATAAATTCTTCACCACCAAACATAAATATATAATCAGTAGCGTTCAACAAATACAGTAGAAAGGAATACAATGTCAGACACACAATCCATTTACAAGTCCGCTCTGGATCTGAGCGAAACAACGTGTCCGTCGTTCTCCGAATGCGTTTGGACGTTCATTACCAAATACCTTGCCTTGGAAGGCGAATCTCTATACAAGATACCAGTCATCATCATCCCAACGATGTGAAAACCTTCAGTCTTCAATCACCGTCTTCATCTTCGACTCTTAATCGTCGTGATGATTATTCAGAATGGGTTAAACCCGGTCTTTCTGAATAACTCGCGTATTTTGGGATTAAAACAAATGTTGGAAAATCACACATTTCGTCACATTCCAACTCCGAGTATTCTTTTAATAAGATATTCGTTTTAAAAGATTCTCATTAATTTTATCAAAGATAAACTGTAAAAATAAAATCTATAAATCAATTTCCAAAATATGAATTCCACAGAAATCAAATCAATACATAATCGATATAAATTTCTGTATTGGACTAATAATATAAATGGAATAACAGCAAAGCCTCTTAAATTCCATATATAATATCGGTCTTCTTTTACAAAAGCCCATCTCGATTATTACCAATCGAATTTCCACTTAATTCCAATTTAATATATTTAATTGAAAAACTCGATTTTTAGAAAATGCCTTTTTAAATCTATAAAATAGATTCATAAGTTCCAAATAATAATTTCAATGTAAATTGGATTAAAGGACAAATGTCATTTAAAACATCGTCCACGATAAATCCACTTAACACCTCAATTTATTTCATATCACAAAATATAATTGCAAATGCTAGTAATCTTTTAAAAACATATTTTAAAATAATCATAAAAATATTCTTTATATAAAGACTCTAAATAAAAGGTATTCTTTATGTTACAAATTCTTTATCTTTTACAAATATTCCTTGTTTTAACATATAGTTGATTAAAAATATATTATGAAAACATATGCACTTTATATAAAAAGGATTTCCAATGTAAAAATATCATTATTTAAAAGAACACCTGAATCGAAATGCGACTCAAACATTTGCCATATAATTTGGATTATATGGATTTCACACACATCATCAAATCATCCATTTACATCCAAAGTGTAAATTCCACTGTGTAAGCGTTAAAATTAAATAATAACACTCATCACAGCCTGTTGATCTAACGATCAACAAACAATTAAATATTGGGATTAGTGTATATAAATTTTCATCCCAACACCCGTGTGGGGTTTCAACCAACAAACAAATGATAAACTAATTTGTGCACTTGGACGATGTGTGAAAATTTTCATCCCAATCACATACACAAGTCGGGTAACTTGTGAATGGGAGTGTAATACACAATACATATAATGATGACTAGAACATATCTCTATTGCAATGAATGAATAAGCAAAATAACTTTGTGCTTATTGACAATTTCTAATTTGCTAATTTAGACTCTAAACAAAAATGGTTATTTTGTTTTGGCAATTGTAATGAGGCAAAATGATAAATATTTAGATTTAACTAACCCATCTTGACAAGTATATATCTTGCCAAACATATATATATTTCTTTATATAAATTGCTTCAACTAATTCATTTTGACAAAAATGAACATTTCTAACAAAATGTAAAATTTGGTTTAACTAGTATAAATTGACTATAATGAATAATTATTTTTAACTAATGTAAATTAACCAAAAATGAATGATTGGTTTTAACTAATATAAATTTACAAAAATGAATAATTTCTGTTTCAAATCTAATAAACATGCCAATGCTATATTTTGTTTTATTCTTTTAATTTAGACAAAATGGGTGTTTTTGTCTATTCTACTTTAATGATAAAGATGTGAATGTTTAGTTATTAAAATGTAACTTTTAAATTCAATCCTTTATTTCAAACAATCTTTATTCATCTCAAAAATATAAATCAAGAATATAATTTTCAATCTGATGGTTTGTTTGCATTAATGAATTGCAAATAAAGATGAACATTATTTTAAGGTTTTATTTGCAACAAGGAATGCAGATAACCAATGTGACTTTTATTTTATTTATAAGTATATTTGTGTGCAAGTAAAAAGAACCTCATTTACAAAGTGTATTTACATTATTGAATGTAAATAAAAGAAACAAATTTTATTTAAATGAGCATTTACATTTGTGAAAGCAAACAAAGAATAGTTTTGTTTACAAATTTTATTTACATTAGTGAATGTAAATAAGAGAACAAAATTTATTTTCAAAGTATAATTTAAACAAATTCTGTTAAATGTATAAAAGTGTGTACATTGGTATTGGTAATTGTAGATAAAGAAAGTAGACTATAGTTTCATTGAATATTTGCATTGATAAATGCAAATAAAAGAATAAACCTTAATTTTCAATGGATATATATTGATAAATGCAAACAAAGAAATAAACTTTATTTTCAGTATATGTTTGTATTTACATTGGTGAATGCAAATGAATAATTTGTTTTTCAATATACATTTTGCATCGGTAAATGCAAAAAAGAACAATTTCTATTTTCTATGTATATATGCATGGCTGAATGTAAATAGAATAACAAACTTTATTTTCAAAACATGTTTACATTTGCGAATGCAAATAAAAGAACAAAACTTTATTTCCAATATGTGTTTGCATTTGTGAATGCAAATAGAAGAATAAATTTTATTTTTAATGTTTATTTACATTAGTAAATGCAAATAAAAGAATAAACTTGAATTTCAATGTATATTTACATTTGAAAATGCAAATAAAAGGACAGTTTTTATTTCAAAGTATATTTGCAGTTGAAAATGCAAATAAAAGAACAATTTCTATTTTCAAAGAATATTTGCATTTGAGATGGAAATGAAAAGTGAACTTTTAATCTCTATATTTATTTGTATTGTAGAATGCAAATAATAAAAAAAAGTGTTCTTTCATTTCCAACATTTTATTTACATGGTGGAATGCAAATAAAAAGTAAAACTTATATTTCTATGTAATGTTTGCATTGTAAATGCAAATAAAAAGAATGATTTTATTTCTAAGTATATATTTGTGTTGAAACACAAATAAAAAGAATGACTTTATTTGCTATGCAAATATTTGTGTTAAGAACACAATAGAAAGAATAGCTTTATTTACTATGTAATATTTATGTTGAAAACACAAATAAAAAGAATAACTTTATTTCAATGTTCATATTTGTGATGAAGAAAAAAATAAAGGTGACTCCAATTTTATGATATATTTGTGTTGAATACACAAATGAAAAGAAGCAATTTAATTTCAATGTTAATATTTGTGTCGAGGGACAAATAAAAGAATGGTTCTTTTATTCAAAAGTAAAATGTATTGTTTGATCTTGTTATTTCATTTAACAAAAACAATGTTAAACAAAAATTCCTTTCCCAAATTTAGGTTTTTATTTACATATATAAAATGTAAATAAAAATATCATTTTAAATTTTACAATTTACCAAAAATGTAAATAAAATAATCTCTTTCAATCCTATGTTTAAATCCTTTCTAACATTTTAATTTAACATAAAGAATATTTTATGTTTAGCCACCTTTCTAACCTTTTATTTTAACATAAAAAGAATATTAAATGTTTCCCATATTTTTCTATTAACAAAATGAATATTTTGTTTTTATACTTTTCTATTTAACAAAATGAGGATTTTGTTGTCGTCGCTTCTAACACAACAAATCATATATGTAATATATTTGTTTGCCGTCAATTCTAACACAACAAATCATATATGTAGTATATTTGTTCGTTATCAATTCTAACACAACAAATCATATATGTGATATATTTGTTGATTTAATACAGATCTATTCATACAATAATAGATCCAAGCAATACAGTACAAAACAATTCATCAAATCACAGACAAAAATTCACTACATCACAGTTCTGCATATATAACACAAAAACAGACGTTTAACAGCAATAAAACAATTTATTTAATTAATTAAATGTTAAAATCAGAAATTCTCACTTTGATATGTGAGACGACCCCAAACCCCGTACTGACGGTGGCAAGGGTAATCCGTGGAATATAACACAGAAACTGATAATAGCAGAACAAAATTAAATAAATACACCAGATAATGAACAAGAGAATATACTGGATAAAAGTAATCATCAGAGTTACACAGTATACAGGATCTAACTTAGTACAAATACAGTTCAGCTATACATAAATGTCTACAGCGGAAAACAAACATAATGTACAATAGGAGCTGAACATTATAAAAAGAGATAAATGATAGAATCAATCTTCAGCTCCAGCTATCCAGAAAGAACCAGCTAAACCTGAATACAAGGTTGCCCGTGTAGAAAAAGGGGCACCCGAGTTTGAGAGTGAAACAAACTACGAGTCAGTCATGGGACTGGTATGAGAAATCTATTCAACACATATGTAATATGGCCAATCACAGGACCACGCCACTTTCGTGGAACGGGTTTACTCCATTGGATTGCCAGTGCTTTAAAACAAATCTTTCTTTTAAACATCGCTATGCTTTTTATAAAAATGAAGCCATTATAAGACTCAGTTCCCATCACACAATGCAACGCAAACCGGAGGATAGAGTTTTTCTCTTATAACGGCCAAAATATGCTTGATACGAATAAAACAAAGGCATTTATATTATTGCTAGTGTTTGTATGTTTTGAAAACGATTTCAAATCATAACTATCAATCATAGACGGCATGGGTACCATATATTATGTCGCCATATATATATACAATCAAAACCGCACGATGTCGTATTTGGAAATTGGATTTCCATCATGAACCAAGGCAAAAGATAGTCCTTACCGAATTCGAGACTGCCTAGCCCGAGTCTCAGGATCAGAACACATCGACCCTTGGATCGCCAGGGCCGGTCCACACGGAGTGGATTAAAATGCCTAAACACTACGTTTCCCCGCCCTTTGGGGCGTAACCGAACCAACGAATGGCTCCATCGGACCCAGATCGTCCGATCTAACCGAGGCGCCTCGCAACAGAAACAACCACACAGGTTAAAAGTATATAAATGACAGGGATGGTAGGTCACTTACACCACCCTAGCTAGGAAGAAACGCATGCCCTCCCTGAGGTCCTTCTCCCGTTTCTGGTTCATACCGGGGTGTGAGGCTCGCGATTTCACGTTATACACAAAGCTACGCCACATAGGCGGTGCTTTGGTCATCACCATAAGACTTTGCTTTTCAATAGAAGCCCTGATCACTGCATCTTAGCATGCCACACAGGCAATTCATGCCATGCGACTGATGTCCATCGATATACAACCTCTGAGCTCGTGCGTTTCAGAGAAGGGCGTTAAGCAAAAGAATAAATTCTTCGCCGCCAAACAGATGTATATTTAACAGAGATCAATCGACACAGAATAAAATCCAATGTCAAACACACAGTCCATTTACAAGTCCGTTCTGGGTCTGAACGAAACCGGAGGCACTAAATACCTCGCAAACCCATCGATCACCACGTACGTCTGGACGATCACCACTCATTATCCATATTTCGGGATGCCTCCCAATCAGGACCTCGGTTACCATCCAAACGAGGTGAAGATCTCTGGTCTTCGACCACCGTCTTCATCTTCGAATTTCAATCGTCGGTCAATTATTTGAAATGAGAATTAACTCGGCCTTTTCAAATAATTCACATATATTTAGAATTTCAAATCAATTTATTTCAATGCTTAAATCATTCGACAACACCAATTTTGTTCTTTAATGAAATTTTCACACCAAACACATTCAACCATCAAATACCACATAAATCGAGCAAATTCAGTTTATTTCCATTCCATATCATTTATGATATTTTATAACGATTTATCGCTATTTTTATTTATTTTAAAATAGCCAATTTATTCAAAACGACGCTTCGGGCCATAACGCGGCCGTGGCGTTGTTTTTCTTCAGATTTGATTTACACATATCTGAAAATCTAACCGTTGGATCCTCACGCAATTTACATCATTAGAAAGGCCTTTTCAAAGCGAATCCAACGGTTCCAGTTTCGGGAAAATCCGACGGTCGGATCTTCCGGTATAATCGTTTGAAGTTTTGATTTCAAAATACGAACTGCAGCGTCGTTATTCGATTAAATATAATTATATATATATATATATATAAATATAATCGTTTCTGGCGCTGTTTTTCTTCAGATTTGATTTACACATATCTGAAAATCTAACCGTTGGATCCTCAAGCAATTTACATCATTAGAAAGATCTTTTCAAAGCGAATCCAACGGTTTCAGTTTCGGGAAAATCCGACGGTCGGATCTCCCGGTATAATCGTTTGAAGTTTCGATTTCAAAATACGAACTGCAGCGTCGTTATTCGATTAAATATAATTATATTTATATATATAAATATAATCGTTTCTGGCGCTGTTTTTCTTTAGATTTGAATTAAACATTCCAGACAATCCAACCGTTGGATTTTTACAAAGTTGGTGCCGTTGGAAAAAATTTTCCAAAGCGAACCCAACGGTTGTGATTTCAGGAAAATCCGATGGTCGGGTCTCCCGTACTAATCGTTTGAAATCACGGTTTCGAAACACGAACTGCACGGCCACGTTTCGTTTTAATTTTATTTATATTTATATATTTATATAAATATAGTTCATTCAAAAATTCTACATTGATTCTACTTCAAATATTTCACTAACGCCTTTAAATTTTGGAAAATTTCGCCATAACCTCCTTTGTACGGGAGGGGCTGGGAAAATTCCCAAATAGCCACACGGGCGTCTCATGTCGAAAAGAAAAAGAAAAAGCCAAGCGGCTAGCCAACAGGCTCATAAAATCATCACCCAAACAAAACAGTAAATGTGTACCTATTTGTCGGGCACAAAATTTTATTCCTCTTCTCTAGCCCCTTTGCTATAACCTGTTCAATAAATATGCATATACATATATACAGTTCTTATCACTTATCATTTTCCATTCTACTTCATATTTGGTTCCATTTGGTTTAAAAACACCATTCATTCTAATGTTGCATGCATAGGCAAAAATCATATCATTAGCTAATTAATGAATATTTCAACTCATGCATATTTATTTGAACGAGTTGCTATTTTTAACGCTTCACATTTCAACCATTCATGTATATAACAATAATGTGATTTTTATTGTAAAACAATTCATTTCACAACACTATTATTTTATATAGTTTATATAGGTGATAAAAATAGGATTTTTATTATAAAACAATTTATTTCAAAATGTGAATACCATTCAACACATGAATTTCAATTCAACGAATGAATATCGATTCAACACATGAAGGTTTTCTATAGTTTCTATATATAGATAAAAACGTGATTTTTATATTTAAAACGCGAATACCATTCAACACATGAATTTCTAATCAACGAATGAATATCGATTCAACACATGAAGGTTTTCTATAGTTTCTATATATAGATAAAAATGTGATTTTTATATTTAAAACACGAATACCATTCAACACATGAATTTCTAATCAACGAATGAATATCGATTCAACACATGAAGGTTTTCTATAGTTTCTATATATAGATAAAAATGTGATTTTTATATTTAAAACGCGAATACCATTCAACACATGAATTTCTAATCAACGAATGAATATCGATTCAACACATGAAGGTTTTCTATTCAATGAATAAATATAGTTTCAGCAAATGAAAATAATTCAAACACATGAATATTATTCAAAATTTCAGCAGCATAACGGCAGGGTAGTTAAAACCGGGACCGTCTCTAGTACGGCTCCTCGCTCTACCTTAAAACCTCGCGGTTTTTGACAATGGGGATCATGCATCTAATTCGCACGCAGGCGGCATGTATATATTTATTTCATTTCCACAAACTAATCCTATGTGGTTTCAACCAAATATTTCTCAACCACAAATGGGTATTTTTCAACCACAATCAATCAATATTAACCACAAACAATCCCAAACAATCATTCGCTATCAATCAATTTTCACACCAATCATAATCAATAAATATCGTCCATTGTTTGTGGACGAGGGGCGTATATATATATATATATATATATATATATATATATAGCAATTCACTTTTAATTCAACACATATATAATTTTTACAATGCATATATAACTTATACATCGAACGTACAACTTATACAATGCTTATACATGAGGTGTACAACGCTTATATAACACATACATCGACTATATAATTTATATATCGTCGTTTTCCATATCGTTTATAAATCAGAAATCTCACATTGGGTTCCACTCCACTAAAAATAGCAGAAAGCTCAGAAAAATACGCGGTCTCTTCTAAAATGTAGAAGACGTCCACACGGTCACGATGTTTCCTGTTTCATCGAATTTCGTTAACACAGCAAAAAGATATGATTTTTACAAGGTTTGCAACGCTTTTAGAAGTTGAAAACAGTTTAATTTATACAGGCCGATACCTTTTCGATTTCTTCAAAATTAGGTTTTAATTTTTCTTTCGATCCGCAGCTCGATGTTGAAATCCGATTGCACCACGATGACCGCCTTGGAGAGGCGCGCCTGGAGGGCCCCACCATGATGAACTCGCACGTGATCTGGCGGCGCCACAGGCCTTCGAATGGCCGCACTTCGGCAGGGTGATTCACGCGATATACAAAATGATGGGGGAGTACTTTACATGGATTGGAAGAGCTCGGAGGGATCTACAAAAAGTTCAACTGGGCCATGGCGTTTCGGTGATCGGAGCGGCCAGAAAAGAGGAGAGAAGGCGGCGTGCTATTTCCGCCGTGAATCGATATCGGGGAGAGAAAAAATCAAAGGATTTTCTTTTTTTTTTTATAAAAAAATTTTGATTGGCCGATGGGTTTTATAAGGGGTTTTCTGACGCGACCACCAATCTAAACCCAACGACTTTCGTCCCTAGCATTTTACCCCCATTCCGAACACAATGGGATATGTTTCGCAGGCCCATTCGACTGTTTCAGTCAGTTTCCATTCAAATTAAAATATATAACATTCAATATTTAATTTGAACGTACAATTCAATTTGCCAGGGCCACAAACTAATTCGAAAAATTCCAGAAAAATAAATCTAGCTATGTTTTAATGATACGGTCCCAACAAAACTAGTTTCGTCGAATTCTGAGACCGTTTGCAAAAAGGCCCATTTCTGGTCGATCCAATTTAACTTTAATTGACCAAAACACATTTTCCTTTGCCACGCTCACATACTAGCTTCAAAAATTATGAAATTTGAAACCTAGCAATAACTTCTCGTCCCGAATCCAACAAAAGTGGCTTCATCGAATTCCGAGGTCGTATGCAAAATGGCCAATTTCACGGGCTATATAAATTCCATAGCGACCTTTCTGAAAATTCATTCGGCCATAACTTTTGCTTTCCGCTATGAAAATTTGATTTTTCAGATTCGTTAGAAAGGTATTCACTAACAGATTTAAATATTTTTGGTTTCGCTAAAATCCGTTTTGTTTTGCACCCGGTATAGTCCGACAAAATTTGAATTCAATTTTTGAAACTGCAGCGCCTTTTCAAGCCTTGTTTATAATTAGAATTAATTATATTCGTTTTCAATTGTCGATTCAAACTCACTTTTCATCTCAATTATTTAAAATATTTATTTTAAATATTTAAAATCCATTATTTTAGCCAATTTAAAAAATTTAAATTGGTTCAGATTTTCTGTGTCGTTACAATCTCCCCCACTTAAAACTTTTCGTCCCCGAAAAGGAACAAAGTCGAAAGTGGTTTGATAAATCTACAATCACACAACACAACAACCAATCCAATTGTTTTCGACCTTTCAGAACCATAGAAATCAATTCCTATTCTCCTTTAAACTCATTCAGACCATAGAATTTAAAAGTTCACATCCATGGGAAGAAAATAATAGCAGAGTAGAGAATTAAATGGTAATGCAAAGTAGGGTAAATGTACCTTTCACCGGAGTCAATCGTAGATATCCACTCGGCATCTAGGATAAGCTTTCTGAATGCTCTCCTCAGTTTCCCAAGTACAATCTCGCGGATCTCCACTCCATTGCACTTTGACTAAGTGGACCTTCTTGTTCCTCAACTCTTTGGTTTCTTTGCCGATGATCTTTAACGGCTCTCGCCTCACAGCTAATTCGGGAGTAATTTCAACATCCTGCTGAGCTGCTTCTTCCACGATCAAGTCTGGATCATGAACGTGCTTTCGAAGTTGAGATATATGAAATACATCATGGACTCCAGGCAACCAATCTGGCAATTTAACCCTATAAGCGAGAGTTTCGATCCGTTCCAGAATAGGAAACGGGCTAATGAATTTGGGCGCCAACTTTCCAGTTTTACCGAACCGGATAACTCCTCTCATCGGCGATATTTTCAAATATACATAGTCGCCAACTGCAAAGGATATATCTCTTCTTCTCCTAACGGCATAGCTCTTTTGTCGGCTTTGAGCGGTGAGTAATCGCTTTTTGATAAAATCGACTTTGTCGGCAGATTCTCGAATCATATCAGGACCCAACACAAGTCTATTTCCAGGTTCGACCCAACAAACCGGAGATCGGCACGGTCTACCATACAATGCTTCGAATGGCGACATTGTCAGACTCGCCTGGTAACTGTTGTTATATGAGAATTCAGCCAAATGCAGACGGTCTTCCCATGATCCACCGAAATCTATAACACAAGCCCGCAATAGATCTTCTAAAATACGATTCACCATCTCAGTCTATCCGTCTGTCTGAGGATGATAAGCGGTGCTTAAGTTCAACTTCGTTCCCAGCTCTACTTGAAATGCTTCCCAGAATTTGCTAGTGAATATTGTATCTCTATCACTAACTATACCGAGCGGCACTCCATGTAGTCTAACTATTTCCCTGAAGTATATCTGCGCCAGACTCTGAGCGGTTCTGTTTGATCTGACAGGTATGAAATGGGAGGTCTTCGTGAAGCGATATACGATCACCCAAATACTGTCATTTCCTTTTCTGGTTCTGGGCAAACCATCAATGAAATCCATAGAAATATGTTCCCACTTCCAACCAGGAACTTCTAGCAGTTGTAATAATCCAGCTAGTTTCTGTTGGTCGCTCTTGACTAGTTGGCAAGTAGGGCATCGGCTAACATATAAAGAAATGTCCCTCTTCATAGACTTCTACCAGAAAGTGCGTTTGATGTCATTATACATTTTGCTTACTCCCGGATGGATACTAAATTTCGACTTGTGGCATTCATCCTGTACTTCCTTTCGAAGCTCAGGAATGTTAGGGACACATATTCGACCTTTCAGCCTTAGAATCTCCTCATTATCAACTTGAAAACTCGAGGGCTAGCCTTTCTGAATTACCCCTCTGATCTTCTGAACGAAGTGATCATCCTTTTGAAGAGCAGATATTTTATCTATCAATGAAGTCGTGATAACAAAACTGGCGATCATCTCATTCTTTCGGCTTAACGCATCGGCCACGACATTGGCTTTCCCTGGAGTGTATATAATTTCAAAGTTATATGCTGCAAGAAACTCCAGCCAACGTTGCTGCCTCAGATTCAGGTCCTGCTGAGTGAACAAATACTTTAACGACTGGTGATATGTAAACAGTTCAAATCTCTCACCCAGAAGATAGTGCCTCCAGATTTTCAAAGCGAACACAATAGCCAATAACTCAAGATCATGAGTTACGTAGTTCTTTTCGTGTGGCTTCAGTTGACGGCTAGCATAAGCAATCACTTGGCCTCTTTGCATTAACACTGTGCCAAGGCCTTCTCTAGAAGCATCAGTCCAGACTTTTAAATCCTAGTTGCCATCGATGATGGTTAACACTGGAGCAGTTGTTAATCTCAACTTTAGCTCTTCAAAAGCCTCCTCACTTTCTGGAGTCCATTTGAACTTAGAGTGCTTCTTTGTAAGCTTTGTTAAATGACCAGATATCTTCGAAAAGTTTTTAACGAACTTCCGGTAATAGCTAGCCAATCCGAGAAAACTGCGGACTTCAGTGGGGGTACTGGGTTGTTTCCAATTCTGAATAGCTGTGATTTTACTTGGATCCACAGCGATTCCTTCTTTAGATACGACGTGGCCCAGAAATTTCACTTCGTCTTGCTAGAATATACATTTGGAAAAATTTTCTTTCAACACATTTCTTCTGAGGATTTCTAACACATGTTCCAAATGTTTTTCATGTTCGGCCTTTGATTTAGAGAAGATTAGAATATCATCAATGAAAACCAGAACAAATTTATTCAAAACCCCTCTGAATACTCTATTCATCAGATCGATGAAGTAAGCTGGAGCGTTACATAAGCCGAACGACATTACTAACCACTCGTAGAATAAGTCTGGACCTCTAAATGCTGTCATTGGAACACACTCTTTAGCAATTCGAAGTTGATGGAAACCTGTAGCTAGGTCCATCGTTGGGAATACTTGTGCTCCGTTCAGACGATCCAATAAATCATCGATCCGCGGCAATGGATATTTGTTCTTTATGGTCTGCTTGTTCAAATCGCGATAATCCACACATAAACGTAGAGTACCGTCAGATTTTGGGACAAACACCACTACTGCACCCCAATCAGAGAAGCTAGGCCTGATCAGACACTTCCATACTAGCTGTCGTGTTTGATTGTCTAATTCCTCCTTCTCTTTCAAGGACATTCTTCGAATAGCATGAACTACCGGCCTTGCATTCGGAATTAAAGCAATTTTGAAATCTATTTCTCTCTACGGAGGTAAGCGAATAACTTCTTCGAACACATTCGCATAGTTCTTGACGACAGGAATATCTTTCACCAGGTCGGGAATATTCTCTGTGATTTCAGGGACATTTTCTATTTGGGCTGGATAAACATTCAAAGCTGCACAAAAGTCTTTTCTATTAGGATTCTGACCTTCACAAGGAATAGTTATATAATCACCTGATTTAATCTTCGCCTTTACGACACTGTCGGCGCATTTAACCTCAGCTTCATATCTGGTCAACCAGCCTAATCCCAAGATAAGATCAAACTCTTTAAAATTCATGACGACTGCGATGGTAGGAAACCGATAACGAGAGAAGGAAACCGGCACTCCACAAACCTAACAGAGATTAATGGAACCCCCAAACGGATTCTGGACAGTCATTGGTTCCTTCAGCTTTTTCAAATTCAAATCCAGTTTCTTAGCTGCATCCTTGGCAATGAAGCTGCGTGACGCGCCAGTGTCAAACAGTACTTTGACTGGGATGTCTTTGACAGTTAGCGTGCCTTCTAAAACATCTGGCCTTTCTTGAATAGCTGAGGGCCCAGACGCTTCTGCTACTTCATTTATATGTACTGTTTTGGACTTCTTAAATTGCCTGCAATCCTTTTCAAGATGGCCAATCCGATGACATTGACAAAATTTTCTATTCTCTCGAAACTGGTTATCGGGTTTAAATCCCTTCTTTCGTTTCTTCGAGGTTTTACAATTTCTGGTAAAATGCCCTGGTTTACTGCAGTTAGAACAGGTGGCCATCGTTGCTGGTTCTTTTCCAGAACTAGCCCTTTCTCTATTTACTTTGGGCTTCTTACCCACCTCAGATATCGCACTGGCCTCGGGATTATCAGTTTCAGGCTTGTCTTCATTACTATAACTGACCCCCCCTTCGTTAGGTAACATACCCTTCCTGTCGAGATCTTCATATTGATAAGACATATAAATCATTTCTGAGAAAGGAAGTTTCACATTCCTCATCACATTATTCTGATATTTCCTTTGCAGGCCATGAATAAATCTCAGATTTTTCCTCTTTGGATCTTGAATCAGATGAGGAGCAAAGTGAGCAAGTTCATTGAATTTCTTATGATATTCTGGGATGGTCATATCACCTTGTATTAGATAAGAAAATTCATCACATAATCGCTCGGTTGCTTCGGGAGGAGTAAATCTTTCTAGGAAAATCTTTTTGAATCTGTCCCAGGTGATATCACCTTCTAGATTATCTTTAATAACTGAATCCTACCAAAACAAAGCTTCTTCTTTGAGTGCCCAAGACGCCAGTAATCTTTTCTGATCGTCTCTCCGCTTTAAACCCTCAAAGATTTTCTCTGCAGAACGAATCCAAGCTTGTGTTTCCATAATGGGCTCTTTGCCTAAGAATGGCGATCCACCCAGATTTCGAAATCTCTTTAATAGAATTTCTATATCAGAATCTGGCTGTGGGAGCACAACTGGCTCATTAGCTGGTCGAGCCATATGATTATTTCTTCTGCTCCTGTCACTTATTTTCTAGCACGTCTGCAATTAGCAGACAAAGTGTCAGGTCAACGGAAAAGATATTTGAAAATACAGAGACAAATACTTGAATGTAAATGTGTCTATCGAGGTGTAATTTCATTCTTCTTCACTCATACTAGGATTTTGCTGATCCTATCTGTATAGAGTAACCCGTCTTAGAACACTACTGGTTCTATTTCTGACGAGTTCGTTCAAATTTTATATTCCAGAACTATGCTTAACCAAAGCTCTGATACCAAATGAGACGACCCCAAACCCCGTACTGACGGTGGCAAGGGTAATCCGTGGAATATAACACAGAAACAGATAATAGCAGAACAAAATTAAATAAATACACCAGATAATAAACAAGAGAATATACTGGATAAAAGTAATCATCAGAGTTACACAGTATACAGGATCTTACTTAGTACAAATACAGTTCAACTATACATAAATGTCTACAGCGGAAAACAAACATAATGTACAATAGGAGCTGAATAGCATAAAAAGAGATAAATGATAGAATCCATCCTCAGCTCCAGCTATCCAGAAAGAACCAGCTAAACCTGAATACAAGGCTGCCCGTGTAGAAAAAGGGGCACCCGAGTTTGAGAGTGAAACAAACTACGAGTCAGTCATGGGACTGGTATGAGAAATCTATTCAACACATATGTAATATGGCCAATCACAGGACCACGCCACTTTCGTGGAACGGGTTTACTCCATTGGATTGCCAGTGCTTTAAAACAAATCTTTCTTTTAAACATCGCTATGCTTTTTATAAAAATGAAGCCATTATAAGACTCAGTTCCCATCACACAATGCAATGCAAACCGGAGGATAGAGTTTTTCTATTATAACGGCCAAAATATGCTTGATACGAATAAAACAAAGGCTTTTATATTATTGCTAGTGTTTGTATGTTTTGAAAACGATTTCAAATCATAACTATCAATCATAGACGGCATGGGTACCATATATTATGTAACACCCCGAATTTTCTATTAACACTAAAGTTGCTAAAATAATAATAAGTGTGTAGAAGAGGGGATGTATCTAATATGAATATAAAAATATTAATAAGTATGTAAGAGAGGGGATGTATCTAATATGAATATAATAATATTAATAAGTGTGTAAGAGAGGGGATGTATCTAATATGAATATAATAATATTAATAAGTGTGTAAGAGAGGGGATGTATCTAATATGAATATAAAAATATTAATAAGTGTGTAAGAGAGGGGATGTATCTAATATGTATATAAAAACAATAATAAGTGTGTAAAAGGGGGGGGGGGGATGTATCTAATGTGTACATTGTAGAGTGTATATATATATATATATATATATATATATTGCTGAGTGTTTGCTGAGTCACTTCTGACTCATTGCTGAGTCAACAAGATAAACCCCATCTTGTCTGAACAGCTGCGGTTATTTCTAGGTTAAATCTAATGGCCTAAATGCATTCTAAAATCTATAAATAAGTGGGTAGACCCTAAACCTAAATCACTTGTAAAATTAGAGAAGCTACCGTCATGCTGCTGCCATGGAGTTCAGCGTAGCCGTCACAAACTAAGAAGAGGAAGCCTAATCATCTACAACTAAATCTACACAAATCAAATCAAAAGATCTCTCTTTCTCTAATTCTTTTCTTTTGTTGGTGAGTATGATGATTCTCACAAGACTATTACAAACTAATTTGACTCAGTTATGAATGGATCACAAGAAAGTGACGTGATTTGTAATTGTAAATTCTATATATTGTGGATCTCTTATTATGTTATTATGTTGTCGTATGATGTAAATTATATATGCTATGTCATGCTATGTTGTAAATTCTCTTATGCTATGTCGTGCTACGTTGAGAATCATGTCAAGCTATGTTATACTATCATACTATGCCATGTTATAAATCATGCTATATTATGTTGTAAAATCATGATGTTGTTGGAACATGCTTAAAGTTATGTTTTTTTAATTTAAATGGATCTTGTTTATGGGAATTTGCCTATTAGGTTAGGTGTACCCATAAACTTGAAACTATAATTAAATAAAACTTGAATATGGGAATTTGCCTATTGAGTTAGGTGTACCCATATAAAACCATGTTGTTAAAAAATTAGATGATGTTGATTCACACATGTTCATATGTAAGTTTATGAAAATTGATTGAGATTATATTAGGTGAATTTTGAACAAGTTGACACCTTTAGGTCCATGACATGTATAATCTATGCAAGTTGGACATATGCAAGTTTCACCCCTTATTATGATTCATTTGGTCACATATACATGTTGTTATTATAATAATCTCTTTTATGCTATGAGTTAGGCTATTCGAGTCTAACATATATTTTGCGAATAAACGTTCAAATGTGGGGTAGGGGTAATATTAGGAATTAATAAATTGGGTGCAATTTTGTAAGATTTTGCTTACCATGAATGGATGTCCATAATTGATTCAATTATGGACATTGTTAAAAATTGGAAGTAATTAATAATTCATGTAGGGAATTATTAAAATTGGGGGAAAATGGATTATTATTAATAATCAATGCTTAGGACACGAGGTTGGACCCGTTTGTGATGTAAACCTGCCCGGACCCGCCCGGCAAATCCAGTAGTCACAAATGTCGGCCCAATGTGAGAGGTCCTAGGCCCAAACTAAAGCATAACAGTTGTAAAGACACGAGGTTAGACTCTTTTATGGTGTAAGACTGCCCGGACCCGCCCGGCAAATCCAGCTGCCATAAATGCCAGTCTAATGTGAGAGGTCTTTATGAGGTTATGGCCTTAATGAACTAAGAAATACTTAACCAGATAATCATGTAAGGTGGGACATGGGGGTTAAGTAGGTGCCTTAGGTGGCATGAGGAATCTGGTGGTTGACTTTAGAGGCATTTGAAATACGATTAGACTTAACCAAACACACATGTAAATGAACATGACTAAGTGGGTTAAGTGGGATGGACTAATGGGGACAAGCTTAGGTGGAATGCTTGTGGTAAATAGTGGGGGCCCATTTCAACCAGTATCCCAAAACGTATCTTTGTGGGCTCGACCCAAGTCGAGGACGGGGCACGCATACTGGGTTTGACTATAAGAGGCCAAAACAGGGAGCGGTGGCAACGCAAGTCCAACGGGTTTCATATGCGTGTGTGGACCGGGGCTGGTAGGTAAGACGTTGTTGCATCGTGTAGGTATAAGCCGTGCATGTCCGTTATATCAGGTTGCCACTTTAGGGCAGTTATACACCCCACTGTGGGGCCAGCACGGGTATCTACGAGTTAGGGAGCCGATCGAATAATGGGAAGTAGGGTACACCTAGTGGAGATAGGGGCAGGCGGCACCTATGTAGTCAGCTAGGGGTACGTAAAGCCATTGGGAAAGTTTCTAAGTGAAGCTAAGTGGGATGAATCTTTAGGGTGACTGGTGTGGTGCAGTATAGTGTTTATCCTTTAGTATTTAGGAGTGCCTATAACGTTGCCTTTAGCGATTGTCTATGTCCTTAATCTGCTCTTCATAGACATTTTCTTGTTTTCCAGCTTATGCCTTAGTCCAGTTATTTTGGTAATAGTATTGTAGAATTATCATATTCACCAGACTTTATGTCTGACCCCCTCTTTTCCATCCTTTTTCTCCCTTCAGGTCCGCAGGTTGGGCCAAGTTCTAGTGGAGTCTAGTTGGATCGCTTATCTACTGGAAATCTTGGACTGCTGAAGTAAAGTCCAGCTTGTTATCTTTCTTTTTAATGGCTATTCATGTAATGGGATTATGTACTTATTTTATCAAGATAGATATTGTACTTGACATTGAATATGGTGTTATGATGTAATTAAACATGTTTTGACTTCTGCTACAATGAAATAAAGTTTTTGAATTTCCAAGTACTATTTTATATCTGTCTTGTTGTAATTTTACTGTTCTATATTCACTTAAAACCTCCATGGAAGTTAATGCATTCCCTTTGTGAGAGACATTAATGGACGTGGGGTGTTACACGTGGTATCAGAGCATAAGGTTACCAGAACAGATAAAATTTTTTTTAGAAAAATATTTTTTTTCTAAAGTATTTTTGGAAGAAGTGCTTTCAAAAAAAAAAAAAAAACATGTTATTTAAAGAGAGTTTTTATGAAAAACATAATCCCCAATAGCCACATCCTTATCTTTATCTTTCGAATTCTCCATTTTGAATCTTTCCTTTTTCGTTTCAGCATGGCTGAAGATCTTAATCTCCCAGAAGGCGTGACGATTCCAGGGTGGTTTAGGAGATACTTGGAGGCTAGGGCCACCACTGCAGGCACAGCGGATAATCCTCCACCCCTAGTTGCACCCATTCCTCCTCCTCCTCCTCCTCGTGTTGACACTTTTGCAAAGACGTGCAAGGAATTCAAGGCTATGGGAGGAAAAACTTTTCAAGGGACTGAGACGTTTGTGGAGGCCAGAGATTGGCTTAAGGAGACTGAGGAATTGTTAGATATCTTTGAAGTGGAAGATGGGAGGAAAGTCCGTTTAGCTGCTTGGTTAATGAAGGGAGAGGCCTCGTTTTGGTGGGAGGTCACTAACGGGGAATGTCCAGTTGATTCATGGGCGGATTTCAGACGAAGGTTTGAGGCAAAGTTTCTTTCAAGGGCAGAGGAGAACTTAAATATGGAAAATTCCTGGCACTAAAGCAAGGGAGCTCATCAGTAAAGGAATATGTCAATAAATTTAATCAGTTAGCAAGGTTTGGCTTGGAGTTGGTGAACACGCCACAGAAGAAAGCTTTGAGGTTCGTTAGAGGCTTGAATGAACCGTTGCAAGGGCTGGCTATGACCCACATCCCCATGGGAGCCACCTTTGAAAAGCTAGTAGAAATGGCACTTATGCATGAGGATAAGGCAGTTGAAAAGAAAGGGGATCAGAAGAAACCCCAACAGCAAAATAAGAAGGGTGGTAAAAACAATAATGGCAAAGGGAAGAAGAAATGCTTCAATTGTGGGACGCCTGGCCATCTCAGCAAAGATTGTAGAAAGAAAAAGAAGACTGGTTGTTTTCATTGTGGAGATGCGGGACATTTAGTGAAGGACTGTCCAAAGAAGGGGCAGAGGGCAGGGTCTACCTCGGGAGGACAGGTGCAGGCTCTTATGGCACCAGGGCAGGCAAGGGGGCAAGTTCAGGCTATTGCGGCCCCACCGCTGCAAGAAAGAGGTAGAACAATTTCTGTTGAAAGCTTAGTTTTTCTGTTTGATCATCCTGTCCGTACCTTATTCGATTCTGGCGCATCTCATTCGTTTATCTCTGCATCATTAGTTGAATCACTGCACTTGAACACCAGTTTAGTAGAGGATCCCTTGGTCGTTTCAAATCCAATTGGGGGTTCGGCTCATTTGACCATGATATGTTTGGATTTGAAAATCTCTATACTTAGCGTTGAATTTAGATGTGATGCTTATGTATTGGGCTTCACGGGCTATGGGCTAATTTTAGGAATGGATTGGTTGTCTAGAAATAGGGCCATTCTTGATTGTGAAAGGAGAGTAGTTAGGCTTGTGACTCGCCTTGGTAATGCTCTCGACATCTTTTGTAATCCCATAAATTCCGTTATGCTAAGTTATCTTGAATCGCTTGACGCGTCTGTAGAGAACCTGCGATCGGTAGAAGTGGTCCGGGAATATCCGGATGTGTTTGAGGAGGTGAAGGGCTTACCTCCAAAGCGGGAGATAGACTTTCGAATTTATCTTGTGGATAATGCTAAACCCGTATCTTTGCCAGTGCGCCACATGGCTCCTCGTGAAAGGAGGGAACTCAATAAGCAAGTAAAGGAGTTGCTTGAGAAGGGGTTCATAAGACGTAGTATATCGGAGTGGGGTGCTCCAGTAGTTTTTGCCACAAAGGCGGATGGGTCTCTTAGACTTTGTATGGACTATAGAGAACTAAACAAGCTTACTAAAAAGAACCGACACCCACTGCCGAGGATTGACGATCTCTTTGATCAGTTAGTTGGCGCCTCAGTGTTTTCGCAGTTGGACTTAGCCACTGGCTTTCATCAACTGAGAGTGGCTGAGGATAGTATAGATAAGACTGCTTTTAGGACTCCTGACGGATTCTATGAATGGCTAGTGATGCCCTTTGGTTTGACAAACGCCCCTGCATATTTTGTTGATTTGATGAGTAGGGTGTTTAGGGAATACCTTAACAAATTCGTGGTAGTCTTTGTGGATGACATCTTAGTCTTTTCTAAGAATAAAGAAGAGCACTCCCTACATCGTAGGGAAGTGTTGGAAACCCTTCGAGCACATAACCTTAAGGCAAAATTTTCTAAGTGTCACTTCTGGAGGAAGGAAGTACGGTTCTTAGGGCACGTGATTTCCAAAGAAGGGATAGCAGTGGATCCCGCAAAGGTGGTGGCCATCCAAGATTGGAAGGTCCCTAAAAATGCAACCGAAGTAAGAAGTTTCTTGGGGTTGGCTGGCTATTATAGGAAGTTTATCAAAGACTTCGCAAAAATATCAGCTCCATTAACACGGTTAACGAAGAAGATCCTGGTTTTTACGTGGGACAAAGATTGCGATGATGCGTTCCAACGTTTAAAGAGAGCCTTAACTTCAGCCCCAGTCTTAGTGCTGCCAGACGGGAATAAACCGTTTACCATCTATACTGATGCTTGTGGGACGGGACTTGGCGCGGTCCTCATGCAAGAGGGAAGAGTAATAGCCTATGGTGGAAGGCAGTTGAGGGTTCATGAAAAGAATTACCCCACGCATGACTTAGAGCTAGCCGCAATTGTTTTCGCGCTTAAGTCTTGGCGTCACTATCTTCTTGGTGAGAAATTCGAACTGTTCACTGACCACAAATCATTAAAATACTTATTCTCTCAGAAGGATTTGAATTTAAGGCAGCAATGGTGGATGGAATTCTTAGCCTCCTACGATTTTGAAATAGCATATACCCCGGGCAAGGGTAACGTGGTGGCAGACGCCTTAAGTAGGAAAAGGTTGTCCTTGAGTCCGTTGTTTGTTGAACGACAAAGCTTAGAATTCATCTCTATGTTTGACTTTAGACCCTCCGTTGACTTAGTACCCGGTCTGTTAGCATCCTTGGAGGTTAGACCTACACTTCTAGGACGGGTTGGTGAGGCACAGCGAGACGACCCACAGTTGGTTGAGATAGTAGAAAAGCTCAAAGGGGGGGAGTCATCAAGCCATCTTCGTAGGTATACCCTAGACGATAAGGGTTGGTTACGAAGGGATAATAGACTTTGTGTACCACAAGACGAAGACTTAAGGAAGGCCATTCTTGATGATGCTCATCGCTCAAAAATGACCATTCATCCCGGCGGGGATAAGATGTACAAAGATATGAAGCGGGTTTTCTTTTGGGCCGGTATGAAAAAGGATGTGGCCGAGTACGTCGCTAGATGCTTGTTGTGCCAACGAGTTAAAGCAGAACAAAAGAAACCCGGTGGGTTGCTTCACCCATTAGAAGTTCCACTATGGAAATGGGAAAGCATCTCAATGGATTTTGTGGATGGATTACCAAGATCAAGGAAGGGTAACACGGGGATTTGGGTTATAGTAATAGACTTACTAAAAGCGCCCATTTTATTCCCGTGAAAAGTAAGAGGACTGCTCTGTGGTTGGCTTCTGTATACATTAAGGAGATAGTTCGTTTGCACGGTATTCCTTCTAGTATAGTAAGCGACCGTGACCCCATCTTTACTAGCGAATTTTGGAAGAGTTTACAAGAGGCGGTAGGGACTCAGCTATGTTTGAGCACCGCATATCATCCTCAGACAGACGGCCAGACCGAGAGGGTGAATCGCATTCTAGAGGATCTTTTAAGGCTTTGTATCCTAGACTTTGGGGGTACATGGGAAGAGCACCTTCCGTTAGTAGAATTCGCATATAATAATAGCTTTCAGTCTAGTATTGGCATGGCACCTTTCGAAGCTCTTTATGGAAGGCCTTGCCGTTCGCCTACATGTTGGTGGGAATCTACCGATAAAATCCTACTTGGGCCCGATATGGTAAGGGAAACCTCGGAGAAGATTGAGTTGATTCGAAGGAGGATGAAAGCAGCACAAGATAGGCAAAAATGTATGCTGATAAGAGGAGGACAGATCTTGAGTTTGACATTGGGGACATGGTTTTTATCAAAGTATCTCCGTTACAGAATGTTGTTCGCTTTGGGTCCGTGGGGAAATTAGCACCAAGGTTTGTAGGGCCGTTTCCTGTAAAAGACAGGATTGGGAAGATGGCATATAGGGTGGAGTTGCCTGAGAAACTTAGTGGAGTACACGACGTATTCCATGTATCACATTTGAGGAAGTGTTTGCACAAGACCGCGGAGGTGGTAGAGCCGAGCTTGCTTAAAGAGGTGGAAATAGAGCGTGATGCAACAATTAGACGAGCTCCTACATGCATTCTTGGGTCGGAGATCAAAAAGTTGAGGAATTGAGAGGTCAGACTGGTTAAAGTGCGATGGGGAGATGATGAGAGCAATGCAACTTGGGAGACAGAAGAGAAGATGCGTTCGTTGTACCCTTTTCTTTTTGAGGGTATGTCTTTTAATTTCTCCTTTATCGCTTAGCTTATCTTATCTTATCTTTAGTATGCCCTCTCATTAGTATCTTTGACCTTTAGTTAGGATAATCCTATGGTTGAAACATGTGTTTGAGACATGTTATGTATGATGGATGCAAAATGGATGCAAGTGTTTGCTAGTGGTTGCTCGTGGATGCATATATACACACACTTTAGGCACTAGATCGGCTCAGTCACTACATATTGCATATTGCATATATATATGGATGTATTTAGTAAAATGGATGAACGATGGTTGTATTATCATGTGGATGCTGCATTCAGATGATGGTTGTGCACGCATATAGAAGTATTATGTAGCATTAAGAATCTTTTGCATACATAATGGATGCATGGCACGATCATAGTTGCATTAAGGAGGTCAACTGAATCAGTGGACCGCCTGATTTTGCATTAGATACGGACATATACACACACTGTGCATTTAAACATGAAAGCATTAGAAGTCTGTAAGGACAATGGATGCCTGTGTATGATAGTTGAGTAGATGGACGTTTGGATGGTAGGATATACATTCTTCCAGACTTGAAGATTTCGAGGACGAAATCCTAAAAGGAGGGGAGAATGTAACACCCCGAATTTTCTATTAACACTAAAGTTGCTAAAATAATAATAAGTGTGTAGAAGAGGGGATGTATCTAATATGAATACAAAAATATTAATAAGTATGTAAGAGAGGGGATGTATCTAATATGAATATAATAATATTAATAAGTGTGTAAGAGAGGGGATGTATCTAATATGAATATAATAATATTAATAAGTGTGTAAGAGAGGGGATGTATCTAATATGAATATAAAAATATTAATAAGTGTGCAAGAGAGGGGATGTATCTAATATGTATATAAAAACAATAATAAGTGTGTAAAAGGGGGGGATGTATCTAATGTGTACATTGTAGAATATATATATATATATATATATATATATTGCTGAATGTTTGCTGAGTTACTTCTGACTCATTGCTGAGTCAACAAGATAAACCCCATCTTGTCTGAACGGCTGCGGTTATTTCTAGGTTAAATCTAATGGCCTAAATGCATTCTAAATCTATAAATAAGTGGGTAGACCCTAAACCTAAATCACTTGTAAAATTAGAGAAGCTATCGTCATGCTGCTGCCATGGAGTTCAGCGTAGCCGTCACAAACTAAGAAGAGGAAGCCTAATCATCTACAACTAAATCTACACAAATCAAATCAAAAGATCTCTCTTTCTCTAATTCTTTTCTTTTGTTGGTGAGTATGATGATTCTCACAAGACTATTACAATCTAATTTGACTCAGTTATGAATGGATCACAAGAAAGTGACGTGATTTGTAATTGTAAATTCTATATATTGTGGATCTCTTATTATGTTATTATGTTGTCGTATGTTGTAAATTATATATGCTATGTCATGCTATGTTGTAAATTCTCTTATGCTATGTCGTGCTACGTTGAGAATCATGTCAAGCTATGTTATACTATCATACTATGCCATGTTATAAATCATGCTATATTATGTTGTAAAATCATGATGTTGTTGGAACATGCTTAAAGTTATGTTTTTTTAATTTAAATGGATCTTGTTTATGGGAATTTGCCTATTAGGTTAGGTGTACCCATAAACTTGAAACCATAATTAAATAAAACTTGAATATGGGAATTTGCCTATTGAGTTAGGTTTACCCATATAAAACCATGTTGTTAAAAAATTAGATGATGTTGATTCACACATGTTCGTATGTAAGTTTATGAAAATTGATTGAGATTATATTAGGTGAATTTTGAACAAGTTGACACCTTTAGGTCCATGACATGTATAATCTATGCAAGTTGGACATATGCAAGTTTCACCCCTTATTATGATTCATTTGGTCACATATACATGTTGTTATTATAATAATCTCTTTTATGCTATGAGTTAGGCTATTCGAGTCTAACATATATTTTGCGAATAAACGTTCAAACGTGGGGTAGGGGTAATATTAGGAATTAATAAATTGGGTGCAATTTTGTAAGATTTTGCATACCATGAATGGATGTCCATAATTGATTCAATTATGGACATTGTTAAAAATTGGAAGTAATTAATAATTCAATTAGGGAATTATTAAAATTGGGGGAAAATGGATTATTATTAATAATCAATGCTTAGGACACGAGGTTGGACCCGTTTGTGATGTAAACCTGCCCGGACCCGCCCGGCAAATCCAGTAGTCACAAATGTCGGCCCAATGTGAGAGGTCCTAGGCCCAAACTAAAGCATAACAGTTGTAAAGACGCGAGGTTAGACTCTTTTATGGTGTAAGACTGCCCGGACCCGCCCGGCAAATCCAGCTGCCATAAATGCCAGTCTAATGTGAGAGGTCGTTATGAGGTTATGGCCTTAATGAACTAAGAAATACTTAACCAGATAATCATGTAAGGTGGGACATGGGGGTTAAGTAGGTGCCTTGGGTGGCATGAGGAATCTGGTGGTTGCCTTTAGAGGCATTTGAAATACGATTAGACTTTACCAAACACACATGTAAATGAACATGACTAAGTGGGTTAAGTGGGATGGACTAATGGGGACAAGCTTAGGTGGAATGCTTGTGGTAAATAGTGGGGGCCCATTTCAACCAGTATCCCAAAACGTATCTTTGTGGGCTCGACCCAAGTCGAGGACGGGGCACGCATACTGGGTTTGACTATAAGAGGCCAAAACAGGGAGCGGTGGCAACGCAAGTCCAACGGGTTTCATATGCGTGTGTGGACCCGGGCTGGTAGGTAAGACGTTGTTGCATCGTGTAGGTATAAGCCGTGCATGTCCGTTATATCAGGTTGCCACTTTAGGGCAGTTATACACCCCACTGTGGGGCCAGCACGGGTATCTACGAGTTAGGGAGCCGATCGAATAATGGGAAGTAGGGTACACCTAGTGGAGATAGGGGCAGGCGGCACCTATGTAGTCAGCTAGGGGTACGTAAAGCCATTGGGAAAGTTTCTAAGTGAAGCTAAGTGGGATGAATCTTTAGGGTGACTGGTGTGGTGCAGTATAGTGTTTATCCTTTAGTATTTAGGAGCGCCTATAACGTTGCCTTTAGCGATTGTCTATGTCCTTAATCTGCTCTTCATAGACATTTTCTTGTTTTCCAGCTTATGCCTTAGTCCAGTTATTTTGGTAATAGTATTGTAGAATTATCATATTCACCAGACTTTATGTCTGACCCCCTCTTTTCCATCCTTTTTCTCCCTTCAGGTCCGCAGGTTGGGCCAAGTTCTAGTGGAGTCTAATTGGATCGCTTATCTACTGGAAAGCTTGGACTGCTGAAGTAAAGTCCAGCTTGTTATCTTTCTTTTTAATGGCTATTCATGTAATGGGATTATGTACTTGTTTTATCAAGATAGATATTGTACTTGACATTGAATATGGTGTTATGATGTAATTAAACATGTTTTGACTTCTGCTACAATGAAATAAAGTTTTTGAATTTCCAAGTACTATTTTATATCTGTCTTGTTGTAATTTTACTGTTCTATATTCACTTAAAACCTCCATGGAAGTTAATGCATTCCCTTTGTGAGTGACATTAATGGACGTGGGGTGTTACATATTATGTCGCCATATATATATATATATATATATATATATATATATATATATATATATATATATACACACACACACAATCAAAACCGCACGATGTCGTATTTGGAAATTGGATTTCCATCATGAACCAAGGCAAAAGATAGTCCTTACCGAATTCGAGACTGCCTAGCCCGAGTCTTAGGATCAGAACGCATCGACACTTGGATCGTCAGGGCCGGTCCACACGGAGTGGATTAAAATACCTGAACACTACGTTTCCTCGCCCTTTAGGGCGTAAGCGAACCAACGAATGGCTCCATCGGACCCGGATCGTCCGATCTAACCGAGGCACCTCGCAACAGCAACAACCAGACAGGTGAAAAGTATATAACTGTCAGGGCTGGTAGGTCACTGACACCACCCTAGCTAGGACGAAACGCTTGCCCTCCCTGAGGTCCTTCTCCCGTTTCTGGTTCATACCGGGGTGTGAGGCTCGCGATTTCACGTTATACAAAAAGCTACGCCACACAGGCGGTGCTTTGGTCATCACCACAAGACTTTTCTTTTCAATAGAAGCCCTGATCACTGCATCTTAGCATGCCACACAGGCAATTCATGCCATGCGACTGATGTCCATCGATATACAACCTTTGAGCTCGTGCGTTTCAGAGAAGGGCGTTAAGCAAAAGAATAAATTCTCCGCCGCCAAACAGATGTATATTTAACAGAGATCAATCGACACAGAATAAAATCCAATGTCAGACACACAGTCCATTTACAAGTCCGTTCTGGGTCTGAACGAAACCGGAGGCACTAAATACGTCGCAAACCCATCGATCACCACGTACGTCTGGACGATCACCACTCATTATCCATATTTCGGGATGCCTCCCAATCAGGACCTCGGTTACCATCCAAATGACGCGAAGATCTCCGGTCTTCGACCACCGTCTTCATCTTCGAATTTCAATCGTCGGTCAATTATCTGAAATGAGAATTAACTCGGCCTTTTCAAATAATTCACGTATATTTAGAATTTCAAATCAATTTATTTCAATGGTCAAATCATTCGACAACACCAATTTTGTTCTTTAATGAAATTTTCACACCAAACACATTCAACCATCAAATACCACATAAATCGAGCAAATTCAGTTTATTTCCATTCCATATCGTTTCTGATATTTTATAACGATTTATCGCTATTTGTATTTATTTAAAATAGCCAATTTATTCAAAACGACGCTTCGGGCCATAACGCGGCCGTGGCGCTGTTTTTCTTCAGATTTGATTTACACATATCTGGAAATATAACCGTTGGATCCTCATGCAATTTACATCATTAGAAAGGTCTTTTCAAAGCGAATCCATCGGTTCCAGTTTCGGGAAAATCCGACGGTCGGATCTCCCGGTATAATCGTTTGAAGTTTCGATTTCAAAATACGAACTGCAGCATCGTTATTCGATTAAATATAATTATATATATATATATAATCGTTTCTGGCGCTGTTTTTCTTCAGATTTGATTTACACATATCTGAAAATCTAACCGTTGGATCCTAACGCAATTTACATCATTAGAAAGGTCTTTTCAAAGCGAATCCAACGGTTCCAGTTTCGAGAAAATCCGACGGTCGGATCTCCCGGTATAATCGTTTGAAGTTTCGATTTCAAAATACGAACTGCAGCGTCGTTATTCGATTAAATATAATTATATTTATATTTATATATATATATAAATATAATCGTTTCTGGCGCTGTTTTTCTTCAGATTTGAATTAAACATTCCAGACAATCCAACCGTTGGATTTTTACAAAGTTGGTGCCGTTGGAAAGATTTTTCCAAAGCGAACCCAACGGTTGTGATTTCAGGAAAATCCGATGGTCGGGTCTCCCGTACTAGTCGTTTGAAATCACGGTTTCAAAACACAAATTGCACGGCCACGTTTTGTTTTAATTTTATTTATATTTATATATTTATATAAATATACTTCATTCAAAAATTCCTACATTGATTCTACTTCAAATATTTCACTAACGCCTTTAAATTTTGGAAAATTTTGCCATAACCTCCTTTGTACGGGAGGGGCTGGGAAAATTCCCAAATAGCCACACGGGCGTCTCATGTCGAAAAGAAAAAGAAAAAGCCAAGCGGCTAGCCAACAGGCTCATAAAATCATCACCTAAACAAAACAGTAAATGTGTACCTATTTGTCGGGCACAAAATTTTATTCCTCTTCTCTAGCCCCTTTGCTATAACCTGTTCAACAAATATGCATATACATATATACAGTTCTTATCACTTATCATTTTCCATTCTACTTCATATTTGGTTCCATTTGGTTTAAAAACACCATTCATTCTAATGTTGCATGCATAGGCAAAAATCATATCATTAGCTAATTAATGAATATTTCAACTCATGCATATTTATTTGAACGAGTTGCTATTTTTAACGCTTCACATTTCAACCATTCATGTATATAACAAAAATGTGTTTTTTATTGTAAAACAATTCATTTCAAAACACTATTATTTTATATAGTTTATATAGGTGATAAAAATAGGATTTTTATTATAAAACAATTTATTTCAAAATGTGAATACCATTCAACATATGAATTTCAATTCAACGAATGAATGTCGATTCAACACATGAAGGTTTTCTATAGTTTCTATATATAGATAAAAATGTGATTTTTATATTTAAAACGCGAATACCATTCAACACATGAATTTCTAATCAACGAATGAATACGATTCAACACATGAAGGTTTTCTATAGTTTCTATATATAGATAAAAATGTGATTTTTATATTTAAAACGCGAATACCATTCAACACATGAATTTCTAATCAACGAATGAATATCGATTCAACACATGAAGGTTTTGTATTCAATGAATAAATATAGTTTCAGCAAATGAAAATAATTCAAACACATGAATATTATTCAAAATTTCGGCAGCATAATGGCAGGGTAGTTAAAACCGGGACCGTCCCTAGTACGGCTCCTCGCTCTACCTTAAAACCTCGCGGTTTTTGACAATGGGGATCATGCATCTAGTTCGCACGCAGGCGGCATGTATACATTTATTTCATTTCCACAAACTAATCCTATGTGGTTTCAACCAAATATTTCTACACCACAAATGGGTATTTTTCAACCACAATCAATCAATATAAACCACAAACAATCCCAAACAATCATTCGCTATCAATCAATTTTCACACCAATCATAATCAATAAATATCGTCCATAGTTTGTGGACGATGGGCGTATATATATGTATATATGTATATATATATATATATAGCAATTCTCTTTTATTTCAACACATATATAATTTTTACAACGCATATATAACTTATACATCGAACTTACAACTTATACAACGCTTATACATGAGGTGTACAACGCTTATATAACTCATACATCGACTATATAATTTATACATCGTCGTTTTCCATATCGTTTATAAATCAGAAATCTCACATTGGGTTCCACTCCACCAAAAATAGCAGAAAGCTCAGAAAAATACGCGGTCTCTTCTAAAATGTAGAAGACGTCCACACGGTCACGATGTTTCCTGTTTCATCGAATTTCGTTAAAACAGCAAAAAGATATGATTTTTACAAGGTTTGCAATGCTTGTAGAAGTTGAAAACAGTTTAATTTATACAGGCCGATACCTTCTCGATTTCTTCAAAATTAGGTTTTAATTTTTCTTTCGATTCGCAGCTCGATGTTGAAATCCGATTGCACCACGATGACCGCCTTGGAAAGGCGCGCCTGGAGGGCCCTACCATGATGAACTCGCACGCGATCTGGCGGCGCCACAGGCCTTCTAACAGCCGCACTTCGGTAGGGTGATTCACGCGATATACAAAACGATGGGGGGGTGTACTTTACATGGATTGGAAGAGCTCGGAGGGATCTACAAAAATTTCAACAGGGTCATGGCGTTTTGGTGATCGGAGCGGCCAGAAAAGAGGAGAGAAGGCGGCGTGCTATTTCCGCCGTGAATCGATTTAGGGGAGAGAGAAAATCAAAGGATTTTTTTTTATAAAAAAATTTTGATTGGCCGATGGGTTTTATAAGGGGTTTTCTGACGCGACCACCAATCTAAACCCAACGACTGTCATCCCAAGCGTATTACCCCCATTCCGAACACAATGGGATATGTTTCGTAGGCCCATTCGACTGTTTCAGTCAGTTTCCATTCAAATTAAAATATATAACATTCAATATTTAATTTGAACGTACATTTCAATTTGCTAGGGCCACAAATTAATTCGAAAAATTCCAGAAAAATAAATCTAGCTATGTTTTAATGATACGGTCCCAACAAAACTAGTTTCGTCGAATTCTGAGACCGTTTGCAAAAAGGCCCATTTCTGGTCGATCCAATTTAACTGTAATTGACCAAAACACATTTTCCTTTGCCTCGCTCACATACTAGCTTCAAAAATTATGAAATTTGAAACCAAGCAATAACTTCTCGTCTCGGATCCAACAAAAGCGGTTTCTTCGAATTCCGAGGTCGTATGCAAAATGGCCAATTTCACGGGCTATATAAATTCCATAGCAACCTTTCTGAAAATTCATTCAGCCATTACTTTTGCTTTCCGCTATGAAAATTTGATTTTTCAGATTCGTTAGAAAGGTATTCACTAACGGATTTAAATATTTTTGGTTTCACAAAAATCCGTTTTGTTTTGAACCCGGTATAGTCCGACAAAGTTTGAATTCAATTTTTGAAACTGCAGCGCCTTTTCAAGCCTTGTTTATAATTAGAATTAATTATATTCGTTTTCAATTGTCGATTCAAACTCACTTTTCATCTCAATTATTTAAAATATTTATTTTAAATATTTAAAATCCATTATTTTAGCCAATTTAAAAAATTTTAATTGGTTCAGATTTTCTGGGTCGTTACAATATGGCTGAAAATTCAACTGTCTCGGAATTAGCTTTGGTCTGCGCCATCGTGAAGATCTCTGAAAGACAAGTCCAACGCAACTAACGGTTCATCAATCGGACCTCGTATGAAAGAGATATTGATTTTTAAGTTTGTATAAATTAAATATTTAAATAATAAAATAATAATAATAAAAAGAAGACCTTCCTCGTTGCTCACGTTACTCAAGAACCCCGAACCCATTCTTCCTCCTCTCATCCTTCCGTGCGCGCGCCACCTCGGCCACCCTGGCGCCGATCAGACACCGCCTCTCCGATGCCCCGCTCGAGAGCCACCACCACCCCGAGCCATGGTCAACTCGCACCCCCCTAGGACCCGCCATACACCAAAAACCGCAGCCACTTCAGGCCTAAAATTCGCGAAATCCGTGAACCAAAACCCGATATTAACCGTATAGATTCGAAGCTCTCTGAATTCTCTTCAATTTGGTATATAATTTGTAGATTTTCGTTGAATGGATTGAGAGAAATTAATGTTTGAAAATCGGAGCTTTCTGGCCATAGAATGAATAGGCGGCGGCTAGCTCATTTCTAGGGTTAGCGTTTGACTTTTCGGATTTTTTTATTATTTTATTATTAAAAATGTGTTATAAAGATGAAAATGCAGGCTGTCTCCGAATTGGTCTTGCTTACTGTCGATCCTAACATTTTGAGGCCTTCTAAACGCAATGGGATGGGTCTCGGGCTCCAATTCCGAAATCTGTAGAAATTTTATTTAAAATCCCATTAATAATTAATCAATTAAATACCGATCGTACATTTAAATATGCCGGGGCCACATACGACCTCAGAAAATTCTAAAAAAAATATTTTTAGCTTTCTTATGACGATACGAATCCAACAAAATTATTTTCGTCGAATTCTGAGACTGTTTGAAAAATGGCTATTTTTCAGGCGAATATATTTAATATCAAAAATACATTTTTAAACAAATAATTTCCGAAACTCAAAATATATAAGTTTTTACTGTTTTTCAATGCAGAAACGTCATTCCGAACTCAATGGAAGTGGTTTCGAGTCGAAATTCCTTCATATGTGAAAAGTAGCATTTTGGGCCCTATATATATATATATATATATATATAAATTCTACAGCGACCTTTCTAAAACTTGAATTGGCCATAACTTTTGATTTTCGCTATGAAAATTCAGTTTTTCAGATTCCTTAGAAAGATATGATTAAACAGATTTAAATATTTCTGGTTTCACTCAATTTTGATTTATTTTGAGTCCTGTACGTTCAGTTAAAGTTTAAAATCAAATTTTAAACTACCGCGCCATTTCTAACTCCATTTATATTTAAAATTAAATTTATTCGTTCTGACTTCGATAAAAATAAATTCTAGCCATTGTTATTTATAATAAATTATATTATAACCTCAAAATCCATTAAAATTTTCTGAAATAAATTTTTTAAATTGGTTCAGAATTTGCAGGTTGTTACAGCGATGTTGTTTATTTCAAAATATAATAAATGATTTTTGAAAAGTGATTTCTTAAGTAAAAAGAATAGTATTCCCGATTTTGGACAAGGAATGTTTTGTAAAATGTTTTATAAAACAGAAAGGATTTTGAGGGCTATACTCGATGATTTCGAAATGATTTGTAAGTAGAAATCTGTATAGATTTGATTATACTTGTGATTATGTTGTGATATGATTTTCCCTACTTCTGGATATAAAAATGTTTTAGCAAGTATGTTGTTGAAGATGCGGGTGACCCGAAATTGACTAAGAGTGTGAGGGCGTGCATGTCTTCTCCAATTGGTGGGATGGTGCATTGTCAGTGTAGCCGTTAGGTGCACACACACACACACACACACACACATATATATATATATATATATATATATATATATATATATATATTGGTTCGATTAGGGTGCGTATTGCTCGGTCCTAAGGGAACATGACCGATAATTGGTTTCGTACTTGTTTGTATGTTTTGTTACATTTTGGAATTCATATTTCCAAATGTCTTGTTTTCAAATACCGAAGTGAAATCTACTTTGATATAAAAAAATAGATATGTTTTTCAAATGATTTGGAATAAAAGAAATCGGGAAATAAAGTCCAAAGAAATAATTTCTGTAAAGTGAATTGAATTTTGAAATCTAATTTTAGGGATTAAGCCTAAATGGGTATATTAAGGAATTGCATGTTGATTGATGCATTATAGATCTATATGGGTATTTATGGTTGATGTTTATGCACTGGAAATCCAATGGAGTAAACCCATTCCGCGTTAGTGGCGTGGTTCTGTGATTGGCCTTACTATTAAATAGGTTAAGTAAGATTTTTCATACCAGTCTCACGACTGACCTGTAGTTTGTTTTACTTGCAAACTCGGGTGCCCATATTTTCCACACGGGCAGTCGAGTAGCTTATTTTGTAGATATATTAAGCAGGATTCTGGATCGAAGCTTAAAGCTGTGTCCAGAGCATTGTTAGTCTTCCGCTGCGTTGTATTACTATTTATTTTAAATTATCTTCTGCTGGATTTTATTCGATGTACTCTGATGTAACATTATTATAATGTTTATAAAAGTCTGCTATTATTTGTTGTGATGTGTTGTATGCCCAAAGTTAGTATATTCGGGATTTTGAACGGTCTTAGTTGATTTTGCTATCGATTAGTCCGGGCAAAATCCGAATCGTTACAGTTGGTATCAGAGCTTTGGTTAGCTCAAATCTTTGGGGTATAACTCATTAGAACTGAACAAAAGACTCATCAGAGATTGGATTAGTAACATGCAATAAGAATACTCATTAGAGATAGGATCAGTAGCATCCTAGAATGAGAAAAACTCGTTAGAGATGGGGTTAGGATTGGCCTAGAATGAGTTGAGAGTGACAAGTTTATAATTAACGTATTTGAGATTATATATGCAATCCAATTTTGGAAAATATGATATTTGAATATATAAAAGTTATGTATATTTGAAAACTAAACAACTAATTGATGGATGATGGTGCAATGTGATTATTAGTTCAACTAATAAAACTATTAAACCAACAAAAAAAATTAAAAAAAATGAAAATTAAGTTGATTAGTTAAACAACTTTTAGCTCCGTTTCTTTTCGAGGACAAAAAGATTTTAAGTGGGGTAGATTGTAACAACTCGAAAATTTGGGATATATAGTAACACCAACACAAAAATGCCCTTCTAAGTATTCAACTATTTCGCTAATTTGTAAGAGTAACTACGGATCCTCTGATTCTAATAAAATAATTTCATAGGCGTCCTTAACTGTAACTTCATGTAATGAAAAAATTTCAACTTCAAACAACACCGCATTCCCTTTTTCATGTATTTCATATCTGTAATTCACCACCGGATTTAGATGGACTGTGAATTCCTTTATTTTAGTCAACATAAAATCACATAACTAAGTGCAATCTTCGATATGCTAAAGATAAATAAAAACAAATTGATTTATATCCATTATTCAATCCGCCTGAAAAACATAGATCAAAAGATATGGCACCGTGTTAGTTTAAAGGAAAAAAAAACAGAAAAACATTACAGTCTAGAAAAAATAATGCATATGAGAATAAGATGGTATCAACATTAAAATATTATTAATCCAATTGTATATATTACATGCACCTTAGGTGTAGGTAGTAATTTATATAAAGTAGCAAAGATCAAATCCTAGAGCAATGTAAAAAGGTAAGCATAGGGAGAGCTTACATGGAAAGCATGCTTTGCTGCAACAGGAAAGGCACAGATGTATGGTACATCCCACAACAAATGTTGCTATTAAATTTAAGATTAAGGCTGTAATAACCCGGAAAATACGAGCCAATTTAAAATTTTTAAATTGGTGATTTCAAAGGAATTTGAACAATTGAAATAGAATATTTCAATAAAATAAGAAATTAGAAATAGTGAGTCAGTTTGAAAATTTGAATTCAAACTTTGACTGACTGTGCAGGGTGGAAAATACAACGGATTTTAGCGAAACCAAAAATATTTAAATCTGTTAGTCAATACCTTTCTAACGAATCTGAAAAATCGAAGTTTCATAACGGGAATCAAAAGTTATGGTCGAATGAATTTTCAGAAGGGTCGGTATATGGAATATATAGCCCTGGAAAATTGATATTTTGCATACGACCTTGGAATTCGATGAAACCACTTTTGTTGGGTCCGGGATGTCAAACTATTGCTAGGTTTCAAATTTCATAATTTTTGAAGCTAGTATGTGAGCGTGGCAAAAGAAAATGTGATTGGTCAATTTCTGTTAAATTGGATCGACCAGAAAATGGCCATTTTTCAAACAACCTCAGAATTTGACGAAATTAGTTTTGTTGGGACCATAGCATCAAAACATAGCTAGATTTATTTTTCTGGAATTTTTCGAATCAGTTTGTGGCCCTGCCAAATTGAAATGTACGTTGAAAGTTAAAAATTAAATGTTTTATACTTTAATTTGAAAAATAACTGACGGTAACAGTCGAATTGGCCTACGAAACATATCCCATTGTGTCCGGAATGGGGGTATTTAGCTAGGGGCGACAGTCGTTGGGTTTACAAAGGAGTTCGTTTGAGAAAACACTATTTAAAAATTTAATATAGTCCTTGGCCAATCAGAATTTTCCATTCATAAATTTTAAAAATAAAAAAAAAAGAAATCCTCCCAAAATCAACGGCGAAACCCGTTCGACACCTTCTCTCCGCCGCCGCCGCTACAGCCGCTTCCAGACTTCGCCACCGCCACCCCTCGACGTGCCTCCGTCCCCTCTTCAAATCCGACTAACCATCGCCACCCCTCATCGCCTGTGCCGCCCGTATCGAAGCCCCAAAGTCCCGACCTTTCCACCACCGCCGCCGCCGATCTGGACCACCGAACGCCACCAAACCACCACCGACAGGAAGCCCTCTCTTCCCTCTTCCACGTCCAACTCGCCGATCATCCCCTCGTGCCTCGATTCTCGCGAAAACTGTAAACCTAGTTTTGAAGCTTCGTGAAAGTGAGTTTTTCTTTGATCTTTACACTTTGAAAAATCATATCTTTTTGGTGTGTTGACGAAATTCGATGAAACAGGAAACATTGGGACCGTAAGGAAGCTCTCTACCCAATAGAAGAAGCCGCGGATTTTTCGGACATCGTATCGATTTTTAGCGCTCCGAAAACCAATGTGAGAAATCTAAATTAACGTGAAATTGAATGGAAAATGTCGTGTATAATTTATATTAGCGAAATATAAATTACATACGTGTTGTATATCTCATGTACATGCGTAGTGTAAGCTATATAAGCGAAGTATGAATTTTACATGCATAGAATAATTGATATATGTGTTGAAATGCAAGTGAAATATAGCAATTATATATATATATATACTCCCCTCGTCCACAAACCATGGTCGATATTTATTGTTGTGAATTGGTGTGAAATATTGTATGGAAAATACGAATGGTTGAATAATTGTTTGTGGTTGATATTGTTTGGTTGTGGTTGAAAAATACCCATTGGTGATTGAAATGAATTGGAAATATTTGTGGAAATAAAAATAAACATGCCGCCTGTGTGCGAATTAGATGCATGAATCCCCATTGTAAAAAACCACGAGGTTTTAAGGTAGAGCGAGGAGCCGTACTAGGGACGGTGCCGGTTTAACTACCCTGCCGTTATGCTGCCGAAATTTTGAATAATCTTTGTGTGTTAGAATTATTTTCATATGTTGAAATAATGTTCATGCGTAGAAATTATAGCCATATGTTGAAACTATATCCATGTGTGGAAAATGTTCATGTGTTGAAAAGTGTTGTGTGAAAATTAAATTCATTTGTGAATGAATGAAGTGTTTAAACAATAAAAATCACATTTATATATATATATATATATATATATATATATATATGAAGTAGGAAAAATATTCGCCTTATATAAATAGTTTCAACAATAAAAATCCCATCTTTCTAATATGAACAACATAAATAAAATGTCCATGGGTGGAAATGCTCATTTGTTGAGAAGTGTGTGTAGCGGAAAAGTTCATGTGTTGAATAAAAAGATCGAACAATAAAAATTACATTTTTATTGAAACTATGAAGTGTTGAAACATCCATTTGTCGAATAAATATTTTGAACGATAAAAATATCATTTTTATCATATTTGTGATATGCTAAAGGTATGCGGACGTTGAAATAAATATTTGTGGTAGAAATATTATTTTTAACATGCATAGGAACTAAATAAAATAGTCATGTGTTGAAATCTATTTTAGTTCGCCAAAATTATCATCTATTGAAATGTGAAGTGCTAAAAATAGCCACTTGTTCAAATAAATGTGCATGAGTTGAAATATACATTAATTAGATAATGATACGATTTTAGCCTATGCATTCAACATTAGAATGAATGGTGTTTTTAAAACAAAGTAAATCAAATATGAAATTGAACGGAAAATGATAAGTGATAGAAATTGTATATATGTACATGCATATCTATTGAACAGGTTAAAGCAAAGGGGCTAGAGAAGAGAAATAAAATTTTGTGCCCGACAAATAGGTACACATTTACTGTTTTGTTTGGGTGATGATTTTATGAGCCTGTTGGCTAGCCGCTTGGCTTTTTCTTTTTCTTTTTGATATGAGACGCCCGTGTGGCTATGTGGGAATTTTCCCAGACCCTCCCGTACAAAGGAGGTTATGGCGAAATTTTCCGAAATTTAAAGGCGTTAGTGAAATAATTGAAGTGGAAACGATATAGGAATTTTTGAATGAACTATATTTATATAAATATATAAATATAAATAGAATTAAAACGAAACGTGGCCGTGCAGTTCGTGTTTTGAAACCGTGATTTCAAACGACTAGTGCGGGAAATCCGACCATTGGATTTTCCCGAAACCGCAACCGTTGGGTTCGCCTTGGAAATATCTTTCCAACGGCACCAACTTTGTGAAGATCCGACGGTTGGATTGTCTGGAATGTTTAATTCAAATCTGAAGAAAAACAGCGCCAGAAACGATTATATTTTTATATATATAAATATAATTTAAATTAAATCGAATAACGACGCTGCAGTTCGTAAATTGAAATCGTAACTTCAAATGGCTAGTGTGGAAGATCCGACCGTCGGATTTTCCCAAAACTGAAACCGTTGGATTCGTTTTGAAATGACCTTCCTAATGATATAAAATTTGTGAAGATCCAACGGTTAGATTTTCAGATATGTGTAAAACAAAATTAGTGAAAAGCAGCACCAGTGCATCGACGCGACCTGAAACATCGTTTAATTAAATATGGCCATTTTAAATTAAATAAAAATGGCGATATATCGTTATAAAATACTATAGACGATATAGAGTGGAAATAAACCAATTTTGTTGCTTTTGCTTGAGATGTGATGGTTGAATGTATTTGACATGAAAAATATAACTAAATAACTGAAATGTGAATGTTGAATAGTCCAACCATGTGATTAATTGATTTGAAAATCTAAATATACGTGGGTTATTTGAAAAGGCCGAGTTTATCTCATTTCAAATAATCGATCGACGTTGAGAAGTCGAAGAGTCGAAGACGGCTGAAGACTGACGATCTCCACTTTGGATGGATGGGCGCTACTGATGCTCGTGATTGGAGTAGCTACCATGAAGGAATTGAAGTAGTAGCCATCCAAACATACTGTTGATTGTACGGATTTGCGAGGAATTGGTGCCTCCGGTTTCGTTCAGACCCAGAACGGACTTGTAAATGGACTGCGTGTTTGACATTGGATTTTGTTCTGTGTTGATTGATCTCTGTTAAATATATATCTGTTTGGCGGCGGAGAATTTATTCTCTTGCTTAACGCCCTTCTCTGAGACGTACGAGCTCAGAGGTTATACATTGACAGAAATCAGTCGCATGGAGGGGATTGCCTGTGTGGCACGCCTAAGTGGCATATGATCAAGGCTTCTGTTGCAAAGCAAAATCTTGTGGTTGATGATCAAAGCATGGTCTGTGTGACATAGCTTTGTGCATAACGTGAATTCGTGAGCCTCACACCCCGGTATGAGTCAAAAACGGGAGAAGGACCCAAGGAGTGCACGACGTTTCTTTCTAGCTATGGTGGTGTCAGTGACCTCCCAACCCTGACATTTATATCTACTTTTCACCTGTGTGGTTGTTGGAATATGAGGCGCCTCGATTATAGGTCTGTAAGGACCGGGAAACGTGTGTTCAGGAATTGCCAATCCTCAAAAGTAAAAGAGGACCGGCCTTGGAGGATCCAAGGGATTGCTGTGTGCGGTCCCGAGGCATTTGCTAGAGTGTCTCGAACAGAGAGGAGCTTGCCCCTTGCCTCGACTCATGAAGGAATCCAATTTCCAATACGAAATATGCGGATGTGATTGTATTACTAGTATGGCGACATAGTGGTATGGGTCATTTATGCCGCCTATGATTGATATTTATGATTGAAATCGCTTTTGGAACATATATACACTAGTAATAATATCAAGCACTTTTGTTTTGTTCGTATGAAGCATTTTTGGCTATTATAAGGTAAAAACTCTATCCTCCGGCTTGCGTTGCATTGTGTGATGGGACCTGAGTCTTATAATGGCTTCATTTTATAAAAAGCATTGCGTTGATTTAATTATTTATTTTATTTCATGCACTAGCACTCATTGGAGTAAACCTGTTCCGCGAAAGTGGCGTGGTCCTTTGATTTGCCTTATTATTGTTGTTAATAAGTTGAGTAGATTTATCATACCAGTCCCATGACTGACTCGTAGTTTGTTTCACCTTGCAAACTCGGGTGCCCTCATTTTCACATGGGCAGCCTAGTTACAGGTTTCTGATGCACCTTTTGGCTCATGGCGAGGCTTGACTGCACCGTGCTGACTTGGATTTTCTCCGCCATTATTGTATCTAGATTATGATTCCGCCATTGGCGACGTATACTGATATTCCTTTTGTGTACCCTTTATGTATGATTCCGCCTCAGGCGATGGTGACTGATTATGTATCATTATGCACTAAGTTGTATCCTGTACTGTGCTTCTCTGATGTGATGATATCTATATGATTCCGCTGTCATATGTGTGTAAATTATTCTATTTTCTGTTTATGCTATTATCTGTGATCTGCTAATGATGATTAATGTGTTATATTCCAATGATTATCCTTAACAACGTGTCACGGGGTTTTGGGATCGTCACAAAGGTAGCAAGATAAGATACCCTTTACTTGCTATAACAATAAACTAGAATTAAAAATAAAGATGCTTTTTCAATGCGAAGCACATGCTTAACAACCTGACAAACAACCCTGGGTATTGTTTTAGATCTGTATGGCTAAACATAAACTACACTAAATATACCATCGATTTTTTTAAGCATACCATTATCGTAGACAATTAAGTTGTTATTAGTTACATGATAATATATTTGTAATTGTTATAGTTGTAATCTATTTATATGACATGTGAATCTTCATAAATCATGCTGATATCATGGTTTAGAAAGAGAGGATGGAAAAAAATAAATCACGGAAGTGAAACAATGCATCAAATTCAATTGCAAGAGAAAGAAAAAGGCAAGAAAATATACCAAATTCAGAGTGGTTTGTTATGTTACCAATGTCAACAATCATTTCCAGTACTAGTTATATGAGATAAGATAAACTACGGAAGTGAAACAGTATATCAAATTTAATTGTAAGAAATAAATGAGAAGGAACATATACTGAATTTAAGTTAGGTTGGTGCCTATCTTTAGTGCAATAGCATTGCTTCAGCTCTTCTACCAAGAAAATCTCATCTTTTCCAAAAATTCATAATAGTGCTACATTAAATAAAAACCGCATCAACAACTAATTGAATCAGTACCAGTCACAGACTTATTGCCTAAATCCAGCAATTCATTTTTTGCTCTAGAAATGTTTGGAATAACTAATGCACTTTGTACAAGGTGCTTTTATAGCTGCCTTAATTTATCCTTTTTCGATTATGAAATTGTGACTAGAGGCATCTGCATCTACTACTTTTGCATTTACTACTTGATAACAATAGTATTGCCTTTATTCATCATCGAGGGGCATACATTATTTATAGAAATTTGCCTCTTCTTTTATCTGGGAGGAATATCTTAGTTATTTGTCCCTACTGGAGGCACTTAGATATTAATATCTTCCTTTCAGAAATCTTGAGTGCAATGAAAGAAAAGTAAGAATCTTACATACCATACTAAGACATCCACTTGAGGTAATATGGAAGAATCCTTGGTATGAAACCATGACAATTTATGTCCAACTCTCTTGCACTTGCGTTCATTTTTCATGCTCTCAGTCTGTGATAGATTACCCGAATACGGTTTCAAATCAGGACCGTATATTCCTTGTTTACTTAATCTTCTTCTTATGGACAATGGCTTCATTATCATAAACAGAACCACTCTCCAAATTAAAAAAAACATCCTACCATTCATAGTTAAGCTATAAATTTTGCAGCTAATCTATTTCTGATGTACAAATGAGTACGGACAACTAGAATCTCTTCCTATTCACCGAATTCAAAATTACAAAGAGTAAATTGCAAGTTATAGCAATATACTCAAAATTACCTAGAGTTTGAAAAAAATGGAGAATTCGCCTTAGATTGGAGTTGTTGCCTCGTTGAATCTGAGTCATTTCCTCAAAATTTTATTCACCGTTGACAATTAAGTCACCACCGCCGAGCATTCGCCTTCACGTACCATTGATTCGAGATGCGAATGTGATTGTATCAACAGTTTGGGTTTGTTTTTTATTAGATCTGGGTTTTTATCGGGAACATTTAGAGATAGTACTGAAGTTAGCAGGGAAGAGGGAGATAGAGAGGATGAGTGAATACACATGAAAACATCATTTGGAGCGCAAAAAATTGACTTTCGTTCCTAACGAAAGTTTGGATTTGGAGCCAAAAGGAAATTTGGTTGAGCCAAACAATGTTTGAAGGAAATTTGGTTGAGCCAAACATTGTTTGGATTTGGAGCGAAAAGTAAATTGTATTCCTTACTATATTACATTACATTATATAATTATAATTTGGAATGTAAAAGTCTATCTGTATCCATATTCAAAAAATAAAAATTTATCTACATTCAAAAAATGAAAACAGTCACATCCACATCCGATAATTATCCATCTAGTTTTAAACAAAAGCAACGTTAGTTTTTGGTGTGTTTTAGCATATAAAAAAGGTTGTCATTTACCATTTTATGTAAGTAAAATATACTAATATATGTAAAAGATTAGCGCTTGAAGTTATTTTTTATATTTTTAGTACTATAGTTGATTTATAACGGCTAGGAAGTTTCTATTTGTTTGTTTAGATTTATTATTGTTATTATTAAATATCAAATTTATTATTTACTGTAAAATTTTATTATTAATTATTAATTACATTATTTAAAAGTGAATTCTTTATCAATTATAAATTATATATTTAATATTAATTTATTAACTAAATATTAATTATAATTTCTAATATTAATTATCAAATATTAAATATTTAACTACTTATTAAATATTAAATATAAATTACTTATTAAATATTAATTACTATTATTAGTTGTTTATTAAATATTAAATATCAATTGCCAATCAACAAAAATATATACTAAATATTAGCTGTTAAAAAGAGTTGTTAAAAATACGCATCTATTACAATTGGTGAAAATGAAAGGTTGTAAAATGTATCTATTACAACAGACAAAATAAAATAGTTGTTGAAAATAATTTTACTACAAATTTTTGGAAAAAAGAGTTGTAAAAAATCTTTATTACAACTATGATCTTTCGACAGTTGTAGTAAAATAGTTGTAATATTGTATTTTTGTTGTAGTGAAAAGGATCTTTAAGCGAATATGGCAGCTTAAAATAAACGTTTACTTAATATTTAAATTAAGTAAAAAGAAATCGAGATACAAGAAGGGTTTATATTAAAGTTGAGTTTATAAATAAGATTTGTAAAAGAGGTATGGAGTTTAAAACGTCGATTTTAAATGGGAGAGAATTAATAACGAGACTAAGTGAAATGAACGGAATTGAAGTGAGATTTTCAAAGTGGAAATTTGTTGAATGGATTATATGTAAAATATAATGAGTCGATAAGGTGTTAAGATAAGAATTGGAACATAACTGGAGACTGGTTGAGTTGAGTGATTTTCCGAGTGTTAATCTGATGTTGATTTCAATTTTCAGGGTTGATACTTTGGGGATTATTCTCTTACCAATTAACGGTAAAGGACTAATGAAATGTTGAAATACAAAATGCAAGATAAAAAGATATTTCCAAATAAAAAGGAAATAAAAGATTTAAGAACATATAAGATGAGATTTTCGGAGTAACGGGAATGAAAAGGAGATTGTGCGAATAAGTAACCATATTTTCAAAGTAAGGAAATGAGAATTAGAATGGTTTTATTCTAAAAGACAAGTGTGGGCTATTGTTTTTTTCAAGTATTGAAACAAAAGAGATTTTCGTAAATGATTATTTTTTATGAATAATAAGTTAAACAGATTTCCCCAGTTTAGAAAGGAATAATGTTGTGCGAATGATAACTAAATGGATATTGGATATTGTTATAATATACTTTTCGAAGTACTAGAATGAAAGAATTTTGCGAATATTAGTAAGAAGTGTAATGTTATTTACAAATATTGTAATAGTTAAATTAAACTTTCGTTAATTATTTTGAATCAAATAAGCCAAATGATGCCAAGTACTAAACCAGTAAATATATTTATTTTATGCTTAAATGAATTTTAACTTGATAGTTAAATAACCGACTATCAAATCTGGCCAATACGATTGTTCGTAGGGAAAGATTGGGATCGAATTTATATTCGAATACCGTTCCGACCAACAAATAAGAACAATGTTGAAGATATTAGATGCTGATCGAGACGGAGAAATAAAAGACCATAGATCTTCATAAAATGGAAGAACCACTTAAAATCTCTGATTTGACCCAGAGATATAGTAGGGTTCTGTCATGGTTGAAATCTACGGATTGCAAGGACTACTCGCTACTGATCTCTAGGGTGATACCTTGGATGTGGTAGGAGGTTACCTTCGGTTCATCCTGTTCCTGGATGACTTGTATGGACGAATGTCTGAAATAGTACTTCTTAAGAATCACGTACGTTGATTTTTACAAACGTATTTCTGTTAGGGGCGGAGAAAGGTCGTTCTCTTAGCTTAACGACCAGAGTATTGTTGTGGACGTCAATTAGTGTTTTGGCGGATCTAACAATGTGACATTCAAAGTGTTGGTAATGTGATGTTCTAAAGGTAGTGTTAAACCTCAAGCCTCTACAACTGGGAAATGGTATAAAATTGGGTAGGTCGCATGGCTAAGTGGTTCGCACTCAAGTAGGGTATATAATAACCTGTCTAGAGCAAATCCATTTCATTCTTTAACCTACTTCGATGTTGTCCCTTTTCGGGAAATGGTGATTTGAGCGTGTAACACCCCACGTCCATTAATGTCACTCACAAAGAGAATGCATCAATGTCCATGAAGCGTTATTGTTGTATAGAACAGATAAATTACAAGAACAAGTAAATAAAACAACACAACGAAAGATAAAACTTATTTTATTTCATCATAACTCAAAACAAGTTTACATAAGTAGTTTCCAAAACGATTACAACATGATCAGTAGTCTTTTCCAAAAACTTCAAAGTACATAAAGAAGCAAATACTTGAATAACATGAATGCATAAATCCCCACTGAGCATAAGCAAAGCTATAAAGATGAGAAAGCCCCAAGTGATACATCTACTCTCTTCAAGAAACTGAAAGAAATTGGCCCTAAGCTGTAGTATTCCCTCCTTGCAAACCTGAGGGGGGGAAAGGAAGAAAAGGGGGTTAGACATAAAGTTTGGCGATTGCGATAACTTTAACAATATAATTATCAAAATAACTATGCTAAGGCATAAGCTGGAAAATAAGGAAATGACTGTGAACAATTGGGTATGACAGAACAAAACGAGGAAATAAGATGAACCAAGATAACATTAAAGGCGCCCCTAATCACTATAAGATAATTATTACACTGCACCACCACTAGTCACCCTAAAGGTTGATCCTGCCTACAAAACCTAATAATGATAATGGTAGTTTAGTATACCCCTAGCCACCTTCATAGGTGTTGTCTGACTCTATCTCCACTAGGTGTACCCACTGCCCCCATTTGATCGGCTCCCTAACTCGTAGATACCTGTGCTGGCCCCACAGTGGGGTGTAACACTCCCCAAAGTGGCAACCCGATACAACCAAAAATGCATGGCTTATACCTACACGATGCAACAACGTCTTACCTACCAGCCCGGGCCCGCACATGCAAATGAACCCGTTAGACTTGCGTTGCCACCGCTGACCCGTTTTGACCTCTTACAATCAAATCCAGTACGCGTCTCCCGTCCTCGACTTGGGTCGAGCCCACAAAGATACTTAATGGGTTACCGGTTTGAAAAGTGCCCCCATGCATGACACAAGCTTTCCACCTATGCTTGGTCCCCTTTAAAGTTTTTCCCCACTTAACCCCATTATTATTCATGTCTTCTTACATATTTCAATCTTTGTTAAGTGCATCTAATCGTATTTCAAATGCCACCCAAGGCACCCACTTAACCCCCTCATGTCCCACTACATGTTTATCTGGTTAAGTGTTTCTTAATTCATTAAGACCGTAACCTTGTAAAGACCTCCCACATTAGACTGGCATTTGTGGCAGCTGGATTTGCCGGGCGGGTCCGGGCAGTCTTACACCACAAATGAGCCTAACCTCGTGTCTTTACAACTGTTACGCATTTAATTTATGCCTAAGACCTCCCACATTAGACTGGCATTTGTGGCTGCTGGATTTGCCGGGCAGGTCCGGGCGGTCTTACACCACAAACGAGTCTAACCTCGTGTCTTAGGAGATTAATTACATAATTAATTATCCCCAATTTGAATAAATTTCTCTATTCAAATTATCAATCAATAACAAATTTAACTACGTCCATAATTAACACCTTAATTATGTCCATCTATTTATGGTATATAAAATTATATCAATTAACATCACATATAAGGCATTTATGCCAATTCTCAATATTAAATCTTTTAATATTATCCCATTGCATGTTGTACGTTCATTTGTTTAACGTGAAATATACGTTAGACTCGAATAGTCTAACTTATGGAATAAAGAGAAAACATCACAACATGCATAGAATAAAAAACTAGATCTAAACATAAGGGGTGAACTTGCATGTGTGAATAAGGTTTTTCATCTAAAACTTGCATAGGCCAAAGTTACAAACTTGCAAAAAGTATGGATGTCATAGATCTAATCATAATGTGTAAACTTGCATAGGCAATATTCACAAACTTACATTACATGATTCATACTCCAATATATATATACTTGCGTATGTGATTTATACAACATAGACTATGATGTAAACTTGCATCTAACTCACACATGTCATAGCCTAACTTTAGATCCAATTTACACATAAAATAGATGTCATGAAACATGTAAGGTTGTATATGATTATCACTAACTTGCATATAATTCATATCTAAATTAACATCTAAACTTGCATACATACGTATGATTTAACATATGAATTAGTTCCAACAACATAACCAAACTAGCATATGAAACATCATTATGAATTGATTGTACATAAGCCAACAATTAACATAGATTTACAACATAGATGATAAAATCACAGCTTTACAACATAGATAATAACATCATAGATTTACAACATAGGTAATAACATATGGTCAATGAATCACAACATAACCATATAATCCAAATCATAGCTCAATCCAATTAAATTGTTAATTATCTTATTAAAGAAATAGAACTCACAAAAAGAAGGTCTTGCGTTCTGAAATCTGAGTTCTAAAATTGATTTAGCTCGCCTTTGTAATAGATTAGTTATTGTTTAGATTAGAGTTGAATAGAATTGAGTTGATTAGCTTTGGTTTCTCTCTAGTTGGTGGGGCTACTCTAGGTTACAAGATGACAACATGACGACCATGATTCAGATTTTTATTTGATTTTAGGGTTTGAGTCTACCCATGTTTATATAGAATTTCAATTCAATTATAGCCTTCGGATGATCTTAGGGTTAATCAAAACAACTTAGTCAGGATAGGGTGACACCTCAGCCCTAATGACTTAGCAAGGAGTCAGAAAGGACTCAGCAATGTGTCACAATATGGATCAAATTTCACCAGGAATCTGTGCAGGCTTTCTGCTCGGCCTGGGCGCACTTGGCAGGTGCGCCAGTGCCACTTTTGTACTGGCGCACTTCCCAAGTGCGCCAGTGCAATTATATTTTTTTTTCTTTGATTTTTTCGCCTGACTTCGTTCGTCCATATCTCCTTCATCTGGTACCCGTTTTACGCAAACTCAGACTCTATCACAACCAGAATTCCGAGTCGAACACGATGGCGCAACCCGTTTCCCTTAATTCTCACATTTGTGATTAATTATTCTTTAATTTAGTTAATTCAATTATTCAAAAATTCGGGGTGTTACATTCTCCCCTACTTAAAGGATTTCGTGCTCGAAATCTCTAAGTCAAGAAGAACGTATCCTACCATCCAATCATCCATCTACTCAACCATCAACCACTAGAAACCATGGTCCTTAAAAGATTTCTAATGCTTTTCATGTACACATGCATAGTGTGTGTATATGTCCGTATACTAATGATAAATCAGGCGGTCCACTGATTCAGTCGACCTCCTTAATGCAAATAATGATAGTGCCATGTATCCATCAAGTATGCAAAGAACCCTGTACATATCATTACTACATGTGTGCACAACCATCCATATAAATGCAACATCCGTATGATACACACATTCAATGTATATTCATTTTACTAAATACATCCATTAATATGCAATATGCAATATGAAAGTGACTGGGCCGAGGGAATACTACAGCTTAGGGACGATTTCTTTCAGTTGCTTGAAGAGAGTAGATGTATCACTTGGGACTTTCTCATCTTTACGGCTTTGCTTATGCTCAGTCGGGATTTATGCATTCATGTTATTCAAGTATTTGCTTCTTTATGTACTTTGAAGTTTTTGGAAAAGACTACTGATCCTGTTGTAACAGTTTTGGAAACCACTTATGTAAACTCGTTTTGAGTTATGATGAAATAAAACAAGTTTTATCTTCCGCTGTGTTGTTTTATTTACTTATTCTTGTAATTTATCTGTTCTATACAACAATAATGCTTCATTGACATTGATGCATTCTCTTTGTGAGTGACATTAATGGACGTGGGGTGTTACACGTGGTATCAGAGCTAATCAACTCAATTCTATACAACAATAACGCTTCATGGACATTGATGCATTCTCTTTGTGAGTGACATTAATGGACGTGGGGTGTTACACATGGTATCAAAGCGGTCCACTGATTCAGTCGACCTCCTTAATGCAAATAATGATAGTGCCATGTATCCATCATGTATGCAAAGAACCCTATACATATCATTACTACATGTGTGCACAACCATCCATATAAATGCAACATCCATATGATACACACATTCAATGTACATTCATTTTACAAAATACATCCATTTATATGCAATATGCAATATGAAAGTGACTGAGCTGATCTAGTGCTTAAAGTGTGTGTATATGCATCCACGAGCAACCACTAGCAAACACTTGCATCCACATTCATCCATCATACATAACATGTCTCAAACACATGTTTCAACCATAGGTCTACCCTGTCTAAATGTCAAAGATACTAGCGAGAGGACATACTAAAGATAAAACCAGTACAAGCTAAGCGATAAAGGAGAAATTAAAAGACATACCCTCGAAAAGAAAAGGATACAATGAACGAATCTTCTCTTCCATCTCCCAAGTAGCGTCGCTCTCATCATCTCCCCATTGCACTTTGACTAACTTGACCTCTCGATTCCTCAACTTCTTAATCTCTGAACCAAGAATGCATGTAGGATCTTGTCGCATCACGCTCTATCTCCACCTCTCCAAGCAAGCTTGGCTCTACCACTTCCGCGGTCTCGTGCAAGCACTTCTTCAAATGTGATACATGGAATACGTCGTGTACACCAGTGAGTCTCTCGGGCAACTCCACTCTATACGCCATCTGTCCAATCCTCTCCTTAATAGGAAACGGCCCTACGAACCTTGGTGCTAACTTCCCAATGGACCCAAAGCGAACTACATTACGTAATGGAGACACCTTGATAAAGACGATGTCCTCAATATCAAACTCAAGATCTGTCGTCCTCTTGTCCGCATAAGATTTCTGCCTATCTTGCGCCGTCTTCATCCTCCTTCGAATCAAATCGATCTTTTCCGAAGTCTCTCTAATCATATCGGGCCCATGTAAGATCTTATCCGTAGATTCCCTCCAACATGTAGGCGAATGACACGACCGTCCATAAAGAGCCTCGAAAGGTGCCATGCCAATGCTAGACTGAAAGGTATTACTATATGCGAACTCCACCAAAGGAAGATTCTCCTCCCATGTACTTCTGAAGTCTAAAACACATAGCCTCAAAAGGTCCTATAGAATATGATTCACCCTCTCGGTCTGGCCGTCCGTATGAGGATGATATGCGGTGCTCAAACATAACTGAGTCCCTACCGCCTCTTGCAGGCTCCTCTAAAACTCGCTAGTAAAGATAGGATCGCGATCGCTCATTATGCTAGAAGGAACACCATGCAAACGAACTATCTCTCGAATGTATACGGAGGCTAACCATGGAGCAGTCCTCTTACTCTTCACGGGAATGAAATGGGCGCTCTTAGTAAGTCTGTCTACCATGACCCAAATCCCCGTATTACCCTTCCTCGATCTCGGTAACCCATCAACAAAGTCCATCGAGACACTCTCCCACTTCCATTGTGGGATCTCCAATGGGTGAAGCAACCCACCGGGATCTCCATTGGGTGAAGCAACCCACCGGGCTTCTTTTGCTCTGCTTTTACTTGTTGGCACACCAAGCATCTAGCGACAAACTTGGCCACATCCTTCTTCATACCGGCCCAAAAGTAAACTCGTCTCATGTCCATGTACATCTTGTCCCCGCTAGGATGAATGGTGATCTTCGAACGATGTGCATCATCAAGAATGGTCTTCCTCAAGTCCTCGTCTCGTGGTACACAAAGTCTACCGTCCCTACGTAACCAACCCTTATCACCTAGGGTGGACCTACTGAGATGGCTCGATGACTCCCCCCTTATGAGCTTCTCTACTAACTCAACCAACTGTAGGTCATCTCATTGTGCCTCACCAATCCATCCCAAAAGCGTAGGTCTGACCTCTAAGTATGCTTGCAAACGGGGTACAAAGTCAATGGAAGGTCTAAAGTCAAACATAGAGATGAACTCTATGCTTCGCCGCTCAACAAATAATGGAATCAAGGACAATCTTTTCCTACTTAAGGCGTCTGCCACCACGTTACCCTTGCCAGGGGTATATGCTATCTCTAAATCTTCGGACGCTGAGAATTCCATCCACCTTTGCTGCCTTAACTTTAAGTCCTTCTGAGAGAACAAATATTTTAGTGATTTGTGGTCTGTAAATGTGATGACCCGTTACTTCCCCATGAAGGAAAGAGCAGATACTTTGAGGACAAGACCAATCAGAACGCAGACAGAAGAACATTTCATTGTTATTACAACAATTCCATCAGATACAAGAATATACAGAGTATAAATGAATAAATTACATTCGATAAATATCTGAGATTACAATAAATTACATAGTAGTGGAAAAATAATATAAAACACAACTAAAATTAATACACGGATACAGAGCTTTCTAAGTATCGTTCCAGCTGTAAATCAGGATCCTGTGAATATAAATCTGCAAAACCAAAAATACTAGCTGCCCGTGTGGAAAATAGGGGCACCCAGAATTTAGGTTAAAACAATAAACTCCAGGTCAGTCATGTGACTGGTGTTAGAACTAAAACAATTATTTAAAAATTTACTTTAAAATATGGTAAATCAAGGGACCACACCGTATAACATGGAACGGGTTTCCTCCCAAGAATACTAATGCATATAACAAAACAGCGCAATGCTCTTTGGAAAAACGAAGCTATTATAAGACCCAGGTCCCATCACACAATGCAACGCAAGCCGGAGGATAGGGTTTTCCCTTATAATAGCCAAACATGCTCGGTACGTTTAAAACAAATCATTTGATACTATTATAAGTGCGTAGTTTCAAAACAATTCAAATCATAAATATCAATCGTAGGCGGCATGGGTACCATCTATCATGTCGCCATACTAGGCTCTACAAATAAAACCGAAATATCACGTATTGGAAATTGGATTTCCATCATGAGTCGAGGCAAGGGGCAAGCTCCTCTCCGTTCGAGACACTCTAGCAAATGTCTCAGGACCCCACTTTGATCCTTGGAATCGGTTGGGCCGGTCCTCACCTAACTTTGGAGGATTAGTTATTCCTGAACACACGTTTCCCGGTCCAAACAGACCTATATCCAAGGCGCCTCGCATTCCAACATCCAAACAGGTAAAAAGTATATAAATGTCAAGGCTTGTAGGTCACTACATCACCCATAGCTAGAAAGAAACGTCGTGTTCTCCCAACGGTCCGTATCCCGTTTTTGACTCATACCGAGGTGTGAGGCTCGCGAATTCACGTTATACACAAAGCTGCGCCACACAGGCCGTGCGTTGATCATCAACCACAAGACTTTGCTTTTCAACAGAAGCCCTGATCATCTGCCACTTAGGCGTGCCACACAGGCAATTCACTCCATGCAACTGATGTCCATCGATATACAACCTCTGAGCTCGTACGTCTGAGAGAAGGGCGTTAAGCAAGAGAATAAATTCTACGCCGCCAAACAGATGTATATTTAATAGAGATCAATCAATGCAGAATAAAATCCAATGTCAGACTCAAAGTCCATTTACAAGTTCGTTCTGGGTCTGAACGAAACCGGAGGCACTTTCCTCGCATATCCATCGATCTCCAAGTACGTCTGGACGATCACCAACTGTTTCTCTCCTCTTGGGTGTACAGCCCAATCGAGATCATCAGTAATCACCCAAACGATGTGAACACTTCCGGTCTTCAACCACCGTCTTCATCTTCAACATATCGTCGAATCGGTTATTCAGAATGTGTATAAACCCAACCTTTCCGAATAACCCGCGTATATAATAAACACGTGGGACACAAACACAACATACGCCTCATTCCAATTCAGAATATTCTTTTATTCACAAAATCACATTCTTAGGGAAAGGTTCCCATTATTTTTATCAAAGATAAATTTTTCTAAATTTATTCTTTAATCTTCCTTTGGATATCATTTCAAACCATTTTATGGTTTGCCAAACTAGTCGGGATTAGCAATCCACACAGAAGTAATTATTTATTTTATTTCCCAATCCCAACCTATTTATCCCCTGGAGCAAAACTGGCGATACTCCGTATCTAACACAATAGTGTTATCGGTAAAGTTAATTACCATTTCACGTTCAAATCTAATTAAAGATTTAACTATCGCTTTGGAGCAAAACTGGTGGTAATCCATTCTCGATCACCTTTCAGATTTGATAATTTAAATTATCAATTCACATTTCAATCTATTTAAAGATTCATTAAAACTCCACTTAGTTTTAATCTTCTCAAAAATCAATATTCTGCTTTTAACTGGGTTAAAGAACCAATGTCACCTAAAACACGATTCACGACCAACCCATATCACATTTGATATTAAATACAAGGCTCTGAATAGAAAATATACCGGCTTATATTCAATATCAAATTCTGACACCAACAAATATCGTATTGGAAATAACGATATAAATATATCTTTCAAATTCCCATAACAATATCTGTATAATCACGGAATCCAACATCGAAATATTCCAAAGACAATTTCGATTCAAATCCACTTCCATTTTATATATATTGGAAATTCTAATTATTTTCAAAACCAATTCAAATTCATTTTATTTATTCCAAAAATAAATTGATTTTAATTCTAGTTCAAAACTAGTTCATCTCGATAAAAATATAGTTTTATCTTTTCAAATGTGGAGTTTTTCATCCCATTTTTTACCAAATCATTTCTTATGATTTTACAAAAATTATTGATATTTTTAATAATTTTATCAAGGCCCGTACCGTCGATTTCCCTCAACGGCCATCGAACTGCACTTACAACGACCTTTTCTAAATTTGATTTGGACATAATTCCAAATCCAACCGTTAGATTTCCAATTTCAAATATTCATTAGAAAGCTCTTTTCGATACGAACCCAACGGTTCTAGTTTTAGGAGAATCCGACGGTCAGATCTCCCGCAACGTCAATTCGAAGTCAATGGTTGAAATTCACGAACTGCCGCGGCGCGGCGCGTTCTATTCAGGCCATTATATAATATATATATATATATATATATATATATATATTATATTTCGTCGATTTCCTTTTAAAACGTATTTTATAAATCGTTTTAAATTCGTTTTCAAAACCATTTCAACTCTATATTCAATTTCAAATCAAAATTGGATATTTCATATCATTACTATATAAATGATAATATTTTCAAAACGTTATATTTTGAAATCACTACCTTATCTATATTCACTATATAAACGAATATAATCGATATAAATATCGTTCATGTCAAAATAGCGCAACTCTAATCAACGCGGCTTTATATATTTCAATAAATTCGTTATTCTATTCAACACATGAATCTTTATTTCTTTCAACACATGACTAATCTCAACACATGAGTAATATCAACACATGACTATTTTTGTTATGTAATATATTTTATAAAATTATGGTATCTATCATTTGATTTTTAAATCAGACTCCACCGTGAAGTAGTTTCTAATTTTAAATATGATAAAGATGTAAATTTTTATTATTAAAATATTTTACTCAACACATAAATAGTTTCAACACATGAACATCGTCAACACACGACTATTTTTATATTCAACACATGAATTTTCTTTTATAATATTCATTATTTTCCCGATTGGAATGAGGCCCAATCAATTATTATATAACGTTAATTATATGGATTCCATACAACACATGTATATAATAGTAACGATAAACAATCAACCATCATCCAAAGTGCACCACACAACTGCATAAGCATCAAATATAAATAATTAATGCTTGCATAGTCTGTCGACCAATCGATCGACATACAATTTAAATAATTGGGATTAGTGTACGCCAAATGTCATCCCAACACCCGTATGGGGTTTCAAATCAACAAACACAGATTTTTATTTGTGCAGTTGGGCGATGTGTAAAATTTATCATCCCTATCAATATCAGTCAAATCAGTGTATATAAACAAAACGGCCGATTTGTTTATAAATATTCATTTATTCACATTCACGTTAAAAATTATATTTTCAACGATAATTAATTTATTTCAACCATCTACAATTTATTATCGATTTCACATCAACATCACAAACAAATTTCACAACACATCAAACAAACATACAAGCCATCCATGGTCTGTGGGCGATGGGTGTCGGGTGCTGCTAAGCACCGTCTGCATCCTAGTGTATATATATATATATATATATATATATATATATATATATATATATAACTAGAAAAAGAAATTTAAAGTGAGAAGTTCTCACCAAAGCTATCCCAACTCCACGACACTTCAAATGTAGAAGTCATCGCCGTTCTCGCCTTTTGCCACTTTTGTTGCCCGTATTCACTACATATATAAAATCACATTTTTTATATTGTTGCTATGTTTATAAAAATTCTATTTTGACACCGCTACTATATAGATAAAAATTCTATTTTTACAACGCTATTTTATAGATAAAAATTCTACTTTTACAATGCTATTTAATTAGAAAAGATTATATTTTTACACCGCTACTATATAGATAAAAAATTCTATTTTTACACCGCTACTATATAGATAAAATTCTATTTTTACACCGCTACTATATAGATAAAAATTCTATTTTTACACTGCTACTATATAGATAAAAATTCTATTTTCACACCGCTACTATATAGATAAAAATTCTATTTTTACACTGCTACTATATAGATAAAAATACTATTTTTACACCGCTACTATATAGATAAAAATTCTATTTTTATCACGATGTTCATACAATAAAGATCATATTTTTATCGAAGTAAAAATCATTTTTTTACTTCACTACTTAATTAAAAATTATATTTTTATTACTCTACATAAATAAAAATTATATTTTTAATACTTCTATAATATAAAACTCATATTTTTAATATGCCACTAGTTTAAAAATTATATTTTTAGCTTTCTCTAAAAAATATATTTTTACTTTGCCATTTCATAATAAAAATCGAACCTTTTTATGAACACTACTTCATTAAAAATCCAATCTTTGTTTATTCAAAAATCTTTTCTTTCTAAATATATAAAAAAAATCCAACCTTTCATGGTATAAAAATCCGATTTTATGACTAATAAAAATCAGTTTTGAAATCAAAATAAAAATCAGTGAAATAAACACTTACTGTTGAAATGGGAAGGGGGGGCTTGTTGTTGCGCGTTCAACAGAGGTGGGAGGTCGCGGGTGGTCAGGCGCGCGGCACATGAGGAAGAAGAGGAAGAGAGGCGCGGATTTTTGGGGCTCGAGGCTAGGGTTCGGGTCTCTCCGTCGATTTGGGTACGGGGGGGCTAGGGCTCTCGCGTTTGGCCTGAGGAGGATCGGAGGGCATTGAGGAGGAGGGGCGGTGCGTCTCCGGCGGTGGCGTGGGGCGAGGGGTGGCAGGTCTGGGCAACGCTGCATTTTTTCTTTTCTTTCCTTTTTTTATTTTAAAACCTAACCCGACAGTAAAGAGGAAAGTAAAAAGGGGGAGGAGGGTTAAGGAGAAAAATGTAACAACCCGAATTTTAATAACGTGTTAAGACAAGAATCAAGGCAGGATTAAATTTTAAATTAAGAATTAAGCGAAACGGGTTGCGCCGTTGCGTTCGTCTCGGAATTCTGGTTGGAAACGAGTCCGAAATTTCGTAAATCGGAGTCCGTATGACCGAGATATAGCCTCTAGAAGTTTCACGAAAAATCAAAAAACGAAAACAGAATTTTGAAATTCGAATTTGGGACAAACAGACTGGGCGGGAAAATTTCCCATCTAGCCCCAGGTCGACTGGGGAGTCGACTGGGTATTCGACCCCCCAAGAACCAGGTCGACTGCCCAGTCGACCTGGGTGTCGACCTAGGGGTCGACCTCCCTGGTCGAGCCAGGTTAGCCTGGTGCACCTGCTTACTTGTGTGGTCTGGTTGGTTGGCCTGTGACGATTTTCAGTGGTTCAGATCTAAACTAGGGTTAATCTAAGGGCCTAAACTAGTCCTAACTTCTATAAAAACACCCTAAGACCTAGCCTAATTCACTACAATTCATTCTAACAACGAAGTGCTGCCAAAACCTCTCTTAATCATGGCCTCCATCTTCATCATAGAGAGCTTGAGGGTTCTAAACTAAATCTAAGGAAAAGGAGCAATCTTTCTCCATCAAATCAAAGGAGCTACTTATTTCTCAAGGCTTCTAGTGTTGCTACATCATTTCTAGAGCTTCTACAACAAATCATGAGAGTAGATCAACGTCGCTACAACGATTCTATGACGATTCTTGCCCCTAATTCACTAGCCACGCTTTGTAAGTTCTTGATGCTTTTAGATTGAAACGATAACATGAATATGACATGTGATAAAGTTGAAATTGGATCTATGCATGATATTCAATCCATGCTCATTCTTGTTCATTTTTGATCTTGGCCTTTGGGGATGTTGCTATGACATTAATTTGAAACTATGCATGTCGCAAATCACTCTTTCATTTCCCTATCATGCATGTAATGATGTTTATCTCTCGGATCTTGTTTTATGAAAAGTTTCTACCTTCCCCTATTTATTTTCTATTGATGAACCTTGGTCGATTTCGGACCTAGGCCTAAACTACGATTTACGTGCGATTTGTATATGGGGAAATTTGGGGTATTGCCAATGTAATTTGCAAGTTTGGGGCATACATGAAATGGCATATGAATTAAATCGCGAGTTTTGGGGACTATGTAAGTTAAATCAAGGGATTGGTCTTATGTAAATTAGGCATAAGTGGAATTGGGAACATGAACCATGTTGTGGGTTTATTTGGGCATGAACGTGACAACATGTAACTTTGGCTAGAACATGATTTGGGGTAAATTGGCATAAACTTGGCATACATGTAAATAGACGAGAATTGGACATATGTGAAGTGGCTAGAATTGGGTACACATTTTGATGGACATGTAATTGGGAACTTGGGAATATGCATAGTAATATGCAACGTGGGGATCTTGACTTAGATGACACATATGTAATTGACAATCTAACGGATGCCTTCGACACGAGGTTAGACTTGAGTTGTGGTGTAATTCTGCCCGGAACCGCCCGGCATATCCAGTGACCACAACAATAATAGTCTAATGTGAGAGGTCGTAGGCAAAGATTAGATTGTGATAATGCTTGAACCCGAGGTTCGAATGGGTTTGCGGTGTAATTCTGCCCGGAACCGCCCGACATATCCAGTGACTGCAAATAAGTCCAATGTGAGAGGTTGATGCATTAATAAATAATAAATGAATATGACATGGACGGGTGGGTTAAGTAACTTGATTAGACTAACGACACTTAACCAATATGACATGGACGGGTGGATTAAGTAACTTGATTAGACTAACGACACTTAACTAACATAACGTGGATGGGTAGGTTAAGTAAAACCGGACTTGATTACTTGATGACACTTAACCATATAACACGATTTGAGGATGGGTTAGTTTAACCTGAATGGGTCGATAACACCCGACTAGTGTAACGCGATGCATGATAGGGTTAACTAAACTTACGAGGGTAACACTTAACCATTATAGTATGACTAGTGGATGGGGGTTAGGTTAACATATACTTAACCAATCTAACGAGGTAACTTGATGGGGTTAAGTCATGAATCACTTGAGTATACTTAACCAATCTAACGAGTTAATTTGATGGGGTTAAGATTAAACATACTTAACCAATTTGACACGATGGTTTGGATACGGTTAAGTCATGAATCGATGGAATACGCTTAACCAATTTGACACGTGATTCGTAGGGCTAAGTCAGGGACTTGAATGACAACACTTAGCCAATTTGACGTGACATGTAGACGGGTTAAGTCACGTACTTGAATGACCACACTTAACCAACTTGACATGCTAGACTGATAGGGGTTAAGTCTCTACACTTAACCTGCTGGACGGAAACCCTAGTTACGCGGTCCTTTTCAGCAGTAACCCTCTTGGATGTATCACGATACCCTAGGGACTAGGCTAGGGTGGGGCACGGTTACTGGGCTGATTGTAAGCAACCAAAACGACGGCTGAGTTTGGTGCGCCTTTGTAGGTTCAGGCGGACTATGGTCGTGCACGTAGCCCGAAGTTGAAAAAGCAGGCATGGGCACCAGTAGTTTTACACTGTGCGTGCTTGGAATGGTGTTAGTGGTTGACACCCTAGGACTTGATACACCCTAGGGTGGACCTAGCACAAGGTAGCTACATTCGTGATTGGGCTGTATGACACCAACACAACGAGCTAGGTCTTATAGGGAGCCGATCGACTTAAGCATGACGTAGGGCATTGTTCGATAGGTAGCGTAATCCCAAGTGGTCCTAGATGGCATAAAACCTAGTCGAAAACGTTCATTAGGTATTGTAATCCCTAGTTGTCCTAGGTGGCATAAACCCTAATCAAATCTAGAAATTGTTCAATAGGTAGAATAATCCCTAGTGGTCCTAGGTGGCATAAACCCTAATCAAATCTAGAAATTGTTCAATAGGTAGCATAATCCCTAGTGGTCCTAGGTGGCGTAAATACTAGTTGAACACACAATAATTCGTGATAAGGAGAACTGGCCAAATCAAGGGTGGCAGTCCGAGAAATATCAAGAATGGTGACACTACGTTGTTGTAGTACAGAATAACGTGATGGAACCCGTACGATATACGGCAAGGGACTATACATTTGCATGGAAGGGATGATACGAGTTAGGGTGCTAGTACGGTTGGTGCAGAGGACGTTAGACATGCGATGTTATTCCGAGTTTACCTTGGTTATCTTGTTACTTGAGTTTATCCTGTTATCTTAGTTTGATCTGTTTATCTTGTCATCATGCTTATATTTACTTTTGGTTTATACATGTCATGTTACTCTTACCTGTTTTTAGGCTGAAAGTCACTAGGACTTACTCAGTCTTTATGACTGACCCGTTTTGTTTCGCCTCTTTCTCTTCCATTCCCCTCCCCCCCCCCCCCCCTCCAGGTTTACAGGTAGGAAATGTTGCTACTTAGTGCGGATTTTTTTGCTTCAGGATCATCATCTATGGCTTGGACTTTTCTTGGCTATGGCTATTTTACTATTTTACTTGGGGAATAATTTATGACCATGGTTCTATGCTTCTTTATTATTGCAAGACAGGTTTCTATGTAAGTAATTTAATGGCATTTTGATGTAAAAGGTTTTAGACCTTACTACTTTTGTAAAGTAATGAAATCATGTTTTTCTTCCGCTTTTTTTATATGTTCTGTCTTGTAATTTTTCTGTGCATGTTTACCTAGATAATACTCCACCAAAGCTAGTGCATTCCGTTTGTGAGTGACCCTAGCGGAGGTGGGGTGTTACATTTGGTATTAGAGCCGAAGGTTAACAGACTGGGCAAAAGTTTTTAAAACCTTCTGAAACTATTTTCAAAGCCATTTTACAAAGAAGCATTATTCAAGAAAAGTTTTAAAGAAAAAGGCTATTCCCTAAAAAGCCATTAGCACTATCCTGTGATCGAATCTCTTTTCATTTCTTTCCTCCACCTGTAGTTACAGTAGTTTTAACTGTGACTAATCCTTTTCTAGCTACGTAAATGTTTTCCGTGCGATGGAGGAAGTTCTCAAGAGACATGTTACCGCGTTATACAAGAAAGGATAGGAGTGGTTAAGGCGAATGAGGCTCAAAACAAGAAGGTAGTTAAGTACTATAGGACAAGGACATGGGGAGAGAACAAGATTGACGAGAGGGAAATTATATGCTCTCACTATTAGCGTGCCCAAGAGGGGTGGTAACGTTTCGGGTAAAAGTTTAGCTTTTCCTTCCTATCATCCCATTAGAACTTTGTTTTTGTACATCGCATCCTTTTAAAATCTTGCTTCGATAGTTGAGTCTCTGCACCTTAGTACTAGCACAATAGAGGGTCCCATTTTTGTCTCAAATCCTGTTGGGGGATTGTCCCATTTATTCATGACTTGTTTGGATTTGAGGACATCTATGACTTTTGGGAATAATGCCTATGTTTTTGAGCTATGGGTTGATTCTAGGAATGGAGTGGTTATCCAGTAAGGGTGTCATTCTTGGTTCTGAAAGGAGGGTAGTTAGACTCTTGACTTGCCTCGGTAATACCCTCGAAGTCTCATGTAACCTTTAGGGTTCTGCCATGATTGCTTACCTAGAATCTCTTGGTGCATTTGTTGGTAATCCATTCTAGTAGTGTTCGCCACTAAGGTGGACGATTCATTTCGCTTGTGCATGAGTTATGGAAATCACTCTAGTAAGTACACTTGGTAACATGGTTGATATTTGTTATTTTCAAGAGATAGTTCTTCTGCGTGGAATACCTCCTAGTAAGTGAACGAGATCCAAGATTCACTAGTGAATTTTGGAGAGCTTGCATGAAAACCAATAGTTCACGGATATGGTTGAGCCAAGTATACTAGAGGGAGAATAGGTAAAAATGGAACGAGAGGCGACAATGAAATGAGTTCCAGCTTGTATTTGGAAATAGGAATTAAGCAGCTACAGAATCATGAAGTGAGAGACTGCCAAAGCACAATGGAGTTAAGCTCAAGGAAATGCGACTTAGAAGACTGAAGACTAGATACGCGCATCATATCTCTTTTTAAGAGTATATTCTTGATCCCGGTTTTCCGGTAGAGCTTACCCGCATGCTATCTTTTATGCATATCCTCTCGGTCCTATTCTCGATCTTATTTCCGTTGCAAACTCCATAGGGGGTATGACTCATCAGTTAATAATACCTGTCAGGGTTTGAAGGTGTCCGTTAGGTTGGCTAAACCTTTTGGGTTTTATAGGATACAGGTTGGTTTTAGGAAGGGATTTCTTGTAATCCAAAAAGGAGTTTATCTTGTTTATCCTCTCGATCCTATCTTGAGAACCTTAGGTAGAACCCTATGGACATAAACATGTGTTTGAGACATGTTATGATTGATGGTTGCAAGTGGCTGCAAGTGGTTGCTAGTGGTTGCTCGTGGATGCATTTATACATTAGGCACTATATCGGCTCAGTCACCTTTCATATTGCATATGCATGAGTGTTTATACTTATTTATGGATGAAATTGAATGTGTTATCATGTGAATATTGCATATGGATGAATGTTTGTGCACACATATAGTGTTTATGTGACTAGGACTATTTTCATACATGTGGATTCATAGCACTAAACATATTTTGCATTTAGAAGATCAATCAGGCCTGATCATTTGCATTAGATAAGGAACATATACACACACTTTCTACATATGTTCATACAGCATTAGAAATCTCTTAAGGACAATGTTTTCTTGTGGATGATGTTTTGAGTAGATGGATGATGGATGGTAGGATACGTTCTTCCTAACTTAGAGATTTCGGGGACGAAATCCTTAAAGGAGGGGAGAATGTAACAACCCGAATTTTAATAACGTGTTAAGACAAGAATCAAGGCAGGATTAAATTTTAAATTAAGAATCAACCGAAATGGGTTGCGCCGTTGCGTTCGTCTCGGAATTCTGGTTGGAAACGAGTCCGAAATTTCGTAAATCGGAGTCTGTATGACCGAGATATGGCCTCTAGAAGTTTCACGAAAAATCAAAAAACGAAAACAGACTTTTGAAATTCGAATTTGAGCCAAACAGACTGGGCGGGAAAATTTCCCGCCCAGCCCCAGGTCGGCTGGGGAGTCGACTGGGTAGTCGACCCCCCCGGGACCAGGTCGACTGCCCAGTCGACCTGGGTGTCGACCTGGGGTCGACCTCCCTGGTCGAGCCAGGTTAGCCTGGTGCACCTACTTGCTTGTGTGGTCTGGTTGGTTGGCCTGTGACGATTTTCAGTGGTTCAGAACTAAACTAGGGTTAATCTAAGGGCCTAAACTAGTCCTAACTTCTATGAAAACACCCTAAGACCTAGCCTAATTCACTACAATTCATTCTAATAACGAAGTGCTGCCAAAACCTCTCTTAATCATGGCCTCCATCTTCATCATAGAGAGCTTGAGGGTTCTAAACTAAATCTAAGGAAAAGGAGCAATCTTTCTCCATCAAATCAAAGGAGCTACTTATATCTTAAGGCTTCTAGTGTTGCTACATCATTTCTAGAGCTTCTACAACAAATCATGAGAGTAGATCAACGTCGCTACAACGATCCTATGACGATTCTTGCCCCTAATTCACTAGCCACGCTTTGTAAGTTCTAGATGCTTTTAGATTGAAACGATAACATGAATATGACATGTCATAAAGTTGAAATTAGATCTATGCATGATATTCAATCCATGCCCATTCTTGTTCATTTTTGATCTTGACCTTTGGGAATGTTGCTATGACATTAATTTGAATCTATGCATGTCGCAAATCACTCTTTCTTGTCCCTATCATGCGTGTAATGATGTTTTTCTCTTGGATCTTGTTTTATGCAAAGTTTCTACCTTCCCCTATTTATTTTCTTTTGATGAACCTTGGTCGATTTCGGACCTAGGCCTAAACTACGATTTACGTGCGATTTGTATATGGGGAAATTTGGGGTATTGCCAATGTAATTTGCAAGTTTGGGGCATACATGAATTGGCTTGCGAGTTTTGGGGACTATGTAAGTTAAATCAAGGGATTGGGCTTATGTAAATTAGGCATAAGTGGAATTGGGAACATGAACCATGATGTGGGTTTATTTGGGCATGAACGTGACAACTTGTAACTTTGGCAAGAACATGATTTGGGGTAAATTGGCATAAACTTGACATACATGTAAATAGATGAGAATTGGACATATGTGAAGTGGCTAGAATTGGGTACACATTTTGATGGACATGTAATTGGGAACTTGGGAATATGCTTAGTAATATGTAACGTGGGGATCTTGACTTAGATGACACATATGTAATTGACAATCTAACGGATGCCTTCGACATGAGGTTAGACTTGAGTTGTGGTGTAATTCTGCCCGGAACCGCCCGGCATATCCAGTGACCACAACAATAATAGTCTAATGTGAGAGGTCGTAGACAAAGATTAGATTGTGATAATGCTTGAACCCGAGGTTGGAATGGGTTTGCGGTTTAACTCTGCCCGGAACTGCCCGGCATATCCATTGACTGCAAATAAGTCCAATGTGAGAGGTTGATGCATTAATAAATAATAAATGAATATGACATGGACGGGTGGGTTAAGTTACTTGATTAGACTAACGACACTTAACCAATATGACATGGACGGGTGGGTTAAGTAACTTGATTAGACTAACGATACTTAACCAATATAACGTGGATGGGTAGGTTAAGTAAAACCGGACTTGATTACTTGATGACACTTAACCATATAACACGATTTGAGGATGGGTTAGTTTAACCTGAATGGGTCGATAACACCCGACTAGTGTAACGCGATGCATGATAGGGTTAAGTAAACTTACGAGGGTAACACTTAACCATTATAATATGACTAGTGGATGGGGGTTAGGTTAACATATACTTAACCAATCTAACGAGGTAACTTGATGGTGTTAAGTCATGAATCACTTGAGTATACTTAACCAATCTAACAAGGTAATTTGATGGGGTTAAGATTAAACATACTTAACCAATTTGACACGATGATTTGGATACGGTTAAGTCATGAATCGATGGAATACGCTTAACCAACTTGACACGTGATTCGTAGGGCTAAGTCATGGACTTGAATGACAACACTTAGCCAATTTGACGTGACATGTAGACGGGTTAGGTCATGAACTTGAATGACCACACTTAACCAACTTGACATGCTAGACTGATATGGGTTAAGTCTCTACACTTAACCTGCTAGACGGAAACCCTAGTTATGCGGTCCTTTTCAGCAGTAACCCTCTTGGATGTATCACGATACCCTAGGGACTAGGCTAGGGTGGGGCACGATTACTGGGTTGATTGTACGCGACCAAAACGACGGCAGAGTTTGGTGCGCTGTTGTAGGTTCAGGCGGACTATGGTCGTGCACGTAGTCCGGAGTTGAAAAAGCAGGCATGGGCACCAATAGTTTTACAATGTGCGTGCTTGGAATGGTGTCAGTGGTTGACACCCTAGGACTTGATACACCCTAGGGTGGACCTAGCACAGGGTAGCTACATTCGTGATTGGGTCGTATGACACCAACACAACGAGATAGGTCTTGTACGGAGACGATCGACTAAAGCGTGACGTAGGGCGTTGTTCGATAGGTAGCGTAATCCCTAGTGGTCCTAGGTGGCATAAACCCTAGTCGAAAACTTTCATTAGGTAGCGTAATCCCTAGTGGTCCTAGGTGGCATAAACCCTAATCAAATCTAGAAATTGTTCAATAGGTAGCATAATCCCTAGTGGTCCTAGGTGGCATAAACCCTAATCAAATCTAGAAATTGTTCAATAGGTAGCATAATCCCTAGTAGTCCTAGGTGGCGTAAATCCTAGTTGAACACACAATAATTCGTGATAAGGAGAACTGGCAAAATCAAGGGTGGCAGTCCGAGAAATATCAAGGATGGTGACACTACGTTGTTGTAGTACAGAATAACGTGATGGAACCCGTACGATATATGGCAAGGGACTATACATATGCATGGAAGGGATGATACGAGTTAGGGTGCTAGTACGGTTGGTGCAGAGGACGTTAAACATGCGATGCTATTCCGAGTTTACCTTGGTTATCCTGTTACCTTGGTTATCTTGTTACTTGAGTTTATCCTGTTATGTTAGTTTGATCTGTTTATCTTGTCATCATGCTTATATTTACTTTCGGTTTATACATGTCATGTTACTCTTACATGTTTTTAGGCTAAAAGTCACTAGGACTTACTCAGTCTTTATGACTGACCCATTTTGTTTTGCCTCCTTCTCTTCCGTCCCCCCCCCCCCAGGTTTACAGGGAGGAAATGTTGCTACTTAGTGCGGATTTTTCTGCTTCAAGATCATCATCTATGGCTTGGACTTTTCTTGGCTATGGCTATTTTACTGTTTTACTTAGGGAATAATTTATGACCATGGTTCTATGCTTCTTTATTATTGCAAGACAGGTTTCTATGTAAGTAATTTAATGGCATTTTGATGTAAAAGGTTTTAGACCTTACTACTTTTGTAAAGTAATGAAATCATGTTTTTCTTCTGCTGTTTTTATACGTTCTGTCTTGTAATATTTCTGTGCATGTTTACCTAGATAATACTCCACCAAAACTAGTGCATTCCTTTTGTGAGTGACCCTAGCGGAGGTGGGGTGTTACAAAAAAAGGGGGGAGTTATTATTTAATTATTTTAATTTTATTCTCTAAATGGTTACTTTAAAATTCGAACTCAAAATTGAGCCCACCGACTGTCGCCCCTAGCGTAATACCCCCGTTCCAAACACAATGGGATATGTATCGTAAGCCAATTCGGTCGTCACGATAGGTTTTCACTTGAATAAAAATATAAATCTATGTATATTGAATTTTAACGTACATTTTAAATTACCGGGGCCACATACTGATTCAGAAAATTCCACAAAAATATTTTCTAGCTTCGTATTGACGATACGGTCCTAACAAAACTAGTTTCATCGAATTCTGAGACCGTTTGAAAAATGGCCATTTTCCAGTCGATTTAAAATCAAATGAAACTGGTCAAATGCATTTTCCTTTGCCACGCTCACATATTGAATCGGAAATTTATGAAATTTGAAACCTAAGAATAACCTTACATCCCGGATCCAACAAAAGTGGTTTTTTCGAAATCCGAGGTCGTTTGCAAAATGGCTATTTTTAAGGGCCGAAATTCCATAGCGACTATTCTGAAATTTCAACTGGACATATATTTTGATTTCCGCTATGAAATTTCAATTTTTCGGATTCGTTGGAAAGATATCCTCAATCATATTCCACTATTTTTGGTTTTGCTAAAATCTGGTTTATTTTGCACCCGGTACATTCATTTGAAGTTTCAAATCGAATTATCGAACTACCGCGCCATATTCAATTCCTTTTATATTTTAAATTAAATATTTATATTCTAACGACGATCTATATAATATATACGTTCGAATTTTATTCAAATTAAATTTCTCGTCGTTATTATTTAAAATAATTCACTTTAAATAATCAAAATTCGCTAAAATTGCCGAAATAAAATTTTTAAACTGGCTCGCATTTCCGGGTTGTTACAATCTCCCCCACTTTAAACTTTTCGTCCCCGAAAAGGAACGAAGCCGAAAGTTGTTTCACTAATTAACTCAACTTCCTTTATTTTCATTACGGTTTAAGTTCTTCAACTTTTTAGTTTCTAAGAACTTTTCAAATTTTTTCAAAAATTTGGCTAACACCCTAAATTTCAGAATTTTTTTGCATAACCTCCCCTGCACCGGGAGCACCGGGAAAATCCCGAAATTGCCATACAGGCCCTCTGATCTCAAAAAGAAAAAGAAAAAGCCATGCGGCTAGCCAATCGGCTCATAAAATCATCATCACCCAAACAAAATAGTAAATTATAGTAAATATGTACCTATTTGTCGGGCAAACAAATTTTATTTCTCTGCTCTAGCCTCCTTGCTACGACCTGTTCACATATATATGTACATGCATGCAATTGCAAATAATTTTCGATACAATTCAATATTCGGTTCAATTAAGCTAAATGGTTCAAAATTATCAAACAAATAAACAAACAACACAAACGTCAATCAATTAGTGGATTAACGTTTCAAATTCATAATTCTAATACATATATAGAAAATCATGTTTTTGATGCCAAATCACAACAATAAATCTATCTAGTTTTGGTTCTCACACCAGTCTAATGGAAATATATAGATATCACACCTTCGAAACACGAACATAAATATTGATGATGCCATGGTGATTAGCATAGAAATATGTTATTTTATGGACCTATATTTTATCTTTTTGTATATAAATAAATATTATGTTGGGTATTTTCTTGTTGTTTTTAACAGATGAGTTGTTCAAGCCTTACATAGCTTTAAAAGTGAAGATTTTGTGCCATATACATGAAGATTGCATAAGAAGCTGTCATTGGAGGCTTGTTGTGTTCACACTGGTCACTTTGGAGGGAGATTGGTAGAAAAGATCTTTTAAAATCTTCTGATTGACACATGGCAAAGAGGGATAAGTTGAATATCATACCACAATCTTTGATGAGAAGGCCCATCAGAGGATTAGGATTTCAATTCATCTATAAAAGCACATGTATACCCATTGTAACCCCATCCTATCCTATTCTATATTCTCTTCTCCATTAATAACAGTTCTTCTTCTTTTTATTATTTCTGCAATTTTCTTTTTCTTAGCAATCGGTGTTGTCTTCACAATTAGTTTTGGAAGAACACCAATTGTATTTTACATTTTTTTGTTAGTGATTAGTCGTTTGATTAGTTTCAACGACAATCCTAATTTACTTTTTGTTGTTCTTCTTATTCTGCACTTTTATTTTCTGCCTTGTTGTTCTTGTTTTGCAATTTAATTTCTTTAGTGATTAATCGTTGATTAGATTCAACGATAATCCTAAGTTCGCAATTTCAATTTGTTTTTATTTCAACAAAATCTCCGGGCTTCGTCTAACTCGCCCAAGAGATTAGATAAATAATTTAATTTTAATTTACCTCCCTGTGTTCGACCTGTATGCTACACACCTGTGCGCTTGCAGAATTTTATTACAAATATCGCGCTTTTCTAGCGTCGATCAAGTTTTTGGCGCCGTTGCCGGGGAGGTAACAATTGAATTTTATTATTTATTTAATTTCTGATTCGTGTTAGTTTTTTTTTCTTTTTGTTTGATTTTGTAAAAAAAAAAATCTTGCCAAATTTTCTTTTATTTTCCTATGATTTTCTTGTACATATATATAGATAAAAATCTTGATTAGTTGATTGTATATCACATATTGATATTATAATCTCTAAGACAAGGAAAAAAAAATCTTGCCCCTTTTTCTTTTAATTTTCCTTCTTTTTTTTTCATTTATTTCTTTCCTTTTTTTTATTTTTCTTTTCTTCCAATCTAATTCCTTCAAGAAGAAAAAAAATATATACAAAAAAAGAAAGTTGCTAATTTTTCTTCAGTTTCTTTCCATCTTTCTACCACCTTGCTGATTTTCACATTTTTCTTTTCCCTTTCCTTTTCTTTTTATTTGTTTCCATCTTTTGTCTACAACTTTCTAAAAAAAAAAAACTTTTGCAATTTCTTCTCTGTCTACTTTGATTTTTTTTTCTTGTTTTTGTCTACTTTTATTTCTTTCCTCAACAAGTGCGAACCCGTGCTTCGCACACGGTCATTGTCTCATTCGGTAAACTCAACCGATTTTATTATTAAGATATGACTAACGCTGAAAAAATGTGAATCAAACTATACAAAAACAAATTAATGTTAGTTAATCCTATCAATAAATGATTTAATTGAAAAAAAAACAATACAAAAGAAAAGATATCAGATTTTATTATTAAGATTATTGATTTACTCAAACTAATATATAAATTTATGTTTAAGGAGAACTTGTTAATTATTTTTTATGTATAAGAAATTTGACTTAGTTTTAGACGGAAGAACTTTTTATTACTAAACAAATTATTAGAAGTGTTTGAGCTATAAATTTGAATACAATAGTAAAAGTTGCATTAATTCAGTTAAATTTGATTAAAAAACATCATTTGATTAAAAAAATCATTTCATGAAACGAATTCAAACACGTATAATTTCATAAAGGTAGTTTGGTTCTAACCAAATATCGATCATGCTTATGAATTGTTTTTCTCTATTATATAAAAATCCAGTGCAATGTTTCGAGGTAACGTGATTTTCAAGTTGTGTATGAACAATTAACTACGAAGACCATGTTTAATGTCTCTGGCTTTCTTCATTTTTTATATTTTGACGTCTCAATGGACTGTAGCTATGCCCATCGTGGCCTTTGCTGGAATTGGTAACCTTAGGGATAAAAGATGGGGCTTGCTGGCGTTCAATAGACCAAGCCACACCAAATAATTTTGGCACATACGTTCAAATGAGTAAATTAAAGTGAATATGGACAGAAGTTACAGAACATAATCCACGATTGCATGCAATCGCAATTATCGAAATACATGGTTACCCAACATTGAATACACTTGTTGATTTTGATCTCAACATTTTGCTTTCTAGAGACATTAGCTGCATTTTTCATGCTTCCTTTGTCTTTATAGATAACATGAAGTAACTAATATAATGGATCCAGTAATTTAACTTAATTTTCATCGTTTACCAATTCCCTTAACAACTTAACTATACTTTGGTTTGTGCATGCATTCATATTTGAGAACACACCCATGCACGTAATATACTTTGTATGTACATAAAAAAAAATTGTGGAAGATCCTGATGCATGCGGGCTTATTGCAATTCTAAGAATGCACTTTAGATGAATAAAAACCTCCATGGAATAAAATAATTAAAAGAGACACAGGTTGCCTCGGTTGGCTAGAAAACCAAGTATTAAGAAATTTATTAATTGTCTACAAAAAGGAAGATAAAATTTGTCATTGCTGTGAAGGTAAGCTTCTACATCTTAGAAGCTTCTATCCTTTAGCTACCAAACTCATTTGCTGATATCAGATGGATGTTTGTGGAGCTTTGGGTGAACTTTTCAGCACTCAGTTCACTTCCCTTGTTGCGCAGTAGCATCATTTCGTGCATTGTCATTTTACTCCTACATGAACAAACTTCAGCATGGCAAATGTGCCAGATGGATATGGAAATGGGGAAGAATCTCACCATATACATAATACATATGCCACTGATCATGGGAGTAATCGCTCACAGTATACATGTTTGCAGATAGTGGTGATCAGTAATTTCTTGCAGCAATATTTCGTCGGTATAATGTTTGCACATGTTTGTTGTAAGATGTTTTATATTTTACTGAGAACTATGAAGCTGCTGATATAACTGGAAGAAAAAAAAAACCTTCTACACATTCAACAACTGGTTCAAAAACTAAACATATTCTCTTGATTTTGTCGCCAGCCAAAATAGACATATAAGAGAAAAAAAAAAGATAATCTTGTAGTTTTGTAGGTTTAAAGTCCATAACTTTGTAAATGTATTATTTGCCAACAAACGAAATGACAAAAAAACCATTTATTTAAAGGAAAACTTATTAGCCAGTACTCATCAAGCCATAAACAAACATATAATTGTTACATTATTATATCTCTAGCCAAACATTCTAAGACTGAATTGAAGCAACAATGCTTAAACTATAAGTACTAGGAAAACGTTAAATAAAAACTATATTAATAAATTTTCTAAATGTATCAATTCATCCTGATTACCTCCGAATTTGATAAGCTTTTTTTATATAATGAGAAATCGCAAAATGCATCTTCATTTGAGCTTAACCAAATAAGTGATAATTCCATTAGAGAATTGATTAACAATGCGATAATTAAAAGATAAAGAGTATTTCTTCAATAAAAATACTTGATTATGAAAATTGTCTTTCAAATTGACAATCACTTGCTGGTCTAATATATGAAACCTCTAAGTTGTACACTTGTTTCACCATAACGAATCTATTATAATTCTGAAGATGTTAATGTTTAATTACGTTAGCTAAATGACCAATTTGCAATCAACTTGTGTTTACTTAGTAATTTGTAGCATTTTATTCATGGACAATGTTCACCATTCTGGCAAACAGACCAGAAACAATTCATATACATATTTGGAATCAGTATTAAATCTATCGATTACTAAATCCTAGCAGGGAAAATAGTGAGGTTCATCCAAAAAAAAAAAAAAAACCATTTTTAAATGTATAAGTTTAATAATTATTGTAGATTTTAAATGCAGTGATTTTAACTTCATTTCAAATATACTATTTGTCGATGGATTGGAATAACCGAACAAATACTTCATTTATTTATGGTAAACTTATTTATTTAGATTGACACTCATCAACTCATGTGGATATAGCTTTTACATTATATCTTCATCCTAAAATCTTATGACAAAAGATGAACTAAAAAAATCATTTTTTTATGAAAGCTAAAAAAAAGGTCATTAAAGCAGTGTTAATAAATTCACTATATCTACAATTTATTTTGGTTATCTGCAACCCTTCGTAAGTTTATTTGTCAAAAACTCATAGATCCATCTTCATTTACACTTAATCAAATGAGTAAAAATTCCACAGAAAAAACAATTAATTAGATAACTAAAATAAAATTATGCGAAAAATACCTGATTATGAATGATTAATTTCAAATTAACCATCACCCATCGTTATTGAGTTGGTTTAGTATCTAAGATCCCCTAAATTACACCCCAGCTATTCCAAGGATTCTATCACAATTGAGAAGAGAAAAATTGATTAGTTATGTTAAATCCTTATCAGTACGCAATCAAATTGTATTTTGGCAATTCATATGTTTTCTTCATTGGCCAAACTTTGCCTTCTAATAAGTAGACATGAAATTAGGATGATCAGTAAACATATTTGAGGTTAGCTCTTGATTTATTATTAGCTAAATCCAAACATGGAAAACCAAGATTAGTTGTAGTCTAAATATATGTAAATCATTTGAAAAATACATTTGTAACATAGATTGGCATCGCATTAAAAGGATACTTACTACTTATGCAATTTATCATCATATCAAAAAAAAAGTTAGACATAGACATAGACATAGATTTGATCACCAATAGCAAACCAATAATCATGACTCAACCATAAGCAAACGAAAATAAAGAAAACTTCCCCAAATTAGAAAATTAAATAGCGTGAGTGTTTGAGTACATGCCTTGAGGATTACCAACATAATAAGGAGCCCTAGTGTGTTGATCTCAGAGAGAGAGAGTGAAATTATCGAGGACTACTCCTGTGAAAGGTAAAATTGTGAATCAGAGAAGAATTTAGAAGAAGGTCGTGAGAAATTTGAATGGTTATAAATGAATAAACTAAATGCAATAATATAGGTTGCTGGAAAGAGAGTAAATAAGAAAAATGTAAAAAGACAAATAATAGGGGAGGCAAAAAACGTGAATCGCTTAAGTGGGAGTTTGAAATTTTATATGACATTATAGCATACATCCCGTTTACATAATAATAATAATAATAATAATAATAATAATAATACAATTTAATACCTTCAAGTAAATAATATTCATTCTAGTGAAATAGAACACCCAAATGTTATTCAACATTGTTTCTCTATCCAAGTTTGATATTACAAACTGATAAGATGAAATTTCAAACACTGAAGGCGCAAACTACGGACAAAAAGAGAATAGGTGTGTTTACTTTATGTGAAATGACAATTCTTGTAGAACATACAATATGCTGGATATTTGAGAACACAGATGTAAAATACTACCGAATACTTATAGAAATTACTACAGATCAGCATGATTGATTGAGGAAAATTATTGCACAACTATGATCAATGACCACATATTCAATATAATCATGTTTGCAACTCTGCATATACTTGGTAAGAAGTTTGAAAAGGACCAAATATTGATATTTTATACACTGTTAATTTTCAAAAAAAAAAAAATCAAGGTGCTTCAATGTTTTGTACAAATAATAAATTTAACAATAAGTTGGACAGTTCTTTTTGCGTATCTTTGTGGAGAGAAATAAGTTGGATTTTCATGTTTATACACAACACAGTGAAGACAACCAAAATTTTCCCTTTAGCACCATGGTAGTAAACGAAAACATGCAGACATGTTAGCAAAACAGAATAAAATATATATGCTTTTTGGGATTTAAGACCTCAGCTAGAGATCCTTTTTTTTTTTTAAATTTCATAGGAAAGGAGGATCACCTAGACCTTTATATCTTAAAAGGTGACATAGTACATAAGGAAGAAATTGTTTCCTTACGACAATCTCTTTCATACATGGGGTATGTAAGAACTCTGCGCATATCAGTAACATTAATACAGAAAATGTTGCATGTGGTAATAAAAATAATCAATATAAGATAAGATACAAAATAAGCAAGGCGGAAAACCAAAGCTACTGACTCTTTCATCCAGTTATAGCATACTTGTGCCATGATAGAATTGTTATTGAGAACAAAACATAAAAAAATACAATGAATTTAACTTAACCTATTACATGTGAACATAGTTCCTATAATGCAATGTCAGTAGAGAATATAACAGTGAGTTGTAGTTAGTGCCCGTGCTATTAAAAAAAAAGTACAACCTTTACACTTTGTGAGAACTCTTCAACAATGAGCTACAGTATGAAGGGAATATGAATAGGATTTATAAGCAAGGGGATCTAGATTCCTCCCAAATGTGAGAATGTTTTAGTAGGAAAATTTATTAAGACTGGCTATTTAAAAAGACTGGCTATCAAAGAATTATAATTGCACACATAAAAAATATTTAGTTCATACTTTAGTTTGGTAAAAAGAAACTTGAACTTGTTATAGATGCTAACCATGGTAAACAAAGGGGAAAAAAAAGCTTATGCAATATCAAAGAATTACTTGTTTATATATGTTGTCCTTGGGTGATGGTTATATACATCAAACAGTCATGTCAAATTCAATAGATTAGACAGTATGATAATCTATGAGCATGGTTTTCAGTAACTTGTATTCTGAAGAGATCGAACCCTACAATTTTGAACTTTGCAAAAATAACAGAGTCTGTACTCCAGTTACTGGATAATTTATGGCAAACAGAGAAAGAAAACAGTTACTTCTGCATTTATTTCATAATTCATAGTATGTAACAAACTTATGTTGCTAATGATATTACCTCTTACGAATCTAGTTGCTACATCTGGTACAATGTATAGAAACATATGTTATCCTTTCCAAGTTCCTATTAGTGAAACCAAAAGGAAAAGCACAATAATCAAGATATAAACAAATAGTATAATGTATGAATTAGTTAACATCTTTCATGAATCCATAATGTCTAGATAAAAGTTTGTGCAGGATCTCATGCACCGATGCAAGAAGATATCCCGCTACGAAAATCATGAAGAAAGCCACAAATGTTGCTGCCATGGAGTGCATGAATAAGCACATACAAAGACTGAGGCTTAGATACATTACAGCTGGCTAAAGACTCGAAATACAAAAGTGCAAGAAAACTGCAAAGCCAAACTGTCGTAGATCATGCTGCAACTTCTTGAGCCGCATCAAATAAAGCCTGGTCTACAATTTGGGGAAATATCCAATGCATGATGATTAAGAAGTCTATCAACTGACATGTGCAGTTGTGCATTGGACCGCATACAAAAATTTGAATGACCTACGAATTGCACTAGGATGTCTGCCTAAGTGAAGGCTTTGGAACTGATGATCCAGTCATAGACATGAACTACATGTCCATTATCCAAAGCCTGGTGCAGAGAGCTTGCTAAACATGAGTTGCAAGATATAAATCATGTGCAAAAATTCAACTTGGGGTCGCCTAAATGCACAACATTATATGGTGTATATAATTAGATGTCACCAACTTCTCATTTTTTTGAATATAAGATGGACACATGACAAATGCATGTAGACATTCAAAGAGTGGAAAAGGTCGTGCTTACCAAATAAACAAAAGTACTTAGAAGTATGGGAAACATGTTTAGCTACAGTCCCAATCAATGTATTTATGGAATGTTAAGGGAAAAAAAACATGCGTATAGCAGGCCCAGTTAATTTGATTTCCATTTATCCAGTTGTATTAGTACAATATATTCTCAATTATTACTTTGTACTTGTGAATTTGTTGTCTTATTATTATATCTTATTATACTGGAATAGTTGAACGGTGGCTCTTCCCGATTTTGTAGTTACATTACTTCAGCTATTCTACCACATTTTACATGTGTATCTACTAAATAAAGTTACCACTTTCTACCTGAAATCCAATTCAGCATGCTCGCCGTAGAAAACAATTTTTAAGCACAGACCTTTGCTTTCTAATTCAAATGAAAAAATGTAATAATTTTCAAGTAAATGAAAAACCAAAATATTTACTAACTAACCTTATTATCACATCTACAAATAAAAAGTAATCATTCAACAAAAAAAGGAAATTCATGTCAAATAATTGCCATTATCAGACATCAAACAATAAACTGAAAATTTTATGATAAATCAAAGAATAGTCATATTCATTTATAGATGGACAAAATATAAAAATAAATTTATATGATTTACATTTGAATGACTTAGATGTCACAATTACCTAAATGTCCGTAACAAATCATGTGATTTGATTCATTCATGCGTGGACTCGAACTTCGCACTAAAAAAGGTCGTTGATAAAGGATATCTTATAAAAAGAGAATTACTTGTCAATGGAAAACAATTTCAATGATACTTTCATGAAGAAATAGACCAAAGAAAACATTGTATAGCACACCCCTAAGTTTTCATGCATAAAACGTTAAGAACTTGATCAATACGATCCTTTATAAAGAATCAGTGCAAAATGCAAATAAAATAAATAAACGTAAAAATCAATTAAAATCATTATAGACACATCCAAGTGCTAGCTGATGTCCTATTCATGGACATCTTTCATTATCAAGTTTCATTGAAACTATGACATTCATGTCAATGTTCCATCTTTCTAGAACCTAAAAGCCATGCAGACGAACTTGACTCAGAATAATATACAGAACATGAATACTGGTTTAGATTTCAATCATGTATCTAACTTGCAGTTCGCAACAATATTATTAATATTATTAGGTGACACAATCACAACTTAAAAGCCACAATAATTGTCATATTTTACGATAAACTGTAGCTAGTTTAAATTTGATTCACCACCTAGCAGAGATATAAATGCCTTCGGAGTAACAATAAAAAAAAAGGCTGATGAAATGAGCATAATGGTTTTTGTGTAGGATCTGTTCATAACAATATTATTGGAATAAAATGAAGCAAGAATAATAGAGGTTGAACTATATTAGAAACATTGGAAATGTTATAGGAAATAAAATGAAGAAGAGTGAAAGTTAGCATAGGAGGATATATACCTGATTGCGTAGGATATGACTGAAGGCTTTATTCCAAAGAGCAACTCCTAATTTTCTACCCGAGATCAAAAAACTAATATCTTGAACTAATGAAAACCCAACTTGTATAATCATAAATACCAACTTGTAAATGATTCAAATCAATACACTCAACTTGCAATAACAAAGAAACACTCTCACCCGAAAAAATTCGCCTCGGTAACTAATCGATATATAAGAGATACACACATTTTTAAAGGATAGAGGCAGCACAGAAAAAAGTACAGAGGAGCAAATCTAGGCACGGCGTCCTTTGCATGTTTTGGAGAAGCTGATGACATTGGACAAAAAGAAGCAGCCACTGGCGATTAGGTGAAGAAGAGATGCCAAAATAATCGTGATGATCGTCGATGGTAAAATAGTGTTTGATCTTGGAAGTGAATTTGACTTACAACATCTTCAGTTGAAATTGGAGTCTGGAATTAGATGGGATAAGGAGGAAACTCAAAATATAAAAAAGGAAAGCTGAAATCAGAACCGAGAAAGAATGAGCCAAAAGAACTTATGCGCACAGAAGAGTGACGGTTTATTTAGAATTCTTTGTGGATAACTTCAGACTCCAAAAAGTAATACTGGCTATTTTTTTGAATTTTTTTTAATACTGGTTATTATTATATAGTATAGATAAGTACATTATGTAGGCAATCATTTTATGCCTTTCTTACAGCTTATTCTTTTGGCACATATTCCAATTGCTGGCACTATAATGAGAGGGAAGATATTTCTCAACACACAGACACTTTTAATCTTTTGGCACCCTTTTCTATTTTATTTTTATAGCTCTTTATGAAATTCTCCATCCCTATATATCTATGTTTCTCACCTCTCCTACAAAGATATAGACAGCTAATCATTCTTTATTTTGATTTATTGGCATATACATGAAATCTTGTTGTATGTGATCATAAATATAGCCGTGAAAATTACTTTAGTTGAATTAAATTATGGATTAAAAGATCAACAAAAAGTCATCATTTTTAAGTAAATAGCATACAAAGAATGTATATATAAAAAAATAAAAGCATTTTGCATAATCACATCCTAGTTAGTTTAGCAAAACCTTCCTAGAATATAAATAACTCAAACATGGTAACTATTCATATCTTAATGATTATTTTTCATCATATTGCAAAATCATATGAGAAAAAAATAGAACGATAGAAATTACACTGAACATAAATTCTATTGAAACGAATCGGTTGACCTTAATTTAACTCTCGTTACTTTTGATAAACACAATAAAATTTAAGCGTAATTAGAGTCATAAATCATATGAGAAAAATATAGAACGATAGAAATTACACTGAACATAAATTCTATTGAAACGAATCGGTTGACCTTAATTTAACTCTCGTTACTTTTGATAAACACAATAAAATTTAAGCGTAATTAGAGTCATAAATAAATGAAATCATGGAATGAAAATACAGATGATGTCCAACAAAACGACATTAATAAATTTAAATTCAAATTCAGTTGGTTTATGTCATTTGGCTTTTAGTTTAAGAGTCTAAGAACATATCAATAAAAGCGATATAAAATTTATCACATACCTTTTAAGTAATACAACAATAATTTTGTATTTGGAATTTTGAATATGAAAGAACCTGCTTTGAAGGATATATGGTTTCGTTCAAGGAGCTTCAATTCAAAAACCTAAGTGCCAATATTAGAAAATTGTGTCTAATATAATTGTATGTAAGTGCAGACAAAACTAACCATATACAGGAGAAATCATTGACTTCAATAATTTAGATACGTAAAATGAAAAAATATAGAGTGTAGTAGGAAAATCAAATGATTGGTTTTGAAGGGTATCTAAAACTCATTGCTAATTAAAACAGCCAAGGTAGGGACTGCATACAAAGTTAAGCAAAAGAGCATGAAAGTTGGGGAATCTAAAGGAACTTTTCATGACAAAGGAATTCTTCAAATGCCAAAACTGCAATCTACAACTAATAAACACAAAGCACAAAATAGAAAGTTAACCTTCAATCTCGGTATGGAATACAAACTTCTAAGTCCGCTATTACTTTTAAAGGAATCCGAAAATGAATTTTAGCAATAATAATCTGAAATAAATTTAGTGAAATACAAAATTCAGATATAGCCTAACTATGTTTGGATGTGGAAGAACAATTGTGACTACCATACATAGTTCAACCAAGTTACCATTAAGTTTCATCACTATATTATTAGTTCCCCACCTTAACACCTAACACAATAAAAAAATATGATAAATCATAAATTTCTGAACAATAATTAAATACTTTATCAGTATTAAAAAATAAGGTAATTCTAAACCTTTAGACTAATAATTTAATACTTCCTCACCTGGAGAGTGATGAGAGGATATGTCAACCTATGCTGCTTTGGAATCCTGGCCTTTGCCAACTTGAAGTGTATTACCATCAAAGTGAAGATCTAAAATGAAAATTGGAAAAAAGGCAGGGGATAATATTTAATCGAGAGAAACGAGTTGAACGTATTTCATTCATTTTTTTATGCACCCATTTGAAAGTTTAAACCTCTATTTCAATGGCCACAATCGAGAGAAACGAGTCGAAAGTATTTCATTCATTTCTTTATGCACCCATTTGAAAGTTTAAACTTCTATTTCAATGGCCACATGCACTGAAATATGTAGTGGACAGATATCAAAAATCCACTAACCGCCAAAAGTAAAACTCAACTCCCAAAAAAACAAATCTAGTAAGATCTGTTTAACAGCAAAGCAATCACCCTTAATTATAAAAAGCAGTCAACTATAAAACAACAACCAAACAAAAAGCATTCAACGATAAAATTCAGCTTAGACAGAATATTGATACCTTTACATGTTGAACTAGAAAAAAGGTGGTTCCAAATGTTTGCAGTAAACAACAAATTGATTTGAATGTAGCCGAAGCAGTAGTGTTTGGAAACAACCATATGAAAAGAGGCAAACCACTGTTGTACAGGGGAAGAGAAATCCCAAATACGCGATGGTGGTTATTTCCCCTAAAATATGTCGGCGAGAAACCTAGGGCTAACTTCCAGTCTTTGCAGCAGGATTTATTTTCCTTCAAATACGCCGTCGATGTGGTAAGAAGAGAAGGAATAACGATGGAAAGATACCAGTTGGCTATAATTGCTACTGTTGGTAAAGGAGGTCGACAAACCACACAATTTGGGTTGCTGCTACAGAATCTGATGATCACCGGCTGGAAGGGGGAAGATGGAAGCATTGTAAGATTGGAAAAGGTCTATAGGTTGAAGAGGGGATGGGACGAACTTTCGTGCTTTGGGACGCACCTAGCGCCGATTGGAAACAACTATCGGTGGAAGATGACGCGTTTCATGGATGGGGGAAGGCAGAGTGGACATGACTCTTGGAGGAGAAGAAGGGTTTGGGGGTTGAGATGGGAGGTAGGAGAATGCGTAGGTATCAGATAGGAGTAGGGTTCGAGAAGATAAATTCGGGAAAGGGGGATGAGTCGGTTCAGCTTTAGATAAGAGTAGAAAATTCAGGGGGCTTGTGAGAGCTCGGTTGCGAACTCAGTAATTATAATATAGTATAGATAATAATGATATAGCATAGATATAAGCAATGTGAACATTAACTATCAGAAATGGTAGAAGAAAACGGCTGAATTTGATAATTATGTCAACAAATTTGAATGGGGAAAACATTAATTAGTTCACATTATATGTTTTAATGTGTTATACCTATTCATAGTTGAAGCAAACTGGTTAAAAAGTACTAAAAAAAATTTTCTTTTAAATCGAAGACATAGTTATAACAAATAACGAAGAAATCTGCCTGCAAATTTTGTGATGGCAGTAAAAATAAGTTAAGAAAACCTGGCTTAAAAATAAAGAAGGAATTGAAATTCATTTTTTTTAAAAGGATGTCAAATTCATTTGTTGCACAGTGTAGATCAATAGTTTAAGAAAATTAAGAATGAGCTATTGTTCCCATCCTGAAAATGTTTCAAGTGATATTCGATACAGCAGTAACTTTTAAACTAACCAAAAGCAAAAATGAGACTAATAGCTTGACATAAATATTATTTGTAAATGAAATTATAAAGCGACCAAATTTTGGTGACAAAACACTAATTAATCATTTTGAAGATGACACATAATTGTCAGAACATATGAATGTTTTGGGTAGAGGCATAGGTTCAAATGAGCAGAAAATTTATGCACCTATAACAGGCTTGCTCTTCCATCTCAAATAAACCTAAAATTTGAAGATGCATTCAAGTATATTTGTGTCCACTATGACCAAAACGGCTGAGTTGTTGTCCCCAACCCCCCTCACCCCAAACCTTTTTTTATTATTGTGGTGCACTGTGTAATTATGAAATTTAGCAATGTTGTTATATGCTGAATGAATGTATGGTACTTGTTCCTCATAGGCTATATTCCTTTATTGAATAGCTAAGGATTGCAGTTTCAATTTTCATTGAATCATTCACCTTTTCACATTCAGCATCCATTGCTGATACTTGGTATACATTTAGAATCACATTAGGTTATGAACTTCTAAAGAAATTGTAGGATCAAATTAAATACAATCTTGTATGGGTAGTTATTTAGATTGGACATTTTTCTTATTGTTGTTTCAACACTTCTTTAATATTTTGAAATTTAAAAATTGTATTCAATATGACTCCAAGCTTTGAGTTTCAAATGAAGATTCATCAGTTAAAAAAATACAATTGCAAAAATTAAAATACTCCTTACCTTGTTTCGATTCCATGTGATCATGATTTATTTTCCACTCAAACTATTAACGCTTTCTTGTACTATCAACCAATGCAGTCTGTACTAAAAAAAAAATGTAGTCAATATGAAAATGTATGAGGTGGTGAAATTTTAGCAGATCTATAAATTAAACAGAATAAATAAACGATTATGTTATATATGCAAAAAAAAACGATAAATCCGCTTACCTCTGAAAACAAACAACATTACAAAAAATATGAACAGTGGAACAAAGAAGGTAGAAGATGAAGTATTAAATTATTAATACTATTATTAGTTACTATATCGGAATTAAAGATAAGATATACATTCTTTTTAAAATAAATTAATGACTGTTTACGAAATAAGATTGAAATCGTAAAATCAAAGAAGACCAGAACCAAATTCTTTACATTTCATAAAAGCGTACTTATATATTCCTATAGCGTTGTCAAATTCTTTGTTGTCGTGAGAGAAATAAATCATAAATATTTATTCATGTAAATAATTAAAAAGAAGGTACATCAACGATGGAAAAAAAATTAGAAGTTGATAGGAACTTACCGACGTAAATCGCTGAAGCAAATCAGATCGCAAGGACATATGCACCGTTGACATTCATTCTAATCGAAACCAAAATATAAAAGAACCCAAAGTTTGAATCAATCAAAGTATAATCGTAATACGAAAACAGTAACAAAAAACAAACTAAAATCGAAGGCAAAAGTTGTATATAGGAAGATCGACGCAATACCGATGCCGATAGCGGCCACTGTGCTGGATGTCGATAGCCAGTCTGTCTCTCATGGGTAGCAATAAGGCAGATCCACTTGCTCTGTTCAGATCTGGATTTGAAAATCATGGAATAGCTATGATTTTGGTAGCGATTGAAAATCATGGAATAACTATGATTTAAGGATAGAGAATAATGTTTAAGCCGAATTTCTGTTTCTGATTTCTAATAAACAGAAAAGCAGTAAAGGGAACAACGGAATGAAAATTAGGAAAACGCGACCTTTCAGCTTTAAATTGGCAAAATGCTTGTGCGGCCTCCATTTCTAACTCAGTAATTATAATATAGTATAGATTTCTTCTACCCTTCCTGTAACAACCCGAAAATCTGGGCCAGTTTAATTTTTTTTATTTTGGCGATTTTAGCGAATTTGATTATTTAAAATGAATTATTTTAAATAATATCGACGAGAAATTTATTTTGAATAGAATTTGATCGTATATATTATATACGCCATCGTTAGAATATAAATATTTCTATATAATTATAAATAGAATTGAAAATGGCGCGGTAGTTCGATAATTCGATTTCAAACTTCAATTGAATGTACCGGGTGCAAAACAATCCGGATTTTAGTGAAACCAAAAACATTAGGATCTAATTGATGATATCTTTCCAACGAATCTGGAAAATTGAAATTTCATAGCGAGAATCAAAAGATATGTCCAGTCGAAAATTCTGAATAGTCGCTATGGAATTCATGCCCTTAAAAATGAAAATTTTGCAAATGACCTCGGATTTCGACGAAACCACTTTTTGTTGGGTCCGCAATGTCAAGATATTGCTAGGTTTCAAATTTCATAATTTTTCGAATCAATATGTGAGCGTGACAAAGGAAAACGCGTTTGACCAGTTTCAGTTGATTTTAATCGACTGGAAATTGGCCATTTTTTAAACGGTGTCAGAATTCAACGAAACTAGTTTTGTTAGGACCGTATCGTCAATACGAAGCTAGAAAATATTTTTCGGGAATTTTTCTAGTTAGTATGTGACCCCGGTAATTTGAAATGTACGTTTAAAATTCAATATAGTGATTTAAATGTAAATTTAACGGAAACTGATTCAAACGATCGAATCAACCTACGATACATATCCCATTGGGTTCGGAATGGGGGTAAAACACTATAGACGACAGGCGGTGGACCTCGTTTAGAGGTCGTATGTGAAAGTCAACTTTTTAGGAATTAAAATAATTAAATAAAATAAAAATAAAAATATCTATATAAGGGGTCAACACGGTCAAACCTAACCCTAAATCATTTATCACGTTCAGCCGCCTTCTTCCCAACCGACGATCCGAATGCTCCAAAAATAATTCCATTCGATCTCCTAGGATATGAAATGAAAATCAAAAATTCAAAAAGGAAAATGGAGAGATTCTCAAGCCCTTTTGAATCAACGGTGGAGATTATGGTTCGTGGAGTATCTCGCGAGATTTTAGCACTCAAAAACCGACGGTTTGAGATGAAGTTCGTGGCCCCTATGGCCACCGAGATTCACGCGCCTTCAGGCGTTGGAGGAGGCTGTGAATCCCTTCGAAGTGACGTCGGTGGATCAACTTCAGGTTGGACGGAGGCGGTGCAATGATCAGTAGTTGAAGTCGAGGTTTGAGGCGAGAGTCGCCTGGAGAAGACGATGGATTAGGGGTGATTATCCCCTTATTTTAATAATTAATTATTTATTAATTATAATTATGTAATTAAATTTTAAATCTTTATAACTTGTTCATAACAGAACGGAATTCAACGAAACAAGTCGCAATGCGACCGTCTTAAAGTACACTACATTACAGAACAGACCAGAATAGAAACTGGAGCAATTGGAAATTTTCACTGAATTGAGCTCCAGTTAATTCAGTCAAAATAATCGCCAATCAAGGTGAGAAGTTTCTCACTTTAAATTTTCTGTTCAGTTATTTATTTCATAACTGCATATATGAACTGTTCCCCGTCGTCCACAGACCATGGACGACTTGTTTGATTGTATTCTGTGTGAAAATTGATCGTGATGTGAAATGAATTATATATATTGAAAGTGAAAATATCGTATATATAGTGAAAGTGAAAATATCGTATATATAGTGAAAGTGAAAATATCATTTATATTGAAAGTAAAAATATCGTATATATTGAACAGTGAATATATATATATATATATATATCTATATATATGAAATGAAAACGATGTATATGAAATATTCGAATTGAAAACGATGTATATGAAATATTCGAATTGAAAACGATGTATATGAAAAGAATTCGAATTGAACTGAATAGAAAAAGAATTCGAATTGAACTGAATAGAAAATGAATTCGAATTGAACTGAATAGAAAAAGAATTCGAATTGAACTGAATAGAAAATGAATTCGAATTGAACTGAATAGAAAAGAATTCGAATTGAACTGAATAGAAAATGAATTCGAATTGAACTGAATAGAAAATGAATTCGAATTGAACTGAATAGAAAATGAATTCGAATTGAACTGAATAGAAAAAGAATTCGAATTGAACTGAATAGAAAAAGAATTCGAATTGAACTGAATAGAAAAAAGAATTCGAATTGAATTGAATAGAAAAAGAATTCGAATTGAACTGAATAGAAAATGAATTCGAATTGAACTGAATAGAAAATGAATTCGAATTGAACTGAATAGAAAATGAATTCGAATTGAACTTAATAGAAAATGAATTCGAATTGAAGTGAATAGAAAAAGAATTCGAATTGAACTGAATAGAAAAAGAATTCGAATTGAACTGAATAGAAAATGAATTCGAATTGAACTGAATAGAAAATGAATTCGAATTGAACTGAATAGAAAATGAATTCGAATTGAACTGAATAGAAAATGAATTCGAATTGAACTGAATATAAAATGAATTCGAATTGAACTGAATAGAAAATGAATTCGAATAGAACTGAAAAGAAAATGAATTCGAATTGAATTAAAATCGATTTGAATTGAAATCAAATAGAAATGAAAGTAAAAAGGATTTATAATAGAAAATTCAATTTTGATTTGAATTTGAAATAAGAAGTTGAAATCGATTTGAAAAGGAATTTAAAACGATTTATAAAATTCGTTTTAAATAGAAATCGATGAAATATGTATTCTATATATAATATAATGGCCTGAATAGAACGCGCCGCGCCGCGGCAGTTCGCGAATTTCGACCATTGACTTCGAACGGATATTACGGGAGATCCGACCGTCGGATTCTCCTAAAACCGGAACCGTTGGGTTCGTATCGAAAAGAGCTTTCTAACGAATATTAGAAATTAGAAATCTAACGGTTGGATTTGGAATTATGTCCAAATCAAATTTGGAAAAGGTCGCTGTAAGTGCAGTTCGATGACCGTTGATGGAAATCGACTGTATGGGCCTTGATAAAATTCTTAAAAATATTGATAATTTGTGTAAAATCATAAGAAATGATTTGTGAAGAATTGGGATGAAAAACTCCATATTTGAAAAGATAAAAATATATTTTTATCGAAATGAACTAGTTATTAACTAGAAAAATAATCCAATGGTTATAAATAAATAAATTGGATTAGATTTGAATTGAAATTATCGATGGATATTTTCGATATTGGATTCCGTGATTATACAGATATTGTGATGGGAATTTGGAAGATTTCGATATCGTTATTCCCGATATGATATCTGTTGGTTTCATGATTTGATGTTGAATATAAGTCGATACTATCTCTATTCAAAACCTTATATTTAATGTCAAATTTGATTGATTGATTGTTTGGATTGGGCTCGACCAGTTCATGAGCAAAATATGCATTTACATTTAACATTGGGTTGGGTTGAAAATATCTGTGTGTTAACGCCTTGTGAAACACTTCACGATTTGACGATAAGGTGTTTAGCGATGTTGTGTTCATTTCAAATTTAATGAATGATTGTGAAATGATATTTTTCTTAAGTGAAAACAAATGTATTCCCGATTTTGGACAGGGAATGTTTTATAAAAATGTTTTATAAAACAGAAAGGATTTCGAGGCCCAAAACCCGATGATTTCTAAAATGATTTAGAAATGTATTATGTGTTACATTGTAGTTCATCGCGTATTCGATCAGATGCTATTGATAACATATCTGTTTGGTGGTTGGAGAATTTATTCTCTTGCTTAACACCCTTCTTTGAGACGTACGAGCTCAAAGGTTATGTGATTAATAGTGACTGATCATATGCGTGAATTACTGATGTGAAGTACTATATTTTGAAAGTACTTGTGATTATTATGTTGTGAAATGATTTTCCCTACTTCGGGATATGAAATGATTTAGTATGTGGCTAAAGATTCGGGTAACCCTGAGACTAAAAGTATGGGTGAGAGGGCGGTGTATGCTCTCCATGTGTGGGAGGTGCATCGTCGGTGTAGCCTACTCCTATATGGGGTAGGTGCACATATATATATATCGAGTTGCGAGGTGCGTACCCTTTGCCTTGTCGATGGGGAGCACGATATTTGGTTGCATACTTGTTTGTATGCATTGTTATGTTTTGGAATTCACATTTCCAAACGATTTGATTTGAGATCCCGAAGTGAAATCTACTTTGATATAGAAAGTTAGATATGTATTTCAAATGATTTGAAATAAGAAATCGGGAATAAAATCCAAAGGAATAATTTCTGTAAATTGAATTGGATTTGGAAAATCTAAGTGTAGTGATTAATCTAAGTGGGTAGATTGGGATATTGCATGTTGATTGATGCATAGTAGATCCATATATCTATATTGATTGTTGTTTATACACTGGTATTCATGGGGGTAAACCCGTTCCACGAAAGTGGCGTGGTCCTGTGATATACCATATTATCAAATAAGTTAATTATAACTGCTATAGTTTCTCACACCAGTCCCATGACTGACCTGTAGTTTGCTTTTCCCTTGCGAACTCGGGTGCCTCTATTTTCCACACGGGCAGCCGAGTAGTTTTATTTTGCAGATGTATTGAGCAGGATTCTGGATTGAAGCTTTAAGCTGCGTCCAGAGCATCGTTAGTCTTCCGCTGTGTAGTTTATATTTCCGCTGTGCATTGTATTACATTTATGTAAATTTATCTTCCGCTGTGTATTATTTTCGATACTCTGATATTCTGTACTCCGATGTAACATTATTATGATGTTTATTGAAGTCTTCTGTTATTTGTTCTGATGTGTTGTATACCCAAAGTTAGCGTATGCGGGATTCGAACGGTCTTGGTCGGTTTAGCGATCGATTAGGTCCGGGCGAAATCCGTGTCGTTACACGTGGTGTCAGAGCTTCGGTTAAACTCAAATCTTTGGGGTACAACTCGTTAGAATAGAACAAAAGACTCGTCAGAGGTAGGATTAGTAATATCCTATAGAAGAATCCTCATTAGAGATGGAATCAGTAGCATTCTAGAATGAGTGACTCATTAGAGATGGGGTTAGAAATGCCCCAGAATGAGTCGAGAGTTATTTGTTTATAAATAACGTATTTGTGATTATATATATAATCTGGTTTTAGAAAATATGATTTTAAATATATAAAATTATATATTTGAAAATATAATCAATTAATTAATTGATGTTTGAGTTGTTTGTTTATTTGTTTAATAATTTTTGAACCATTTAGCCTAATAGAATGAAATAGTAAATTGTATTGAAAATTGGTCGCATTTGCATGCATATACATGTATATCTATTGAACAGGTCATAGCAAGGAGGCTAGAGCAGAGAATAAAATTTGTTTGCCCGACAAATAGGTACATGTTTACTACATAATTTCCTGTTTTGTTTGGGTGATGATGATTTTATGAGCCTATTGGCTAGCCGCTTGGCTTTTTCTTTTTCTTTTTGAGATCTGAAGGACCGGGGAAGCCATTTGAGATTTCCCGATGCTCCCATTGCAAGGGAGGTTATGGCGAAATTTTTCAAAAATTTAGGGTGTTAACCAAATTTTTGAATTTTTGAAAATTCTCAGAAACTTAAAAGTTGGAGAATGGAAGCCAGATCGAACGTAGAGTTGATTAATCAAACCACTTTCGACTTTGTTCCTTTTCGGGGACGAAAAGTTTTAAGTGGGGGAGATTGTAACAACCCGAAAATCTGGGCCAGTTTAATTTTTTTTATTTTGGCGATTTTAGCGAATTTGATTATTTAAAATGAATTATTTTAAATAATATCGAAGAGAAATTTATTTTGAATAGAATTTGATCGTATATATTATATATGTCGTCGTTAGAATATAAATATTTATATATAATTATAAATAGAATTGAAAATGGCGCGGTAGTTCGATAATTCGATTTCAAACTTCAATTGAATGTACCGGGTGCAAAACAATCCGGATTTTCGTGAAACCAAAAACATTAGGATCTAATTGATGATATCTTTCCAACGAATCCGGAAAATTGAAATTTCATAGCGGGAATCAAAAGATATGTCCAGTCGAAAATTCTGAATAGTCGCTATGGAATTCATGCCCTTAAAAATGAAAATTTTGCAAATGACCTCGGATTTCGACGAAACCACTTTTGTTGGGTCCGCAATGTCAAGATATTGCTAGGTTTCTAATTTCATAATTTTTCGAATCAATATGTGAGCGTGGCAAAGGAAAACGCGTTTGACCAGTTTCAGTTGATTTTAATCGACTGGAAATTAGCCATTTTTCAAACGGTGTCAGAATTCAACGAAACTAGTTTTGTTAGGACCGTATCGTCAATACGAAGCTAGAAAATATTTTTCGGGAATTTTTCTAGTTAGTATGTGACCCCGGTAATTTGAAATGTACGTTTAAAATTCAATATAGTGATTTAAATGTAAATTTAACGGAAACTGATTCAAACGATCGAATCAACCTACGATACATATCCCATTGGGTTCGGAATGGGGGTAAAACACTATGGACGACAGGCAGTGGACCTCGTTTAGAGGTCGTATGTGAAAGTCAACTTTTTAGGAATTAAAATAATTAAATAAAATAAAAATAAAAATATCTATATAAGGGGTCAACACAGTCAAACCTAACCCTAAATCATTTATCACGTTCAGCCTCCTTCTTCCTAACCGACGATCCGAATGCTCCAAAAATAATTCCATTCGATCTCCTAGGATATGCAATGAAAATCAAAAATTCAAAAAGGAAAATGGAGAGATTCTCAAGCCCTTTTGAATCAGCGGTGGAGATTATGGTTCGTGGAGTATCTCGCGAGATTGTAGCACTCAAAAACCGACGGTTTGAGATGGAGTTCATGGCCCCTGTGGCCACCGAGATTCACGCGCCTTCAGGCGTTGGAGGAGGCTGTGAAGCCCTTCGAAGTGACGTCGGTGGATCGACTTCAGGTTGGACGGAGGCGGTGCAATGATCAGTAGTTGAAGTCGAGGTTTGAGGCGAGAGTCGCCTGGAGAAGACGATGGATTAGGGGTGATTATCCCCTTATTTTAATAATTAATTATTTATTAATTATAATTATGTAATTAAATTTTAAATCTTTATAACTTGTTCATAACAGAACGGAATTCAACGAAACAAGTCGCAATGCGACCGTCTTAAAGTACACTACATTACAGAACAGACCAGAATAGAAACTGGAGCAATTGGAAATTTTCACTGAATTGAGCTCCAGTTAATTCAGTCAAAATAATCGCCAATCAAGGTGAGAAGTTTCTCACTTTAAATTTTCTGTTCAGTTATTTATTTCATAACTGCATATATGAACTGTTCCCCGTCGTCCACAGACCATGGACGACTCGTTTGATTGTATTCTGTGTGAAAATTGATCGTGATGTGAAATGAATTATATATATTGAAAGTGAAAATATCGTATATATAGTGAAAGTGAAAATATCGTATATATAGTGAAAGTGAAAATATCGTATATATTGAAAGTCAAAATATCGTATATATTGAAAAGTGAATATATATATATATATATATCTATATATATATGAAATGAAAACGATGTATATGAAATATTCGAATTGAAAACGATGTATATGAAATATTCGAATTGAAAACGATGTATATGAAAAGAATTCGAATTGAACTGAATAGAAAAAGAATTCGAATTGAACTGAATAGAAAAAGAATTCGAATTGAACTGAATAGAAAATGAATTCGAATTGAACTGAATAGAAAAAGAATTCGAATTGAACTGAATAGAAAAAGAATTCGAATTGAACTGAATAGAAAATGAATTCGAATTGAACTGAATAGAAAATGAATTCGAATTAAACTGAATAGAAAAGAATTCGAATTGAACTGAATAGAAAATGAATTCGAATTGAACTGAATAGAAAAAGAATTGGAATTGAACTGAATAGAAAATGAATTCGAATTGAACTGAATAGAAAAAGAATTCGAATTGAACTGAATAGAAAACGAATTCGAATTGAACTAAATAGAAAAAAGAATTCGAATTGAACTGAATAGAAAATGAATTCGAATTGAACTGAATAGAAAATGAATTCGAATTGAACTGAATAGAAAATGAATTCGAATTGAACTGAATAGAAAAAGAATTCGATATGAACTGAATAGAAAAAGAATTCGAATTGAACTGAATAGAAAAAGAATTCGAATTGAACTGAATAGAAAATGAATTCGAATTGAACTGAATAGAAAATGAATTCGAATTGAACTGAATAGAAAATGAATTCGAATTGAACTGAATAGAAAATGAATTCGAATTGAACTAAATAGAAAATGAATTCGAATTGAACTGAATAGATAATGAATTCGAATTGAACTGAAAAGAAAATGAATTCGAATCGAATTAAAATCGATTTGAATTGAAATCAAATAGAAATGAAAGTAAAAAGGATTTATAATAGAAAATTCAATTTTGATTTGAATTTGAAATAAGAGGTTGAAATCGATTTGAAAAGGAATTTAAAACGATTTATAAAATTCGTTTTAAATAGAAATCGACGAAATATATATTATATATATATAATATAATGGCCTGAATAGAACGCGCCGCGCCGCGGCAGTTCGCGAATTTCGACCATTGACTTCGAACGGATATTACGGGAGATCCGACCGTCGGATTCTCCTAAAACCGGAACCGTTGGGTTCGTATCGAAAAGAGCTTTCTAACGAATATTAGAAATTAGAAATCTAACGGTTGGATTTGGAATTATGTCCAAATCAAATTTGGAAAAGGTCGCTGTAACTGCAGTTCGATGACCGTTGATGGAAGTCGACTGTATGGGCCTTCATAAAATTCTTAAAAATATCGATAATTTGTGTAAAATCATAAGAAATGATTTGTGAAGAATTGGGATGAAAAACTCCATATTTGAAAAGATAAAAATATATTTTTATCGAAATGAACTAGTTATTAACTAGAAAAATAATCCAATGGTTATAAATAAATAAATTGGATTAGATTTGAATTGAAATTATCGATGGATATTTTCGATATTGGATTCCGTGATTATACAGATATTGTGATGGGAATTTGGAAGATTTCGATATCGTTATTCCCGATATGATATCTGTTGGTTTCATGATTTGATGTTGAATATAAGTCGATACTATCTCTATTCAAAACCTTATATTTAATGTCAAATTTGATTGATTGATTGTTTGGATTGGGCTCAACCAGTTCATGAGCAAAATATACATTTACATTTAGCATTGGGTTGGGTTGAAAATATCTGTGTGCTAACGCCTTGTGAAACACTTCACAATTTGACGATAAGGTGTTTAGCGATGTTGTGTTCATTTCAAATTTAATGAATGATTGTGAAATGATATTTTTCTTAAGTGAAAACAAATGTATTCCCGATTTTGGACAGGGAATGTTTTATAAAAATGTTTTATAAAACAGAAAGGATTTCGAGGCCCAAAACCCGATGATTTCTAAAATGATTTAGAAATGTATTATGTGTTACATTGTAGTTCATCGCGTATTCGATCAGATGCTATTGATAACATATCTGTTTGGTGGTTGGAGAATTTATTCTCTTGCTTAACACCCTTCTTTGAGACATACGAGCTCAAAGGTTATGTGATCAATAGTGACTGATCATATGCGTGAATTACTGATGTGAAGTACTATATTTTGAAAGTACTTGTGATTATTATGTTGTGAAATGATTTTCCCAACTTCGGGATATGAAATGATTTAGTATGTGGCTAAAGATTCGGGTAACCCTGAGACTAAAAGTATGGGTGAGAGGGCGGTGTATGCTCTCCATGTGTGGGAGGTGCATCGTCGGTGTAGCCTACTCCTATGTGGGGTAGGTGCACATATATATATATATCGAGTTGCGAGGTGCGTACCCTTTTCCTTGTCGATGGGGAGCACGATATTTGGTTGCATACTTGTTTGTATGCATTGTTATGTTTTGGAATTCACATTTCCAAACGATTTGATTTGAGATCCCGAAGTGAAATCTACTTTGATATAGAAAGTTAGATATGTATTTCAAATGATTTGAAATAAGAAATCGGGAATAAAATCCAAAGGAATAATTTCTGTAAATTGAATTGGATTTGGAAAATCTAAGTGTAGTGATTAATCTAAGTGGGTAGATTGGGATATTGCATGTTGATTGATGCATAGTAGATCCATATATCTATATTGATTGTTGTTTATACACTGGTATTCATGGGGGTAAATCCGTTCCACGAAAGTGGCGTGGTCCTGTGATATACCATATTATCAAATAAGTTAATTATCACTGCTAGAGTTTCTCACACCAGTCCCATGACTGACCTGTAGTTTGCTTTTCCCTTGCGAACTCGGGTGCCTCTATTTTCCACACGGGCAGCCGAGTAGTTTTATTTTGCAGATGTATTGAGCAGGATTCTGGATTGAAGCTTTAAGCTGCGTCCAGAGCATCGTTAGTCTTCCGCTGTGTAGTTTATATTTCCACTGTGCATTGTATTACATTTATGTAAATTTATCTTCCGCTGTGTATTATTTTCGATACTCTGATATTCTGTACTCTGATGTAACATTATTATGATGTTTATTGAAGTCTTCTGTTATTTGTTCTGATGTGTTGTATACCCAAAGTTAGCGTATGCGGGATTCGAACGGTCTTGGTCGGTTTAGCGATCGATTAGGTCCGGGCGAAATCCGTGTCGTTGCACTTCCTCTCTACTTAAAAAACCTTGCTTTTTTTCTCTTATTTCCTTCCCCTTTTAATCTTTTTTCCTTTTTTTTTTGGGTTTTTACCATTCATTTCTTTCCCTTTCTTCTTGTTCAAATTTTCATAAAAAAAAACTTGCATTCTTTTTTTTTTATTTCTTTCCAATTGCATTTCTTATTCACCTCCTACAATCTCTCTTTCCATTTTTTTTCATTTTTTTCTTTCCGGCTCTCTCCTTCATTAAAAAAAAATCAACTTTCAATTTTCCTTTATTCTTTCCATCTTTCCACTTCTTTCCAATCATATACATTCTTTTTCTTTTTACAAATTTCAAAAAAAAAAAAAGATTCCTCTTTTGCAATTTTTTTTTCCTTTCCTCTTTTGTCTTTCTAGTTCTCAATACATTTGATTTCTTTTCTTCTCTTACAAATTCCCTTTATTTTCAAAAAAAAAAAATCCTCTTTTAATTTTACAACAATAAACAAAAGAAAAAGAATTCTTTCTGTTTTTATCTTCTCTTTTATTGCTTTCCCTTCTTAATTTCTTTTCCAAATCTTTTACAATTACTTTCCTTCCTTCCTTTACAATTCTCTTTCTTTCCTGAAATCTCTCTTCCCAATTTTTTTTTTTTTTTTGTCATTTGTTTCTTTCCTATTTGTCCACTTTTTCAACAATAATAAAAAAAAGGGAAGGTCATAAAAAGATTCATTCTTTTTTTTCAATTATTTTTCCCTGCTTCATTTCTTCCCTCAAATCAAATACCCCTTCCTCTCACATAATCTCATTTCACCACAGTTTTTTTTTCAATCCACACTTCAGCATCATCTTCTCCAAAAAGTTAGCTTCTTTTTTTTGTTAATTCCTTTGTTTCTTTTTCTTGTGCTTTTTTTTGTTATTTAATTCATTCAAAAAAAACCCAAAAAAAAAAAGAGAGAGAGAGAGAGATTTCGAACTAAGGACAAGGTGACTGGAGTTCAAGCAACAAATCAAGATTTTAAAAATCAAAAGAAATTGCAAATAGTGAGATTTCAATCATTGACGCTACTCATTTTTTCTGGATGGACAGCCATGCCCCACTGTAATAATTTATGAACTCTACAGGTGCTCTGCTACAAAGAAAAATATAGACATTGCTTGTAAAAAATCTTCTACAGGGCAGTGGCTTGCTTGTACAATATTTTAAATTTCTGCAGTTATCATTGTCTGATTGGCTGAAATTTCCATAATTGAAATCTGCATTCTCATTGTTTTTAACAATAAAAATAGACATTGCAAAATAATATATTTGAAAAGTGGTGTTTTGTGAAGTTGACTGTCACGTATAATTGGATCGCGGATATATAGTAGTTCAATTTATTGAATTATTAGCAAAAGAGGTTGCATACTACCCGTAAAACATTGGTCGTATCCCTTAGTATTTATACTATACGTGAACGGCCATAAGACCCTCTTCCCCCTTCCAATTGAGTCGGTTAATTCATAGAGCTCAACTCATTCTTTTATATTGTTTTGAACTAAGAATAATTCCTGTCTTCTGCTGACTTCATTCAAATGTCTGATTCAAAAAAATCTTTGAGGGAATTGTGGGACAATAATCAGAGTAGACGTCCTCTTGAAGAGTATGATTTTGAAATACAACTCATGAAGCAAAATCTTCCAAAATTTCGCGAGCCAAATGTCAACAATTTTCAAAATTTTCAAAATGACCAACATTTTCAAAGTTATGATCGAAATGACGACTTCAATTCAAATTTCAACAATTTCGATTATGGGCCACATCAACATCCAAATAGCTTTGAATCACAATATACCTTTGATCAACATCAATACGGGGTTGGAAACCAATTCGAAAATAATTCTGGATATGAAAATGATTTTCAAGTCGATCAAGTCGATCAAAATCTTCAAAATAACAACCCATTTCCACATCTTGAATATGACCAAAATTGCAGTTTTCCCTTGAATTTCGACAATTTTGGTTATGAACCTAATTTTCAAAACCAAAATGATTTCCAATGTCATTTTTCTGAAAATTCTAACAACTACCACATTGGAAATAATATTGATTGTGAAATTGATGTGGACTATAATTTTGAAAATCAAGAAATCCAAAACGAGAGCTCTCAAATCAATGATTCTGAAGAATATCACCTTAACATTCTTAGAGATAGGGTAGAAAAGCAAGATAGACAGCTTGGTGAAAAAGATAGACAACTTGATGAACTTCTTTCTTTAATGACATCTTTTAAAGAACAACTCGAGCAACAAAATCAAATTCAAACATGCGATGATTCAGAAAACAATCCATTCTTTACTGATATTGAAAATTTTCAGATTACAACTTTGGAAATTGAGAATGACGATCTAAATGAAGTTGTTCACATTTCAGTAAATGATTTAGACTTCGATTCTTTTCAGGAAAAAGATTTAAGCTCAGATTTTGATCTTCCTCTTTCAGACTGCGAGAAACTTGAAATTCTAGAAATTGAACAAGATGGAAATATTGAAGTGGAAATGGATTTTAATGAACATGAATTCTTTGGATTGTACGAGAATGAGTTGCCAAATGAGGAAGAAGTGGATTCACGTCACGAGTTCGAAAATTTTAACTTTGAGAAAATTTCAAACGAACTTGAAATTGTCAGTGTCGAAAAAACGTTGTCAATTGAGAAATGTGATCACATAGTCTTGAACAACACTCAGATTTCAGATTTCAATGAATTTATATACGATCACAAATTTTTGAAAAATTACACTGATAAATTTGTTGAACACATGAACTATTTTTGGAATGTTAGCTTTGCTGAAAAACTTCATGTTAGGACGACCCTGAACATTCATTTACTGGACTATAAATCGAGATATAAATATGAGATGGTTTTCAAAAACTCTTGCTTGTTAGGAAACATGCCTAGACATAGTGGGAATGGGACTCATAGGGCAAGAACCAAGTATGGGGGAAAAAGTTGGTGGCAATCCTTGCGTCGCATGCATCGCATACACATTTATCATTGTACATATGATCCTTTCTTACATATAGTTAAATTGCATTTCGTTTTACAAATCATTTTACATTTAATCCATCTTTGGGTTTTATCTTTCACATTTAGGAAACGTGTTTACAGTGTGGACACTGTTTAGTTCTAGTGTGGGGGGAGTCTGCATTTCACTCATTTTCGTTTTTTATATTTTTCTTTCTTTTAATTTTTCAGCCATTTAAATAGGACCATCGTGCATTTTAGACTGTAGTAACATGCCATTTTTTTTTGTGGTAAAGATGACTCACTTTAGATTTGATACAACAAAATAATTTAAGGATTGTTAATTAGTTGATAGTATTTTTTTTCTCTCAACTTAGATCGAAAAAAATATATAATGAAAAGTTTAATTTTGAGGGATAATAGTGTAACCGGTACATAGGGAGATTCTTAGGTGATGGCCATGAAATCTATTCTATATTGTAGACTTTGTTTAAATAAGTGGAGGACTTAAAATACTTATAATGGCTTGTCAAATCTTTAAAACTAAGTTGTGTTAAGTTGAATTCGCGTAACTCTCTTTTTGTGCTTATAAATTCAATAATAATAATAGTAATCCAAGGGTATCCAACATTGCTTGTATATCGAGCGTTGGTGTGCAAACCCGCTAAGCTCTATCCGACATGTTGTTGACAAAGTCAGCGTTGGAATATCTTGGTCTCATTTTATGAGATTGGACACCTAAGGATTACCGACACGTTGTTGACAAAGTCAAAGTTGGCCTGCACAATCCGCCAAGCTCTTTACCCACTCTCCGTTAGTCCGCGAGGCAGTGCATGGGTGGTAAACCTTGGTCTTCTAAGTTAGGTGTATGTACTTCATCATAAATTTTAAAATTTTATAGAATAAAGAATAAGCGATGATGCCCAAACACTTCTTGACCTTATTGATTTGACTAGCCATACATGAGAAAATTAGAATACCACTTTGCAAACTGTGCCAAGCAAACTAAGAATCTATTTCATGGCTGCACTATGTTATCGACCGAACTAACTGGCCAAACTGGAATTTAACATTTGAGAAGTTGTTTTATATTGAAAATTTGTGACAAGTCGAGGTATCTAAAATAAAATCAACTGATTAGAAATTGTTAACTTAATTTGTTGTACCACTTTCCTGAAATAAGTCGTGTTTTCATTTTTCGTTTTTATTTGCATATGTCCATTGCATTCATGTAGTTTCATTAGAATCATAGCATACTGCATTTGGATTTTGTGGGTAGTATCCACTGAAAACCCTCACGAGACACCACTCGTCCTACTAGGGACACGTAGAGGTTTAACGGCTTGTTGCATACGCTCAATTCAATCGTGTTTCCTACGAAAGTGCGACCTATCTAGTTAGTTTTTCATTTTCTTTTTTTACTCGAGGACGAGTAAAAGATAAGTGTAGGGGTATTGCCATGGTCATTATCAACATTATCTCCGGGCGACTAGAGTGTGATTCCATATCTATCCAGTATATTAAAACTTCGAATATACGTTCATGACGCGTATACGCGAAATCTTTATATACTGGATTGTCCAAATTCAAAATAAATAAATATTCAAACACATATAAAACGATTTAAATTTCAAAACAAAATTGTATTCATTTGAAAAATATACTCTTCACACTCGTTCTAGGATACTACTGATCCTATCTCTAATGAGTTATTCTAATTGGATATTACTAATCCTATATATGATGAATTCTTTCATATGGTTCAAATGTGTCTTGTTCTCGAGCTCTGTAAACCAAAGCTCTGATACCACTATGATGACCCATTACTTCCCCGTGAAGGAAAGAGCAGATACTTTGAGGACAAGACCAATCAGAACGCAGACAGAAGAACATTTCATTGTTATTACAAAAATTCCATCAGATACAAGAATATACAGAGTACAAATGAATTAATTACATTTGATAAATATAAGAGATTACAATAAATTACATAGCAGCGGAAAAATAATAAAACACACAACTGAAAGTAATACACGGATACAGAGCTTTCCGAGTATCGTTCCAGCTGTAAATCAGGATCCTGTGAATATAAATCTACCAAACCAAAATTACTAGCTGCCCGTGTGGAAAATAGGGGCACCTAGAGTTTAGGTTAAAACAATAAACTCCAGGTCAGTCATGTGACTGGTGTGAGTACTAAAACAGTTATTTAAAACTTTACTTTAAAAGATGATAAATCAAGGGACCATGCCGTATAACACGGAACGGGTTTCCTCCCAAGAATACTAGTGCATATAACAAAACAGCGCAATGCTCTTTAGAAAAATAAAGCTATTATAAGACTCAGGTCCCATCACACAATGCAACGCAAGCCGGAGGATAGGGTTTTCCCTTATAATAGCCAAACATGCTTGGTACGTTTAAAACAAATCATTTGATACTATTATAAGTGCATAGTTTCAAAACAATTCAAATCATAAATATCAATCATAGGCGGCATGGGTACCATCTATCATGTCGCCATACTAGGCTCTACAAATAAAACCGAAATATCATGTATTGGAAATTGGATTTCCGTCATGAGTCGAGGCAAGCGGCAAGCTCCTCTCCGTTCAAGACACTCTAGCAAATGTCTCATGACCTCACTTTGATCCTTGGAATCGGTTGGGCCGGTCCTCACCTAACTTTGGAGGATTAGTTATTCTTGAACACACGTTTCCCGGTCCTAACAGACCTATATCCGAGGCGCCTCGCATTCCAACATCCACACAGGTAAAAAGTATATAAATATCAGGGCTGGTAGGTCACTGACATCACCCATAGCTAGAAAGAAACGTCGTTGTTCTCCCAACGGTCCGTATCCCGTTTTTGACTCATATCGAGGTGTGAGGCTCGCGAATTCACGTTATACACAAAGCTGCTCCACACAGGCTGTGCTTTGATCATCAACCACAAGACTTTGCTTTTCAACAGAAGCCCTGATCATCTGCCACTTAGGCGTGCCACACAGGCAATTCACTCCATGCGACTGATGTCCATCGATATACAACCTCTAAGCTCGTACGTCTCAGAGAAGGGCATTAAGCAAGAGAATAAATTCTCCGCCGCCAAACAGATGTATATTTAATAGAGATCAATCAACACAGAATAAAATCCAATGTCAGACACACAGTCCATTTACAAGTTTGTTCTGGGTCTGAACGAAACCGGAGGCACTTTCCTCGCATATCCATCGATCTCCAAGCACGTCTGGACGATCACCAACTGTTTCTCTCCTCTTGGGTGTATATCCCAATCGAGATCATCAGTAATCACCCAAACAATGTGAAGACTTCCATTCTTTAACCATCGTCTTCATCTTCGACATATCATCGAATCGGTTATTCAGAATGGGTATAAACCCGACCTTTCTGAATAACCCGCGTATATATTAAACACGTGGGACACAAACATAACATACGCCTCATTCTAATTTAGAATATTCTTTTATTCACAAAATCACATTCTTAGGGAAAGGTTCCTATTAATTTTATCAAAGATAAATTCTTCTAAATTTATTCTTTAATCTTCCTTTGGATATCATTTCAAACCATTTTATGGTTTGCCAAACTAGTCGGGTTTAGCGAACCACACCGAAGTAATTATTTATTTTATTTCCCAATCCCAATCTATTTATCCCCGGGAGCAAAACTGGCGATACTCCGTATCTAACAGCACAGTGTTATCGGTAAAGTTAATTACCATTTCACGTTCAAATCTGATTAAAGATTTAACTATCGCTTTGGAGCAAAACTGGTGGTACTCCATTCTCGATCACCTTTCAGATTTGATAATTTAAATTATCAATTCACATTTTAATCTAATTAAAGATTCATTAAAACTCCACTTAGTTTTAATCTTCTCAAAAATCAATATTCTGCTTTTAACTAGGTTAAAGAACCAATGTCAACTAAAACATGATTCACGACCAACCCAAATCACATTTGATATTAAATATAATGCTCTGAATAGAAAATATACCGGCTTATATTCAATATCAAATTCTGAAACCAACAAATATCGTATTGGAAATAACGATATAAATATATCTTTCAAATTCCCATAACAGTATCTGTATAATCACGGAATCCAACATCGAAATATTCCAAAGACAATTTCGATTCAAATCCACTTCCACTTTATATATATTGGAAATTCTGGTTATTTTCAAAATCAATTCAAATTCAATTTATTTATTTCAAAAATAAATTGATTTTAATTCTAGTTCAAAACTAGTTCATCTCGATAAAAATATATTTTTATCTTTTCAAGTGTGGAGTTTTTCATCCCAATTTTTACCAAATCATTTCTTATGATTTTAAACAAATTATTGATATTTTTAATAATTTTATCAAGGCCCGTACAGTCGATTTCCCTCAACCGCCATCGAACTGCACTTACAGCGACCTTTTCTAAATTTGATTTGGACATAATTCCAAATCCAACCATTAGATTTCTAATTTCAAATATGCCTTAGAAAGCTCTTTTCGATACGAACCCAACGGTTCTGGTTTTAGGAGAATCCGACAGTCGGATCTCCCGCAACGTCAATTCGAAGTCAATGGTCGAAATTCACGAACTGCCACAGCGCGGCGCGTTCTATTCAGGCCATTATATATAATATATATATATATATATATTATATATATTTCGTCGATTTCCTTTTAAAACGTATTTTTTAATCCGTTTTAAATTCGTTTTCAAAACCATTTCAAATCAAAATTGGATATTTCATATCATTACTATATAAAGGATAATATTTTCAAAATGTTATATTTTGAAATCACTACCTTTTCTATATTCACTATAAAAACGAATATAATCGATATAAATATCGTTCACATCAAAATAGCGCAACTCTAATCAACACAGCTTTATATATTTCAATAAATTCGTTATTCTATTCAACACATAAATCTATATTTCTTTCAACACATGACTAATCTCAACACATGAGTACTGTCAACACATGACTATTTTTGTTATGTAATATATTTTATAAAATTATGGTATCTATCATTCGATTTTTAAATCGGACTCCACCGTGAAGTAATTTCTATTTTTAAATATGATAAAGATGTAAATTTTGTTATTAAAATATTTTACTCAACACATAAATAGTTTCAACACATGACTATTTTTATATTCAACACATCAATTTTCTTTTATAATATTCATTATTTTCCCGATTGGAATGAGGCCTAATCAATTACCATATAACGTTAATTATATGGATTCCATACAACACATGTATATAATAGCAACAATAAACAACAAACCATCATCCAAAGTGCACCACACAACTGCATAAGCATCAAATATAAATAATTAATGCTTGCACAGTCTATCGACCAATCGATCGACATACAATTAAATAATTGGGATTAGTGTACGCCAAATATCATCCCAACACCCGTATGGGGTTTCAAATCAACAAACACAGATTTTTATTTGTGCAGTTGGGCAATGTGTAAAATTTATCATCAGAATCAATATCAGTCAAATCAGTGTATATAAACAAATCAGTCAATTCATTTATTCACATTCACGTTAAAAATTATATTTTCAACGATAATTAATTTATTTCAACCATCTACAATTTATTATCGATTTCACATCAACATCACAAACAAATTTCACAACACATCAAACAAACATACAAGCCGTCTATGGTCTATGGACGACGGGTGTCGGATGCTGCTAAGCACTGTCTACATCCTTGTATATATATATATATATATATATATATATATATATATTACTAGAAAAAGAAATTTAAAGTGAGAAGTTCTCACCAAAGCTATCCCAACTCCACGACACTTCAAATGTAGAAGCCATCGCCGTTCTCGCCTTTTGCCACTTTCGTTGCCCGTATTCACTACATATATAAAATCACATTTTTTATATTGTTGCTATGTATATAAAAATTCTATTTTGACACCGCTACTATATAGATAAAAATTCTATTTTTACAACGCTATAATATAGATAAAAATTCTATTTTTACAACGCTATTTAAATAGAAAAGATTATATTTTTACACCGCTACTATATAGATAAAAATTATATTTTTACACCGCTACTATATAGAAAAAATTCTATTTTTACACCGCTACTATATAGATAAAAATTCCATTTTTATCATGATGATCATACAATAAAGATCATATTTTTATCGAAGTAAAAATCATATTTTTACTTCACTACTTAATTAAAAATTATATATTTATTACTCTAAATAAATAAAAATTATATTTTTACTACTTCTATAATATAAAACTCATATTTTTAATATGCCACTAGTATAAAAATTATATTTTTAGCTTTCTCTAAAAATTATATTTTTACTTTGCCATTTCAACAATAAAAATCGAATCTTTTTATATACGCTACTTCATTAAAAATCAAATCTTTATTTATTCAAAAATCTTGTCTTTCTAACTATATAAAAAAAATCCGACCTTTCATGGTATAAAAATCCGATTTTATAACTAATAAAAATCAGTTTTGAAATCAAAATAAAAATCAGTGAAATAAACACTTACAGTTGAAATGGGAGGGGGGGTTCGCTGTTGCGCGTTCAATAGAGGAGGGAGGTCGCGGGTGGTCAGGCGCGCGGCACAGGAGGATGAAGAGGAAGAGAGGCGCGGATTTTTGGGGCCCGAGGCTAGGGTTCGAGTCTCTCCGTCGATTTGGGTATGGGGGGGCCTAGGGTTCTCGCATTTGGCCTGAGGAGGAATAGAGGGCATTAAGGAAAAGGGGCGCCGTGTCTCCGGCGGTGGCGCAGGGCGAAGGGGGTGGCAGGTCTGGGCAACGCTGCGTTTTTTTTCTTTTCTTTCTTTTTTTTATTTTAAAACCTAACCTGACAGTGATAAGGAAAGTAAAAAGGGGGAGGAGGGTTATGGAGGAAAAAAGGGGGGGAGTTATTATTTAATTATTTTAATTTTATTCTCTAAAAGGTTACTTTAAAATTCAAACTCAAAATTGAGCCCACCGACTCCGCCCCTAGCGTAATAACCCCGTTTCAAACAAAATGGGGTATGTATCGTAAGCCAATTCGGTCGTTACGATAGGTTTTCACTTGAATCACAATATAAATCTGTGTATATTTAATTTGAACGTACATTTCAAATTACCGGGGCCACATACTGATTCAGAAAATTCCAGAAAAATATTTTCAGCTTCGTATTGACGATACGGTCCTAACAAAACTAGTTTCATCGAATTCTGAGACCGTTTGAAAAATGGCCATTTTCCAGTCAATTTAAAATCAACTGAAACTGGTCAAATGCATTTTCCTTTGCCATGCTCACATATTGAATCAGAAATTTATGAAATTTGAAAACTAGCAATAACCTTACATCCCGGATCCAACAAAAGTGGTTTCGTCGAAATCCGAGGTCGTTTGCAAAATGGCTATTTTTAAGGGCCGAAATTCCATAGCGACTATTCTGAAATTCCAATTGGACATATCTTTTGATTCCCGCTATGAAATTTCAATTTTTCGGATTCGTTGGAAAGATATCCTTAATTAGATTCCATTATTTTTGGTCTCACTAAAATCCGGTTTATTTTTCCCTCGGTACATTCATTTGAAGTTTGAAATCGAATTATCGAACTACCGCGCCATATTCAATTCCTTTTATATTTTAAATAAAATATTTATATTCTAACGACGATCTATATAATATATACGTTCGAATTCTATTCAAATTAAATTTCTCGTCATTATTATTTTAAATAATTCATTTTAAATAATCAAAAATCACTAAAATTGCCAAAATAAAAAATCTAAACTGGCTCGCATTTCCGGGTTGTTACAGTAAACAATTCGAATTTCTCGCCAAGAAGATAATGGCTCCTAGACTTAAGCGCGAAAACAATAGCGGCCAACTCTAGGTCATGCGTAGGGTAATTTCTCTAATGTACACTCAACTGCCTTCCTCCATAGGTTATTACCCTTCCCTCTTGCATTAAGACTGCGGCTAGTCCTATCCCACAAGCTTCGATATAAACGGTAAATGGCTTACTCCCATCTGGCAACACTAAGACTGGGGCTGTGGGCAAAGCTCTCTTTAAACGTTGGAATGCATCATCACAATCTACGTCCCACGCAAAAACTAAGTTCTTCTTTGTCAAGCGTGTTAATGGGGCTGATATTTTTGCGAAGTCCTTGATAAACTTCCTATAGTAGCCTGCCAACCCCAAGAAACTCCTCACCTCGGTAGCATTTTTAGGGACCTTCCAATCTTAGATGGCCACCACCTTTGCGGGATCCACAACTATCCCTTCTTTGGAAACCACATGCCCTAAGAATCACACTTCCTTCCTCCAGAAGTGACATTTAAAAAATTTAGCTTTATGGTTATGCGCTTGAAGGGTCTCCAACACTTCGCTAAGATGTAGGGCATGCTCTTCCTCGCTCTTAGAAAAGACCAAGATGTCGTCCACAAAGACCATCACGAATTTATTAAGATACTCCCTAAACACCCTACTCATCAAGTCAACAAAGTATGCAGGGGCGTTTGTCAAACCCAAGGGCATCACAAGCCATTTATAGAAACCGTCCGGAGTCCTAAAGGAAGTCTTGTCTATGCTATCCTTAGCCACTATCAACTGATGGAAACCAGTGGCTAAGTCCAACTGCGAAAACACTGAGGCGCCAACTAACTGATCGAAGAGATCTTCAATCCTCGGCAGTGGGTGCCTATTTTTGTTAGTAAGTTTTGTAAGCTCTCTATAGTGCACACAAAGTCTAAGGGTCTCATCTGCCTTCGTGGCAAATACTACTGGAGCACCCCACTCCAATATACTACGTTTATGAACCCTTTCTCAAGCAATTCCCCTACTTGCTTATTAGGCTCCCTCCTCTCACGAGGAGCCATGTGGCGTACTGGCAGATATACTGGTTTTGCATTGTCTACAAGATAAATACGAAAGTCTATCTCATGTTTTGGGGATAGACCCCTCACCTCATCGAAGACATCAACATATTCACGGACTATACGAACAGAATGTAAATCATCATTGGATGCGTCAAGTTACTCAAGATAACTAAGCATCACCAGTTCTCTGGGTTCACAAGAAATGTCAAGGGTCTTTCCACTACGAGTCAACAATTTTACTGCCTTTCGTTCACAATCTAGGATGGCGCCATATCGGGCTAGCTAATCCATTCCTAGAATCAACCCATAGCCCATGAAACCAAGCACAAAAGCATTACATTCAAAACCAATGCCTAAGATAGACAATCTCAAATCCCTACAAACCATGGATAAACGAGCCAATTCACCAATAGGATTTGAGACTACAATGGGATCCACAACAAGACTAGTATCTAAGTGCAGTGTTTCAACTAATGATGTAGAGATAAATGAATGTGATGCGCCAGAATCGAATAAGGTACGGACAGGGTGATCAAATAGAAAAACTAAACTCTCAACAGAAATGTTTCTACCCGTTCTTGCAGCGGTGGGACCGCAAGAGCCTGGACCTGTTCCCTTGCCTGCCCTGGTGCCACAAGAGCCTGAAGTTGCCCACCAGAAGTTCTTTGCCCTTGTCCATGTTTCCTTGGGCAGTCCTTAACTAGTTAACCTTCCTCTCCACAGTGGAGACAGTCAGTCTTCTTCTTTTTCCTGCAGTCTTTACTCAGATGGCCTGGTGTCCCATATTTAAAGCACTTCTTCTTTCCTTTGCCATTATTGTTCTTCGAGCCTTTCTTGTTTTTTTGTTGTTGCTGCAGTTTCTTTTGATCCCCTTTCTTCTCGGGTGCCTTACTAACATTGGCGCACTTCTCCTCTTCATGCATAAGCACCATATCAACTAGCCTCTCAAAGGTGGCCCCCATAGGGATGCGGGTCGTAGCTAACCCAGTGTGGCTCGTTCAAACCCTTAACAAATCTCAGGGCCTTCTTTTTGGGTGTATTCACTAAGTCCAAGCCAAATCTCACCAACTAATTGAACTTGTTGATGTATTCTTTTACTGACAGATTCCCTTGCTTTAACGCCAAAAATCTTTCCATATATAAATCCTCTTCAGCCCGTGAGAGAAACTTTGCCTCAAACCTACGCCTGAAATCCGGCCACGTATCAACTGGACGCTCTCCATTAGTGACTTCCCAACAAAACGAAGCTTCGTCCTTCATCAACCAAGCAGCCAATTGGACCTTCTTACAATCGGCCAAATCGAAGATGCCAAACAGATCCTCCACTTCTTTCAACCAATTTCTAGCTTCAATGAACGTTTCAGTCCCACTAAAAGATTTTCCACCCATTGAACGAAAGTCTTTACATATCTTGGAGAAATTATCTTCACGCGGATGAAATCTGGAGCTGGGGGAGGAGGAGGAGGAGGAACGTTGGCCGGTCCCGCGGCAGCGGCCCTAGCCTCGAGATATTGATGAAACCAACCGGGTACATGAACACCCTCTAGTATCTCATATGCTCCATACATGCTGAAAAGAAAAAGAAAGAGTTTTAATATAAGGGAAGCGAAAGAGAGATGTATGGCTTGCAGGGATTATGCTCTTTTATGTAAACTTTCCTTGAAAATAGCTTCTTTAAAACAAGTTTTTGAAAATACCTTCTAGGAAAATAATACTTTTGAAAACACTTTTCAAAACTTTTTATCTATTCTTGTAACCATAGCTCCGATACCACGTGTAACACCCCACGTCCATTAATGTCACTCACAAAGAGAATGAATCAATGTCCATGAAGCGTTATTGTTGTATAGAACAAAAAAATTACAAGATTAAGTAAATAAAACAACACAGCGGAAGATAAAACTTATTTTATTCCATTATAACTCAAAACGAATTTACATAAGTAGTTTCCAAACCATTACAACAGGATCAGTAGTCTTTTTAAAAAAATTCAAAGTACATAAAGAAGCAAATACTTGAATAACATGAATGCATAAATCCCCACTAAGCATAAGCAAAGCCATAAAGATGAGAAGGTCCCAAGTGATACATCTACTCTCTTCAAGTAACAAAAAGAAATCGGCCCTAAGCTTTAGTATTCCCTCCTTGCAAACCTGAGGGAGGGGGAGCGAAAGAAGAAAATAGGTGGAAAGAAAAGGGGGTCAGACATAACGTCTGGCGAGTGCGATAACTTTAACAATATAATTATCAAAATAACTGGGCTAAGGCATAAGCTGAAAATAAGGTAATGACTGTGTACAATTTGGTACGACAGAACAAAATGAGGAAATAGGATGAACCAAGATAATGTTAAAGGCGCCCCTAATCACTATAAGATAATTATTACACTGCACCACCACCAGTCACCCTAAAGGTTGATCCCGCCTACTAATAATGATAATGGTAGTTTAGTGTACCCCTAGCTGCCTTCATAGGTGTTGTCTGCCCCTATCTCCGTAGGTGTACCCACTACCCCCATTCGATCGGCTCCCAAACTCGTAAATACCCGTGCTGGCCCCACAGTGGAGTGTATCACTCCCCAAAGTGGCAACCCGATACAACCAAAAATGCACGGCTTATACCTATACGATGCAACAACATCTTACCTACTAGCCAGGGCCCACACACGCATATGAACCCGTTGGACTTGCGTTGTTACCGTTGACACGTTTTGACCTCTTACAATCAAATCCAGTACGCGTGTCCCGTCTTCGACTTGGGTCAAGCCCACAAAGATACTTAATGGGTTACTGGTTTGAAAAGGGACCCCATGCATGACACAAGCTTTCCACCTATGCTTGGTCCCCTCTAAGGTTTTTCCCCACTTAACTCCATTCTTATTCATGTCTTCTTACTTGTTTCAATCTTGGTTAAGTGCATCTAATCGTATTTCAAATGCCACCCAAGCCACCAACTAAATTCCACATGCCACCCAAGGCACCCACTTAACCTCCTCATGTCCCACTACATGTTTATCTGGTTAAGTGTTTGTTAATTCATTAAGACCGTAACCTTGTAAAGACCTCCCACATTAGACTGGCATTTGTGGCAGCCGGATTTTTCGGGCGAGTCCGGGCAGTCTTACACCACAAACGAGCCTAACCTCGTGTCTTTACAACTGTTACACATTTAATTTATGCCTAAGACCTCCCACATTAGACTGACATTTGTGGCTGTTGGATTTGCCGGGCAGGTCCGAGCAGTCTTACACCACAAACGAGTCTAACCTCGTTTCTTAGGAGATTAATTACATAATTAATTATCCCTAATTTGAATTAATTTCTATATTCAAATTATCAATCAATTACAAATTTAACTACGTCCATAATTAACACCTTAATTATGTCCATCTATTTATGGTATATAAAATTATACCAATTAACATCACATATAAGGCATTTATGCCAATTCTCAATATTAAATCTTTTAATATTATCCCATTGTCCCATGTTGTACGTTCATTCGTTTAACGTGAAATATACGTTAGACTCGAATAGTCTAACTTATGGAATAAAGAGAAAACATCACAACATGCATAGAATAAAAAACTAGATCTAAACATAAGGGGTGAACTTGCATGTGTGAATAAGGTTTTTCATATAAATTTGCATAGGCCAAAGTTACAAACTTGCATAAACTATGGATATAATAGATCTAATCATAAGGTGTAAACTTGCATAGGCAGTAGTCACAAACTTACATTACATGATTCATACTCCAATATATATATATATATACTTGCATATGTGATTTATACAACATAGACTATGATGTAAACTTTCATCTAACTCACACATGTCATAGCCTAACTTTAGATCCAATTTACACATAAAATAGATGTCATGAAACATGTAAGGTTGTATATGATTCTCACTAACTTGCATATAATTCATATCTAAATTAACATCTAAACTTGCATACATACATATGATTTAACATATGAATTAGTTCCAACAACATAACCAAACTAGCATATGAAACATCATTATGAATTGATTGTACATAAGCCAACAATTAACATAGATTTACAACATAGATGATAACATCATAACTTTACAATAATAAAATCATAGATTTACAACATAGATAATAACATACGGTCAATGATTCACAACATAACCATATAATCCAAATCATAGCTCAATCCAATTAAATTATTAATTATCTTATTAAAGGAATCGAACTCACAAAAAGAAGGTCTTGCGTTCTGAAATCTGAGTTCTGAAATTGATTTAGCTCTCCTTTGTAGTAGATTCGTTATTGTTCAGATTAGAGTTGAATAGAATTGAGTTGATTAGCTTTGATTTCCCTCTAGTTGGTGGCGGCTACTCTAAGTTACAAGATGACAGCATGACGACCATGATTCAGATTTTTATTTGATTTTAGGGTTTGAGTCTACCTATGTTTATATAGAATTTCAATTTAATTATAGCCGTTGGTTGATCTTAGGGTTAATCAAAACCACTCAGTTAGGAAAGGGTGACACCTCAGCCCTAATGACTCAGCAAGGAGTCAAAAAGGACTCAACAATGAGTCACAATATGGGTCAGATTGCACCAAAAAGCTGTGCAGGCTTTCTACTCAGCATGGGCGCACTTGGAAGGCGCCAGTGCCACCTTTGTACTAGCGCACTTCCTAAGTGCGCAGTGCAGTTATATATTTTTTTCTTTGATTTTTCTGCCTGACTTCGTTCGTCCATATTTCCTTCATCCGGAATCCGTTTTACGCAAACTCGGACTCTATCTCAACCAGAATTCCAAGACGAACACAATGGCACAACCCGTTTCCCTTAATTCTCAAATCTGAGATTAATTATTCTTTAATTTATTTTATTCGATTATTCAAAAATTCGGGGTGTTACAGAGCCCAACCATTGGTGATATACATTCGGCACACTCAAGCAAAATGAGCGATCGTTCATGTTTAGCCTGGGTTGCAAGATATTCTTATTGAACCCAATGTATTCCTCTCTAGAGATACACTGTCGAAAGGTGGTCCCATACGTTGCCAGTTGGAAATCCAATGTCCAATAAGATCCCGCGGCTTTTGATTATATAAATTATGTGGAACGTGAGATAAAAGCATTCCATAAGATTGATATTTATTTGTGTTTAGACACTATTATAATATCATAATAAAATATGATTTCAAAAAGATATGGTTTGACTTTAAAACAAGTTGGTTGATGTTTTTAAACATAGCATGTTTTCTCACTCTAGTTCACCTGACTGATCCGGCATTTTGTAAATGATCGGGTTAGACCAGGTCATACAGGTTCAGGTTATTGAATGCTGGGAAGTCTGAAGTTAAGCTGGAAGAGTTCTAACATATATATCTAGTGTGTGTTCCGCTGTATGCTATATATGAGGACAGATTATGATAATTGTTACGATGTGTTGATATATTCTGATGATGTAAGTTTTATTTCAAAGCTCTCAGTAAAGTTTTATTTCTATATTATATTTTGTTCCACTGCGATGTGAGACTGATGTTGTTGTGTTGTTCTTCTTCTTCTATTCTAATATTTCTTTCTTTCTTATCTCACCCTCTACTTTCTTTCATTAACTATCTGGTGTTTACGATACTTGAATTCTGACAAGTGATACGGGTTTGTGTATTATTGTTGGCATTATGGCGTCGAATCACACGGGTCGTTACACATCTCCACCTAGTGGAGTCGACTCCTAAGTGGGGCTAACAAACAAAGTTACATCTCCACCTAGTGGAGTCTCTTCCTAAGTGGGGCTAACAAACAAAGTTACATCTCCACCTTGTGGAGTCGCCTCCTAAGTGAGGCTAACGCCCCCTACAAATTATAGTACCCCTAAGTGGGACTAGTATTTCCCACATCTTCCCATATAAAGGGACCAGTGTCAAACTCTTAGAGAGCATTCATTCATTTGCATATCCTATGGATTAGGAATAAGACTACACGTTAGATATCCAATGGCTAGAAAGCTAAGAGGAACATCCGCCGAACGACTAACTAAATCAGCACAGAATTAATTTATTATGAAAGTAGTCCTCTGTATATACACATCGGAAGATTACTTCTTGGAATATTTAAAACTCTTTGTCCAAAATGTTCTCTGAGCGAACCTCCGAGAAACACACACATAATCTATGGTTGCTTGATCACTTTCAATAATGTTTGGATAGGTTAACACTATGCACATATATAATCACTGGATGATTTGTGATGCTTTCATTAGATGGCCTTTGAGTGAACTTTTAATGCTTGCTTTATTCTCTTATTAAGACATTCCACTTATGGCATTTCCAGTAACTACCAATTGGTGCACGATTTCCGCATGATTTTTGATTTCAATTTACCCGAGCGTGAGTCTCGGGGTTGTTACGATTTCTGATTTCAGTTTACCCAAGTATGAGACTTGGGGCTTTCTATATGATTTCCGATCTAAATCCACCCAAGCGTGAGTCTTGGGGCTTTCTGATTTAAATTCACCCAAGCATGAGTCTCGGGGCTTTTTGTAGAATTTGTGATTTGAAATTGCTTAAGCATGAGTCTTAAGGCTTTTCTATATGATTTCTGATTTAAATTTACACCCAGTGTGAGTCTTGGGGCTTCCTATGTGATTTTTGGTTTATTCTTACCCAAGTATGAGTCTTGGGGTTTCCATGTGATTTTTGGTTTCGACTTACCTGAGTGTAAGTCTCAAGGTTTCTGTAACAATTTCTGATTTCCATTTATCTGAGCCTAAGTCTTGGGATTTCGGATTTTCTTATTACCTAAGCATCAGTCTTAGGGTTTTAACTAAGTGCACATAGGAATTTCTGATATCTGATTTTCTATCTTTGGGTTTCCATTTTCCTTTCACATTCAAGTTTTCGAATTCATGTTGCATAAACTCATGTTTAAGCCTTAAACTTTCATTCCTAGGTATTTACTTATTTCCATAGAGGGTGTTGATTTCTTTCTACCATATTTACATATGGATTTCGAATATATTGATATCGTTTCTAGATAAAAAATCCTCAGCGTAGAACACAGGAAGGTACTGTGGACCTCCCATCCAAAGCCTTCCAACAAGGATCATGATCTCTCAACACTTCGTACAGGGAGGTTTCTAAATGCAAAGCACATTTACCCCTAGTATTCGCTACCATGGTTAAGATTATGTTAAGCGCATTCTCAACACTTCGTATAGGCAGGTCATGTTACTCTTGCTAACGCATTGTGCTTGTCACTCACAGATCTCCTATTGCAAACACCCAAATGCGAAATTCTAGATTTCACATTTCTAATGGTGAATTTTTGAGAGCGTAACATTTGTATAACAATGATGAATTCTTCATTCAACACTTCCAAGAAAATGCTGAACTTTAAATCAAAATTCTGCATAATCGCATATTGTCCCTCGTACATCACAGCTCGCGATTTGCAAGTTGTATTCAAACCCTTTCAACTGTAGAAAGTCATGTTATCCATTGCATTAATGTTCCAGGAAATATGGAGCTAATACTAAAAGAATTTCATGACAAATTTTGAGTGATAGGCGAGCTGTACAGGAATCAAAAGTGTTTGTCCTAAAGAACAAAAGCTTCTTCATACTAGGGGGCTAAATGTTAACAAAAAATTTCGTACCAATCAAATATGAAGAAGCGGAAGCTTTAAAGCCGAAAGGATAAAATGGGTTTCAGACAGCGAAACCAGGTTCGTGGGGAAAAGACCAAATCCGAGGAATCATCGGAAGCAAATTCCGAGAGCTAACAACAAAGCCATAGGGCAAAAAGGGAAAAGGCGAAAGTAGACACTGGCATCCATGAAGAATTAGAATACAATAATACCGATCAAATACCGACAGATGGAGAAAGAAAGTAGTATTGAAGTTTCCGAAAGGTCATGACAGGGAAAAGATCAAGGTCAATATGAAAAGGAAGATACCGAGAGGGAAATACCGACACTGAAAGGGATGCAAAATAACAATTCTGGATGCATGCACTAGTGTCAAAAGCATATAATCCAATATGTAAGAAGAAGTAGGAAAGAACATACCGATACCTACTTGACACCAACACCAACATCTAGAGCCCTCTTCAACATCACCGGAAGGTATTCTGGAGGCCCACCTCCATTGTTAGGGACTGCGAAATGGATGGTTCAGGCAAAGCAAACACTAGAGGGGGTGAATAGTGTTTGTAAGAATTTAAACAAAACTAAAAACTAGAGAGAACTATGGGATGAATCAAAAACCACAAACACAATCACATACACAGATTCAAAAATAGATGAAAAATAAATAGAAATAAAAGTGCAAAAATGGAAAGAACACAACGGATTTTGTACAGGTTCGAATCACTCCTACGTCCAGTCCCACACAACGCTGGGTTGTGCAGAGTTTTATTATTCTTTCAATAGTCAATTACACCCTCCTTGATTTCACGGCTCACAAGGAGACATTGATTCCTACTTTCTTGATTTCATGGCTCACAAGAACACACGGGCAACTATTTCCTTGATTTCATAGCTCACAAGGACACACCGACTCCTCTTTGACTCACAACAAGGTTTATTCAACCCAACCAATTACACAATAGCCCGATAAATCTTCAACAGCACTTGATTCGGAGAGTAGAGAGTAGAGAGTAGAGAGTGGAGAGAGAAGAAGTTTTATCAAAATAGAATTGAATTCGGCAGAGTATAAGCGTAAAAACCAAAATAATGATTAAGAATAATGGTAGGATGAAAGAGTATGAAGTTAGAGAAGAAGATATGTTAAAAAAATTTGGTTTTAACCACTTTTTATAGAGAATGAAAGGTTGCAACGGTTCTGAAGCATTCCAAATAGTGAAATGATACTTCCCTTCAGATTTAGAAAAATAGATGTTATATGTTGTCATACATATTTTGCTATGTCGACATACTCATGTGTAAATTCCATTTTAAAAGCATTTTTCAAGAATTTTGATATAAAATTAATTCTGTTGTGTAAAATTCTAAATTATAATGTTGTAAATCAATATTATATGATAGAAAACATATGAAAAATATTTTTAAACTACATAAATATATTTATGAAATTATAAGATTTCAAACTATATAAAATATAAATAAAGTATATATAAAAAATTAAGTTTAAAAAACAAGGAAGAATAAAAATAGAAACAAGTATAAAAACAAAATAGAGAGGATTGAGAATAAAATAGAAAAACAAAATAAAAGCGATGGAGGAAAGAATAGAAAAATAAGAATTTGAATTTGGATTTGGATTTGAACCTGGAGTGATATTTAGAGTCTTACAAAATATAGGATTTATAATTATATTAATCTTGAACTCTTTACATCTTGATACTCATGAGTCTTGAATCTACTCTGAATTCTGAATCTCTAAAAGCTCTTTAACTGTACAATCTTTAGTATTAATTCCTGTATACAAATCCTGCATATGTGTATATATATATTCTAGATAAAGATGTTTATATATATTTTATAATCAACGATTATTGAAATAAGGTTGTTGTCATCAAAACTCCATTCTCCAACAATCTCCCATTTTTGGTGATGACAACCTTAGTTTATAAAATATCTTACCTATACATACCTGTTTGATAATGCTCCTTCTATACTCCCCGTTTCTATAAGATTCCTATAAACTATGCCTATATTTTTTAATTTCTCCCTCTTTAGCATTATCAAAAGGAAATTCTAAAAGTACCCCCACTAAGTCCAAGAACTATCTAAATAATTCCTATACTAAAGTAAAGTACTCCCCCTGAGTCCTAAATCTATAAAATACTCCCCCTAAATCCTAAATCTATCTATACATATACTATTATAATATTCTATAAAACTATCCTTGATTCTATTATACCCTTATATCTCCCTCTAACTCTATGATTATAAGCGTAAAAAATTATAAATCCCCCAAAAATTATGCCTATACCAATGTAATAGAAGAATAATAAACCAGGCAATCTAATCAATGTTTATAATCAAGTAAAACAATCAATCCAAATAAGCAATTCAAGCAATTAATTCAAGCAAGCAATTCAAGCAATCTATTCAAGCAATTAATGTAAACAATCAACCAAATCAATCAAATTAAATAATATGTGTTAATTAAACCTAGAAACTATAAAACTCCCCCTTAATCTAATACAAGACTAAACCTCCAATTGTTAGGGGTCATCACTAACCAGTGGCCTAGCCTATATTTTAGTTCCCTTAAAACAATAATAATACCTTGATCTAGACTTAGAAATAAATCTAATAAGATATCCTTAAAATTAAGATATAAGTAAAGTAATTTAATCCAATCAATTTAAGTTATGTTGTCACAAAACAACAACTCAAATATGAAACTAAACATTTCTTGTAACTTCTATATATCTTAAAACCCATAAAGCTCCTATCAATTAAAAATTCATCAGTATATTTCTAACAAACCTATCAACCACTAATGAAATTTTACCATGTCAAGTAAGTAAATCAAGTTATTCAAGTCAAACACACCAAATAAGTCAATCAATTCAATCAAATTAATCAAGACAAAGTAAATATGTTATGTATTTAATTAATAATCATATATTTCTAATAAAAACTTTTCATACTATATACTTGTTATGTGTGGGGTTAAAGTTAACATGTAATGTAGTGCGTGAAGTATGTTGATTATAATGTAGTATGAAATGTATGTCATATGCAAAAAAAAAATGAAATGCAACTTATGGTGTGAATAATCTTGATTTGAAATGCAATTGTAATTTATAATGATGATATGAAATAAGATGTATAATAATAATATGCAGAATGATTTGGTGATAATATCATTTTAGGTAAAATATATTCAAAGTACTGTCTAACTATTATAAACTATTTGAATCAAACAAAGATAGTGTTAATTTCTAGACTTATATTAATTATATTAATGAATTTGATTAAAAGAATAATAAAGATAAAAGTTTAATTAAAAACAATATTCATGATAAATAGTAAAATGTTCAGAAAAAATCATGAAGTTAAATAATATTAGTAGGTTAAATATTGTAAAAATTGAAGATCTTTCAAAAGATAATATAAAATTTTATAATATAAAGTAAGCTATATAAACATATATTCATAAGTATATATAAAACTAATTTAAAAGGAAAGTAAAATTTAATTTATGAGATATACATTAATATTTTGATACAAATTAATTATAAATTTAAACTTTAGAAATCAAAACATATTTATTTGCTAAAAAACCATTTATACTTTAGAAGGAAAGATTATAAAGTAATCTATAAAACTTCTTATATTTAAACAACTTAAAAAATCATGTATATATATATATATATATATTTCTTTATATTAAGTTAAATATACAAGTTTTATAAATTTTAATAGGAAGTCAATATAATTATTATGTTACAAATAGTATTTATGATAATGTAACCCAAAATTATTATGAAATCACAAGAATAATGTTTAAGTTAAACTATGCATGTTTAAACTATATAAAAGATGAATAAATTTGTATTTTACAACAATATCAAAAAGTTTATGTTAACTCTATATATCTTATTAACATGTTTATATAATTTTATTAAATTATACATTTAATATATATATATTTTGAAACGAGATATAAGAAAATAAGTATACAGACAAATTTAATAAGTATAATTTTAACTGGCATTTTCCAATTGAAAAATGTAATAACCCAGAAATCTGGGTCAATTTAAAATTTTTATTTTGGCAATTTTAGTGAATTTTGATTATTTAAAATGAATTATTTTAAATAATATCGACGAGAAATTTATTTTGAATATAATTCGAACGTATATATTATATAGATCGTCGTTAGAATATAAAAATTTATTTTAAATTATAAAAGGAATTGAAAATGGCGCGGTAGTTCGATAATTCGATTTCAAATTTCAAATGAATATACCGGGTTCAAAATAAACCGGATTTTAGTGAAACCAAAAATATTTGAATCTATTTGAGAATATCTTTCCAACGAATCCGAAAAATCAAGAGTTCATAGCGGGAATCAAAAGTTATGTCCAGTTGAAAGTTCTGAATAATCGCTATGAAATTCAGGCCCTTAAAAATGGAATTTTTGCAAACAACCTCGGATTTTGACGAAACCACTTTTGTTGGATCCGTGATGTCAAGTATTGCTAGGTGTCAAATTTCATAATTTTTCGAATCAATATGTGAGCGTGGCAAAGGAAAACGCGTTTGACCAGTTTTAGTTGATTTTAATCGACTGGAAAATGGCCATTTTTCAAACGGTCTCAGAATTCGACGAAACTAGTTTTGTTAGGACTGTATCGTCAATACGAAGCTACAAATATTTTTTCTGGAATTTTTCGAGTTAGTATGTGACCCCGGTAAATTGAAATGTGCGTTCGAATTCAATATATAGAGTTATATGTTGATTTTGACGAAAACCGATCGAAACGGCCGAATTAGCTTATGATACATATCCCATTGTGTTCGGGATAGGGGTAATTAGCAATGAACGATAGGTGGTGGGTCTCGTTTCGTGGTCGAAATAAAAAGTCAACCTTTTTCGAAATTAAATATATATATATATATATAATATAACACTTTCTCATATAACCCCCCCTCCTCCTTTCTTCCACGACACTTTCAAAATAATAATAAAAAAATCCTAGAATCGCTCGTCGCACCCCCACCCTTGTCGGCGCCGCCCACCCTGGCGCCGCCACCCACCTCGAGCGACCTCCCCCCTTCCTCCGATGCTCCTCTAGCTTCCTCACACTCCCCTTCGCTATAAACCGCGACAACCCCAGCTCCTCATACCTAAATCGAACCGCCACCTCAGCCTCCCCCTGCTCCTCCGCCTTGGCCGCTTCCACCCTATTCCAACGCCAAGAAACCCCCCTCCCCGGCGAGCATCCACCACCCGAACGAAAATGACCAGTAAGTTTTTACTATTTTAATTTAATTTGTTTACTTATCTTCTATATAATGAGTAGGATAAAAACAATATTTTTGTTGAAGGAAAAACCATATTTTTGTTATACGAAAAACCATATTTTTGTTAAAGTGAAAGGCAAGATTTTTAGTAAGTAAAAATTCGATTTTTATATATTGAATAGCAAAGTAAAAATTCGATTTTTATATATTGAATAGCAAAGTAAAAATTCGATTTTTATATATTGAATAGCAAAGTAAAAATTCGATTTTTATATATTGAATAGCAAAGTAAAAATTCGATTTTTATATATTGAATAGCGGTATAAAAATGTGATTTTAATCTATCAAAATGAAGCAATAAAAATATAATTTTATTTGAACAACATGCAAAGACTGCATTGGAATTTCAGTCAAATCCAGACAGTTCAGTAGTTCAAAAGCAAAGCAGGGCGGAGTGGAACCCTCAGTGAGAACTCCTCACCATTCATTTTTATTTCTAGTTTGAAATATATAATAGGATGCAGACGGTGTTTAGTAGCACCCGACACCCGTCGTCCACAGACCATGGATAGCTTGTATGCTTGGTTGTTTGATTTTGATGTGTAGTTGATTGAAATGTGATGTGAAATGGAATAAAATATTTTATAGTGGAAAATATTTTATAGTTAAAAATAGAATTTTTAACGTGTATATGAAATGAAATAAAAATAAACAAATCAGACGATTTGTTTATATACACACATTTGACTGATATTGATTGGGACGATAAATTTTACACATCGCCCAACTGCACAAATAAAATCTGTGTTTGATTGTTTGAAACCCCACATGGGTATTGGGATGATATTTGACGTACACTAATCCCGATTGTTTAGTTGTATGTCGATCGATAGATTGTCAGGCTGTTATAGCGTTGAATATTTATATTTGATGCTTATACAGTGTAGAATGCACTTTAGATGATGGTCGATTATTCATCGTTGTTATTGTATATATGTCTTGTAGAAAATCCATATAATTAACATTATATGGTAATTGATTGAGCCTCATTCCAGTTTTGAAAAAGAAATATTTGAAATAGAATATTTGAAATAGAATATTTGAAATAGAAATATTTGAATAGAATATTTGAAAATAGAAATATATGAAGCCATGTTGATTAGATTGACGCCATTTTGACGCGAACGATATTTATATCGATTTTATTCATTTTATAATGAATATCGAAAGTGGTTTCAAAATCTGATATTTTAAAAAGAATTGAAATTTGAATTAAACTGAATAGAAATGAATTCAAATTGAAATTGAATACAAATGTATTCGAATTGAAATTGAATTGAATTGAATTGAAAATGAACTGAAATTGAATCAGAAATCAATTTGAATTGAAATCAATTTAAAATGAATTTAAAAGGAATTTATAAGGCAAAATTCAATTTTGATTTAAAATTGAATATGAAGTTGAAACTGTTTTGAAAACGAATTTAAAAATGATTTATAAAATACGTTTTGAAAGGAAATGGATGAAATATATAAAATATATATATTATATATATAGAATGGCCTGAATAGAACGCGCCGCGCCGCGGTAGTTCGCGAATTTCGACCATTGACTTCAAACGGATATTGCAGGAGATCCGACCGTCGGATTCTCCTAAATCTGGAACCGTTGGGTTCGTATCGAAAAGAGCTTTCTAACGAATATGAGAAGTTAAAAATCTAACGATTGGATTTGGAATTATGTCCAAATCAAATTTGCAAAAGGTCGTTGTAAGTGCAGTTCGATGGCCGTTGATGGAAATCGACTGTACGGGCCTTAATAAAATTATTAAAAATAGTAATAATTTGTGTAAAATCATAAGAAATGATTTGGGAAGAATTGCGATGAAATACTCCTTATTTGAAAAGATAAAAATAGATTTTTATCGAAATGAACTAGTTTTGAACTAGAATTATAATTCTATTTATTTTTAAATAAATAAATTGGATTTGAAATGGTTTTGAAAAAAACCAGAATTTCCAATAATTATATTGGAATGGATTTGAATCGAAATTGTCTTCGGAATATTTCGATGTTGGATTTCGTGATTATACAGATGTTGTTATGGAAATTTGAAAGATATTTATATATCGTTATTTCCAATACGATATTTGTTGGTCGTATAATTTGATATTGAATATAAGCCGATATATTTTCTATTCAGAGACTTGTATTTAATATCAAATGTGATTTGGGTTTGTCGTGAATGGTATCTTTATTAACACCAATTGAGAAAAGATTAAATCTTTTTATTTAGATTTAATGAAGTGTAACAATTAAATAATATTTAATTGGAATTGAATTGGTATTGATTTTTGTGTTTATCGTGAACAGTGTTTTAAATAACACTTGTTCTTTAACCCGATAATTAATGGAACGTGATTTTGGGTTGTCGTGAACGGTATCTTCAATAATACTATTCTTATATCTAAAGGATTTAAGAAAATCAGAAACTAACTGCAGATTAGTTAAGTTGAATGGTTTCGGAGGTATTGATCTGATGTTGGTTTCGGCCTTCGGGGTTAATACTTAGGGTATTGCTCACTTGCTAATTTACGGTTAGGGACTGATTGAAATGTGATGTGATTTTGGGTTTATCGTGAACCGTGTTTCAAATGACACTGATTCTTTAACCCAGTCACAGATTAAAACTAAGTGGAGTTTTAATGAATCTTTAATTAGATTGAAATGATCGAGAATGGAGTATCACCAGTTTTTCTCCAGGCGATAGTTAAATCTTTTATTAGATTTGAATGTGAAATGGTAATTGAATTCACCGATAACACCGTGGTGTTAGATATGAAGTATTACCATTTTTACTTCATGGGATGAATAGGTTGGGATTGGGAAACAAAATAAATGATTACTTCGGTACGGTTCGCTAATCCCGACTAGTTTGAATTGATATTCAAAAGTGGATTAAAGAATAAATTTAAAGGATTTATCTTTGATAAAATTAATGGGAACCTTTCCCTAAGAATGTGAAATTTAGAAACTAGCTGTAGATTGGCTAAGCAGAGTGATTTCCTGGGTATTGATCTGATGTTGGTTTCGGCCTTCGGGGTTAATATTTGGGGGATTATTCTCTTGATTAATTTACGGTTAGTGACTGATGAATTGGAATGAGGCATATGTTGTGTTTTTGTAACACTTATTTAAAGTATACGCGAGTTATTCGGGAAGACCGGGTTTATCCCATTCTGAATAACTAATACGACGATAAGTCGAAGGTGAAGACGGTGGTTGAAGACCGGAGGTCTTCACGTCGTTTGGATAATTACTGATGATCTTGATTGGGCCGTACACCCAAGAAGATGGAAACAGTTGGTGATCGTCCAGACGTACTTGGAGATCGATGGATATGCGGGGTACTAGGTGCCTCCGGTTTCGTTCAGACCCAGAACAAACTTGTAAATGGACTGTGTGTCTGACAGTGGATTTTAGTCTGTGTGATTGATTTCTATTAAATATATATCTGTTTGGCGGTCGAGAATTTATTCTCTTGCTTAACGCCCTTCTCTGAGACGTACGAGCTCAGGGGTTATATATCAATGGATATCAAACGCATGGAGTGAATTGCCTGTGTGGCATGCCTAAGTGGCAATATGATCAAGGCTTCTGTTGAAAAGCAGAGTCTTGTGGTGGATGATCAAAGCACGGCCTTAGTGGCATAGCTTTGTGTAATGTTGATTCGCGAGCCTCACACCCCGGTGTGAACCAAAAACGGGAGACGGACCTCAGGAAGGGCATGCGTTTCCTTCTAGTTAGAAGTGGCGTCAGTGGTTTTACACGCCCTGACGAGTTTGACTTATGTGGTTGTTGCTGTTGCGAGGCGCCTCGATTAGATCGAACGATCCGGGTTCGATGGAGTCATTCGTTGGCTCATTTACGCCCCATAGGGTAGGCAGATGCAGTGTTCAGGCATTTTAATCCACATCGGTGGACCGGCCCTGACGATCCAAAGGCTTGACTGAGTACATGCCTGAGACATGGGCTAGATTGTCTCGAATCGGTAGAGGACGATCCCTAGCCTCAGTTCGAGATGGAAAGCCAATTTCCAAATACGTGACGTTGCGGTTTTAAATTGTAAAACTAGTATGGCGACATGATATATGGTACCCATGCCGTCTATGATTGATATTTATGATTTGAAATTGTCTTGACACTATGCACTTATAGAAATAATAAAACATGAAATTTCACGTATCAAGCATTCTTTAGCTATTATAAGGTAAAACCCTATCCCCCGGCTTGCGTTGCATTGTGTGATAGGACCTGGGTCTTATAATAGCTTCATTTTTCTTTATTTAGCATTGCGCTATTGTTTTATGCACTGGTGTTCTTGGGAGGAAACCTGTTCCGTGTTATACGGCGTGGTCCCTTGATTTACCGAACTTTAAAATAAAGATTAATAACTGTTTTAGTTATCACACCAGTCACATGACTGACCTGGAGTTTATTGTTTTAACCTATACTCTGGTGCCCTTATTTTGACACGGGCAGCTAGTAGTTTTGGTTTTGCAGATTTATATTCACAGGATCCTGGTTTACAGCTGGAACGATATCGGGAAAGCTTTGTATCCGTATATCTCTTTCAGTTGTGTTTGTATTATTTTCCGCTGCTGTGTATTTAAATGTAATTTAAATCTCTGATATTTCTGTGTAATATTCATTTATACTCTGTATATTCTTGTAATCTGATGAATTGTTGTAATTAACAATGAAATGTTCTCCCGTCTGCGTTCTGTTGTGGCTTGTTCTCGAACTATCGCGCTTTCCTCACCGGGGAAGTTGCGGGTTTTTACAGAAAAAGATGGAGGGAAGTATGAAAGTTTAAATATTTGAGATAAAAAATTTGAATTTCATTATATAGGCTGATATGTTAACATATAGATATATGTATGTTGACATATATGTATTAATTCAAAGAGAATATGGTTTTGTGACTTTGATTTTAAAATATCGATTTATATTTCAGGTTTAACTATTTCCTGACATAATTCTAATCCTCACAAACATCCAAAAAATATTTTATTATTATATTAATTTTATTATAATTATTTTTGAATTTCAAATTTTAAGTTTCAAATTTCAAATTCGAATTTTAAATTCCAAAATTGAATTTTAAAGTTTAAATTTCAAATTTAAAACAAAGCAAAGCAAGCAAAACATCCATTCAACCAAAAATTTAAAAATTAATTAAGGAGTACCCGGTTTTTAGATAGATTTCTTCAATATTCTTTGAATTCTGAATGGATCTTATGGAATTTGATGATGAGATTTGCTCCATCGCGACGAGCTCGTTTTTCTGATTAGAATAGTGTATTCATTTGCTGAATTTGAACATTGTATGAGAAAGATATTGAAGATTTAGTAGTTCAACTAACTTGGCGCCAAAATTTGAGTTGAATTTTGAACATTGAATGAATGGACACTTCTATCACTATATAAATGCCCAAAGGTGATGTCTCTTCATAATCACTTCTCTTCTTCTTCTTCTTCTTCTCATTTTTCATTTTTAATCAAATTTTCAAGAGGCATAACTTCTTCATTTCTTGACGGAATTGGACGAAATCAATGGCAAATTGAAGAGGAATTCAAGGACTACGATCTAGTAGTAGTTTGGGGATGAATTTGGATGGTATTGGGGTGAAGCAAGTCGAGACAGTAAGAGGTATGCATAAAATCCTGTAACAGTTCAGTTTTGAATCACCAACTTCAAACTGCCATATCTCACTCAATTTTGTTTGAAATTTGACGATCTACCCATTAAATCAATGGGGAGAACGAGAACTACAATCTGGAAAAGGATTTGAGAAAAGACAAGTGCATAATGGTTGCAAAAATTGGATGCACACATGACTGATGGATATTATGCGAGTGGTCATTTGATTTTACCCTTTCGAGGACAAAATTTCCTAAGGGTAGGAGAATGTAACACACATTTTCAAGATAATATATAATAATAACTTAATTAAATATTCAGAATTAAGTGAAATGGACTGCTCCATTGCGTTCGTCTCGAAATTCTGGTCAAGAAGATACGTGGTTTGCGTAAAACGGACACCATATGAAGAAGTTATGAGCATTAGAAGTTTGTATACATATAAGGAGCTTATATGTATATATATTAAATAAAATTTATCTAGAAAATCAAAATTCATGAGTGGGAAAAGTAGGAGGAATAATAGACCATTAGGGACAGACCTAGGAGTCGACCGACTAACGAGAGGGCGGGTTGACCCACCACAGATCCGGAAAATTCCTCTGACGTGGTCAGTTCTAATGTTTTAAAATTGGATATAAGGGACCGGGTTTCTCTGATACAACTATAAATAAGTCTATAGAGTTAACCCTAAACCTCATATTTTTAAGGCTACACAGAGGTCCTTCAATTCTTCCCTCTTCTCATATCTATTTAGAAAATTAAGTGAATTAGTCTAGGAAATATTCTGAATCTAGACCTGAAGGAAAGGAACAGATACTTGTAAATGAGTTTTCAGATCTCGTATTAAAGTAAGGTAACATTCTAGATCCGATCTATTCAAATGACTTCCTCTTCCTTTCCTTTCGCTTTTAACGAAAATAATCATTCCATAGTCGTTAGGTTTTGAATCCGATTAGGAGAAAAACCATGGATGCTAAAAGTGGATCAGATCCAGAATTGGGAAAGCGTACGAGGTGAGTGGATTTAAGCTATAGCATTTTAGATAATAATATGTTATCATTTAAAACATTCCTTGTTATTATATGTGAATTTGTCAGAATAATTAAGAATTTATGTTATAACAAGTTTAGATGTTAATATGAATAATTCATGTGTTGAATCAGTTGAAGTGTTGGAATGATTACATGTTGAAAAAACAAACTTGTTAGAATATGGGTAATGACTACTGTTTTTATAAATACATGATTCACTTGTGGCATATTATTGAGTAAACGACATGTTAACCTGTTAGATTTGAACAATTACCCAATTAAATGTTTACATGTCAAAATAGAATTAAACATATGTTAAAAAGGACATGCGCGATAATATAGGCATAGTTTGATGACATGTAAATTAGATTACAGTAAAAAGGATAACATGCTAAAATTTACAGTAAATAAGAAACTGTAACGAGCTTAGACACTAGGTTAGATTAGAGTTGTGGTGAAAGCCTACTCGGACTCGCCCGGCATATCCAGCATCCACAAGTGGTAAATATAATGTGAGGGGTCTAAGTGCATAAATTAAACATGTAATGGTGTTAAGACACGAGGTTAAGTCAACTTGTGGTAGAAGTCTGCCCGGACCCGCCCAACAAATCCACCGTCCACAAATGTAGGCTTAATGTGAGAGGTCTATTGCATATATAAATATATTTATAATAAGATATGAATAAATAGAAATGATGGTAATTAAATGTCTAACTCAGAAAATAAGAGAGGAAGGGATGTAATGGACTGAGTTAGTGCAATGCGAAGAAAAAGTGATGTATTTCCCTAAATGACCTATTTCTGAGAACGTGGTTGCAAGTAAGTCACATTGAATAAAGTAAGAAAAAGGAAAGAAATTATTTGTGACCACGGATTTAGAGAGGAATACGTTATGAAAATAAATCACTGATTCCTTATGTAAGTCTAACTGATAAGGTGCATGAAGTGTTTTCCTTAATAAAATAAGGAACATATATTACAGTGAATGAAGAATAATGGGTTACAACATTAAATGGCTTAAACGGGGAATAATAATAACCCATTACAAATAAATAACATTAATTAAAATGTTGTATAATAGGTAGAATTGTCCAAGGGACAAGTAAAGATTATAACTTAGGTTATAATAAACTAGTAAGGAAATGGGATAACTGGTGAAATGAGATAATGGACACTTAATTGTAAATTAAGTAATCTGTAAATAGCGAAAGCCGGAAACCAGTTGAGAAAAGGGGGGAAATATATGGAATGTAAGAAGTTGTACTTAATTATAAATTAAGTAATCTGTAAACTTGTAAATCTGAAACCCATTGATAAGAATAACATGTTTAGACTTGTCCTAGGGACAAGAAGAAAATATTACATATGTTATAATAATGGGTAGACAAATTTATTAATGGACAATAGTTAGAAGAACAAAGTTAATGAGTAAACACACTAAGTTGTAGTAACGGTGTAAAATGGGATTTAAGATTAAATGAATGAGGAAAATTTATGAAACAGAATAAGTTATATTTGATCATAAATGATAAGTGACATGTTAATTTGAAAACATGTGAATTGAGATATACTTAATAACATATTAAGTAAAATATGTTATTGTAACCTTGAAACAAACAAGAATATAAGAATATTGTGGACTAACAGACCTTGGATCACAATCTAGAGAATAACATGTTGTGGGCTTATTGATAAACTTATACGGGTTAAGTTGTATAACTGAAATTAATAAGCAAGAGGGGCCCATTCCTCAAAGATATAAGGGGCTAGGAAGAACTTGGTAACCTGAATAGAAAGTTAAGATAACCAAGTTAAATGGAAGCCTGATAAGATAAATCAAGCACATGAAAGAATGTTTATACATAGGGTCTAATAACATATTAAAGTGAGGTACTTGGACCAGTCCATACATTTGAGAATGAATAACTAAACGGGATATATCATCATGGTGTTTTAAGAAATGAGGGAACACACGTTCATCTGATTATTTTTTTGGCTCTGAAGGACTGTAAGGGGAAGATCGAGGCTTCCTTAGATACATAAGGTGCTCCTGGTAGTCCTCTGTGTGGTGGCAGATGTTTAAGCTATGCTCGTAGAGGTTGGGTCTGTGCGTAACTACTAGGTGGGTGGACCTTTACTGTAAAAGTAGCTACGCAGTCAGAATGCTATGACGCGGTGACACCAGAGTGATTCGGCGATCGCCTCAACGGGGAGGCGAAGGGTCACAACCAACAAGGATAGTAGATCGTCGGATACCCCGTCATCGACAGCCAGTGGGATGCAAAAAGGCTAGAGCTAAAATCAATATACCATTCAACTTTCACTATCGGGGTACAGTGGTTGAGGGAAGACGCCAAATGGATGTTTAGATTGCTTTTTTAGGGGCATTCATTTAGCTCTTGTAGTCTTTACTAGTTGAGGAAGGGGCCGAGGTGGGGACATAGCCATCGTGAAAACAGACCCTAGGAATATTTGTATATAGAGGCTCTTAAGGATGGGTCTGTACAGATATGAAAAAGCTCCCGACCGAGTTCCGTGTTTCTTGTATCGCCCTGCCATGGAACTCGGTGCACATTAGAGGACGTGCAGTTAAGGAATCGAGCTACAATTGAAGATACATATGTGGGACAGTTTAGATAGATGCATGTCGGCTCTGGGTGGGGTATCGTAGACTTGAGGGCATTACTCCGGTATGAAATCTGATTCGACAAACAATGGCAATTCGTACTTTTACGCAGTGTAGTAATGACAAATATATGTGAAACATAACATTGTTATATAGAGACTCGTACGTCACTCCGGCGTAGGATAAGGGACTGCGTTCATTTCTGTGGCATTACTGTGGAGATTGTGCGAGTGGGGTACCATGGGGTGCACCTCAGTATTGAGGGGTAACTAGATATAAACTATATTAGGTTAATCCACTGGGAAGTAAATGGGTATGACGTGTGTGTGAGCCATGAGCGTTGTTAACCCTAGTAATCTAATAAATTTGAAAATGTTATTGAATGGTATGATGGATTATCCAAAGTGTATAATTTAAATCCAGTCACAAGAACTTGTGTTCTGACCCGCTCCTCATCACATACTCGCAGGTTAGTTTTTAGCAGAGACATGATAGCCTTCGATATGGGTTAGGCTATATTATTAAATAAGGTAAGGCTATATTTTGATTAGATTTTATCCATTCTGCTGTGAGATATTTTCTGAGCTTTGACATATTTTATGTCCTTATCTTTTATGTAGGATACCAGAGCAAACCAATCCGAATTTCGATAGACTGGAATTAAGAAAAAAATCGGTCTGTTGGAACTCGGGTTGTTACAAAAACCTATAATAAAATAGGAGCAATTGTTAAAGAACGAACATGCCTAGATTCATAGTCATTTGACACTGTAGCGTGCTTAGACACGAGGTTAGATTACACATGTGATAGAAGTCTGCCAGGAACCGCCCGGCATATCCAGCATTCACGAGTGGTAAATCTAATGTGAGGGGTCTAAGTGCATAAATAAAATATGTAGTAGTGCTAAGACACGAGGTTAAGTCGACTTGTGGTAGAAGTACGCCCAGAACCGCCCGGCAAATTCAGCATCCACAAGTGTAGACTTAACGTGAGAGGTCCAGTGCATAAATATATACAAATATGTAAATGTCAGGATTGATAAGGGCATTAATTGTAATTAATGGGAGTGAATGGAATTGAATAAAAGATAGTTACAACGGTAAAAGGGAAAGGAATAAATGGGGAATGATAACAACCTATTATATATAAATTACATTAATGAGAATGTTGTATAATAGGTAGGCTTGTCCTAGGGACAAGTGAAGATTATAATTTAGGTTATAATAAACTAGTAAGGAAAATGAGATAACTGGTGAAATGAGATAAGTGGATCTTAATTGTAAATTAACTATTCGGTAAATAGGGAAGCCTAAAACATATTGTTTGTAATAAGTAGAGAAAAGGGGGAAAGTTTATGAAATGTAAGAAGTTGTACTTAATTATAAATTAAGTAATCTGTAAACTTGGAAGTATGAAATCTGCTTATAAGAATAACATGTTTAGGCTTGTCCTAGGGATAAGTGGAAATTATAACTTTGGTTATAATAAACGATAAAGGGAATAGAATAACTTATGTAAGGGAATAAGTTGTACTTAATTGCAAAATTAAGTTATTTACAAGAACAAGAATCTGAAATCTACGGACGAGGACAACATAAGTTATATTTAATCAGAAATAATGACTGACATGTTAAACAGAAAACATGTGAATTGAGATATACTTAATTATATATTAAGTAGAACATGTTATTGTAACGATGAAATCAAACAAGAATATAAAGAGATTATGGATTACAAATCTTGGACCACAATCTAGAGAATAACATGTTGTGGGCTTATTAATAAACTTAAATGGGTTAAGTTATATGACTGAAATTAATAAGCAAGAGGAACTTGGTAACTTGATTAAGAAGTCAACGTGAATGGGAATAACCAAGTTAAATGGAAAACTGATGAGCTAAGGCAAGCGCATAAAGGAATGTTTAGACATAGGGTCTAATAACATAGTAAAATGAGGTGCTTGCCGTACGTTTGAGGGTGAATAACCCAATGGGGTAGATCACCTGGTGTCATAGGACATGAGGGGAGTGCGTGTTCATCTGATTATTCTGACGGCTCCGAAGGACTAGAAGGGAAGCACGTGGCCTCCTGAGATACGTAATGTGCTCCTGGTAGCCTTCTGTGCAGTGGCAGATGTTTAGGTTGTGCCTGTAGAGGTTGGGTTTGCGTGTAACTACCGGGTGTGTGGGCCTTGACTGCAAAGTAGCCTTGCAGTCAGAATGCTGTGACGAGGTGAGACTAGGGTGATTCGGTGATCGCCTCAACGGGAGGCGAGGTCAGGACCAACAAGGATAGTAGGTCGTCGGGTAGCCGTCATCAGCTGTCAGTGGGATGCAAAAAGACTAGAGCTAAAACCAATAGACTATTCACCTTTCACAACCGAGGTACAGTGGTTGAGGGAAGATGCCGACTGGATGTTTAGATTGCTTGTTATGGGAAAGTTGTTTAGCTCTTGTATTCTTTACTAGTTGAGGGGGGGGGGGGGGGCAGAGGTGGGGCCATAGTGTAACAACCTGCACCTCCGTTCACGGAAGCAAGGATAATCATTGGAATACAACGCTTAAACAATAAAAGCAGAACAAAATCATAGAATTACACCAGATAAAGTACATTAAAGTTACATTGGAAATAATATCAACTTTAGAGTTACACAACATAACAGGATCATAGTTAGTAGAGAATACAATTTCAGCATAAACGACGCAATGCTTTTTTTTAGAAAAATGAAGCCATTATAAGACTCAAGTCCCATCACACAATGCAACGCAAACCGGAGGATAGAGTTTTACCTTATAATGGCCAAAATATGCTTGATATGTATAAAGCAGATTTGATATTATTATTAGTGTCTATGTGTTTCAAAATCATTTTCAATCATAATGTATCAATCATAGACGGCATAGCTGTCATATACTATGTCGCCATACTAGTTTTACAATCAAAACCGCACGATGTTGTATTGGAAGTTGGATTTCCATCATGAACCAAGGCAAGGGATCATCCTTAGTGAATTCGAGACTCTCTAGCCTGAGTCTCAGGCTCACCCGCAATTGCACCTTGGATCTTCAGGGCTGGTCCACTCTTACTTTTTTGTGAATTAATAATTCCTGAACAATACGTTTCTCCGCCCTATGGGGCGTAAGTCAAGAGCCACTAGGGACTCAAATCCGAGATTCCTCATTCCATCATCCACATAAGTAAAAATGTCTGGGCTCCATACCATGACACCACTCCTAGCTAGAAAGAAACCCATGTCCTCCCTGCAGTCCTCTCCCATTTCTAGTTCATACAGGGGTGTAAAGCTCGCGAATCAACGTTATCCACAAAGCTATGCTATTTAAAGTTGTGCTTTGATCATCAACCACAAGGCTCTGCTTTGCAACAAAAGCCTTGATCATTTGCATCTTGGCATGCCACACTAACAATTCACGCCATGCGACTGATGTCTATAGATATATAACCTCTGAGCTCGTATGTCTCAGAGAAGGGTGTTAAGCAAGAGAATAAATTCTCCACCATATATATCTAACAGAAATCAATCAACACAGAATAAAATCCAATGTCAGATATGAGTCCATTAACAAGTCCGTTCTGGGTCTGAACGAAACCAGAGACACCTTATTCCTCGTTCCATATGTTCAATACGGAAGAGAGGCTCTCGCATATCTGGACAATCAAGAAGTATGTCCAGACAACTACCACTTAACCCTTTCAAGGCAGCAACTCCAATCAAATGCATCAGTAGTCGTCCATTCGATGTGAATATCCTTGGTCTTCAACCACCGTCTTCAATATCTTCGATTTCTAACCGTCGTATAATTATTTGAAATGAGAATTAACTTGGCCTTTTCAAATAATTCGCGAATATATATTATTCAAATCAATTCTTTTCATTCCATATTGTTTATAATATTTTATAATGATTTATCGCTATTTTTATTTGTATAAAAATAGCCCCTTTTAATTAAATGACGCTTCAGGTCATTACACGGCCCTGGCGCTGTTTTTATTAAAATTTGAATTACACATTTCTCAAAATCTAACTGTTGGATCTTAGCAAATTTTATATCATTGGAAAGATCTTTCCAAAGCAAACACAACGGTTCTAGTTTTGGGAAAATCCGATGGTCGGATCTTTCAGTATAATCGTTTAAAGTTACGATTCCAAATCGCGAATTACCGTGCGCTATTCGTTTTATTATAATTTATATTTATACATATACACTTACTTATTTAAATATATATAAATATAATTCGTCCGATGATCTCAAATTATTTTACAAATGATCGCTTTTCTAATATCGCTAAAATGCCAATAATGACATTTTTATCTAAAAATATAAATTAACACATGATCCTTTTATTGGCTTACACATACCAAAAAAAAAAGTACTTTTTCTAGTGTTAACGCATTTTTATTATGTTAGAACATTTCGTCAACTTGAATCTTTTTAATGATTCTTTCTTACATAAAAAATGTAATTTTTAATGTTAAACTATTTTTTTTTTACCAAACTTGAATCTTTTTAATGATTCATTCTATACATTAAAAATGTAATTTTTAATGTTAAGCTATTTTCACAAAACTTGCATCTTTTTAATGATTCATTCTTTACATTAAAAATGTAATTTTTAATGTTAAACTATTTTTACCAAACTTGAATCTTTTTAATGATTCATTCTTTACATTAAAAATGTAATTTTTAATATAAAACTATTTTTACCAAACTTGAATCTTTTTAATGATTCATTATTTACATTAAAATTTTAATTTTAAATGTTAAACTATTTTTACCAAACTTGAATTGTTTTAATGATTCATTCTTTACATTAAAAATGTAATTTTTTATGTTAAACTATTTTTACCAAACTTGAATCGTTTTAATGATTCATTCTTTACATTAAAAATGTAATTTTTAATGTTAAACTATTTTACCAAACTTGAATCTTTTTAATGATTCATTCTTTACATTAAAAATGTAATTTTTAATGTTAACCTATTTTTACCAAACTTGAATCTTTTTTATGATTCATTCTTTACATTAAAAATGTAATTTTTTATGTTACAACTATTTTATCAAAACAGTGAATCTTTTTTTCAAATAATGAATCTTTTTTTAATGATTCATTTTTATATTAAAAATGTAAATTTTAATGTTGGCACATTTTATCAAATAATGAATCCTTTTAATGAATCATCTTTACATTAAAAGTGTAATTTTTAATGTTACAACATTTTGTCAAACAATGGAACTTTTTTAATGAATTAAACATAATATAAAAATGTAATTTTTATTGTTAAACTATTTAATTCCAAACAATGAATATTTTCCCTTATTTCTTATATATAATAAAAAAGTAAATTTTTATTGTTAACCAATTTTTACTTTTCAAATAATGATCATTTTCATATATTCCATTCATACAATAAAAATATGATTTTTATTTTTAACTATAATCATATTTAATCCTCTTACATATAAAATAAAATGTAATTTTTATTTTTTAACTTGTTTTTATTTTTAACTATGATCATATTCAATCTTCTTACTTATAAAATAAAAATGTAAATTTTATTTTTAACATGTTTTTATTTTTAACTAAGATCATATTCAATCTTCTTACATACAAAATAAAATTATAATTTTTATTTTTAACATGTTTTTATTTTAACTATGATCATATTCAATCGTCTTACATATAAAATAAAAATGTAAATTTTATTTTTAACATGTTTTTATTTTTAACTATGATCATATTCTATCTTCTTACATACAAAATAAAATTATAATTTTTATTTTTAACATGTTTTTATTTTAACTATGATCATATTCAATCGTCTTACATATAAAATAAAAATGTAAATTTTATTTTTAACATGTTTTTATTTTTAACTAAGATCATATTCAATCTTCTTACTTATAAAATAAAAATGTAATTTTTATTGTTTAAACAATTTTATTTCATAACATGAACATTTTACATATTTAATACATACCATAAAAATGTGATTTTTATTGTATAAACAATTTTATTTCATAACATGAATATTTTACATATTTCATATATACAATAAAAATGTGATTTTTATTGTTCAAACAATTTTGTTTCATAACATCAATATTTTTCAACACATGAATACTTCAGAAAATTATGGCATTATAACGGCAGGGTAAGTAAAACTGACACCGTCCCTAGTACGGCTCCTCTGCTATCCTATGCCTCGCGGCAATACAAGGGTTTCATTTTCATAATACAATTCATTTTCACAACACTGTGAATTTACCACAAACACAATCAATTTTATTGTAACCACAATCAATCACACATAATCGCAACCAATTTCACACCACAATACAATCAAGTCGTCTATGGTCTATAGATGACGGTGTCGGGAGCTACTACACTCCGTCTGCAACCTAATATAATTTTATTCAATTATTTTTGAATTCAGAAATCTCACATTGCTTTTTATTCCTTCTAAAACTATAGAAAGCTCCAAAAATTCTCTGTTCTCTTTTAGAATATCGTGTATGATGCCACGAGTCCAATGTCTCCTGTTTCATCGAATTTCGTTATCGTATGAGCAAGATATGAATTTTATAGTGTTAATGACATTATTGGTAACTAATATAATAATTAATTTAAAAAAAATAATGTTCCTCTTCATGAAATCAACTGGTCGACGTTAAACCCAATAGCAACAAACTAAGGTTCGATATTGCGTTCAAACCAAGAGGCTTAGCGCCGATCGAACAACACCACGTCCTTCGCCTCAGAGAGCCGCGCCTGCACTTAGGAGACTACCGAACTCGGCAGTGGCAGGGGGCTCCAATTCTCGAACGACGACGCAACTTTTGAGAGGGTGTTCGAGTGATTTAAACAACTCCAGACAGATTCTACCATAGATGAGAAGAGCGTCCTGAGCTCTTCAAAATTCATTCATCAATTTTCATGATTCATTGCAAGGATTTCAAGATCGAACAGGATCTTTAGGGGTGCGATTTTCTGCGTTGAAGGTTACAGGAGGCGGCGGTTTTTTATAACGAGGGTTTTGGACGATTTTCATTGGCCGAGGGTTTTGGACGATTTTCATTGGCCAATGAATATTTATATTATATTTTTATTCTTTTTAAATCCAAAAAATACCCTTTAGTCCATACGAACTCCAAATCAAATCTAATGACATTCGCCGCTAGCTGAATCCCCCTATTCCAGACATAGTAGAATATGTGTCGTAAGCCCATTTGAATGTTTCAGTTAGTTATTCTATAAATTAAAATATAAAACATTCGACACTAAATTTGAACGTACATTTTAATTTACGGGGGCCATATACTGATTCCTGAAATTCCCGAAAACTTAATCTAGCTATGTTTTGATGATACCGTCCTAACAAAATTAATTTCATCGAATCTGGAGACCGTTTGAAAAACGGACTTTTCTGGTCGATCCAATTCAAACTGAAATTGACAAAACACGTTTTCTTTTGCCATGCTCACATATTAATTCCAAAAATTAAGAAAATTGGAATCTTGCAATAGTCTGACATTCCAAATCCAACAAAAGTGGTTTCGTCGAAAATGGAGGTCGTTTGCCAATTGGCTATTTTTAAGGGCTATATATTATATTAAATTCCATACCGACTATTTCAAATTTTAAACTGGACATAAATTTTTATTTTCGTTATGAAATCTGGATATTTCACGTTCTCTAGAAAGATATTGTTAAACAGATTCTAATATTTCTTGTTTTACTGAAATCCGATTTATTTTGAATCCTATACATTCATTTGAAATTTGAAATAGAATTTTTATACTACCACACAATTTTAGGCTCATTTTATAATTACAATAAATATGTACATTCTAACTTCGATTTAAATAAATTTTAATTGTTATTTGTTAAAATAAATCATTTTAAATATTCAAATTTCATTAAAAATAGCTAAAATAAAAACTTTAAATTGGTTCTGATTTTCCAGGTTGTTACACATAGCCACCATGAAAAACAAAACCTACGAATATCTGTATTTTGAGGCTCTTAAAGATGGGACTGTACATGCAACATCCCAGAAAATCAGAACCAATTTAAAATTTTTATTTTGGCAATTTTAATGAATTTTGAATATTTTAAATAATAACGACTAGAAATTTATTTTGAATCGAACGTATATATTTATTTAAATCGAAATTAGAATATAATATTTATTTTAATTCCAAAAGGAATTGGAAATATCGCGGTAGTTTGAAAATTCGATTTCAAATTTCAAATGAGTTTACAGGATTCAAAATAAACAGGATTTTAGTGAAACCAAAAATATTTGAATCTTTTTGAAAATAACTTTCTAACAAATCTAAAAAATCCAAATTTCATAGCGGGAATAAAAAATCCAAATTTCATAGCAGGAATAAAAAGTTATGCCCAGTTGAAAATTCAGAATAGTCGTTATGGAAATATAACCCTTAAAAATGGAAATTTTGCAAACATCCTCCATTTTCGACGAAACCGCTTTTGTTGGATCCGGAATGTCAAATTATTGCTAGATTCCAATTTTCATAATTTTTGAAATTAATATGTGAGCGTGGCAAAAGAAAATGTGTTTTGTCAGTTTTAATCAATTTGGACCGATCAGAAAATGGCCATTTTTCAAACGATCTCCACAATTAGTTTTTTTAGGGCCGTATCATCAAAACATAGCCAGATTTATTTTTCTGGAATTTTTGAAGTTAGTATGTGTCCCGGGTAAATTAAAATTTGAGTTCAAATTGAATATATACATATTTATATTTTAATCCAAGTGAAAACAGATCGAAACAGCTGAATTGGCTTACAAAACATATCCCGTTGTGTTCGGAATGGGGGTAATTAGCTAAGGGCGACAGTTGCTGGATTCAATTTGGAGTTCGAATGTAAAATGCACTTATTGGGTATAAATTAAATAAATAAATAAATATAAAACCAAGTCAACTCTCCCTCTCTCCTAACACTTCTCTCCCCCGTCGGTTGCTTTAACAAAAAAAACCTTAGAAAACTCGTCGCCCCGATCCCGTCAGCCCACCCCGCATCCAATCGCGCCGCCCATCCCGCCTTCAGGTCGCCACCTCCACCCAGTCAACGCCATCAGCGCCCTGATCCCCCTTCTTCCTCTCTCTTTCCTCTTCTTCGAACGAAAACTGTTGCACCCCTGGGCCCACGCACTGACCTCGCTGCCATGTCGGAGGGCCGCCGTCGCGCCCCCACTAATTGGCGCCACCCCCTCCTCCTGCCGCGCCTCCTCTCTCTTCATCAGCAACCGTGAGTTTTGAGACTTTTATTTATATAAAATTTTGATTTCTATTTATGTAAAATTTTGATTTCTATGTATATACAATTCTGTTTCCTATTTATGTAAAATTATGATTTCTATTTATGTACAATTCTGATTTGTAGGTATATAAAATTAGGATTATTATTTATGTATGATAACAAAAATAAGATTTTTATATATGTATAGTAATAAAAATATGATTTTTATACAAAGTGATTTATAAAAGTATAATTTTTATATAGAAAGAAGCATAATAAAAATATAATTTTTAATATATAAACAACGGAATAAAAAGATTTGATTTTTGAAAATGAAAAGATTAGATTTTGAAAATATAAAGTTATGATTTTTGAAAATATAAAAATATAATCTTTTCCATTCATGTAACGCTATAAAAATATGATTTTTATATATGAAGTAGAAAATGTAAAAATATGATTTTTATTTAAATAACTTCGTTATAAAATTTTGATTTTTATATAACAAGTAGAAGTATAAAAATCTGATTTTTAATTATATATAGAAATGTTGAAGATGTGATTTTAATATAAATTGCATTGAATCAGATTACATTAGAATCAGAGCAGCGAATCTGAGTGACAATAAGAATGGCGGAGTGGAACCCCAAGGTGAGAACTTCTCACTTTAATTTTATTTTCTAGTTAAAATATATACTAGGATGCAGACGATGCTTAGCAGCACCCGACACAATCGTCCACAGACCATGGACGACTTGTTTATTTGGTTGATTAGATTATTTGTTTGAATTTGATTGTTTTGGTGAAATGAATTGATTAGAATTGGTATGGACATGGCGTGAGCCATTAGTAAGCGAGGGATAAGGCTAGACCTTATCCCAGTTCTAGTATCGCCCCATTGTGCTGCCGAAATTTTATAAACAATAAAAATATCATTTTTATTGTATAAATGAACTGTATAAAATATTCATGTGTTGAAATAAATTATTTATCATTAAAAATATATTTTTTAATGTGTACATGAATAAAATAAATATTCATTAATAAATTTGATGATTTGTTTATGTACACCCATTTGACTGACATTGATTGGGACGATATATTTTACACATCGCCCAACTGCACAAATAAAATATGTGTTTGCTGATCGAAACCCCACACAGGCATTGTGATGATACTTGACGTACACTAATCCCAATTATTTAGTTGTATGTCAATCAATCGGTTGACAGACTGTTATATGCGTTAATTATTTATATTTAATGCTTATACAGCGTAGAATGCACTCTGGATGATGGTTGATTGTTTATCATTGTTATTGTACACATGTGTTGTGTGAAATCCATATAAATAACATTATTTGTTAATTGAATGTGTTTGATTCCAATTCAGAACGAACGAATATTTTGAAATAACGAATATTTTAAAATAATGAATATTTTAAAATAATATTCAGTAAGAGATCAAAATATTATTTTGATGTCCGATTTGGTATGGACACGAATATATTTAAATATATAAAGCCATGTTGATTAGATTAACGCCATTTTGTTGTGAACGATATTTACATCGATTTTATTCATTTTTATAATGAATTCGAAAAGGAAGTGATTTCAAAATCTGATGTTTAAATTTTTTATCATTTGTAATGACCCGGTTCTTAATGTATATCACTAACACAAATATTGATCGATCATAAGTACATCTTTACAAATACAATTTTAATTCCACACATAAACAATTCAAACATGTCAAAACCTTGTGTATCGTAACATTTACTTAAATTCATTTAACACATGTATGCATGGTAGCATTTGTAAAATCTTTTTTTTCATGTGTATGTAAAATAACATTTTTGTAAATTCATTGAAAATATGGTAGCATTGATAAGATAATCTAAACATGTGTATAGCAAGTTTAAAATTCCATTTTTTTACACATACCTTATTCATTTTTTTTAAGGGTTTTATTTTAAGGAAATTCTCAAGTTTTAAAACAAAAGGACATTTGGACAATTTTTATAAAAAGCTACTTTTTGTTTTACAATATAATTTTCAAAAGGAAAATCATTTTGTTCACATGAGCATCAATCAAAAATCTGAAGTTCCCTTTTTCTTACAAGACATGTTTTCATTTATAAACATAAGTAGGTAGCCTACATTAGAAATAGGCTTGCAAATAGGATCATGATAGAAATATTTTTCAGATGGCCAAATCTATATGATCATAATATTTTCAGTTTTTCCTGAATATAAAAACAAAAAAAGAAAAAAAAAATCATTTCTTCTTGTGCTCAAGAAAACATATATCCTTAGAGTTTTTGCAAACTTGAAAATATAAACTAAAGATTTTGCCTACACTAGATTTTTATTAGCATATAGATCATTTAGGATTTTTCCATGAACATTCATCACATGGCCGTGGATCATTTGCACAAGGATTTTCAGTTTTGCAATTACTTTGAAGCGAAGTAAGAATTTTTAATGTTTTCTTGTTAAATCAAAGTGTCATGCACAAAATGTGGTTGAGAAACCCAAAGAAATTCTGAGCACACTTAGTACAAAAGGATGGCTACTATATATGTTTATACCAATACAAGATTTGGAAATGAATATGGATTGTACATAGGCATTTAATGAGATATTTCCTAGAAAACCAATGGGAGGAAAGAGAGTACATGCACAGGGGATTTTCAGAGAAAATATTTGTTGATGAAGGCCATAGTGTATAGATTTATGAGAGAAGAGGATTTTCATTGTCAATCATTGGTCATTTGGTAGAAAGAGATTTTCTGAAATGCTTTCTCTTTACCAGAAATGCATTAAATGCACCAATTATTTTATAATTTCCTACTCCTATATAAAGGCATGAACATGCACTCTTTTCTCACACAAAACCATTCGAACCAAGATAGTTCAGTAAGGAGGAATTACAAGTTTTTCTAGTGAGTAAACTACTTTTATTTTCATGGGTTAGTTCCTGTATTTCTCTACTAGAAACTGTTGAGTGAACCTGTCATTTTGGTGTTGTAAACTCCTACTTTGAATACGATTCTTTACTAATAAATAACAAATGGTTAAGGCTCGAAACCATGGGCTAACATTTGGTTTGGACTGTTGTATGCTATTGGCATGTTGTAGGAATTTTTGTTGATTAGCTTCAGCTTTAAAATAACCAAACTGTTTTTTGGTTAGTAACCATAAAACCTTTCAAACACTTGATTTTAGAAGAAAATCCTACTAGTTGATTACATTCAGTTGTTATAGGATACAATGTATACATACTGTATGTTTATAAGTAAGAAAAAAACATGTAAAATTTTAGAAAGAAAAAAGAAAAAAAGGAAACAGATTGTTTCTTGAAACCCTCTCTGTTTACATGAAAATTCAAACTTCATAGAAGCCTGATCTGAGTATATAAATGGATCATATAAGAAAATGATGATTTTTGGCGGTGGTTTCACGATTTTTAATATCCTGTGTAGTGAGATATGCTGAGACGATCGGAATTGGAATATTGATCAAATTCCGACCACCCAGGTCGTCGGAGTCCACGTGATTGAAGGGAGAGCTTCACCTAGGGTCGAGGTTTTCAGAAAAAATATAAAACTTTTTTTAAAGTATGGATTTAGAGAATAGGATCGAATTAGGTTTTGTTTGGGTTCTTTTTGGCACTATCGTCCTAGCCGAACTATAGCTCAACGTTGGAGTTTTGGGGGTGCGGTCTAGGGGGATGATGGCGTCAGTGTTTCATGGTGATGTGACAAGAAGTGGATGGTGATCAGTGGTCGGGGCAAGGCGCAGTAGGGACTTTCCTAGATGAACCTAATTCGCCATGGAGAACTCGAACAGTGAAATCACTGTAGCTTCTACGTGGTGGTAATCGAAGGGTGGTAAAGTGATCTGAGGGTGTGAAGTGATTGGTGGTAGTGGTCGGAAATGGTGAACTTGGGCTCAGGCGTGTGTTCACGTGCACATGTATGTGTGTGTGATCGGAAGAGAAAACACCACAGATTTGAAGTGATCGGCCGTGTTTCAGGGGGGTGGTACTTTGGCACTTGGGTAGTTGGGTACTGGTACTTTGGTAGTGGTCTAGCGCATGAAGACTAAAGCTGATCAGCAAGCAAAACACTGTGATATGTAAGTGGTAGTTTGGTGGTGGATTGGGAAAGTGGTACTTTGGCCAGATCATGAAGACTGGGCTGATTTTCACGCGCGCACACCATGATTCTGAAGTGGTACTTTAGTCAAAGTGGTACTTTGGCACAAATGTTTTCAAAGAGGATTTTTGAACATAGATTTAATTAGAAACCAGTTTTAATTAAATAATAAATAAATATAAAGTAGAAATAAATAATAAAATAAAAAGAGAATTTTTATTCAAACTATCGAGTGTAAAGGAGGAAGTGAATCAGGTATAGAAGATCAAGTGAAGTTTTGTCAAAGTTAAAAGTAAAGTGAAAAAGATGAAACATAAATAAATTATAAATTATAGTGTATTTATAAGTAATTATAATAAGAAATAATTTCCTAAAGGATAATGTAAATATTCATTTATAAAAGTCGACAAACAGAGTGGAAAGAAAAATCGTGTGCAACGCGCACACTGAAATTGTCCATTTTTAAGATAAAATCAAAATACCCAGATATAAGAAAAAATCATATACTTTTTTGTTTTGATTAAAATTCATAAATTAAAGGTATGTAAATTAAATTATAATCATGTTAGACTAATAATTTAAGAAGATATATTAAGCTAATCATTTCAAAGAGTCCAGAATTTATATTCCACTTCGTCCTGATTTATACACCGCGCGTCAGAGATTATTAAACATAATTGAAGATGGAGACATACAAGGGCTATTCTTGAATAGTGCCTTCGGTTTGTCCAATCCCAAGACAACTTGTATAGGCGAATTTCTGACAAAGTAATCCTAACTGATCACGTACGTCAATCTCTTCAAACGTATTTATATGGTGGCAGAGGAATTCGTTTCTCTCGCTGTATATCTATAATATATTTTTAGGGAAGTCAATTAGTGTTTGACGAGTTTTGGCGATGTGGCATTCAAAGAAATTAAACAGTAATGAGAAAAAGGTGAGTCTAGCCTCAAGCCTCACACCCACGAAATGACAAAAATTGGGCAGGCAACATAGCTATGTGGGTCGCTCCCATTAGGGTGTAGCATCACCTATCTAGAGAAATTCCTTTTGTTCTTACTCAATCGATTCTGTCCCATTCGGGAAATGGTTTCCGTACACAACCATTGGTGATATACATTCGATACACTCAAGAGAATTGAGTGGTCGGTCATGTGTGGGCCGGGTTGCAAGACGTTCTTATTGAACCCAGTGTATTCGCCTCTAGAGATACACGATCGGAAGGTGGATCCATACCTTGTCATAGTTGGAAATCCATTATCCATACGCGCCAATCAGTTTTCATTTGTATACTATATAGGAGAATGTGAGATGTAAGCATTCTTCTAGATTCTAGATTATTTGTGAAAACCCTAGACACTATGATAATACCTAATTTAAAGTATACAAATTATTTTATTCTCATAAGGTAAAAACCGTTCTGTATTCACGGCGTGGTCTTATGAGATATTTTGATTTAATTTAATTTGTTTACTCATACCAGTCCCCTGACTGACCATGCGTTTATTTTTCTATGTTTTTCCTTAAACTCTTGGGTACTCATAACACTTGTTATGAGTAGGCAAGTGAATCAAGTCATGATAAAACTTGGGAAGCTAGAAGGAAACTATCTATGTGCTGTTCTACTGCTATATAATTATAAGTCTGCAAATTAGTCATCAATGATATGTATAATTAAGTTGTACTAAGAAGTGGCTTGTACCTCAAGATCTATTATGCTCTGATGTAATATGTCCTGATGTGTAACATTATAGAGTATCATCATTTGTAAAAATTCTGCTATGAGATTCTGATGTTTCTGTATTTTTATCTTTTATCTATTCTTATTCTTATTAATGACATGACTTCCGATGTGTTCGAAAGTTGGGTCGTTAAAGTTGGTATCAGAGCTTAGGTTACTAATTGCCTAGGCTTTGGGTAAGTGTGAGAGAACGTATTTTTATTAAAATTTAAAATAAGTTTTAGATCAACTTGAATGATGTACCTGAGTTAGTTTTATCCAATAAAGTCTTGATTTACAACCTTTTATATTCAGGTTATTAGAATGAGTAACCGAGGAAGAAGAGGTCGCGCCATTGGAACTTCCACTACTACTAGTCGTAACACTACCTCCCAAGATCAAGGAGAAACTGTGCAGGATGTTACACCAGTCCAGCAGGACAAAAGCTTTGCAACTATCTGTAAGGAGTATACCACTCTAGGAGGGAAGATATTCAAATGGACTAAATCTTTCATTGAGGTTCAAGCATGGTAAAGATCCCGTGAAAGGATTTTCAAAGGAATAAAATTGAATGATGAGTAGAAACAGCTATTAGCTTCATGGCAACTCAAAGAAGCTGCTGTAATTTTGTGGGATGCTCAAACTACAAATGTTCGTGAAGAAGATTTTACTTGGGAAAAATTCAAAGAGGCATTCGAAGCGCAATTTCTCCCTACCGCTGGCAAAACTAGTATGTATCGGGATTTCATTGATCTCAAACAAGGGAACATGAAAATATCTGAATATGAAAATAAGTTCAATTCACTTTCCTGCTTTGGGCCAGAGTTAATCAACACCCCTCTCAAGAAGAATGAAATGTTTATAGAAGGATTGAAAGGCAACTTGCAGGTTAAAATGATTGGACATCTCAAGATTCCATCTGTTGATCTGGTGGATATGGCAGTTCGTTATGAGCCACTGGAGGGAAAGAAGTCAGTTGCAAAAGCATAGGCGGGAGAATCCAGTGGTGAGAATTCCAATAAGAGGAAATTTAACCCAAACTGGAATAACAAGGAGCAATCAAAAATGGGGGAGAAAGCCAAGGAACGATTCAAAAATACAGAGTGCCAAAACAGCCATCAGAAGGGTCATATTGCTAAGTTCTGCAAGAAGCCGCAGCAAACTCAGCAGCAACAACCACCTCAACAGCAACAACAGAAACAACAGCAAGGCCCTGGAAATGCAATGGTCGTGAAGACTCTATATTTCAACTGCCATCGGCCGGGGAACCTAGTTAAGGACTGTCCACTCATGAAGAAGGCACAGCAACCAAAAGTATTTGCTATTAAAAATGAACCATCAACTTCCCAGGATGTGAAAGGAAAAGGAGTTCTCGAAGATACTTTTGATTTAAATGGAATTGATGTTCATGTTTTATTTGACACCGGCGCCTAGCATAGTTTTATTTCTTTTGGAACAGTAAGGAAATTCCAATTTATTCCAAAAAAAAATTCCCGAATCCAATTTGCGTATCTAATCCTATTGGCGGAAAAACTGAATTAAAAATGTATTGCGATAATGTGGCACTCTCGTACCTTTCGTATTCCTTCCTTTTCGATTTCTACGTTTTGGAATTTAAAGAATTTAATTTTGTACTTAGGATAGACTGGTTGAGTAAATTCCAAGCTAATATTAAATGCGACAATGAAATCGTAACTCCAATCACCAATATCGGAAGCAAAGCTAGGATACCATGTGGAAAACCCATTATTCATATGTGTAATTTCTTGTATGCTTTGGAAGCACCACAAGAAAATTTGGTATAGTCAGAGATTTCTCTGACGTATTTGAAGAAGTTAAGAGTTTACCCCTACATCGCGAGATAGTGTTCCGCATCGATCTAATTCCCGGAGCCAGACTGATAGTTCAACCTAAAAGATGAATGGCACCAAAAGAAGTCATGGAACTCGAAAAGCAAACTTAAGATTTGTTAGCCAGAGGATTGATTGGGCCAAGCTTTTCAAGCTGGGGTTCAGCAGTAGTTTTTTTGGTTAAGTCTAATGGATCACTAAGATTATGCTTTGACTATAGAGAGTAAAATAAAGTGACCATAAAAAATAATTATCCTTTGCTGCAAATTGACGATCTATTTGACTAGTTGAATGGAGCCGCAGTGTTTTCTCAAATGGACCTAGCAATAGGTTTCCACAAGTTGAGGATTGCCGAAGATATTATTCCTTTAACTACTTTCAGAGGCCCGAATATCTTTTATGAATGGTTAGTTATGCCATTCGGACTAACCAACGCATCCGCATACTTTGTTGACTTGATGAACCGTGTCTTTAGAAAAATTCTGAACAAATTTGTCCTAGTTTTTATCAATGATATCTTAATCTTTTCAAAGACAGAAGAAGAACACCGATATCATTTGGAAGTGGTATTGGAGACTCTAATGAAGAATGTATTGAAGGCGAAATTTTCTAAATGTCATTTCTCGCAATCTGAAGTTAGATTCTTGGGGTACATTGTGAATGGAAATGGTATCTCTGTGGACCCAATCAAAGTAGAAGCAATACAACAATGGAAGCAGCCCAGAACACCGACGGAAGTCCGTAGTTTCTTGGGATTAGAAGGATATTACAGGAGGTTTATCAAAGATTATTCTAAAATATCTTCTCATCTAACTAAGCTAACTAAGAAGGGTGAGAAATTTATATGGACTCCAAAATGTGAAGTATCATTCAAGGCATAAAAGAAGAAATTGATAGAGGCACCAGTTCTAGCTGTTCCGGACGGGAAAAGTGGATTTGTGATTTATATTGATGCTTGTGGAGTTGGACTGGGTGCAGTATTAATGCAGAATGGATGTATGATTGCGTATGCTAGTAGACAATTAAAGATTCATGAGAAAAATTATGCTACACACGATCTAGAGTTACTGGCGGTTGTTTTTGCCTTAAAAATGTGGAGACACTACCTGTTAGGAGAGAATTTCGAACTTTTCACAGATCACAAACCGCTCAAATATTTTTTTACCCAAAAAGATCTCAATTTGAGGCAACAAAGGTGGTTGGAAATCCTTGCATCATATGATCTGGATATTATCCATACGCCAAGAAAAGCAAATGTCGTAGCACATGCTCTAATCAGAAATGCAATCTTATCTCTCCTATAAGCTACCCAGCACTCCAAAGAAGAATAATGGCAAATCAACGGAGAGATGAAAATCTGGAGAAATTAATTCAAGGAGTTATAAGAGGAGGGGAGTCAGATTTTGAAGTGGATAGCCAAGGTATTCTCAGAATTAATGGGAGACTGTGTGTTCCCAAAGTTGAAGGGCTAAGATAAGATGTTTTGGCAGAATGCTATAAATCAAAGCTATGTATTCATCCTGGAGTACACAAAATGTATAGAGATATGAGACAAGTATTTTGGTGGCCTAGGATGAAGAGAGATATTTTGACTTATATAAATCAGTGTTTATGCTGCCAGCAAATAAAAGGTGATCACCAGAAGGCAGCAGGATTACTGAAACCTTTGGAGATTCCCAACTGGAAGTGGGAAATGATATCAATGGATTTCATCGATGGTTTACGCAAGACTAGAAGGGGATATGAAGGAGTTTGGGTTGTAGTAGATCGACTAACGAAGACCGCGCATTTTATTCCAGTGAAACTGACTCGGACTGCAGCCTCGTTTGACGAAATTTTTATAAGGAGATTGTACGATTACATGGAGTCCCAGTAAGTATTATAAGCGATAGAGATCCCATTTTAACTAGTAAATTCTGGGAAGCACTCAAAAAAACTTTGGCAAAAGCTGAATTTAAGCACCGCTTACCATCCCTAAACAGACGACCAAACCGAAAGAGTAAACCGGATATTGGAGGACCTGTTAAGGGCATGTATTCTTGATTTTGGGGGATCATGGGAGAATCACCTACGTTTAGTTGAATTCTCTTACAATAACAGCTACCAAGCAAGTGTAGGCATGGCATCATATGAAGCTCTCTATGGAAGACCGTGCAGATCACCAACTTATTGGGTGGAATCAAGAAATAAACTTGTTCTCGAACCAGATATGCTCCAAGAAGCAACTGAGAAGGTTGAGTTAGTTAAAAGACAGATGAAGGAGGCCCAGGATTGACATAAAAGTTATTCGGACAGAAGACAAAGTGATCTTAATTTTTCTGTTGGAGACTTTGTGTTTGTCAAGATTTCACCAATAAAAGGAATAGTCGGATTTGGTAAAACAGGGAAGTTTTCTCCACGATATGTGGGACCTTTCCGTGTTCTTGAGAAGGTTGGATCTCTTGCTTATAGGGTGGAATTACCAGAAAGAATGACAGGGATTCGCAATGTTATTCATGTGTCTCATTTTCACAAATGTGTTCACGACCCATCTTTAATCTTGGAACCGTCAGTTCAGGAGGATCTTGAAATTGAACCAAACTTGACTGTGGTTAGATATCCAGTCTATGTGGTGGATGAAGAAGAAAAGCTACTTCGGAATAAGGTTGTGAAACTGCTAAAGATACAATGGAGTGAGAATCCGTATGACTGTACTTGGGAAACGGAGAAACACATCAAGGAATTATATCCGGATTTTGTTTTGAACTAGGTGTTAGCTATCTTATGTTTGACTTGGATGTACCCTACGTATGATGGTATTGTATGGTTTGTTATGGATGCTATCTTATGTATGGAAATGGAATTTTGGGTTTTTCACCCCCGTGGATTATTGAGGACTCTGTATTCGTAGGGTTTATGAACTCTTTCAGTTTACTATCACTTGTACTGAAATATGTTCTTTGTTTCTTTTCCAGATGGCACCTATCTTCAAAAGGACAACAAGGAAGCGCTTGACCCCACTACAGAGGTTGAGGTTTCACACCGGCATTAGCATACATGAGATTGTAGGTTCTCATGATAGTATGGGATGTAACAACTCGTATTTCGATAACATGTTAAAACGAGAATCAAGGCAGAATTTAATTTTCAATTCTGAATCAAGTAAAACGGGCTATGCCATTGCATTCGTCTCGGAAAAATACGCGAAATAGAGTCCGAGTTTTCGAGAATCGGAGTCCGTATGACCAAGTTATGGTCCGTCGAAGTTTTCAGGGTTTCCAAGTTTGAAAATCACTAGGAAGTTCAAGTTTTGGGGTAGGCGGGAATTTTCCCGCCAAAGCCCATGTCGACAGGGGAGTCGACAGGGCTGTCGACACCCCTGGACCCCAAGTCGACAGGGCTGTCGACTTGGGTGTCGACTGGGTCCAAAAACACAACTCCGTGTTTTGTGGCCTGGTGCACCTGGATGCAGTCTTGGTCTGGTCTGATGGGCCTGTGACGATTTCTGTGGTCTAGATTAATCCTAGATCTAATCCTAGGGCCTAAAACTATCCTAATCTCTATAAAAAGACCCTAAACCTAACCTAAATCCCTAAAAATCAAACCTAGCAACTAAGTGCTGCCAAAATCAATCTTGATCATGGCCTCCATCTCAAATCCCTAGAGCCTATGCATTCAAATCGGGTTCAAATCAAAAGATGCAAGCTTGCTACGCCAAAGAGAGACAAAATCAACGTTGCTATGCGAGTTCCATGACGATTCTTCAACAAAGGAGGCACCTTTCTTAGCCAAGATGATTCATGCTTCTTTCCCTAGGCCTAACTATGTAAGTTCTAGCTACTTTTGGATCAAAACGGTATTTTTAATGTTGACATGGGATAAAATGAGGCTAAACATGATTATGCGAATCTATATGAACCTTACCATGCCTCTTGTGTTCATATTTATGATCTTAGGCCATGTGAGTGACTTAATCATGCCTCTCATGCTATGCATAACCTAGTTTGACTTACAAGTTTGGATCTTTATGCATGAAATGCTAGCATGAACCTTTAGGAACCACTTTACTTGTGAAACATTGGTTAAGGCAAGATTTTGGGGCTTATGCATGTTTATGAACCCAAACCCCTTATGCTAACATGCAAGTTTGTGGCCAAATCCCTTATGAGATTATGCATGCTCGTGGCCAATCCCCTCTTTTAAGTTGTGCATGTTTATGGCCAAATCCCTTTTGATAATATGCATGTTTGTGGCCAAATTACCTTATGACACTATGCATGTTTATGGCCAATCCCTTTATGATGTTATGCATGTGGAAGCCAAGCTCTTTTTGGCATCATGCATGTTTTGAGACCAATATGTGACATAGTATCCTTACTATGTTGACTCGCTTTGCGTGCGTTGGGAAAACACGATTTTAGGTAGTTAGATAAACATGAACATGTCGCAAAATCTTAACTTGAATATGACATTGTGTTTATACTTGAAAATATGACTTGAAAGATAACATGGAAGATGACATGTAAGTATGCATAAAAACATGAGCTTGGGAATTTACCTATTAAGTTAGGTCTACCCTTTGGGAATTTACCTATTAAGTTAGGTCTACCCAAATGCTTGAAAAACTTGTAACATGTTTTGGAAACATGATGAACTTAGATAACATAAGTATGGCCAACTCGAGGTTGGGTTGAGTTTGCAACGTAAAACTACCCGGAACCGACCAGCCTAACTAGTAGTTGCAAACAATAGGACCCAATGTGAGAAGTTGGCCATGTCACGCTTAAGACCCGAGGTTAGACTAGGTTGTGGTGTAAATCTACCCGGACCCGCCCGGCTTAACTAGTAACCACAACAAGGTCTAATGTGAGAGGTTGAGGGTGCATTAATTAAATTAATGCCACATAATAGGGTTAAGTTAATTTGATTAATGAGGCTTAACCAAATATGATATGGACAAATGGGTTAAGTAATTTGATTAGGCTAATGATACTTAACAAAACATGATAAGCTTGGGTAGGTTAAGTAACTTGATTTGCCTAATGACACTTGGCCATTTTTATACGACTAGTGGATGGGATTAAGTTAACCAACACTTAATCAATCCAACACGATAACGTGATAAGGTTAAGTAAATTTTCTTAATGACACTTAACCGTATAATACAGTTAATGGATGGGGTTAAGATTAGGCTTAACTAATCTAAACATGGTAATCGGATGGGGTTAAGTTAGCCTAGACTTAATTAATCCCACTTGGTAATTTAATGGGGTTAAGTTAAACACTTAACTAATTTCACACGATGATTTGATGAGGTTAAGTTAATCTATACTTAACCCGTCTGACGTGAAAACATGATAAGGCTAAGTCACGAATCACTTGAATACGCTTGACCGATTTGACTCGGTAATTTGACAAGGTCAAGTTAATTTATATAATTAACCAATCTAAAATGATAATTAGACGAGGTTAAGTTATGGATTGCTTGATATACTTAGCCAACTTGACACATGGTTTGTAGGGTTAAGTCTTGGACTTGGATACTTAGCCAATTTTGACATGGTTTGTAGACGGGCTAAGTTATGAACTTAAGTGACACTTAACCCATTAGATAAACCCTAATTCGGAGGATTAGGTAAATAACCATAGTTAACAAGGGTAATGGAAATAAGGCTAAGTGGTAAACCTTAGTTAAGGGAAACTAAGTAATAATTCTTAGTCAAGGAAATCTGGACCACTTCTTAGATAGATGAGTAACCCGATACGGTAGGTCATCGTTTAAGTATACGCGTAGGAGCAGGCTATCTGATTTAGATAAAGGCTCCAGCGAACTGGGTAACGAAGCAGCGGCTTCGAGGAACGTGAGGATATTCTTGGTATCCCTCTGTGATGTCGCAGATGATCATCCTGGGCTCACGAGAGGTTGAGGTCTGCGGTAGAAGAACCAAGAATATGCCTTGGTTGCTATGCGAGCGACCTAAAGACTGGGGTGGATAGCAGTGAGTCGGCGGATACATAAGGTGCCCGAGATAGCAAGTTCGTCGATCATCTACCATCTTGAGTCAAGCGTGTACGTACCGAAAGGCAGGGAACACCCAACAGACCATAATTGCTATCTAATTATGGGTGAGGTAGGCCGTAGGATGTGGGCTGGCCGGAGTGTAGTTCTCATGCAAGATTTTCTCTTGTGTTGCCTTTCGCTAGTTGAGGGAGGGGTCTCGTGGGACCATAGCCACGTGTAGAAAAGCAGACCTTAGCATCTGCATCGGCAGATAAATCTAAAGCTCCCGACCGAGTCCTGTATTTCTTGTTTTGGACGGTGACAGGACTCGGATGGCACGATGTGATACATGTGCATACAGTTATAGAAAAACGATTCACGATGAATGCGTGGGAAAAAGGGCGCGGTTGAGGGTTAGCGTAATCCCTAGTGGCCTAGGTGGTTTAACCCAAACCGAAATACGAAAGCGTGCAATAGGTAAGCGTAATCCCTAGTGGTGCTAGGTGGCGTAAGTCCTAGTAGTTCAAACGATGATTCATATGGAAGAGCCTAGCTAGAACAAGGGTGACAGTCCAAACGATTTCAAGGATAATACGACATGAGGAAGCCCGTACGAGGTACGGCAAAGGACTGAACTTATATACATGGAAAGAAACATATGATTTGAGTAACCTATATATGCGATATTAGGTTGACATGGACCATTACACGGCTTTGAGCACGGGACATTCATAGTTAACACATGACGCGGGTAGGGATACTAGTACGAGAGGTGCAGAGCAAATATACATGTTAGGACTAGGAAGAATATACATAATAGATACCGTGGGATGTTAGACGGGGTAGATACCTTGGGATAATGTACTCGATAGAAATCTGACGATATGATACCTTGACTTATCATAACACCGCAGTTTATCATGACACCTTGGTTTACCTTGCCACAGTAGTTCAACCGGCTATCCTAGTTTATCTATCTTGTAGTTACCCTTATGTTTACTTTCAGTTTATGCATGTCATGTTACCTTTACCTGTTTTTATACTGGAAGTAGATAGGACTTACTCAGTCTTTTTGACTGACCCGTTTTGTTTCGCCTCTTTTCTTCCGTTCCCCCCCCCCCCAGGTTACAGGGAGGAAACAATGTTGTTTAGTTCGGACTTCTTCTGCCTGAAGGTCATCATGGATGGCTTGGACTCCTCTTGGCTATGGCTACTTTACTGTTTTTACTTGGGGAATAATTTATGAAAAAGTTTTTATGCTTCTTTATTATTGCAAGACAGGTTTTGATGTACTCTGATGTAAAAGGCTTTAGACCTTATTTATTCATGCTATGAAAGTTTGATTTTACTTCCGCTATTTATATATGTTCTATCTTGTGATATTTCTGTGCATGTTTACCAATAATGCCCCTCTAAAGCTAGTGCATTCCTTTGCGAGTGACCCTAGCGGAGACGGGGTGTTACATGGGACATGCTCCGCATGATGAGGAGGAGAGATGATATGTGGACACAGAGGAGTCAGGGATTTACCACGGGGAGTCTTCCACTCAGGAGGATGGTATGTATTTCCTTTAGGAGCCCGAGTATGAGAGAAAGGCAGGACAGGAGGAGTATTATTTAGGTGAGGGAGGTGATGATGGAGATAGTGGTGATAGTGGCAGTGGAGATGACGATGACAGGGATGATGATGATATGGATGACGAGGAGGAGCCTGAAGAGGAACCTGAGAAGGAGCCCGAGGAGGATCCAGAGGAAGAGCCCGAGGAGGACATCATACTAGATCAGTCACAATGCAATCCATAGGTTAAGACCCCACCAGTACTAATGGATGGACAGTTAGCGGTCCTATGGGAACAACTTGCTTAGGAGACGATGCAGTTTCAGGCAAATGGAGGGAATTTGGGTATACCCATGGATTATACATACCCTGATATGATGTTATACCCACCTTCTCCCATTGAGATTATAAAGCTCTCAGATGATGACGACCCTGAGGAGAGTGATGAGGTAGTAGAGGTTATTGATATCTCAGATAGCGAGGAAGTAATTATAATTCCAGATGATGAGGAGGTGATTATCATTCTAGACGACGAGGAGGTGATTATCATTCTAGACGATGAGGAGATGATTATCATTTCATACGATGAGGATGTCATCGAGATCAGTAGCAACTCATAGTAGGATGGATGGACTGGGATAGTATTGTACATATGGTAGTGCTAGTAGTATGGCAGGCGTGTATTATAGTAGACTACAACTCGGTGTTAGTCGAGTATAGTACCTATATTTTGTTGTAGTCAGTTTGATATGCTATGATATATTATTTTTTGCCTATCTTCTATTTACAAATTTCAAAGACGAAATTTTTATAAGGAGGGTAGATTGTAATGACCCGGTTATTAACGTATATCGCTAACACAAATATTGATCGATCGTAAGTACAACTTTACAAATTCAATTTTAATTCCACATTAAACAATTCAAATATGTCAAAACCTTGTGTATCATAGCATTTACTTAAATTCATTTAACACATGTATGCGTTTGTAATTTTTTTTCATGTGTATGTAAAATAGCATTTTTGTAAATTCATTTAAAACATGGTAGCATTGATAAGATCATCTAAACATGTGTGTAGCAAGTTTGAAATGCCATTTTTTTTACACATACCTTATTCATTTTTTTAAGCGTTTTATTTTAAGGAAATTCTCAAGTTTTAAAACAAAAGGACATTTGGACAATTTTTATAAAAAGCTACTTTTTGTTTTATAATATAAGTTTCAAAAGGAAAATCTTTTTGTTCACATGAGCATCAATCAAAAACGTGAAGCGCCCTTTTTCTTACAAGACATGTTTTCATTTATAAACATAAGTAGGTAGCCTACACAAGAAATAGGCTAGCAAATAGGATCTTGATAGAAATATTTTTCACATGGCCAAATCTCTATGATCATAATATTTTCAGTTTTTCTTGAATATAAAAATAGAAAAGAAAAAAAAATCATTTCTTCTTGTGCTCAAGCAAACATATCTCCTTAGACTTAGTGCAAACTTGAAAATATAAACTAAATATTTTTCCTACACAAGATTTTTATCGGCATATAGATCATTTATGATTTTTCCATGCACATTCATCACATGGCCGTGGATCATTTGTACCAAGATTTTCAGTTTTGCAATTCCTTTGAAGCCAAGTAAGAATTTTTAATGTTTTCTTGTTAAATCAAAGTGTCATGTGCAAAATGTGGTTGAGAAACCCAAAGAAATTCTAAGCACACTTAGTACAAAAGAATGGCTACTATATATGTTTATACAAATGCAAGAATTGGAAATGAACATGGATTGAACATAGGCATTTAATGAGATATTTCCTAGAAAACCAATGGGAGGAAAGAGAGTACATGCGTAGGGGATTTTCAGAGCAAATATTTTTTGATGAAGGCCATAGTGTATAGATTTATGAGAGAAGAAGATTTTCATTGTCAATCATTGGTCATTTGGTAGAAAGAGAATTTCTGAAATGCTTTCTCTTTACCAAACATGCATTAAATGCACCAATTATTTTATAATTTCCTACTCCTATATAAAGGCACAAACATGCACTCTTTTCTCACACAAAACCATTCGAACCAAGACAGTTAAGTAAGGAGGAATTACAAGTTTTTCTAGTGAGTAAACTACTTTTATTTTCATGGGTTAATTCCTGTATTTCTCTACTAGAAACTGTTGAGGGAACCTGTCATTTTTGTGTTGTAAACTCCCACTTTGAATACCATTCTTTACTGATAAATAACAAATGGTTAAGGCTCGAAACCATGGGGTAACATTCGGTTTGGACTGTTGTATACTATTGGCATGTTGTAGGAATTTTTGTTGATTAGCTTCATCTTTAAAATAACCAAACTGCTTTTTGGTTAGTAACCATAAAACCTTTCAAACACTTGATTTTAGACGAAAATCCTACCAGTTGATTACACTCAGTTGGTATAGGATACAATGTATACATAGTGTATGTTTATAAGTAAGAAAAAAACATGTAGAATTTTAGAAAGAAAAAAGGAAACTGACTGTTCCTTGAAACCCTCTCTGTTTACATGAAAATTCAAACTTCATAGAAGCACGATCTGAGTATATTAATGGAATCATATAAGAAAATGATGATTTTTGTTGGTGGTTTCACAATTTTTAATATCCTGGATAGTGAGATATGCGGAGATGATCGGAATTGGAATATTGATCAAATTCCGACCACCCAGGTCGTCGGAGTCCATGTGATTGAAGGGAGAGCTTCACCTAGGGTCGAGGTTTCTAGGAAAAATATAAAACATTTTTTTTAATGTATGGATTGGAGAACAGGATCGAATTAGGTTTTGTTTGGGTTCTTTTTGGCAATATCGTCCTCGCCGAACTGTAGCTCAACGTCGGAGTTTTGGTGGTGCGGTCTAGGGGGGATGATGGCATCGGGGTGTCATGGTGGTGTAACAAGAAGTGGATGGTGATCAATGGTCGGGGCAAGGAGCAGTAGGGACTTTCCTGAATGAACCCAATTCACCATGGAGAACTCGAACAGTGAAATCACTGTAGCTTTTAGGTGGTGGTGATCGGAGGGTGGTAAAGTGATCCGGGGGTACGAAGTGATTGGTGGTCAGAAGTGGTGAACATGGGCTCAGGCGTGTGTGCATGTGGACATGTATGTGTGTGTGATCGAAAGAGAAAACACCATGGATTTGAAGTGCTCGGCCGTGTTTTAGGGGGTGGTACTTTGGCACTTGGGTACTGGAACTTTGGTAGTGGTCTGGCGCATGAAGACTAAAGCTAATCAGCAAGCAAAACACTGTGATCTGGAAGTGGTAGTTTGGTGGTTGATCGGGAAAGTGGTACTTTGGCCGGATCATGAAGACTGGGCTGATTTTCACGCACGCGCACCGTGATTCTGAAGTGGTACTTTAGTCGAAGTGGTATTTTGGCACAAATGTTTTCAAAGAGGATTTTTGAATACAGATTTAATTAAAAACCAATTTTAATTAAATAGTAAATAAACATAAAGTGGAAATAAATAAGAAAATAAAAAGAGAATTTTTATCTATCAAGTGGAAAGGAGGAAGTGAATTAGGTATAGAAGATCAAGTGAAGTTTTGTCAATGTTAAAAGTAAAGTAAAAAAGATGAAATATAAATAAATTATAAATTATAGATTATTTATAAATAATTAGATTAAGAAATATTTTCCTAAAGGATAATGGATGTATTCATCTTTAAAAGTCAACAAACAAAGTGGAAAGAAAAACCGTGTGCGACGCGCACACTGAAATTGTCCATTTTTAAGATAAAATCAAAATACCCAGATATAAGCAAATAATCATATACTGTTTTGTTTTGATTAAAATTCATAAATTAAAGGTACGTAAATTAAATTATAATCATGTTAGACTAACAATTTAGACAAAGATATTATGCTATTCATTTTGAAGAGTTCGGAATTTATATTCCACTTCGACCTGATTTATACGTCGCGCGTCAGAGATTATTAAAGATAATTGAAGACGAAGATATACAAGGGCTATTCTTAAATAGTGCCTTTGGTTTATTCCAATCCTAGGACAACTTGTATGGACGAATGTCTGACAAAGTAATCCTAACTGATCACATACGTTGATCTCTTCAAACGTATTTATATGGTGGCAGAGGAATTCGTTTCTCTCGTTGTATATCTATAATATATTTTTGGGGAAGTCAATTAGTGGTTGGAGAGTTTTGACGATGTGGCATTCAAAAAATTAAACAGTGATGATAAAAAGGTTAGTCTAGCCTCAAGCCTCCTCCCAGGAAATGACAAAAATCGAGCAGGCAGCATGGCTATGTGGGTCGCTTCCATTAGGTTGTAGCATCACCTATGTAATGTCCCGTATTTTTGGTAGCCATATATTGATTTAATTTATTGTTTTAAATATTATATTAAGGATATAATGGATTTTAATATTTAATTCGTTATTTAAAATGAAGTTTGAACGTTATATATTTATATAATTATAAAACGAGCTCGAAATCGCGCGGTAGTTCGTAATATTGAATTTTGAACTTCAACTGAATATACAAGATTCAATACAAGTCGGATTTCTATGAAACAAGAAACGTTGAGACCGTATCGATGATAATTTTCACATGAAAGAGAAAAATCTAGATTTCATGTTATAGATTTTAGTTATGGCCAAATCAAATTTCGAAATAGTCGCTATGGAAATCGTTATTTAATTATAGGCCTTTAAAATAGCCGTTTTGCAAACGGACTCTGTTTTTGACGAAACCAGTTTCATTGGGACCGTAGCATTAAATTATTTATGGTGTTGAATTGCATGGCAAACCATTGTCGTATGTGACCACGACAGCCACAAACGCCCGTTCAGTTTCTATAGCACGCAATTAAATTTAAAAGGGCTATTTGGGGATAACTTGAGCAGACGATCGAATTTGGCCGTGAAACTAGTTCCAATAAATTCGTATCGTCGTTTAGAGTCAGAATAGGTATATAGTTTATTATTTTTGAAGATCGGGAAATTTGGTGTTCAAAAGGGCATTGCGGTGCGCGTGAAAATAGCCTACCGGGGAAATAGTCTCAGAATGCGACGAAACTGGTGCCGTTGTGTTCGTATCAACAAATTATTGTAGGATTTCAAGGTTTCAAATTGATTTGATTTATCTAGTGATCGTGAAAAATTTAAACGTGTGTTGATTTCCGGTTTTATAAAGGAATTTTTTCCAAACGATGTCGAATTTCGGCGAAACTTGTCCCATAGGGTCCGAAATGTCTTTTTACACTAGGATTAGCCTTTTTATCATAAAACAGAAATTCTATGTGGTGATTTTTAACATGATAACTCATGCGCAACTTCCGTTTTAATAAAATATTATTAAATCATACCCAAAAGTTACTTCTCCCATTTCTTTTCCATTCTTATTATCCTTGCGTCCCACCCTTTCTATTCCATGGACAGTACGCCTCTTGAAAGCCTTGCGTGCCACACCATTGATACCGTGCTCTCCAATCCACTGATTAAACCGTGCCTTCCAAGAAATTGTTTTTTTTTTTGAAATCTCTGCCAAGTAACGAGATAAAATATAATTTCTCCAAAACCGTGCTCTCCACGAAAACTTGGCTCCCACGTTTGATTCCTCCTATAAAACGCTGTGCTGCTTCATACTTTTGTTCTCCCCAAAAACGAAAAAAAACACTGTATTTCTTTCAAAAAAAAAGAAAGAAAGAAAGGGAAGTAAGAAGCGAACCGAAGGGGGCATGGAGAGTGGGGAAAGTAATGGGTATGGATTGGATAACAGTGGGGAGGATTGTTGTGACGATCCCAAAACCCCGTGACACGGTGTTAAGGATAATCATTGGAATATAACACATTAATCATCATTAGCAGATCACAGATAATAGCATAAACATAAAATAGAATAATTTACACACATATGACAACGGAATCATATAGATATCATCACATCAGAGAGCATAGTACAGGATACAACTTAGTGCATAATGATACATAATCAGTCACCATCGCCTGAGGCGGAATCATACATAAAGAGTACACAAAATAAATATCAGTCTACATCGCCAATGGCGGAATCATAATATAGATACAATAATGGCGGAGAAAATCCAAGTCAGCACGGTGTAGTCAAGCCTCGCCATAAGCCAAAAGTGCGTCAGAAACCTGTAACTAGGCTGCCGGTGTGAAAATGAGGGCACCCGAGTTTGCAAGGTGAAGCAAACTATGAGTCAGTTATGGGACTGGTATGAGAAATCTACTTAACTTATTAACAACAATAATAAGGCAAATCAAAGGACCACGCCACTTTCGCGGAACAGGTTTACTCCAATGAGTGCTAGTGCATGAAATAAAGTAAATGATTAAATCATCGCAATGCTTTTTATTAAAATGAAGCCATTATAAGACTCAGGTCCCATCACACAATGCAACACAAGCCGAAGGATAGAGTTTTACCTTATAATGGCCAAAAATGCTTCATACGTATAAAACAAAAGTGTTTGATATTATTACTAGTCCATATATGTTTTAAAAGCAAATTCCATCATAAATATCAATCCTAGACGGCATGGGTACCATATATCATGTCGCCATACTAGTAATACAATCACATTCACATATTTCGTATTGGAAATTGGATTCCTTCATGAGTCGAGGCAAGGGGCAAGCTCCTCTCCGATTCGAGACACTCTAGCAAATGTCCCAGGACCCCACTATGATCCTTGGATCTTCAGGGCCGGTCATCTCTTACTTTTGAGGATTAGTTATTCCTGAACACACGTTTCCCGGTCCTTACAGACCTATATCGAGGCGCCTCGCATTCCAACAACCACACAGGTGAAATGTATATATAATGTCAGGGCTGGTAGGTCACTGACACCACCTTAGCTAGAAAGAAACGTCGTGCTCTCCCTGCAGTCACTCTCCTGTTTTTGACTCATACCGAGGTGTGAGGCTAGCGAATTCACATTATACACAAAGTTACGTCACACAGACCATGCATTGATCATCAACCACAAGACTTTGCTTTGCAACAGAAGCCTTGATCATATGCCATTTAGGCGTGCCACACAGGCAATCCACTCCATGCGACTGATTTCTATCAATACATAACCTCTGAGCTCATACGTCTCAGAGAACGGCGTTAAGCAAGAGAATAAATTCTCCGCCGCCAAACAGATGTATATCTAACAGAGATCAATCAGCACAGAACAAAATCCAATGTCAGACACACAGTCCATTTACAAGTCCGTTCTGGGTCTGGACGAAACCGGAGGCACCAATTCCTCATATATCCGTACAATCAACAGTATGTTTGGACGGCTACTACTTCAGTTCCTTCATGGTAGCTACTCCAATCACGAGCATCAGTAGCGCCCATCCATCCAATGTGAATATTGTCGGTCTTCAACTGACTTCGACTCTTCGACTTCTCAACGTCGATCGATTATTTGAAATGAGATGAACTCAGCCTTTTCAAAAATCTACTTATATTTAGAATTTCAAATCAATTAATCACATGGTTGGACTATTCAATATTCACATTTCAGTTCTTTAGTTTTTATTCTCATGTTAAATACATTCAACCATACATATCAAGTAAACACAATGAAATTGGTTTATTCCCACTCTATATCGTCTATAGTATTTTATAACGATATATCGCCATTTTTATTTATTTTAAAACGGCCATATTTAATTAAAAGACGTTTCATGTCGTGCCGATACAGTGGCGCTGTTTTTCACTAATTTTGTTTTACACATATCTGAAAATCTAACCGTTGGATCTTCACAAATTTTATATCATTAGGAAGGTCATTTCAAAACGAATCCAACGGTTTCAGTGTTGGGAAAATCCGACGGTCGGATCTTCCACACTAGCCATTTGAAGTTACGATTTCAATTTACGAACTGCAGCGTCGTTATTCGATTTTATTTAATTATATATATATATATATATATATATATATAATCGTTTCTGGCGCTGTTTTTCTTCAGATTTGAATTAAACATTCCAGACAATCCAACCGTCGGATCTTCACAAAGTTGGTGTCGTTGGAAAGATATTTCCAAGGCGAACCCAACTGTTGCGGTTTCGGGAAAATCAAATGGTCGGATTTCCCGCACTAGTCATTTGAAATCATGGTTTCAAAACACGAACTGCACGGCCACGTTTCGTTTTAATTTTATTTATATTTATATATTTATATAAATATAGTTCATTCAAAAATTCCTATATCGTTTTCAATTCAATTATTTCACTAACGCCTTTAGATTTTGGAAAAATTCGCCATAACCTCCTTTGTACGGGAGGGACTGGGAAAATTCCCAAATAGCCACACGGGTGTCTCATGTCAAAAAGAAAAAGAAAAAGCCAAGCAGCTAGCCAACAGGCTCATAAAATCATCACCCAAACAAAACAGTAAATGTGTACCTATTTGTCAGGCACAAAATTTTATTCCTCTTCTCTAGCCCCTTTTCTATAACCTGTTCAATAAGTATGCTTGTACATATATACAAATTTTATCACTTATCATTTTCCATTCAACGTCATATTTGATTTACTTTGGTTTAAAAACACCATTCATTCTAATGTTGCATGCATAGGCTAAAATCATATCATTAGCTAATTAGTGTATATTTCAACTCATGCATATTTATTTGAACAAGTGGCTATTTTTAACACTTCACATTTCAAAGATGATAATTTTGGCGAACTAAATATATTTCAACACATGACTATTTTATTTAGTTCCTATGCATGTTAAAAATAATATTTCATTCACAAATATTTATTTCAACGTCCGCATATCTTTAGCATATCACATAGATGATAGAAATGATATTTTTATCATTTAAAATATTTATTCGACAAATGGATGTTTTCAACACTTCATAGTTTCAATAAAAATGTAATTTTTCTTGTTCGATCTTTTTATTCAACACATGAACTTTTCCACTACACACACTTCTCAACACATGAGCTTTTCCACACATGGATATTTTATTTATGTTGTTCGTATAAGAAAGATGGAATTTTTATTGTTGAAACTATTTATATATAAGACGAATAATTTACATACTTCGTATATATTATAAAAATGTGATTTTTATTGTTTAAACACTTCATTCATTCACACATGAATTTAATTTTCACACATCACTTTTCAACACATGAACATTTCCACACATGGATATAGTTTCAACATATGGCTTTAATTTCAATGCATGAAGATAATTTCAACATATGAAAATAATTCTAACACATGAATATTATTCAAAATTTCGGCAACATAACGGCAGGGTAGTTAAAACCGGCACCGTCCCTAGTACGGCTCCTCGCTCTACCTTAAAACCTCACGGTTTTTGACAATGAGGATTCATGCATCTAATTCGCACGTAGGCGGCATGTTTTATTTTTATTTCCACAAATATTTCCAATTCATTTCAATCACCAATGGGTATTTTTCAACCACAACCAAACAATATTAACCACAAACAACTATTCAACCATTCGTATTTTTCATCCAATATTTCACACCAATTCACAACAATAAATATCGTCCATGGTTTGTGGACGAGGGGAGTATGTATATATATATATATATATATATATATATATTATTGCTATATTTCACTTGCATTTCAACACATATATCAATTATTCTATGCATGTATAATTCATACTTCGCTTATATTGCTTACACTGCGCATGTACATGAGGTATACAACACGTGTGTAATTTGTATTTCGCTTATATAATTTATACACAACATTTTCCATTCAAATTCTTTTAATTTAGATTTCTCACATTGGTTTGCGGAGTGCTAAAAATCGTAGATGACTTAGAAAAATCCGCGGCTTCTTCTATGTGGTAGAGAGCTTCCTTGCGGTCCCGATGTTTCCTGTTTCATCGAATTTCGTCAACACACCAAAAAGATATGATTTTTCAAAGTTCAAACATCAAAAAGGACTCACCTTTCACGATGGTTCAAAACTAGGTCTTCGATTTGTACTCAAACCGTGAAGCGATGCGGGGATCGGGCTACACGGCGTCAAAGAGGGAGGTGCAGGCTTCTCGGGCCGGCGGTGGGGTCCCCTGCGGTGGCCTGAGGTGAGCTCGGCGGCAGTCCAAAGGTGCTGCCTTTGTGGAGGTGGTTCGCACGATTTACACAACGATAAAATCCAATACAGGTATGGATTTGTAGTGGAAGGAACGAGCTTCGAAATGGATCCAAGAACGCTCGATTTCGTTGAGAATCGGAAGAGAAATCAAAGAGAGAAGTTTGGGAGCAATTTCCGCCGTGCGCGCCTGATGATCGGGGAGAGAGAAAGTGATTTGGGTGAATGTGATTGGCCAGGTTTATTTTTATATATATTTAATTTCAAAAATCCGAAAATACCCCTTGTCTCATACGAACCCCAATCCTAACCCAACGACCGTCGTCCCTAGCTAAAAAAACCCATTCTGAACACAACGGGATATGTTTCGTTGGCCAATTTGATTGTTACAGTCAGTTATTCTTCAAATTAAAGTATAAAACATTTAATTTTAACTTTGAACGCACATTTCAATTTGCCAGGACCACAAACTGATTCGAAAAATTCCAGAAAAATAAATCTAGCTATGTTTTGACTCTACGGTCCCAACAAAACTAGTTTCGTTGAATTCTGAGATCGTTTGAAAAATGGCCATTTTCTGGTCGATCCTATTTAAGAGAAATTGACCAAACACATTTTCTTTTGCCACGCTCACATACTAGCTTCAAAAATTATGAAATTTGAAATACCCAACAAAAGTGGTTTAGTCGAATTCCGAGGTCGTTTGCAAAATATCAACTTTCTAGGGCTATATATTCTATATAGCGACCTTTCTGAAAATTCATTCGGCCATAACTTTTGATTCCTGTTATGAAATTTCGATTTTTAAGATTCGTTAGAAAGGTATTGACTACTAGATTTAAATATTTTTGGTTTCACTAAAATCTGTTATATTCTCCACCCTGCACAGTCAGTCAAAGTTTGAATTCAAATTTTCAAACTGACTCGCTATTTCTAATTTACTATTTTATTGATATATTCTATTTCAATTGTTCAAATTCCTTTGAAATGACCAATTTAAAAATTTTAAATTGGCCCGCATTTTCCGGGTTATTACAATCTCCCACACTTAAAACTTTTCGTCCTCGAAAAGGAAACAATAGTAAAGTAGGAAACAAAATGTAAATACAAAGTATTGTAAAAGTACCTTGCACCAGAGTTAGTCAGAGATGTCCACTCTGCATTTGGGGTAAGCTTGCTTAATGCTTTCCTCAGTCTCCCAAGTACAGTCTCTAGGATCACTTCTCCACTGCACTTTAACTAAATGAACCTTTTTGCTTCTTAGTTCTCTAGTTTTTTTGCCAACAATCTTTAATGGCTCTCTTCTGAGTGCTAATTCCGGAGTTATGTCTATATCCTGTTGCGCTGATTCTTCTACAACAAGATCTGGATCATGCACATGTCTTCTAAGTTGAGATACGTGAAATACATCATGCACTCCAGGCAACCAATCTGGTAATTGAACCCTATAAGCAAGAGTTCCAATTCGTTCGAGTATAGGAAAGGGACCAATAAATCTCGGTGCCAACTTCCCAGTTTTTCCAAATCTGATTACTCCTCTCATCGGGGAAACTTTCAAATAAACATGATCACCTACAGCAAATGTCAAATCTCTTCTTCTAGAATCTGCATAACTTTTCTGTCGGCTTTGTGCGGTTCTCAATCGCTTTTTGATGAAGTCGACTTTATCAGATGCTTCTCTAATCATATCGGGTCCTAGCACAAGTCTATTGCCAGGTTCTACCCAACATGCTGGAGATCTGCACGGTCTGCCATATAATGCTTCAAATGGCGACATTCCCAAACTTGCTTGATAGCTATTGTTATATGAGAATTCTGCAAAATGCAAGTGATCTTCCCATGACCCACCAAATCAATTATACAAGCCCGCAATAAATCTTCTAGAATTCTATTCACCCGCTCAGTTTGGCCATCTGTTTGAGGGTGATAAGCGGTGCTCATATTCAGTTTTGTTCCCAATTCTGTTTGGAAAGCCTCCTAGAATTTGCTAGCAAATATCGGGTCTCTATCACTGACTATGCTGATGGGAATTCGATGCAGCTTAACGATTTCTTTTAAATATATCTGTGCTAGACTTTGAGCGGTTCTATTGGATCTGATAGGTATAAAATGGGCAGTCTTCGTGAAGCGATCTACTATTAGCCAAATGATGTCATTACCTTTCCTAGTTCGCGGCAAGCCATCTATGAAATCCATGGAAATCTGTTCCCATTTCCAACCTGGGACTTCTAACGGTTGCAACAGTCCAGCTAGCTTCTGTTGGTCGCTCTTGACCAATTGACAAGTAGGGCATCTGCTAACATACAAAGAAATATTCCTCTTCATTGCCCTCCAACAGAAAGTGCGTTTGATATCGTTGTACATTTTACTCACCCCAGGATGAATGCAAAATTTGGATTTATGGCATTCGTCTAACACTTCTCTTTTGAGCTCAGCGATGTTGGGAACACATATTCTCCCATTCAGTCTCAGAACTTCTTCTTTATCTACCTGAAAACTTGAGGGCTCTCCCTTCTGGATTCTCCCTTTGATCCTTTGAATGAAATAATCATTCCTCTGGAGAGAACATAACTTATCGATCAAGCTAGGGGTAATTATAAGATTGGCAATGATTGCGGTTTTTCTACTAAGCGCATCCGTTACAACATTAGCCTTCCGCGGCGTATACAGGATATCAAGATCATACGCTGTAAGAAATTCTAGCCAACGCTGCTGTCTCAAATTCAGATCTTTCTGTGTGTATAAATACTTCAATGATTGATAATCTGTATACAGTATAAATTTCTTGCCCAATAAATAATGCCTCCAGATTTTCAAAGCAAAAAACGATGGCTAGCAACTCAAGATCATGAGTCACATAATTCTTCTCATGCGGTTTCAATTGGCGGCTTGCATAGGCGACTACTTGGCCTCTTTGCATTAACACTGCACCAAGACCCATAATAGTAGCATCTGTCCAAACCGTTAAATCCTGATTGCCATCAATAATGGTTAACACTAGAGCAGTGGTCAGTTTCGATTTCAATTCCTGGAAAGCTTCTTCATAGTCGGAAGTCCACTTAAACTTCTCATGCTTCTTTGTGAGCTTCGTTAACGGACCGGATATTTTCAAAAAATCCTTAACGAACTTTCGATAATAACTAGCCAACCCCATAAAACTTCTAACTTCTGTGGGAGTAGTGGGTTGTTTCCAGTCTTGGATCGCTGTTATTTTGCTTGGGTCAACAGAAATCCCTTTCTCTGACACGACATGGCCAAGAAACTACACTTCTTCTTGCCAGAAGACACATTTAGAGAATTTGGCTTTGAAGACGTTCTTTCTTAGAATCTCCAATACTTGTTCTAAGTGTTTTTCATGCTCCGGTTTTGATTTGGAGTAGATTAATATATCATCGATGAAGACGAGGACAAATTTATTTAGAACTCCCCTGAACACTCTATTCATTAGATCGACAAAGTATGCTGGAGCGTTGCACAGGCCGAACGGCATTACTAACCATTCATAAAATATGTCTGGACCTCTGAAAGCTGTCAAAGGAACACACTCCTCTGCTATTCTCAATTGATGAAAACCTGTAGCTAGGTCCATTTGGGAAAATACTTTCGCCCCATTCAATTGGTCTAGCAAATCATCGATGCGGGGTAATGGATACTTGTTTTTGAGCGTCTGTTTATTGAGGTCTCGGCAATCAACGCATAATCGAAGAGTACCGTCTGACTTTGGGACAAAAACAACAGCTGCACCCCAATTAGAAAAACTAGGTCTGATTAGACCCTTCCACGACAGTTGACGAGTTTGATCGCCTAATTCTTCTTTTTCCTTCGGAGTCATTCTGTGAATTGGATGTACCACTGGTCTGGCATTGGGAATTAGATCGATTCAGAATTCTATTTCTCGTTGCGGAGGTAAGTTTTCAACTTCTTCAAACACATCCGCATAGTTTCTAACAATCGAAATCTTTTCCAAGGAAGTGGGGATTACTTCTAATGCCGACCAAAATTCTTCTCTATTTGGATTTGAACCATGACATGGTATTGTAATATATCCAAGCTTTGTTCGAATTTTAACGATTCTTTCCGCATACTTTACCTCAACTTCATACTTCGTTAACCAATCCAGCCCGAGAATGATATCGAATTCGGGAAAATCCATAACGATTAAATTGAAAGAAAATTTGTGGGAAGAATAAGAGATTGGCACTCTACAATATGAACTGAGAATAAGAGATCCTCCTATCGGATTATGTACACCAACCGAATCTTTAAGCTTCCTCTGTTTTAACTTTAATTTGTGCATTGTGTTACTAGTAATAAAACTACGCGATGCACCCGTGTCAAACAATACAGAAACAGGAATATTTTTAATTGTAAGGGTACCTCCGAAAACATCGGGTTTACCTGCTCCATCGGAAGCAGCTGGCGGGCTCGACCCGTCATATACGTGAGCTACTGTGGCCTTCTTCAACAAAGGACAGTCTTTGACTAGATGATTGGTCTTGCGGCAATTAAAGCAGGAGCAAGGGTTCTGAGAACCCTGGCTTGAACCTTGTGAATTTGTCTTCTGCCTCTTTGGGGCTGTGGACACATTAGAGAAGTGCCCCATTTTGCCATAGTTAAAGCAGCTTCCTCTTGGCGGCTTGCCAGTCTGAGGTTTTGAAGATGCTGCTTGGCTTGACTCAGCTTGATTCGCAGCAGGCTTGCGTTTGTTCCCGGCTTGGCTTCTAGCGCGATCCTGCTCCAGATTCCTATGGTCTAGGTCTTCGTAGTTGCATGTCATTTCCACCAGTTCATTAAATTCCAGCTTGACATGGGCCATGGCTCTATCATGATACTGTCGCTTTAGCCCAAGGATAAACCTCTTATTTTTGGACTTTGCAGTGGCGACGAGCACCGGAGCATAGGGCGACAACAGTGTAAATTTATTCAGATAATCCTACACGGAAAGATCCCCCTGCTGGAGGTTGGCGAAGTCATCGTGCATCCGTTCTAGTGCTTGTTCCGGGACTTATTTCTCCTTGAAGAGTTCTTTGAATCCATCCCATGTTCTTCCAGCTTCTCTATTCCCGGCGATGAGAGATTCCCACCATAGTTCAGCTTGTTCCTGCATAAGCCAGGCACCCATAATAGCTTTATCTTGGTCTCCAAGCCTTAGGCCTTCAAGAATTTTCTCGCATGTTTTGAGCCATGCAAGGGCCTCTATTACTGTGCCAGTTCCCGAGAAGGTCTTGCCTCCTAGGTTTTCATATCTCTTAGCTACACGGTCTAGCTCGAAGTATTGAGCGGTCGGAGGTTGTATCAAAGGTCCTTCTTCAACTGGGGCTTCTCCCCTTCCTCTGCCACGGCCGACACGGCCTCCTCTAGCGGCGGCTGCTCTGGTTTCCATTTTTCAAATTCTGTATAAGCAAGAAAAGAGTCAGCTAACAGAAATGATAGTTTATGGCATAGTCGAGCAGACAATTTATGGAAAGGTAACGATGGACTGATGAAAATGTTTTTGCTATTCTGCTCGGCTCATTCTAGGACTTTACTGGTCCTATCTCTAATGAGCGACTTGCCTTAGAATACTACTGATTCTATTTTGACGAAGCGTTTAATGTGTTAGACTCTAGAACTAAGGTTAACCAAAGCTCTGATACCAGCTGTGACGATCCCAAAACCCCATGACACGGTGTTAAGGATAATCATTGGAATATAACACATTAATCATCATTAGCAGATCAAAGATAATAGCATAAACAGAAAATAGAATAATTTACACACATATGACAGCGGAATCATATAGATATTATCACATCAGAGAGCACAGTACAGGATACAAGTTAGTGCATAATGATACATAATCAGTCACCATCGCCTAAGGCGGAATCAGACATAAAGAGTACACAAAATAAATATCAGTCTACATCGCCAATGGCGGAATCATAATATAGATACAATAATGGCGGGGAAAATCCAAGTCAGCACGGTGTAGTCAAGCCTCGCCATGAGCCAAAAGTGCGTTAGAAACATGTAACTAGGCTGCCCGTGTGAAAATGAGGGCACCCGAGTTTGCAAGGTGAAACAAACTACGAGTCAGTCATGGGACTGGTATGAGAAATCTACTTAACTTATTAACAACAATAATAAGGCAAATCAAAGGACCACGACACTTTCGCGGAACGGGTTTACTCCAATTAGTGCTAGTGCATGAAATAAAGTAAATGATTAAATCATCGCAATGCTTTTTATTAAAATGAAGCCATTATAAGACTCAGGTCCCATCACACAATGCAACGCAAGCCAGAGGATAGAGTTTTACCTTATAATGGCCAAAAATGCTTCATACGTATAAAACAAAAGTGTTTGATATTATTACTAGTTCATATATGTTTTAAAAGCAAATTCCATCATAAATATCAATCCTAGACGGCATGGGTACCATATATCATGTCGCCATACTAGTAATACAATCACATTCACATATTTCGTATTGGAAATTGGATTCCTTCATGAGTCGAGGCAAGGGGCAAGCTCCTCTCCGATTCGAGACACTCTAGCAAATGTCCCAGGACCCCACTATGATCCTTGGATCTTCAGGGCCGGTCCTCTCTTACTTTTGAGGATTAGTTATTCCTGAACACACGTTTCTCGGTCCTTACAGACCTATATCGAGGCGCCTCACATTCCAACAACCACACAGGTGAAAAGTATATATAATGTCAGGGCTGGTAGGTCACAGACACCACCTTAGCTAGAAAGAAACGTCGTGCTCTCCCTGCAGTCACTCTCCCGTTTTTGACTCATACCGAGGGGTAAGGCTCGCGAATTCACGTTATACACAAAGCTACGTCACACAGACCATGCTTCGATCATCAACCACAAGACTTTTCTTTGCAACAGAAGCCTTGATCATATGCCACTTAGGCGTGCCACACAGGCAATCCACTCCATGCGACTGATTTCTATCAATACATAACCTCTGAGCTCGTACATCTCAGAGAAGGGCATTAAGCAAGAGAATATATTCTCCGCCGCAAAACAGATATATATTTAACAGAGATCAATCAGCACAGAACAAAATCCAATATCAGACACACAGTCCATTTACAAGTCCGTTCTGGGTCTGAACGAAACCGGAGGCACCAATTCCTCGCATATCCATACAATCAACAGTATGTTTGGACGGCTACTACTCCAGTTCCTTCATGGTAGCTACTCCAATCACGAGCATTAGTAGCGCCCATCCATTCGATGTGAAGATCGTCGGTCTTCAACCGTCTTCGACTCTTCGACTTCTCAACGTCGATCGATTATTTGAAATGAGATGAACTCGGCCTTTTCAAATAATCTACGTATATTTAGAATTTTAAATCAATTAATCACATGGTTGGACTATTCAACATTCACATTTCAGTTCTTTAGTTTTAATTCTCATGTTAAATGCATTCAACCATCACATATCAAGCAAACACAACGAAATTGGTTTATTCCCACTCTATATCGTCTATAGTATTCTATAACTATATATCGCAATTTTTATTTATTTTAAAACAGCCATATTTAATTAAATGACGTTTCAGGTCGTGCCGCTGCACTGGCGATGTTTTTCACTAATTTTGTTTTACACATATCTGAAAATTTAACCGTTGGATCTTCACAAATTTTATATCATTAGGAAGGTCATTTCAAAACGAATCCAACGGTTTCAGTTTTGGGAAAATCCGACGGTCGGATCTTCCACACTAGCCATTTGAAGTTACGATTTCAATTTACCAACTGTAGCGTCGTTATTCGATTTTATTTAATCATATATATATATATATATATATATATAATCGTTTCTGGCGCTGTTCTTCTTTAGATTTGAATTAAAAATTCCAAACAATCCAACCTTCTGATCTTCACAAAGTTGGTGCCGTTGGAAAGATATTTCCAAAGCGAACCCAACGGTTGCGGTTTCGGGAAAATCCAATGGTCGGATTTCCCGCACTAGTCGTTTGAAATCACGGTTTCAAAACACGAACTGCACGGCCACATTTCATTTTAATTTTATTTATATTTATATATTTATATAAATATAGTTCATTCAAAAATTCCTATATCGTTTTCACTTCAATTATTTCACTAATGCCTTAAGATTTTGGAAAATTTCGCCATAACCTCCTTTGTACGGGAGGGGCTGGGAAAATTCCCAAATAGCCACACGGGCGTCTCATGTCAAAAAGAAAAAGAAAAAGCCAAGCGGCTAGCCAACAGGCTCATAAAATCATCACCCAAACAAAACAGTAAATGTGTACCTATTTGTCGGGCACAAAATTTTATTCCTCTTCTCTAGCACCTTTGCTACAACCTGTTCAATAAGTATGCATATACATATATACAGTTTTTATCACTTATCATTTTCCATTCAACTTCATATTTGATTTACTTTGGTTTAAAAACACCATTCATTCTAATGTTGCATGCATAGGCTAAAATCATATCATTAGCTAATTAATGTATATTTCAACTCATGCATATTTATTTGAACAAGTGGCTATTTTTAACACTTCACATTTCAAAGATGATAATTTTGGCGAACTAAATATATTTCAACACATGACTATTTTATTTAGTTCCTATGCATGTTAAAAATAATATTTCATTCACAAATATTTATTTCAACGTCCGCATATCTTTAGCATATCACATAGATGATAGAAATGATATTTTTATCATTTAAAATATTTATTCGACAAATGGATGTTTTCAACACTTCATAGTTTCAATAAAAATGTAATTTTTCTTGTTCGATCTTTTTATTCAACACATGAACTTTTCCACTACACACACTTCTCAACACATGAGCATTACCACACATGGATATTTTATTTATGTTGTTCATATAAGAAAGATGGAATTTTTATTGTTGAAACTATTTATATATAAGGCGAATATTTTACATGCTTCATATATATTATAATATTGTGGTTTTTATTATTTAAACACTTCATTCATTCACACATGAATTTAATTTTCACACATCACTTTTCAACACATGAACATTTCCACACATGGATATAGTTTCAACATATGGCTTTAATTTCAACGCATGAAGATAATTTCAACATATGAAAATAATTCTAACACATGAATATTATTCAAAATTTCGGCAGCATAACGGTAGGGTAGTTAAAACCGGCACCGTCCCTAGTACGGCTCCTCGCTCTACCTTAAAACCTCGCGGTTTTTGACAATGGGGATTCATGCATCTAATTCGCACGCAGGCGGCATGTTTTATTTTTATTTCCACAAATATTTCCAATTCATTTCAATCACCAAAGGATATTTTTCAACCACAACCAAACAATATCAACCACAAACAACTATTCAACCATTCGTATTTTTCATCCAATATTTCACACCAATTCACAACAATAAATATCGTCCATGGTTTGTGGACGAGGGGAGTGTGTATATATATATATATATATATATATATATTATTGCTATATTTCACTTGCATTTCAACACATATATCAATTATTCTATGCATGTATAATTCATACTTCGCTTATATAGCTTACACTGCGCATGTACATGAGGTATACAACACGTGTGTAATTTGTATTTCGCTTATATAATTTATAAACGACATTTGCCATTCAAATTCTTTTAATTTAGATTTCTCACATTGGTTTGCGGAGTGCTAAAAATCGTAGATGACTCAGAAAAATCCGCGGCTTCTTCTATGTGGTAGAGAGCTTCCTTGCGGTCCCGATGTTTCCTGTTTCATCGAATTTCGTCAACACACCAAAAAGATATGATTTTTCAAAGTTCAAACATAAAAAAGGACTCACCTTTCACGATGGTTCAAAACTAGGTCTTCGATTTGCACTCAAACCGTGAAGCGATGCGGGGATCGGGCTGCATGACGTCGAAGAGGGAGGTGAAGGCTTCTCGGGGCCGACGTTGGGGTCCCCTACGGCGGCCTGAGGCGAGCTCGGCGGCGGTCCAAAGGCGTTGCCTTTGTGGTGGTGGTTCGCACGATTTACACAACGATAAAATCCAATACAGGTATGGATTTGTAGAGGAAGGAACGAGCTTCGAAATGGATCCAAGAACGCTCGATTTCATTGAGAATCAGAAGAGAAATCGAAGAGAGAAGTTTGGGAGCAATTTCCGCCGTGTGTGCCTGATGATCGGGGAGAGACAAAGTGATTTGGGGGAATGTGATTGGCCATGTTTATTTTTATATGTATTTAATTTCAAAAATCCGAAAATACCCCTTGTCTCATACGAACCCCAATCCAAACCCAACGACTGTCGTCCCTAGCTAAATACCCCCATTCCGAACACAATGGGATATGTTTCGTTGGCCAATTCGACTGTTACAGTCAGTTATTCTTCAAATTAAAGTATAAAACATTTAATTTTAACTTTGAACGCACATTTCAATTTGCCAGGGCCACAAACTGATTCAAAAAATTCCAGAAAAATAAATCTAGCTATGTTTTGACGCTACGGTCCCAACAAAACTAGTTTCGTCAAATTCTGAGATCGTTTGAAAAATGGCCATTTTCTGGTCGATCAAATTTAACAGAAATTGACCAAACAAATTTTCTTTTTCCACGCTCACATACTAGCTTCAAAAATTATGAAATTTGAAACCTAGTAATAATTTGACATCCCGGACCCAACAAAAGTGGTTTCGTCGAATTCCGAGGTCGTTTGCAAAATATCAATTTTCCAGGGCTATATATTCTATATAGCGACCTTTCTGAAAATTCATTCGGCCATAACTTTTTATTCCCGTTATGAAATTTCGATTTTTCAGATTCGTTAGAAAGGTATTGACTAACAGATTTAAATATTTTTGGTTTCACTAAAATCCGTTATATTCTCCACCCTGCACATTCAGTCAAAGTTTAAAATCAAATTTTCAAACTGAATCACTATTTCTAATTCACTATTTTATTGAAATATTCTATTTCAATTGTTCAAATTCCTTTGAAATGACCAATTTAAAAGTTTTAAATTGGCCCGCATTTTCCGGGTTATTACAATTGTGAAGTGAAGTGGGAGTAAAAGGGGATGGTTTATGTACAGAAGTTTGGGACGTTGGGACATGAAACAAAGACAGCAAGCTATATTGTTGAGACAAGGTGCATGGGAACTCCTTCCCAAATGAAAAAGAGAAGGATGCAGAAAAAAGGAAAAAAAAGAAATAAAAGTCGGTAGGAGTATAAAGAAGTGGCGTTTAACTGGCAAGGGCGGAAGGCTTTGCATGCGGGAAGAAGGAATACTATCTGGGTGCAGTTCATTTTGACGTTGGGGCATGCGGCTTTGGGCCACAAAAAAAAAACAAAAGAAAAGTGGGCTACGAAACAGGGAAATGGGATCAAGGGGAGGTTGGCATGCGTGGTAGCTTTGAAGCATGGAGCTGGGGGTGGTGTACTTTGTGCATGCGGAAAGAATGAAACGAGGTGGTGAACGGTGATGTTTTCTACACATGGGTGCAGGAAAAGGAAAAAGGGATAGGGAAGTATAGACGCTGCTCAAAAACATTTCATTGACGTGGGATACAGTAGAAGATGTGGACTGAACGACGTTGGGTGAGGCCTTTTTGATTAAATTTAAAATTTTAATTAAATAAAAAATGTTTTGGTTTATCGTAAGGTAAAAACCGTCCGTATTTATGTGTTGATTTGGTCTTACGATTATCCTTTTCTTTGAAAAGATTTTTAACTTAAAAATCAAGTTGTGTGATACCCTTAAACTTAGTGTGTTTATTTCACTCTGGTTCACCAGAATGACCCGGTGTTTTGTAAATGCTCGGGTTGGACCGGGTGTATAGGTGCAGGTAATCGTATGCTGCGAAGTCCAGAGACGAGCTGGAGAAGTTCAGACGTATTATATATATGATGTGTATTCCGCTGTGTATTGTATATGAGGACAGGTTATTATAACTGTCCAAATGGGCTGATCTACTCTGATAATTGTAAGTATTTTTAAAGCTTTCAGTAAAGATTTATTTCTATATTATATTTTGTTCCGCTGCGATGTGAGACTCTGTGTTGTGTTGGTTCTTCTCCTTCTTCTATTCTTATATTTCTTTCTTTCTTATCTCACCCTCTAAATTCTTTCTAATAACTTTCTGGTGTTTTTGATACTTGAGTTCTGACAAGTGATATAGTAGTTGTGTATTATTGTCGGGATTCGGGCGTCGAAATCCTAGGGTCGTTATAGTGGTATCAGAGCTATTGGTTTAGTAATAACTTGGCTCTGTGGAGTAACTCGATAGAGATGGGGTTTGTAATACCCTAGATCGAGATTGAGCGTATATATATGAGAGCGTATTTGTAAATTTTATATACAAATGTTTTATGTTTTGTAAAGAGGGTAAATGAAATAATTTTACCCAACTATATTTTTGTATAGAAAAGAAACAATTTTATTATATTATTGAGGTATTGGGATGGTTGATTGATCTGAATGATATTCAAATGTGGATTAGGAATCTGAATTGAATTTAACTTGGTTAAGTTAAATTAAATTGAGAAATGATGTTGAAATCAAATAAAATTAATTTGGATTTGAAATTTTGATGAATTATATTTGAAATATGTTAAGCCAAAGCAAATATAAATATTGAATACAAATTCCATTGTTTTGATTGAGTTGATGGTGCATTGGGTGTTGATTGGTTACCGGTTTTTGATTCGTTGAATTCATCGATGGTTTATATAAGAGCTGAAAGAATTAAAATAAAATTCCAATAATATAAATTGGAATGAGAGCATAGATGGATTGGAATTAATGATTTAAACCTATATTTACAAACGAGTTGATACCCATGTTTGATTTTGGGAATTTATGTAATTATACATGTTGGTAAATGAGATATCATATATCATGAAATTGTTACTCATATGTCAAACTGAGTTGAGTATAGGTGCTAGATGGCTTTGAGGACTAGACTTTGATTGAATAAATCGCGATGAATTGAGTAGGTTTGCCCAATAGCGCTCGAAAAGGTACGCTTACGCGAAAATATAAATTTTGGGATTTTGATTTTTGTTTTCCGACCATTGGTCGATGAATACATATTATTTGTTCCTGCGGTATCGCAGAAGTCACTCCTTGTAGGGGAAACTCTGCCAGATTTTTCGGAAATTTAAAGTGTTACAAATTTTTGATTATTTGAAATATTTATTTACGGTATTGAATTTTTTCGATTTTAAAATAAATTTGGATTTGGAAATTAATGGGTTTGTAACATTCTTTCTAACCTTAGCAATTTCAAGGACGAAATTATTTTAAGGGGAAAAATGTAATGTCCCGTATTTTTGGTAGCAAAATAATGATTTAATTGATTGTTTTAAATAGTATATTTGGGATATAATGGATTTTAATATTTAATTCGTTATTTAAAATGAAGTTTGAACGTTATATATTTATATAATTATAAAACGAGTTCGAAATCGCACGGTAGTTCCTAATATTGAATTTTGAACTTCAACTGAATATACAGGATTCAATACAAGTCGGATTTCTGTGAAACAAGAAACGTTGAGACCGTTTCGATGACAATTTTCATATGAAAGAGAGAAATCCAGATTTCATGTTATAGATTTTAGTTATGGCCAAATCAAATCTCGAAATAGTCGCTATGGAAATCGTTATTTAATTATAGGCCTTTAAAATAGCCGTTTTGCAAACGGACTCTGTTTTCGACAAAACCAGTTTCATTGGGACTGCAGCATTAAATTATTTTATGGTGTTGAATTGCCTGGCAAACCAATGTCGTATGTGACCATGGCAGCCACAAACGCCCGTTCAGTTTCTATAACACGTAATTAAATTTAAAAGGGCTATTTGGGGATAACTTGAGCAGACATCGAATTTGGCCACGAAACCAGTTCCATTAAATTCGTATCATCGTTCAGAGTCAGAATAGGTATATAGTTTATTATTTTTGAAGACCGGGAAATTTGGTGTTCAAAAGGGCATTGCGGTGCGCGTGAAAATAGCCTACCGGGGAAAAAGTCTCAGAATGTGACGAAACTGGTGCCGTTGAGTTCGTATCAACAAATTATTGTGGGATTTCAAGGTTTCAAATTGATTTGATTTATCTAGTGATCGTGAAAAATTTAAACGCATGTTGATTTCCGGTTTTATAAAGGAATTTTTTCCAAACGATGTCGGATTTCGGCGAAACTTGTCCCACAGGGTCCGGAATGTCTTTTTACACTTGGATTAGCCTTTTTATCATAAAACAGAAATTCTATGTGGTGATTTTTAACATGATAACCCACGTGAAACTTCCGTTATAATAAAATATTATTATATCATACCCAAAAGTTACTTTTCCCATTTCTTTTCCATTCTTTTTATCCTTGCGTCCCACCCTTTCTATTCCATGGACAGTACGCCTCTTGAAAGCCTTGCGTGCCACACCATTGATACCGTGCTCTCCAATCCACTGATAAAACCGTGCCTTCCAAGAAATTGTTATTTTATTTTTATTTTTATTTTTTGAAATCTCTGCCAAGTAACGAGATAAAATATAATTTCTCCAATACCATGCTCTCCACGAAAACTTGGCTCCCACGTTTGATTCCTCCTATAAAACCATGTGCTGCTTCATACTTTTGTTATCCCCAGAAACGAAAAAAAAAACACTGTATTTCTTTCAAAAAAAATAAAGAAAGAAAGGGAAGTAAGAAGCGAACCGAAGGGGGCATGAAGAGTGGGGAAAGTAACGGGTATGGATTGGATAACAGTGGGGAGGATTGTGAAGTGAAGTGGGAGTAAAAGGGGATGGTTTATGTACAGAAGTTTGGGATGTTGGGACATGAAACAAAGACAACAAGCTGTATTGTTGAGACATGGTGCATAGGAACTCCTTCCCAAACGGAAAAGAGTAGGATGGAAAAAAAAGGAAAAAAAGGGAAAAAAAAAGAAAAAAAAAAGTCGGTAGGAGTATAAAGAAGTGGCATTTAACTGGCAAGGGCGGAAGGCTTTGCATGCGGGAAGAAGGAATACTATCTGGGTGCAGTTCATTTTGACGTTGGGGCATGCGGCTTTGGGCCAAAAAAAAAGACAAAAGAAAAGTGGGCTACGAAACAGGGAAATGGGATCAAGGGCTGGTTGGCATGCGTGGTAGCTTTGAAGCATGGAGCTGTGGGTGGTGTACTCTGTGCATGCGGAAAGAATGAAACGAGGTGGTGCACGGTGATGTTTTCTACACATGGGTGCAAGAAAAGGAAAAAGGGATAGGGAAGTATAGACACTGCTCAAAAACGTTTCATTGACGTGGGTTACAGTAGAAGATGTGGACTGAACGACGTTGGGTGAGGCCTTTTTGATTTAATTTAAAGTTTTAATTAAATTAAAATTGTTTATACAATCCTGCTAACATAAAATCTCGGTCTTACGTTATCAGATTTTCAAACCGTTGGTCACGCTGGGACCGTGAGGATGAAAGCTACAAGATAGAGTTGATCTGGTTAAGACGGGAGGCAACCAAATTAAAACAACTATTCAATTTAGTTAAAACGAGTGTTTACCCGACAGAATTAAAACAAGGTGAGTTAAACTCACTCAGTTCTCCCCTCTTATATTTTATAAGTCGGGTTTTATATTTGTATGCTATGGATTGTTTTTTTGTTTGTTTGTCGTTAAATTTTATATTCATATATTGACCGAAATAGTTAAATTTAATTCGAACTAATCGTTATTTCTAACGATTAAATACAATTGAGGTAACTTACCTCAGTGGTTACGTTTATAACACTATAAACGTTATAATGCTTGCATTTCTATTATTAGCACAGTATAGACTGTTACATTTATTATCGACCGTCATCATTAAACTGTTCATGTCATGGAACGAATCTTGATTGGCCATTTTGAACTGAATAAAGTTATCAATATGGGTATATTGTTTGTTAAGTAATGTGAAATGGGTTTATATTTCACATTTGGTACTATAGTAACCATTTGCCTCTTTAGTACCGTCAATTAAAAGAAATGATTTTTCGAAATCAATTTAAAATGGATTCCGAGTGTTTTCAAAATTATAAATATATTTTATATGGATTTGAAATACGATTTTGTAAAGATTATAGTCGATGTAAAATATACAATTTTTATAAATATATAAAATACAACTAAGAGAGATGTAATATATATAAAATAAATGTTTAAACGATAAAATTTATCGTGTTGGCTATTTAAAATATTGAAATAGTTTTGTAAAGCCTTAATGGTCGTGAAAGAAGTTTAAATCGATTTCAAAATATCGAAATGGAATAAGCGAATCATGGATGTACTAGAACTTATAAGAGTGCATAGAGAGTGATATTTCTGTGATAAAGGATCATTTTGACGAATGGTGTTTAAATGATACGAAATGTGATTTAATATCATTTTGTGAATAAAGTTAACAAATCAACAAATTTGAAATGAGTGGTGATTTGGAAATTGGATTTCATATTTTAAATGGGATCAAAGTTGAAAATACCAATATGAATTTATAAATGAAATTTATAAATGAGATTTAGTAAAATAAATGGAACTGAGTTTATTCCGAGGTTCGGAATGTGATATTTTGAAGGTTGGAATGTTAACTGAAGGTAGGATTTTAAGTGAAGTTAAAGTTTTGGATAACGACGATGAATATTGGTTGTCAAAATGAAATGAGATTTTCAATGAAGTTAAAAATAAGAAAATAAAAATGAATGGCAAGTTTTTGTAATTAAATTACAAAAGATATTATAAATAGAAATTGAAAGTTTTGGAAATAGAATCAAGTTAGTAAATAAAAGTAAGGGTTTATGAATGTGATTTGTAACATTTGTTACAAATGAGACGAACCATTTTTGGACATGAGATTTTACAAAAAATTATTATATGTTTTCTAGACAAAGAGGGTCGAGTATGATTTAAAGGGAGTGTGGTAAATATAAGTTGAATTGTTTAATAAATATCAATATGAGGATTTGAATAGATATCAACATAATAAGGGTGTAAGATATTAATATAAAATTTATAAAAAGCTTTGTTTTTAAACTAATGGAAATTAAGTTATTAAAGATAATTTTTATAAAGATTCCATTTATAATAGAATCGAAGCTCATATCATATTGTAAAGGATTATCAACATAATTCAAAAGAGCTAAGGAGAGTTTACCTAATAATTAGTTAAGTAAATGTGGTCGAGATTTAAATAAGATTTCCAAAGGGAACGTGTAGTTAATAAACTTCTATTATTTCGGAAGATATGAATGTTGTTGGTCAAGGTCTGAGAGGTAAATAAAATACCCCAACTTGAACGACTACATGATTATCCCAGAGTTATATTGGTTTATAAACGAGAGTAACCGAGGAAAACATAAGATATGATTTTCGGAAATGATATTATAAACTATTTTGAAAGTCTATAAGTTGAAATAAAATAAATTTGGAGAATATTCTTATTTTTTAATAAGAAGTAAAAGCGCGATGTTTCAAATATTGGAAAGTTTAAAGGAGATAACCAACGGACGGTTTTTAGAGAGGCTAAATGATACTGAGTATTGAATCAGTGAATCCATTTTCTTTTATGGATGAATGTTTGTTTATTTGATAGTTAAATAACCGACTATCAAATTTGGCCCTACGATTGTTGGTACGGAAAGACCGGGATCGAATATATTCGAAAACCATTCCGTCTAGCAAATACGAATACGTTGGAGATGCTGATTCATGATGGAGCTATTGAAGACTGTGGATCTTCATAAGCGGAAGGATTGCTTAAAATCTCTGATTGCAAGCAGAGATAAACTGTGATTCTATCGTGATTGAGATCCACGGATTCGCCAGGACTTCTCGCTACTGATTCTCAGGGTGATTCCTAGGATGCAGTAGGAGGGTGCCTTCGGTTCATCCTGTTCCTGGGTGACTTTTATGGATGGATATCTGACAGAGTATTTCCAGAAAGGTCGCGTACATTGATTTCTCCAACTGTACCAAGAGTGGAAGCGGAGAAGGAAACTTCTTTAGCTAACACGTAACGTATAGTTGGGGATGTCAATTAGTGACTGTTGATGGATCTGACGATGTGGCATTCGAAGTTAATGTGATGTGCTGATAAAGCGTAGCCTCAAACCTCATCAACCAGGAAATGACAAAAATCGGGCGGGCAGCATGGCTATGTGGGTTTCTCCCATTAGGCTGTATAATCACTGATCTAGAGAAAATCCATTTCCTTCTTTAATCTATCGATGCTGTCCCTTTTCGGGAAACGGTGGTTTGAGCCCAACCGTTGGTGATATACATTCGATACACTCAAGCGAAATGAGTGTTCGGTCATGTGAGGGCCGGGTTGCAAGACGTTCTTATTGAACCCAGTGTATTTCCCTCTAGGGATACGCTATCGGCAGGTGGTCCCATACCTTGTCATAGTCGGAATCCAATTTCCAGTAAGAGCCTGCGGTTTTGTTTGTATACTATATATGTGGAGCGTGAGATGCAAGCGTTCTTCTAGATTAATATTTACTTGTATTTAGACACTATGATAATATCAGAAAAGATATTGATTTCAAAAATGTTTTGGGTTATCGTAAGGTAAAAACCATCCGTATTTATGTGAGGATTTGGTCTTACGATTATCCTTTTCTTTGAAAAGATTTTTAACTTAAAAATCAAGTTGTGTTATACCCTTAAACTTAGTGTGTTTATATCACTCTGGTTCACCAGACTGATTTGGTGTTTTGTAAATGCTCGGGTTAGACCGGGTGTACAGGTGCAGGTAATCGTATGCTGCGAAGTCCAGAGACGAGCTGGAGAAGTTCAGACGTATTATATATACGATGTGTATTCCGCTGTGTATTGTATATGAGGACAGGTTATTATAACTATCCAGATGGGCTGATGTACTCTGATAATTGTAAGTATTTTTAAAGCTCTCAGTAAAGATTTATTTCTATATTATATTTTGTTCCGTTGCGATGTGAGACTCTGTGTTGTGTTGGTTCTTCTTCTTCTTCTATTCTTATATTTCTTTCATTCTTATCTCACACTATAAATTCTTTCTAATAACTATCTGGTGTTTTCGATACTTGAGTTCTGACAAGTGATACTGTAGTTGTGTATTATTGTCGGGATTCGGGCGTCGAAATCCTCGGGTCGTTACAACCTATCTAGAGAAATTCCTTTTATTCTTACTTTATCGATTCTGTCCTGTTTGGGAAATGGTTGCCATACACAACTATTGGTGATATACATTCGATACACTCAAGAGAAATGAGTGGTCGATCATGTGTGGGCCGGGTTGCAAGACGTTCTTGTTGAACCCAGTGTATTCGCCTCTAGAGATACACGATTGAAAGGTGGATCCATACCTTGTCATAGTTGGAAATCCGTTATCCATACGCGCCAAGCAGTTTTCATTTATGTACTATATAGGAGAATGTGAGATGTAAGCATTCTTCTAGATTCTAGATAATTTGTGAAAATCCTGGGCACTATGATAATACCTGATTTAAAGTATACAAAGTATTTTATTCTGATAAGGTAAAACCCGTTCCGTATGCATGGCGTGGTCTTATGAGATATTTTGATTTATTATAAATCATTTATTCATACCAGTCCCCTGACTGACCCGGAGCTTATTTTTCTATGTTTTTCCTTAATCTCTTGGGTACTCATAACACTTGTTATGAGTAGACAAGTGAATCAGGTCATGATAAAACTTGGAAGCTGGAAGGAAACTATCTGTGTGTTGTTCACTACTGTATAATTATAAGTTTGCAAATTAGCCATTGATGATATGTAAAATTAAGTTGTACTAAGAAGTGGCTTGTACCTGTAGATCTATTATGCTTTGATGTAATATGTCCTGATGTGTAATATTATAGAGTATCATCTTTTGTAAAAATTCCGCTGTGAGATTCCGATGTTTCTGTATTTTTATCTTCTATCTATTCTTATTCTTATTAATGACACGACTTCTGATGTGTTCGAAAGTTGGATCGTTACATCAATTATATATATTAATGATATGAAATATTCAGTTTGGATTAAAAATTGAATATGAAGTTGAAATCGTTTTCAAAACAAATTTAGAACGATTTATCAAATATGTTTTAGTGGATATCGACGAAATAGATATAATATAAATATTATATAGATTTAATGGCCTGAATAGAACGCGCCGAGGCATTTCGGGAATTTCGACCATTGGCTTCTAATGGACATTACGGGAGATCCGACCGCCATATTCTCCTAAAACAAGAACCATTGGGTTCGTATCAAAAAGAGCTTTCTAACGAATACAAGAAATTTGAAATCTAACGGTTGGATCTGGAATTATGTCCAATTCAAATTTGGAAAAGGTCGTTGTAAGTGCAGTTCGATGGCCATTTATGGAAATCGACTGTACGGGCCTTAATAAAATTATAAAAAATATTAATAATTTGTGTAGAATCATAATAAATGGTTTGGAAAGAATTGGGATGTACAATTTCATATTTGAAAAGATAAAAATATATTTTTATCAAAATGAACTAGTTATGAACTAGAATTATAACCCAATTTTTCTTAAATAAATAAATTGGATTTGAAATGGTTTTAAAAATAACCGGAATTTCTAATATGTGAATTGGAATGGATTTGAATCAAAATTATTTTTAGAATATTTCGATATTGGATTCCGTGATTATACGGACATTGTGGAGGAATTTGGAAGATATATATATCATTATTCCAATGCGATATTCGTAGATTTCAGAATTTGATATTGAATATAAGCCGATATATTTTCTATTCAGAGCCTTGTATTTAATCTCAAATTGGATTTTGAGTTTGTCGTGAACGGTGTCTTCATTAACAATATTCTTAAACCCAAATGAGAAAACAATAAATCTTTTAAATAACATTCAAAGGAGTTTGCCAATTAATTAACATCTAATTGGAATTAAATTGAAATTGGTTTTTGGGTTTATCGTGAATGGTGTTTTAAATAACACCTGTTCTTTAACTCGATTAACAATGGAATGAGATTTTGGGTTTGTTGTGAATGGTATCTTTAATAATACTATTTTTAAACCCAATGGAGTTAAGAAAATTAGAAACTAACTAGAGATTAGCTAAGTTGAATGATTTCCTAGGTATTGATGTGATGTTGGTTTCGGCCTTCGGGATTAATACTTAGGGAATTGTTCTCTTACTAATTTACAGTTAGAGACTGATGGGATAGGATCTTCAGTAATACTGTTCTTAAATCCAGTGTGAAAAGAATAAATCTTTTAATTAAGATTATTAGAATTTCCAGTTATATTTAGTAATTGGAATAAAATGGAATGTGATTTTGGGTTTATCGTGAACCGTATTTTAAATGACATTGGTTCTTTAACCCAGTTAAAGATAAGATTAATTTCTTAGCTTTGAATAATCATTAATACTGGTTTTTGGGAAGATTAAAACTAAATGGAGTTTTAACAAATCTTGGATTAGATTGAAAAGTGAATGTGATAATTAAAATTATCAATTCAAGAAAAGGATCGAAAATAGAGTATCACCAGTTTTGTTCCAAGCGATAGTTAAATTTTAATTAGATTTGAATGTGAAATGGTAATTAGTTTTACCGATAACACCATGGTGTTAGATATGAAGTATTACCAGTTTTACTTCATGGGATGAATAGGATGGGATTGGGAAATCAAACAAATGATTACTTCGGTAAGGATCGCTAATCCCGACTAGTTTGGATAAACCATAATTTGGATTGAATTGATATCCAAAGGAAGATTAAAGAATAAATTTTAAATAATTTATCTTTGATAAAATTAATGGGAACCTTTCCCAAAGGATATGAACATTTAAATAAAAGAATATTCAGATTTGGAATAAGGCGTATGTTGTGTTTTTATAGCACTTGTTTATTATTTATGCGAGTTATTCAGAAAGACTGGGTTTATCCTATTCTAAATAACTGAATCGGCAATGAGTCGACGATGAAGACGGTGGTTGAAGACCGTAGGTGTTCACATCGTTCGGATGATTACTGATGTCTTGATTGAGCTGTACACCCAAGACAAGGTAATAAGTGGCAATCGTCCAGACGTACTTGGAGATCGACTGGATATGCGAGGACCTCTCCCCTGTATTGGACATATGTGACAAGGAATAAGGTGCCTCCGTTTTCGTTCAGGCCTAGAACGTATTTGTATCGATGTGTGTCTGACATTAGACTTCATTCTGTGTGATTGATGGGCATCAGTTGCATGGTGTGAATTGCCAGTGTGGCATGCAATGATGCAGATGATTAAGGCATCTGTTGAAAGGCAGAGTCTTCTGGTTGATGATCAAAGCACGGCTTTAATATAGCATAGCTTTGTGAATAGCGTTAATTCGCGAGCCTCGCACCCCGGTGTGAACCAAAAACGGGAGAGGACATCAGCGAGGACACGTGTTTCCTTCTACCTATGACTGGTGTCTGGGTTTTGCACGCCTAGATGTTTTACTTATGTGGATGATGGATAGCGAGGCACCTCGGATATATCGGCACTGCGGGGCCGATGGATGGTATGGTCTTTATACAGATCAATTTTATGCCTCATAGGGCGGGGAAGCTTAGTGTTCAGGCATTTTAATCCACATCGGGTGGACCGGCCCTGACGATCCAAGGGTCTATGCGTTCTGATCCTGAGACATGGGCTAGATTGTTTCCAAGCGGTAAGGACAATCCCTTGCCTTGGTTCATAGATGGAAATCCAACTTCCAATACGTGACACTTCAGTTTTGATTGTAAAGCCTAGTATGGTGACATAGTGGGATGGGGCACTATGCCGTCTATGATTGATACATTTATATTTTAAGTTGTTTTCATACACTTTACACTATAATAGTATCAAAATGATTTTTCTTAAACGTACCAAGCATGTTTGGCTATTATAAGGTAAAACTCTATCCTCCGGCTTGCATTGTGTGATGGGACCTGAGTCTTATAATAGTTTCATTGTTCTTTATTTAGCATTGCGATGTTTGTTTTATGCACTGGTATTCTTGGGGATAAATCCGTTTCATGCTATATGCCATGGTCCCTTGATTTACCTAACTTTAAAACCAAAATAATGACTATTTTAGTCCTCACACCAGTCACATGACTGACCTGGAGTTTATTGTTTTAACCTAAACTCGGGATGCCCCTATTCTCCACACGGGCAGCTAGTAGTTTTGGTTTTGCAGATTTATATTCACAAGATCCTGGTTTACAGTTGGAATGATATTCGGAAAGCACTATATCCATATATTCCTTTCAGTTGTGTTTGTATTAGTTTTCCGCTGCTATGTATTTCAATGTAATTTTAAATATTTGATATTTATCGAATGTATATTATTTATTCATACTCTGTTATATTCTTTTATTCTGATGGAATTGTTGTAATAAGATTGTTCTTCGGTTTGTGTTTTGGTTTGTCGTTTTCTCAATTCAATCCGGGCTTTCCTTCACGGTGAAGTTCGAGTCATTTTAGTTTGGTATCAGAGCTTTGGTTTACAGAGCTCGGAGAACAAGACATATTAGAACCGAACGAAAGAATTCATCAGAGATTGGATTATTAATATCCAATAAGAATGGCTCGTTAGAGATGGGATCAGTTGTATCCTAGAATGAGTTAGAAGAGTGTTATTTTTAAAATATGAATGAAAACAAATTTTGTTTTGAAAATTTAAATCATATTATACGTATTTGAATATTTATTTTATATTGATTTGGACAATCGAGTATATGGAGATTTTGAATATATGCGTAATTAACGCGTATTCGAAGCCTCGAATATACTGGATATATATAGAATCACACTCTAGTCGCCCGGACATGATCCTGATGATGAAGTATACCATCACCAGTATTTGTTTTCGACTTTCGAAATTGGGATATCTATATATTTCCTTTGACTGGTGTGAGAACCAAAACTAGATAGGGTTATTGTTGTGATTTGGCATCAAAAACGGGATTTTGAATATTTTATCAAAGTTATATGATTGAAAAATTAACCAACTAATCGATTGATGGTTGTGTTGTATGATTATTTGTTAACCAATAAAACCATTATGTGAATGAACGGTAAATATAACCAAATTGTGTCGAATATCGAAAATTGGTTGAAATTGCATGCATGTACATGTATATACATTGAACAGGTCATAGCAAGGAGGCTAGAGCAGAGGAATAAAATAGTATGCCCGACAAATAGGTACACGTTTACTAATTTCTTGGGTTTGGATGATTTTGTGAGACGATTGGCTGGCCGCTTGGCTTTTTCTTTTTATTTTTGAGATGAGAGGGCCTATGTGGTGGTTTGGGGATTTTCCCGGTGCTTTCCGTACAAAGGAGATTATGGCGAATTTTTTCGAAAATTTAGGGTGTTAGCCAAATTTTTGAAAAATTTGAAAATTCTTAGAATCAGAAAAGTTGAAGAATGAAAGCCAGAATGAAAGTTGAGTTAGTTTATTAAACAACTTTCAGGTCCGTTCCTTTTCGAGGACGTAAAGATTTTAAGTAGGGGGGATTGTAACAACGCGGAAAATCAGAACCAAATTAAAATTTTTATTTTGGCAATTTTGATGAATTCTAAATATTTAAAATGATTTATTTTAAATAATAACGACTAGAAATTTAATTTGAATCGAATTGGAATGTATATATTTATTTTAATTCCAAAAGGAATTGGAAATGTCGCGTTAGTTTGAAAATTCGATTTCAAATGAATGTACAGGATTCAAAATAATCCGGATTTTAGTGAAACTAGAAATATTTGAATCTGTTTGAAAATATCTTTCCAACGAATCTAAAAAATTCAAATTTCATAGCGGGAATAAAAAGTTATGCCCAGTTGAAAATTCTGAATAGTCGCTATGGAAATATAGCGCTTAAAAATGGAAATCTCGCAAACGACCTCCGTTTTCAACGAAACCACTTTTTTTTGGATCCGGAATGTCAAATTATTGCTAGGTTCCAATTTTCATATTTTTTGGAATTAATATGTGAGCGTGGCAAAAGAAAACGTGTTTTGTCAGTTTTAGCCAATTCGGATCGACCAGAAAATGGCCATTTTTCAAACGGTCTCCAAATTCGATGAAATTTGTTTTTTTAGTACCGTATCATCAAAACATAGCCAGATTTATTTTTCTGGAATTTTTGAAGTCAGTATGTGGCCCCGGTAAATTAAAATGTGAGTTCAAATTGAATATATACTGATTTATATTTTAATCTAAATGAAAACTGGTCAAAAAAGCTGAATTGGCTTATGAAGTATATCCCGTTGTGTTCGAAATGGGGTTAATCAGCTAGGGGTGACAGATGTTGGATTTAATTTGGAGTTCGAATGTAAAATGCAATTATTGGGGATAAATTAATTAAATAAATAAATATAAAACCAAGTCAAATCTCCCTCTCTCCTAACACTTCTCTCCCTCGTCAGTTGCTTTAATTAAAAAAAAGAACCCTAGAAAAAACGTCGCCCCGATCCCGTCAGCCCACCTCGCATTCAATTGTGCCACCCATCCCGCCTTCAGGTCGCGGCCTCCGCCCAGCCAATGCCACCAGCGCCCCGATCCCCCCTTCTTCCTCTCTCTCTCCTCTTCTTCGAACGAAAACCGTCGCATCCATGGGCCCATGCCCTGACCACGCTGCCACGTTGGAAGGTCGCCGTCGCGCCCCCACTGACTAGCGCCACCCCCTCCTCCTGCTGCGCCTCCTCCCTCTTCATCAGCAACCGTGAGTTTTTAGACTTTTATTTGTATAAAATTCTGATTTTTATTTATGTAATATTCTGATTTCTATGTATATACAATTCTGATTTTTATTTATGTAAAATTCTGATTTCTATGTATGTACAATTCTGATTTCTAGGTATATAAAATTAGGATTTTTATTTATGTATAATACTAAAAATTGGATATATATATAGTAATAAAAATATGATTTTTATACAAAGTGATTTATAAAAATATAATTTTTATTATATAAATAGCGGAATAAAAAGATTTGATTTTTGAAAATGAAAAGATTAGATTTTGAAAATATAAAGTTATGATTTATGAAAATATAAAAATATAATCTTTTCTATGCATGTAACTATATAAAAATACGATTTTTATATATGAAGTAGAAAATGTAAAAATATGATTTTTTTTTTAAATATCTTTGTTATAAAAATGTGATTTTTATATATCAAGGTGAAGTATAAAAATCTGATTTTTAATTATATATAGCGATGTTGAAGATGTGATTTTAATATAAATTGCATTAAAACAGATTACATTAGAATCAGAGCAGCGAATCTGAGTGACCATAAGAATGGCGGAGTGGAACCGCAAGGTGAGAACTTCTCACTTTAATTTTATTTTCTAGTTGAAATATATACTAGGATGCAGAAGGTGCTTAGCAGCACCCGACACCGTCGTTCACAGACCATGGACGACTTGTTTGTTTGGTTGATTGGATTATTTTTTGAATTTGGTTGTTTGGATGAAATGAATTATTTAGAATTGGTATATACATGGAGCGAGCTATTAGTAGGAGAGGGATAAGGCTAGACCTTATCCCGGTTCTCGTATCACGCCGTTGTGCTGCCGAAATTTTCTAAAAATGTTAAAAAAATAAAAATATCATTTTTATAGTATAAATGAAATGTATAAAATAATCATGTGTTGAAATAAATTATTTATCGTCAAAAATATAATTTTTAACGTGTATATGAATAAAATAAATATTCATTAACAAATTAGATGATTTGTTTATGTACACCCATTTGACTGACATTGATTGGGATGATATATTTTACACATCGCCCAACTACACAAATAAAACCTGTGTTTGTTGTTTGAAACCCCACACGGGTATTGGGATGATATTTGATGTACACTAATATCAATTGTTTAGTTGTATGTCAGTCGATTAGTTGACAGACTTTTATAAGCGTTAATTATTTATATTTAATGCTTATACAGTGTAGAATGCACTCTGGATGATGGTTGATTGTTTATCATTGTTGTTGTATACATGTGTTGTATGAAATCCATATAAATAACATTATATGGTAATTGACTGTGTATGATTGAAGTTCAGAACGAATGAATATTTTAAAATAACGATTATTTTTAAATAATGAATATTTTAAAATAATATTCAGTAAAAGATCAAAATATGATTTTGATATCCGATTTGGGATGGACACGAATATTTAAATATATAAAGACATGTTGATTAGATTAACGCCATTTTGACGTGAACGATATTTATATCGATTTTATTCATTTTTATAATGAATATCGAAAAGGAAGTGATTTCAAAATCTAATGTTTGAAAATGTTATCATTTATATATATTAATGATAAGAAATATTCATTTTTGATTTAAATTTGAATATGAAGTTGAAATCGTTTTCAAAAGGAATTTAAAACGATTTATAAAATACGTTTTAATGGAAATCGACGAAATATATATATATATATTATACATTCAATGGCCTGAATAGAACGCGCCGCACCGTGGTAGTTCGTGAATTTTGACCATTGGCTTTGAATGGACATTATGGGAGATCAGACCTTCATATTCTCCTAAAACTGGAACCATTGGGTTCGTATGAAAAGAGCTTTGTAAGGAAAACAAGAAATTTGAAATCTAATGGTTGGATCTGGAATTATGTCCAAATCAAATTTGGAAAAGGTTGCTGTAAGTGCAGTTCGATGGCCGTTTATGGAAATCGACTGTACGGGCCTTGATAAAATTATTTAAAAATATTAATAATTTATGTAAAATCATAATAAATGGTTTGGAAAGAATTGGGATGAAAAATTCCATATTTGAAAAGATAGAAATATATTTTTTATCAAAATGAACTAGTTATGAACTAGAATTATAATCCAATTTTTTTTAAATAAATAAATTGGATTTGAAATGTTTTTAAAAATAACAGGAATTTCCAATATGTGAATTGGAATGGATTTGAATCGAAATTATCTTCGGAATATTTCGATATTAGATCCGTGATTACATGGACATTGTGGAGGAATTAGGAAGACATATATATATCGTTATTCCAATACGATATTCATAGATTTCAGAATTTGATATTGAATATAAGCCGATATATTTTCTATTCAAAGCCTTATATTTAATATCAAATTGGATTTTGGGTTTGTCGTGAACGGTGTCTTCATTAACACTATTCTTAAAACCAAATGAGAAAAAAATAAATCTTTTAAATAAGATTTAAAGGAGTTTACCAATCAATTAACATCTAATTGGAATTAAATTGAAATTGGTTTTCGGGTTTATCGTGAACGGTGTTAAATGACAACTGTTCTTTAACCCGATTAACGATGGAATGAGATTTTGGGTTTGTCGTGGATGGTATCTTTAATAATACTGTTCTTAAACTCAATGGAGTTTAGAAAATTAGAAACTAACTGGATATTAGCTAAGTTGAATGGCTTCCTGGGTATAGATCTGATGTTGGTTTTGGTCATCAGGATTAATACACAGGGAATTGTTCTCTTACTAATTTACGGTTAGAGACTGATGGGATGATGTCTTCAGTAACACTGTTCTTAAATCCAGTGTAAAAAGAATAAATCTTTCAATTAAGATTATTAGAATTTCCAGTTATATTTAGTAATTGGAATAAAATGGAATGTGATTTTGGGTTTATCGTGAACCGTGTTTTAAGTGACATTAGTTCTTTAACCTGGTTAAAGATAAGATTAATTTCATATCTTTGAATAATCATTAATATTGATTTTTAGGAAGATAAAAACTAAATGGAGTTTTAATGAAAATTTCATTAGATTGAAAAGTGAATGTGATAATTAAAATTATCAATTAAGTAAAGGATCGAAAATGGAGTATCACCAGTTTTGCTCCAAGCGATAATTAAATCTTTAATTAGATTTGAACGTGAAATGGTAATAAATTTTACCGATAACACCGTGGTGCTAGATATGAAGTATTACCAGTTTTGCTTCATGGGATGAATAGGTTGGGATTGGGAAATTGAACAAATGATTACTTCAGTAAGGATCGCTTTTCCCGACTAGTTTGGATAAACCATAATTTAGATTGAATTGATATCCAAGGGAAGATTAAAGAATAAATTTTAAATAGTTTATCTTTGATAAAATTAATGGGAACCTTTCCCAAAGGATATGAAAATTTAAATAAAAGAATATTCAGAATTGGAATGAGATGTATGTTGTATTTTTATAGCACTTGTTTATTATATACGCGAGTTATTCAGAAAGACCGGGTTTATCCCATTCTGAATTACTGAATCGGCGATGAGTCGACGATGAAGATGGTAGTTGAAGACCGGAGGTCTTCACATCGTTTGGTTGATTACTGATGTCTTTATTGGGCTGTACACCCAACATAAGGTAATAAGTGGTGATCGTCCAGACGTACTTGGAGATCGACCGGATATGCGAGGACCTCTCTGCTGTATTAGACATATGGGACGAAGAATAAGGTACATCCGGTTTCGTTCAGGCCCAGAACGGATGGTTGTGTATCTGACATTGGACTTCATTCTCTGTGATTGATGGGCATCAGTTGCATGGCGTGAATTGCCAGTAAGGCATGCTAAGATGCAAATGATCAAGGCTTCTGTTGAAAAGCAGAGTCTTGTGGTTGATGATCAAAGCACGACATTAATATAGCATAGCTATGTGAATAGCGTTAATTCGCGAACCTTGCACCGTGGTGTGAATCAGAACGGGAAAGGACATCAGGGAGGACTTGCGTTTCCTTCTAGCTAGGAGTGGTGTCTGGGTTTTGCACGTCTAGATGTTTTACTTAAGTGGATGATGGATAGCGAGGCGCCTCGGATATATCGGCACTGCAAGTCCAATGGATTGTATGGTCTTTATACAGACAAATTTTAAGCCCCATAGGGCGGGGAAACATAGTGCTCAGGCATTTTAATCCACATCGGGTGTATCGACTATGACGATCCAAGGGTCGATGCGTTCTGATCCTGAGACATGGGCTAGATTGCCTCGAAGTGGTAAGGACGATCCCTTGCCTTGGTTCACAGACGAAAATCCAACTTCCAGTACGTGACACTTCGGTTTTGATTGTAGAGCCTAGTATAGCGACATAGTGGGATAGGGTACTATGACATCTATGATTGATACATTTATATTTGAAGTTGTTTTCATACACTTTACACTATAATAGTATCAAAATGATTTGTCTTAAACGTACCAAGCATGTTTGGCTATTATAAGGTAAAGCTCTATCCTCCGGCTTGCTTTGCACTGTATGATGGGACCTGAGTCTTATAATAGCTTCATTGTTCTTTATTTAGCATTGCGCTGTTTGTTTTATGCACTGCTATTCTTGGGGGTAAACTCGTTACGTGCTATACGATGTGGTCCCTTGATTTGCTTATCTTTAAAATCAAAATAATGACTGTTCACCCCAGTCACATGACTGAACTAGAGTTTATTGTTTTAACCTAAACCCTGGGTGCCCCTATTTTCCACATGGGCAGTTAGTAGTTTTGGTTTTGTAGATTTATATTCACAGGATCCTAGTTTACAGCTGGAATGATATTCGGAAAGCTCTGTATCCATATATTCCTTTCAGTTGTGTTTGTATTAGTTTTCTGCTGCTATGCATTTAAATGTAATTTTAAATCTCTGATATTTATCGAATGTATATTATTTATTCATACTTTGTTATATTTTTGTATTTTGATGGAATTGTTGTAATAAGCAATGAAATGTTTTTCGGTTTGTGTTCTAATTTGTCGTATTCTCAATTCAATCCGGGCTTTCCTTCATGGGGAAGTTCGGGTCATTTTAGTACAGATGTGGAAAAGCTCCCGACCAAGTTCTGTGTTTCTTGTATAGCCCTACCACGGAACTTGGTGCATATTATGAGTGGTTAAGGCACCAAATACGTTTGACGATGCATACATGGGACAGTCTAGATACATGCATATCTGCTCTTGAGGGTGTATCGTAGACTTGAGGGCATTACTCCAGTATGAAATCTGATTCGATTAAAGGTGGCAGTCCGTGCTCTTACGTAGCATAATAATGACAGATATATGTGGAACGTAACATTCTTATGTAGAGATCCATATGTCACTCCGGCATAGGATGAAGGACTGTGTTCATTTCTATGGCATTACAGTGGAGACCGTGCGATTGGGGAACCATGGGGTGTACCTCAATATTGGGGAGTTGCTACATATATATTGTATTAGGTTAATCCACTGGGAGGTGAATGGGTATGACATGTGTGTAAGCCTTGATTGTCATTAACCCAAGTAACCTAATAAACAAGAAAATGTGATTGAACCATATATGTAGGATTATCCAAAGTGTATAGTTGAAATCCAATCACCAAAACTTATGTTCTGGCCCCCTCCTCATAACATACTCGCAGGTTAGATTTGTAGCAGAGACATGATAGCATTGGATGCTATTTAGCCAGTATTATTAATACGGTAAGGCTATGTTTTGATTACATTATATTTTATTCGTTCTGCTGTGAGATATTTTATGAACTCTGGCATATTTTATGTCCCATTCTTTTCTGCAGGGTACCAAAGCAAACCAATATGAGTTTCGATAGATTGAAATTCCTAAAAAAATTCGGTCTACCAGAATTCGGGTTGTTACATTATGAAAACTCTCCGTGCGCACCAGCTAAAGAAGAAATTCTCCAAATGTCATTTTTGGAGAAAAGAAGTGAGATTTCTGGGGCATGTGGTCTCTAAAATGGGATCAATGTAGATCCTACGAAGGTTGTTGCATGTCAAGATTGGCAGATCCCAAAGAATGCAACGGGTTGAGAAGTTTTCTTGGGTTAGCGGGCTATTATAGGATGTTCATTAAGGACTTCGCAAGGATACCAGCCCAACTCACTAGACTAACTGTGACGACTACCTACATCCCCCGCACCATATGAGAGGAATAATGCGCTGAAGGGTGTGCCAGGTAGCTATGGACGATCATCAAGGCATTATATATAAGCGGGACCTGTCATAAACTCATAGCGCAAGGATGAAATTTATAACAGAACATATACAACAGGTAGTGATAGTGAAGCAGAAAAGACTAAACTTTCATGATAACTAGAAAGTAATTCCCATACACATGGATAACAACAATAGTGTTTTTACAATTTGCCTCACTACAACACTTAGACAAATAACAAACAGCGGAAACAAATACTAGATAGTAATAAAACGGTACGTGAGCCTCCTGCTCGCCATCGATCAGCATCATCGTCCTCACTAAAACATAACCTGTCACCTGCTACTCAGTCTACCCATCTACAACCGGATGAACAGCCCAAGGTAATAAGAGGAAACATAAAACCTTAAGTCAGACAACAGTCTTAGTGAGCGGTAAAACAACTAACAAACCTCATCAATAAAGTATATGAGAATGAGTAAATAAACAACTAATCTGCCCAGCTCCAGAGAATAACTTACACCTGCCTTCCCCACACCTAATAGTGATGGCTTTTACAATCCATACATCCAAACGAATAACAATATTTCCATGGCAATCAAAATAATCGTTCACACATAGCAATAGCAACCCAGCCATTAGTACAACAAGCATTCAAACATCCATGACAAACCCTGGCTATCACTGCCAACCTTGCCTTGGAACTCTCGTTATTGTATGACTGTCTAACAACTTGCCGTTAATTGTCAAGGACCACACACGACACCCCAGTTTTAGCAAAACCTCACACGCTATACACAACACGTGGTACACGCTATCCTCAACACGTATCTAGGCCATACACGATGCCCAGAGCACTCGACCTACAATTGGTCTTCAATTGTACCCCTGCTTTGAGTCCGCTAGAACCTACGACAATGAAACTTCCTCGGCCTTCTCATCCCTAGTCGTTATCAATTACGACTATTTATTGGCTCAGAACACTTTAAAGCAATCACTTCGCACGGACTCAATACATCCTTGAGTCATTTCCACATTCATCACATTCGATGAACAAGTCACATCACTTTGTCATTCCCTATGGAATTCACTTTGAAGTTACCACACCAATACGCTGTTGCATTCTCACTCAAATCCGAGTCATACTCGAAAAATGTACTTTTTCCGAAAATGACCCAGTGCGACCAACCCCGTCTTGCTCGATCGGCCGACCCAACATGGTGCGACCGACCCGTACTTCTTGGCTCGACCGACCACTTTAGTTGGACCATACATCTATGCTTTAAAACATGTACGACCGACTAGTTCATCCATGTACGACCGGTAGATGATCGACTGACCAAATTAATTCACCCATAGTGTAATGACCCGCATTGGCAGAGGTATTATAATTAATTTATTTAATTATTGAAATAGTGATATAGTGAATTAAATGGTCGTGGAATTAAATAATGATGAATATTTAATTAAAATAATAAATTAAATAATATATTTAATTCTGAAGTAATCAGAATTGGCTGAAATAACGATATGGTGTGAACCGGATCATCTGTGATATTTCATTCAGCTTGGAATTTAATCTGAATAACGAATATATTCAATCGTCGACAGTTGAACATATAGTTTATAATATAATTATAAACGAGCTTGAAATGGCGCTGCAGTTCGTAAATTGGCGATTCAAACTTCAACTGAAAATACAGGATTCGTTTTAAATCGGATTTCTGTGAAACAAGAAACGTGTGGAGCTGGTGGAGTATATCTTTCTAGTGGAAGAGAAAAATCGGGATTTCATTGTGTAAATTTTGATTTATGTCCAAATTAAATTTTAGAAAAGTCGTTGTGGAATTCCTTTATAATTTATAAAGGAATTATTTATATTTTAAAAAGGAATTTCAATATAAATCGAATATCGGGTTGACCCAGAAGTGAATATCGAGTTAGAAATTTCATATAGGAATATTCTAGAGCTGTATGGTATTCCACTGTGCATATAGATGATAATATAAATTTATTTATATTTAATTATATTTAAATTTATTTATATATTTAAATAGGTCATCCAAAGCTTTAAAATATAGCCGACCTCAGAATTCGACGAAACTAATTTTTTTGGCACCGCAATGTAAAATAGTTGTTAGATTTCCAGTTTCGTGATTTTTAGAGTCACTGTGTGGTCGTACGGATTTTTAGAGTGAGAAATATCAGTATTTTGATAGTTAAAATACGCTGTGTGAGCATACGAAGTCGGAATTCGATGAAACCAGTTTCGTTGGGACCGTAATGTCGAACTGAAGGTGCATGCCCAATATGGTGATTTTTGGGTATCGTATGGAGTCGCAAGGATTTTTAAGGACAGGGAAAATCAAATAAATAAAATAGAAAATCAATTAAAAAATATCCCAATTTTTCTTGGGCAGTATGAAGGCCACGCTCACCTCATTTCCAACCACAAAGCGTACCAACCACCACAACAACTATATATGACCATATATGCTCTTTACAATGAAAATTTCCCAAAAGAAAAATCAAGTGAAAAGGAAATAAAATTCTATAAATTACAAATTATATATGAATGAAATCAGCAAAGCCAGTGCTTCATTTCCATATAGATTTTGCAAGGTGCGATCACATTTCCGGCGCGCTCGAAAATGTACAGGATACCTAGGGTTCGAGATTGCTAAACATGGACGCATCGATCGAAGATTCAAAGTTGATATCCGGATTCAGCATCGAAATCTGCACCTGATGTGCTAAAACTGGTGGTTTCCGTGTTGAAGATGGTCGCTCAACGGTGTACAGGAGCTGAACGACGCCATCCCAGTTCAAGGGCGAGCTGGTCCTTTAAGGGTCGGAGTTGGAGAGATTTCGAAGGGGATTCGATTGGTTATTTTTGTGGATTTTAATTTGTAGTGGAGGAGGGGATTTAATCTTGGAAGATCGGTCATGAGTTTGGAGGTTAGGTGAAATGCCTGGAGCGTGGTATTTGGGGGAGAAGGTAAACAAGTGGGCCTGGGTAGTTTTGAAATGGTATGGGCTTTCGTTAAGGGGTTAGCCCAATAATAAAGTTAATTCTAAACTTTTATTTAATATAAATGATTGTATAACTTGTGTAAGTCATATCTTTGTCATACAGTGTCGGTTTTTCGAACGGTTGGATCCGTTAGGATCGTACGGACGAGCACTCCACGATGAAACTGACAGGAAGTCCATTGGAGCTCATTTGAATTCATGGCGAATTAAATTGTTTGATTCAAATCAAACAAACAGTTTATCGTTCTTTAACGTTGAACTGCCAATGTGAGTAAATCTCACTAACTCTGAACAGTTTATAATTTCATGTTGTATTTTCAGAACTGTTAAATATTGGCTGATTGATTGTGTACTAACTGTTTGATTAAACTGCTAGACAGTTAGTTGAATTTCTATATTGGTGTTGTTTAACAGAATATAACATATGGAACTGAAAGTGATGTAATTTATATTGTTTAACATCTGGGATGCAGGGAGATAGGTTGGAGGAATCCAACTGCCTCAACATTTATTTACTGTTTTCATATATTGTGATATATGATGTGATGTATATCTGTTATGAATTATGTGTGTTAGAATGATGTTGATCATTGTTACTCGATATTATAAATATCATAAAAGACCCTAGGATGTAAAAAGAATTATTTCAATGTATATTGAAATAAAGGGATTTTATAAAATCAACAGATTTTATAAAAGGAAATATTTCGAAAGTAAATAAAAGGGAAAAATGTTTTTAAAACGAATAGAGTTTTATAAAAGGGAAATCATTCGTAAAGTGAAGAACTGTTACTAAAAGTAAATCTTTATCAATGAATAGAAAGTAAAAGGAGTTAATCGATGTTAGTTTAATCGATTAGAGTTAAAGCAAATGAGTTAATTAAATATTAGTTATTTTAATAGAGTTAAATTGAATATGGTATTCGAAGGGAGTCAATCGAATATGGTATTCGAAAGTTAGTAAATCGAATATGTTATTCGAAAGGGGTTAGTCGAGTCGAGTTGGTTAGATAGAGTTAAACCAGTTAGAGTTAACCACTTAGAGTTAAACCAGTTAGAGTTAAATCGATTAGAGTTAAAGTAAAAGGAGTTAATCGAATATAGTTATTCGAATGGAAGCAAAGGAGTTAATCGAATATAGTTATTTGAATAGAAGTAAAAGGAGTTAATCGAATATAGTTATTCGAATAGAAGCAAAGGAGTTAATCGAATGTAGTTATTCGAATAGAAGCAAATGAGTTAATCGAATATAGTTTATTCGAATAGAAAGTAAAATGAGTTAATCGAATATAGTTTATTCGAATAGAAAGTTAAATGAGTTAATTAAATATAGTTTATTCGAATAGAAAGTAAAAGGAGTTAATCGAATATAGTTTATTCGAATAGAAGCAAATGAGTTAATCGAATATAGTTTATTCGAATAGAAAGTAAAATGAGTTAATCGAATATAGTTTATTCGAATAGAAAGTAAAATGAGTTAATCAAATATAGTTTATTCGAATAGAAAGTAAAAGGAGTTAATCGAATATAGTTTATTCGAATAGAAGCAAATGAGTTAACCGAATATAGTTTGTTTGAAGAAAGTAAAAGGAGTTATCAAATATAGTTTATTCGAAAGGAGTTATGTGAAATGAGTAAATCAATAGCGTTAGTCAAATAGAGTTAATCCAATAGTGTTAGTCCAATAGAGTTAATTGATAAGGGTTAATCGAGTAGAGTTAAGTGAAAAGAGTCAATCGAATATAGCTATTCGAAGGAGGGTTAAGTAAGGAAGTTAGTAAAAAGAATATAAAGTGAACTTTGCCTATTTCAAAGTTAGAAATGTTGTTCAGTTAAGGTCTGAGAGGTAGTTCTACCCCAACTTGATTGGCTTCGTTTTTAACTAAGGAATAGTTAAGGTTCGGCAGTAAAGGAAATGGTTTGAGTTGGCATAGCGTTGTTTGTTTAAACATCTGTCTAAGTCCAATAAAGAAGCTTTGGAATGCTTTCCAAATAAGAAACCAGAAATGTTTTCTAATAAAGAAAACAAGAAATGGAAATGTTTTCCATTGTTAATAACATATATTTTCCATATTTAGAAAATAAGAAATATTGAATCTAGGGAAACAGGAGATGAGTAAATTTATGAAATAAAGAGATAAATGTTGAATGATGTTTGATCGATATAAATTTCCATTCGGAAATAATATCATTGTTTGCACACCTGTTTTTCTTCGATAGTTAAATCACAGACTATCGAAGTTTTGACCATTTTAACGTTGTTAATATGGAGAGACCGGTTGGATTATTATCCAAAGAACCACTCTGTATTGGCATAAGCGTTGCGAATCATATATGCCAAAGGAAATTGAAGACGGAGTTATGCAAGGGCTATCCTGTTTACAGAATAGTGGCTTCGGTTCATCCTGTTCCTGGATGACTTGTATGGATGGATGTCTAACAGAGTATTTCCAGACGATTACATATATTGATTTCTCCAACCGTACCAAGAGTGGAAACGGAGAAGGAAACTTCTTTTAGCTAACACATAACATATTGTTGAGGACGTCAATCATTGATTTGATGGATTTGATGATTTGGCATTCAAAGTGAATCTGGTGTGATGATAAAAGCATAGCTTCTAGCCTCACATCTGGTAAATGACAGAAATCGGGCAGGCAGCATGGCTAAGTCGGTCGCACCGAAGTTGGTTGTATAATCACCTGATCTAGAGTTTCATTTACTTCTAAAAATCTATTGTTGATGCTGTCCCATTCGGGAAACGGTTGCTGATCCCAACTGTTGGTGATATACATTCAATACACTCAAGCGAAATGAGTGGTCGGTCATGTGTGGCCGGGTTGCAAGATGTTCTTGTTGAACCCAGTGTATTCCTTTCTAGAGGTACACTAGCGAAAGGTGGTTCCATACCTTGTCATAGTTGGAAATTCATTAGCCAATACGTGCTTGTGGTTTTGATTGTATACTATATATGTAGAACGTGAGATGAAAGCATTTCTGCTATATGATTATTATATTGTGGTTGATAGACATTATCATAATATCAAAAGGTTTTTGATATAAAGATATTTTGGATACTCATAAGGGAAAAACCCATTTCGTTATACGGCGTGGTCTTATGAGATATCGTTTTCTTGTTCAAACTGTTTTAAACTGTTTTACTCATACCAGTCCCATGACAGACCCGAAGTTTATTTTGTTGTTTTCCCTAAACTCTTGGGTACCTAAATTTGGGTGGACAGTCAAGTAGTCGGGATTTACAGATACACTGGAAGAGCTTGGAGCAGGAGGCTTCAAGATTATTATAGCTATAGGTTATTTCCGTTGTGTTGTAAATGTTGTACTTTGATAATGATATGTATATTCAAGTACAGATTTGTATTTCAAAGTTATGTTATGAAATATATTTATTCGTTCCGCTGTGAGATTCGTATTACTCTGATGTTGTGTTCTTCTTCTTCTTCTATTCTAAGTTTCTATCTTATCTTTCCTCACCCTCTAATTTTTTTCATTAATGACTAGTATTTTTCGATTTTTGGTTAGTCGACATCGTGTTTATTTCGATAACCAAAGTCGTCAAAATCCCGGGTCATTACAGTTGGTATCAGAGTATAAGTTTAAGTGAATTACCTTGGCTCTGTGGCGTGACTCGGTAGAGATAGGGTTAGTAATACCCTAGATTGAGTTGATTGTATATATACGAGCGAACGTATTTGTTATTGATATAAAAATTCTTTTATATTGTGGAGATTTATTGGTTGAGTTGTTTATGGGTTCTGGTCGATCAGTTTGATCCACTATATCGGTAGGAGTTTTTAAACACTCGAATACGATGGGTCGGCACGATATGTTTTGAAAAAGGGTAAATGGAAATAATTTTACCCAACGTATATTTTGATATATAGTGGACATATTGGTTGTTATTATAATCGAGTAAGATTATAAGTAAAGTGGTTATGTAAATAATCAATCAGAATTCATATAAGTGAAATCTGATGAGTTAAATCTGAAATTTAAGCCAAAAATTGAATTAAAACTCTAGAGAATTGGATAAGTGTTTGTAAATGATTTTGGTTTTAAAAATAAGGAAAATTTAAGATCCTGGGAGATTTTAAATTATTTTACAAGCAATGTGAATTATATTTTGAAATGAATTTCAAAGTGGAAATGGTTAGAAATGGTTTTATAGTATTGAACTCACTTCGATCGCTGGAAAATAGATTCTGATGATGACAGCTGCATCATCAGTATTCATTTTCGAGTTGTAAGTGACGAATTACTACCAGAGATACTGTTTTGAATTTGTTTTGGGAAAGACAAGTGTGTTGAATTTCAAAAATAGGATTTATAATATAGAAATGAATATTGAATTTGAATAAAGAGAATTCAAATAGAATTGAATATAGAAATTCAAAGGGAGTTTGAATATTTGAAATTCAATGGAATTGAAATAGAGTTTGAATATAGAAATTCAAATAGAGTTTGAATATAGAAATTCAAATGGAATTCAAATATAGAATTTGAATATAGAAAGTATAAAGGAATTCAAATATAGGATTTGAATATTGAAAGTGAAATGGAATTTGAATATAGAAATTCGAATGGAATTTGAATATAGAATTCAAATGGAATTTAAACTATAGAATTTGAATATATGGAATTTGAATATAGAAATTCAAATGGGATTTATAAATAGATTTGAATAGTAGAACTTGATATATAGATTTGAATAATAGAAGTAATATAAAATTTGAATGGAAATTGAATAGAATTAAGTAAGTCAAAGAGGAATTAGTTAATCAAGTTTTGAATTTGAAGTTGAACTTTGAAAGGTGAATTGGATTTGTAAATGGATATTCGAAATCGAATATAGAACTTAAATTTGAATTTTTGATTCACATTAGCTAATAAGCAAGTTAAAATATATTTGAACATGTCATGTTCAAATATAAAAGTGAAATAGACTAAAGAGTTAATTAAAAAATTAAATAATGAATTGAGTTAAAACGACCAGGTATAGTTAAAATAGATTGGGCAGGTATAAATATACATGAGATAGGTATGGATAAGGTATGAAGGTATATAAATAGAATGCTCGACGAAAAAGTATGTATTTAATTCTTATATGAGATTTTATGCGCCGTATCGGCCAGTCGCTTGGCTTTTTCATTTTCTTTTGGATTGGTGAAGGCCATGGGAGGCTATTTGAAATATCCCAATGCTCCTGGTACAAAGGAGGTTATGGCGAATTTTTCCGGGAATTTAAGGAGTTAGAATATTTTTAAGATAATTTGATAGTTAGAAGTCAACTTACCGATATATATATATATATATATATATATATATATATATATATATATATAGAAGTCGATAAGGAAACGAACTTAGAAATAGAATGGTAAATTCAAAAAGGAAGACTAAGAATAAAATATAGTAAGAATAGATAGAGGAAGCGTATACGTGTTTAAAAGTGAATAAGTAGTTGTATGGTATTGATTATTCGAGTAAGTAGTCATATCTGTTTTGACGTTATAAATGTTATTCAGTCAAGGTCTGAGAGGTAGTTATACCCCAACTTGACTGATTTCATTATTAACAAATAAATAGTAATATTTCAAGCTCGAAGATCAATGCTGAATAAGAGTTAGTTGAATAAAGTATTTGGGTTGTCGTAACGATGTTTTACACAACATCCATTTTAACCCAAATAAGGGTAAGCTTGGAAATATAATAAAGAATATTTCCTAAGTATAGAAATAAACGAGATCGGAAAAGAGATAAGTAATTGGAATATTTTCCAATTATAAATAACATTTATTTTCTCAAGTTTAGAAAATAAAGGAAGGCGATATTCGGAAATGTTTTCCAAATAACATAAAAGGCCAATATGGTTATTGAAATATTTGGTTAACAAATATTGATAAAGAAATAAAGAAGTGATTTAACTAATATTAATTAAGGGCTCAGTGACATGTTCAAAAGGAAAATTTGAGTTTTGAAAAGAGTAAACTGTTTAAAAAAAACTCCCAGGGAAAGACTGTTTGAATTAAAAACAAATTTGTGAAAGCAAAATTTGAATTAAAAGTAAAGCCAGTAAAGTGGTAACTGAGATTGAAGTAGAATGATATCAAGACAAATTGGATTGTGAGATTCAAATTTGAAGTGTAATGTGATAATCAAGTTAAGAGTTGGGAATCGAGAAGAAACTCGAGTGAAATGATATTTGGCTCGGATATAAGCAAATGGTTGTGTCGTGGATAAAAGCAGATTGGGATGACCCTTGTATCCGTTGAATTGATAACAAGTGGAAAGGATATAATGATATGCTGACAAAAGGTACAAGTTTATATTTCATATGGTATGAGATTTATGAGCCGAATTGGCAAGCCGCTTGGCTATTTGATTTTCTTTTGAATTGGAGATACCCCAAGTTGGCATTTGCACGATTAACCAGTACAAAGGAGGTGCTGGCGAAATTTTTCAAAAAAAGTTAAGGTGTTAGAAAATTTTCAGGATTTTCGAAAAGTTTCGTTGATAACAATTAATTAATAATTTAATTGAAACTAAATTGTTTCAGTTGAAACTGAAGTTAAGAAATGAACAAATATGTTCAAACCAGTCGATAGGGTTGTCCTCTACCTTTTAGCAATTTCGAGGACGAAATTATTTTAAGTGGGGAAGATTGTAATGACCCGCATTGGCAGAGGTATTATAATTAATTTATTTAATTATTGAAATAGTGATATAGTGAATTAAATGGTCGTGGAATTAAATAATGATGAATATTTAATTAAGATAATAAATTAAATAATATATTTAATTCTAAAATAATCAGAATTGGCTGAAATAACGATATGGTGTGAACCGGATCATCTATGATATTTCATTCAGCTTTGAATTTAATTTGAATAATGAATATATTCAATCATTGACAGTTGAACGTATAGTTTATAATATAATTATAAACGAGCTCGAAATGGTGCTGCAGTTCGTAAATTGGCGATTCGAACTTCAACTGAAAATATAGGATTTGTTTTAAATCGGATTTCTGTGAAATAAGAAACGTGTGGAGCTGATGGAGTATATCTTTCTAGTGGAAGAGAAAAATCGGAATTTCATCGTGTAGATTTTGATTTATGTCCAAATCAAATTTTATAAATGCCACTGTGGATTTCCTTTATAATTTATGAAGGAATTATTTATACTTTAAAAAGGAATTTCAATATAAATCGAATATCGGGTTGACCCAGAAGTGAATATCGAGTTAGAAATTTCATTTAGGAATATTCTTGAGCTGTATGGTATTCCACTGTGCATATAGATGATAATATAAATTTATTTATATTTAATTATATTTAAATATATTTATATATTTATATGGGTCATCTAGAGCTTTAAAATATGGCCAGTTTGCAAACGACCTCAGAATTCGACGAAACTAATTTTGTTGGATCCGCAATGTCAAATAGTTGTTAGATTTCTAGTTTCGTGATTTTTAGAGTCGCTGTGTGGTCGTACGGATTTTTAGAGTGAGAAACAATCAGTATATCGAGAGTTAAAATACGCTGCGTGAGCATACGAAGACGGAATTCGACGAAACCAGTTTCGTTGGGACCGTAATGTCGAACTGAAGGTGCATGCCCAGTTTGGTGATTTTTGGGTATTGTATGGAGTCGCAAGGATTTTTAAGGACAGGAGATAAAGGGAAAATCGAATAAATAAAATAGAAAATCAATTAAAAAAATATCCCAATTTTTCTTGGGCAGTATGAAGGCCACGCACACCTCATTTCCAACCACAAAGCGTACCAACCACCACAACAACTATATATGACCGCATATGCTCTTTACAGTGAAAATTTCCCAAAAGAAAAATCAAGTGAAAAGGAAATAAAATTCTATAAATTACAAATTATATACGAACGGAATCAGCAAAGCCAGAGCTTCATTTCCGTATAGATTTTGCAAGGTGTGATCACATTTCCGACGCGCTCGAAAATGTACATGATACCTAGGGTTCGAGATTGCTGAACATTGACGCATCGATCGAAGATTTAAAGTTGATATCCGGATTCAGCGTCGAACTCCACACCTGATGTGCTAAAACTGGTGGTTTCCTTGTTGAAGATGGTCGCTCGACGGTGTACAGGCGCTGAACGACGCCATCCCAGTTCAAGGGCGAGCTGGTCCTTTAAGGGTCGGAGTTGGAGAGATTTCGAAGGGGATTCGATTGGTTATTTTTGTGGATTTTAATTTGTAGTGGAGGAGGGGATTTAATCTTGGAAGATCGGTCATGGGCTTGGAGGTTCGGTGAAATGCCTGGAGCGTGGTATTTGGGGGAGAAGGTAAACAAGTGGGCCTGGGTAGTTTTGAAATGGTATGGGCCTTCCTTAAGGGGTTAGCCCAATAATAAAGTTAATTCTAAAACTTTATTTAATATAAATGATTGTATAACTTGTGTAAGTCATATCTTTGTCATACAGTGTCGATTTTTCGAACGGTTGGATCCGTTAGGATCGTACGGACGAGCACTCCACGATGAAACTGACGGGAAGTCCATTGGAGCTCGTTTGAATTTATGGCGAATTAAATTGTTTGATTCAAATCAAAAAAACAGTTTATAGTTCTTTAACGATGAACTGCCAATGTGAGTAAATCTCACTAACTCTGAACAGTTTATAATTTCATGTTGTATTTTTAGACCTGTTAAATATTGGCTGATTGATTGTGTACTAATTGTTTGATTGAACTGCTAGACAGTTAGTTGAATTTCTATATTGATTTTGTTTAACATAATATAACATATGGAACTGAAAGTGATGTAATTTATATTGTTTAACATCTTTGATTCAGGGAGATAGGTTGGAGGAATCCGACTGGATTCCTCCACATTTATTTATTGTTTTCATATATTGTGACATATGATGTGATGTATATCTGTTATGGATTATGTGTGTTAGAATGATGTTGATCATTGTTATTCGATATTTTAAATATCATAAAAGACCCTGGGATGTAAAAAGAATTATTTCAATGTATACTGAAATAAAGGGATTTTATAAAATCAACAGATTTTATAAAAGGAAATATTTAGAAAGTAAATAAAAGGGAAATATGTTTTTAAAACGAATAGAGTTTTATAAAAGGGAAATCATTTGTAAAGTGAAGAACTGTTACTAAAAGTAAATCTTTATCAATGAATAGAAAGTAAAAGGAGTTAATCGATGTTAGTTTAATCGATTAGAGTTAAAGCAAATGAGTTAATTAAATATTAGTTATTTTAATAGAGTTAAATTGAATATGGTATTCGAAGGGAGTCAATCGAATATGGTATTCGAAAGTTAGTAAATCGAATATGTTATTCGAAAGGGGTTAGTCGAGTCGAGTTGGTTGGATAGAGTTAAACCAGTTAGAGTTAACCAGTTAGAGTTAAACCAGTTAGAGTTAAATCGATTAGAGTTAAAGTAAAGGAGTTAATCGAATATAGTTATTCGAATAGAAGCAAAGGAGTTAATCGATTATAGTTATTCGAATAGAAGTAAAATGAGTTAATCGAATATAGTTATTCGAATAGAAGCAAAGGAGTTAACCGAATATAGTTATTCGAATAGAAGCAAATGAGTTAATCGAATATAGTTTATTCGAATAGAAAGTAAAATGAGTTAATCGAATATAGTTTATTCGAATAGAAAGTAAAATAAGTTAATCAAATATAGTTTATTCGAATGGAAAGTAAAAGGAGTTAATCGAATATAGTTTATTCGAATAGAAAGTAAAATGAGTTAATCGAATATAGGTTATTCGAATAGAAAGTAAAATGAGTTAATCAAATATAGTTTATTCGAATAGAAAGTAAAAGGAGTTAATCGAATATAGTTTATTCGAATAGAAGAAAATGAGTTAATCGAATATAGTTTATTCGAAGAAAGTAAAAGGAGTTATCAAATATAGTTTATTCGAAAGGAGTTAAGTGAAATGAGTAAATCAATAGCGTTAGTCAAATAGAGTTAATCCAATAGTGTTAGTCCAATAGAGTTAATTGATAAGGGTTAATCGAATAGAGTTAAGTGAAAAGAGTCAATCGAATATAGCTATTCGAAGGAGGGTTAAGTAAGGAAGTTAGTAAAAGGAATATAAAGTGAACTTTGCCTATTTCAAAGTTAGAAATGCTGTTCAGTTAAGGTCTGAGAGTTAGTTCTACCCCAACTTGATTGGCTTCGTTTTTAACTAAGGAATAGTTAAGGTTCGGCAGTAAAGGAAATGGTTTGAGTTGGCATAGCGTTGTTTGTTTAAACATCTGTCTAATTCCAATAAAGAAGCTTTGGAATGTTTTCCAAATAAGAAACCAGAAATGTTTTCTAATAAAGAAAACAAGAAATGGAAATGTTTTCCATTGTTAATAACGTATATTTTCCAAATTTAGAAAATAAGAAATATTGAATCTAGGGAAACAGGAGATGAGTAAATTATGAAATAAAGAGATAAATGTTGAGTGATGTTTGATCGATATAAATTTTTATTTGGAAATAATATCATTGTTTGCACACCTGTTTTTCTTCGATAGTTAAATCACAGACTATCGAAGTTTTGACCATTTTAACATTGTTAATATGGAGAGACCAGTTGGATTATTCTCCAAAGAACCACTCTGTAATGGCATAAGCTTTGCGAATCATATACGCCAAAGGAAATTGAAGACGGAGTTATGCAAGGGCTATCATGTTTACAGAATAGTGCCTTCGGTTCATCCTGTTCCAGGATGACTTGTATGGATGGATGTCTGGCAGAGTATTTCCATACGATCATGTATATTGATTTCTTCAACCGTACCAAGAGTGGAAGCGGAGAAGGAAACTTCTTTTAGCTAACACATAACGTGTTGTTGAGGATGTCAATCGGTGATTTGATGGATTTGATGATGTGGCATTCAAAGTGAATCTGGTGTGATGATAAAAGCGTAGCTTCTAGCCCCACATCCGGTAAATGACAGAAATCGGGCAGGCATCATGGCTAAGTCGGTCGCACCGAAGTAGGGTGTATAATCACCTGATCTAGAGTTTCATTTACTTCTAAAAATCTATTGTTGATGCTGTCCCATTTGGGAAACGGTTGCTGATCCCAACTGTTGGTGATATACATTCGATACACTCAAGCGAAATGAGTGGTCGGTCATGTGTGGCCGGGTTGCAAGATGTTCTTGTTGAACCCAGTGTATTCCTTTCTTGAGGTACACTAGCGAAAGGTGGTTCCATATGTTGTCATAGTTGGAAATCCATTAGCCAATACGTGCTTGCGGTTTTGATTGTATACTATATATGTAGAACGTGAGATGAAAGCGTTTCTGCTATATGATTATTATATTATGGTTGATAGACATTATCATAATATCAAAAGGTTTTTGATATAAAGATATTTTGGATTCTCATAAGGGAAAAACCCGTTCCGTTATACGGCGTGGTCTTATGAGATATCGTTTGCTTGTTCAAACTGTTTTAAACTGTTTTACTCATACCAGTCCCATGACTGACCCGGAGTTTATTTTGTTGTTTTCCCTAAACTCTTGGGTGCCTAAATTTGTACGGGCATTCAAGTAGTCGGGATTTACAGATACACTGGAAGAGCTTGGAGCAGGAGGCTTCAAGATTATTATAGCTATAGGCTATTTCCACTATGTTGTAAGTGTTGTACTTTGATAATGATATGTATATTCAAGTACAGATTTGCATTTCAAAGTTATGTTATAAAATATATTTATTCGTTCCGCTGTGAGATTCGTGTTACTCTGATGTTGTGTTCTTCTTCTTCTTCTATTCTAAGTTTCTATCTTATCTTTCCTCACCCTCTAATTTCTTTCATTAATGGCTGGTATTTTTCGATGTTTGGTTAGTCGACATTGTTTTTATGTCGATAACCAAAGTTGTCAAAATCCCGGGTCATTACAGTTGGTATCAGAGTATAAGTTTAAGTGAATTACCTTGGCTCTGTGGCGTGACTCGGTAGAGATAGGGTTAGTAATACCCTAGATTGAGTTGATTGTATATATACGAGCGAACGTATTTGTTATTGATATAAAAATTCTTTTATATTGTGGAGATTTATTGGTTGAGTTGTTTTTGGGTTCTGGTCGATCAGTTTGATCCACTATATCGGTAGGAGTTTTTAAACACTCGTATACGATGGGTCGGCACGATATGTTTTGAAAAAGGGTAAATGGAAATAATTTTACCCAACGTATATTTTGATATATAGTGGACATATTGGTTATTATTATAATCGAGTAAGATTATAAGTAAAATGGTTATGTAAATAATCAATCAGAATTCATATAAGTGAAATACGTGAAATCTGATGAGTTAAATCTGAAATTTAAGCCAAAAATTGAATGAATACTCTAGAGAATTGGATAAGTGTTTGTAAATGAATTTGGATTTAAAAATAAGGAAAATTTAAGATCCTGGGAGATTTTAAATTATTTTACAAGCAGTGTGAATTATATTTTGAAATGAATTTCAAAGTGGAAATGTTTAGAAATGGTTTTATAGTATTGAACTCACTTCGATCGCTGGAAAATAGATTCTGATGATGACAGCTGCATCATCAGTATTCATTTTCGAGTTGTAAGTGACGAATTACTACCAGAGATACTGTTTTGAATTTGTTTTAGGAAAGACAAGTTGTGTTGAATTTCAAAAATAGAATTTATAATATAGAAATGAATATTGAATTTGAATAAAGAGAATTCAAATAGAATTGAATATAGAAATTCAAAGGGAGTTTGAATATATGAAATTCAATGGAATTGAATTAGAGTTTGAATATAGAAATTCAAATAGAGTTTGAATATAGAAATTCAAATGGAATTCAAATATAGAATTTGAATATAGAAAGTATAAAGGAATTCAAATATAGGATTTGAATATCGAAAGTGAAATGGAATTTGAATATAGAAATTCAAATGGAATTTGAATATAGAATTCAAATGGAATTTAAACTATAGAATTTGAATATATGGAATTTTAATATAGAAATTCAAATGGGATTTATAAATAGATTTGAATAATAGAACTTGATATATAGATTTGAATAATAGAAGTGATATAAAATTTTAATGGAAATTGAATAGAATTAAGTAAGTCAAAGAGGAATTAGTTAATCAAGTTTTGAATTTGAAGTTGAACTTTGAAAGGTGAATTGGATTTGTAAATGGATATTCGAAATCGAATATAGAACTTAAATTTGAAATTTTGATTCAAATTAATTAATAAGCAAGTTAAAATTTATTTGAACATGTCATGTTCAAATATAAAAGTGAAATAGACTAAAGAGTTAATTAACAAATTAATTAATTAATTGAGTTAAAACGACCAGGTAAAGTTAAAATAGATTGGGCAGGTATAAATATACATGAGATAGGTATGGATAAGGTATGAATGTATATAAATAGAATGCTCGACGAAAAAGTATGTATTTAATTCTTATATGAGATTTTATGCGCCGTATCGGCTAGCCGCTTGGCTTTTTCATTTTCTTTTGGGTTGGTGAAGGCCATGGGAGGCTATTTGAAATATCCCGATGCTCCTGGTACAAAGGAGGTTATGGCGAATTTTTCCGGGAATTTAAGGAGTTGGAATATTTTTAAGATAATTTGATAGTTAGAAATCAACTTATCGATATATATATAAGTCGATAAGGAAACGAACTTAGAAATAGAACAGTAAAATCAAAAAGGAACTCTAAGAATAAAATCTAGTAAGAATAGAAAGAGGAAGCGTATACGTGTTTAAAAGTGAATAAGTAGTTGTATGGTATTGATTATTCGAGTAAGTAGTCATATCTGTTTTGACGTTATAAATGTTATTCAGTCAAGGTCTGAGAGGTAGTTATACCCCCAACTTGATTGATTTCATTATTAACAATTAAATAATAAGATTTCAGGCTCGAAGATCAATGTTGAATAAGAGTTAGTTGAATATAGTATTTGGGTTCTCGTAACGATGTTTTGCACAACATCCGTTTTAACCCAAATAAGGGTAAGCTTGGAAATATAATAAAGAATATTTCCTAAGTATAGAAATAAATGAGATCGGAAAAGAGATAAGTAATTGGAATATTTTCCAATTATAAATAACATTTATTTTCTAAAGTTTAGAAAATAAAGGAAGGCGATATTCGGAAATGTTTTCCAAATAACATAAAAGGCCAATATGGTTATTGAAATATTTGGTTAACAAATATTGATAAAGAAATAAAGAAGTGATTTAACTAATATTAATTAAGGGCTCAGTGACATGTTCAAAAGGAAAATTTGAGTTTCGAAAAGAGTAAATTGTTTTAAAAAAAAAACTCCCAGGGAAAGACTGTTTGAATTAAAAACAAATTTAACAGAAATTTGTGAAAGCAAAATTTGAATTAAAAATAAAGCCAGTAAAGTGGTAACTGAGATTGAAGTAGAATGATATCAAGACAAATTGGATTATGAGATTCAAATTTGAAGTGTAATGTGATAATCAAGTTAAGAGTTGGGAATCGAGAAGAAACTCGAGTGAAATGATATTTGGCTCGGATATAAGCAAATGGTTGTGTCGTGGATAAAAGAAGATTGGGATGACCCTTGTATCCATTGAATTGATAACAAGTGGAAAGGATATAATGATATGCTGACAAATGGTACAAGTTTATATTTCATATGGTATGAGATTTATGAGCCGAATTGGCTGTTTGATTTTCTTTTGGATTGGAGATACCCCAGAGGGGCAAGTTGGCATTTGACTGATTGACCAGTACAAAGGAGGTGCTGGCGAAATTTTTCAAAAAAAGTTAAGGTGTTAGAAAATTTTCAGGATTTTCGAAAATTTTCGTTGATATGAATTAATTAATAATTTAATTGAAACTAAATTGGTTCAATTGAAACTGAAGTTAAGAAATGAACAAATATGTTCAAACCAGTCGATAGGGTCATCCTCTACCTTTTAGCAATTTCGAGGACGAAATTATTTTGAGTAGGGAAGATTGTAATGACCCACATTGGCAGAGGTATTATAATTAATTTAATTAATTATTGAAATTGTGATATAGTGAATTAAATGGTCGTGGAATTAAATAATGATGAATATTTAATTAAAATAATAAATTAAATAATATATTTAATTCTGAAATAATCAGAATTGGCTGAAATAATGATATGGTGTGAACCGGATCATCTGTGATATTTCATTCAGCTTGGAATTTAATTTGAATAACGAATATATTCAATCGTCGACAGTTGAACGTATAGTTTATAATATAATTATAAACGAGCTCGAAATGGCGCTGCAGTTCGTAAATTGGCGATTTGAACTTCAACAGAAAATACAGGACTCGTTTTAAATCGGATTTCTGTGAAACAAGAAACGTGTGGAGCTGGTGGAGTATATCTTTCTAGTGGAAGAGAAAAATCGGGATTTCATCGTGTAGATTTTGATTTATGTCCAAATCAAATTTTAGAAAAGTCATTGTGGAATTCCTTTATAATTTATAAGGGAATTATTTATATTTTAAAAAGTAATTTCAATATAAATCGAATATCGGGTTGACCCAGAAGTGAATATCGAGTTAGAAATTTCATATAGGAATATTCTAGAGCTGTATGGTATTCCACTGTGCATATAGACAATAATATAGATTTATTTATATTTAATTATATTCAAATATATTTATATATTTAAATGGGTCATCCAGAGCTTTAAAATATAGCCAGTTTTGCAAACGACCTCAGAATTCGACGAAATTGATTTTGTTGGATCCGCAATGTCAAATAGTTGTTAGATTTCCAGTTTCGCGATTTTTAGAGTCACTGTGTGGTCGTACGGATTTTTAGAGTGAGAAACAATCAGTATTTCGATAGTTAAAGTACGCTGTGTGAGCATACGAAGTCGGAATTCGACGAAACCAGTTTCGTTGGGACCGTAATGTCGAACTGAAGGTGCATGCCCAGTTTGGTTATTTTTGGGTATTGTATGTAGTCGCAAGGATTTTTAAGGACAGGAGATAAAGGGAAAATCGAATAAATAAAATAGAAAATCAATTTAAAAAAATATCCCAATTTTTCTTGGGCACTATGATGGCAACGCACACCTCATTTCCAACCACAAAGTGTACCAACCACCACAACAACTATATATGACCACATATGCTCTTTACAGTGAAAACTTCCCAAAAGAAAAATCAAGTGAAAAGGAAATAAAATTCTATAAATTACAAATTATATACGAATGGAATCAGCAAAGCCAGAGCTTCATTTCCGTATAGATTTTGCAAGGTGCGATCACATTTCCGGCGCGCTCGAAAATGTACAGGATACCTAGGGTTCGAGATTGCTGAACATTGACGCATCAATAGAAGATTTAAAGTTGATATCCGGATTCAGCGTAGAAATCCACACCTGATGTGCTAAAACTGGTGGTTTCCGTGTTGAAGATGGTCGCTCGACAGTGTACAGGAGCTGAACGACGCCATCCCAGTTCAAGGGAAAGCTGGTCCTTTAAGGGTCGGAGTTGGAGAGATTTCGAAGGGGATTCGATTGGTTATTTTTATGGATTTAATCTTGGAAGATCAGTCATGGTTTTAGAGGTTCGGTGAAATGCCTGGAGCGTGGTATTTGGGGGAGAAGGTAAACAAGCGGGCCTGGGTAGTTTTGAAATGGTATGGGCCTTCGTTAAGGGGTTAGCCCAATAATAAAGTTAATTCTAAACTTTTATTTAATATAAATGATTGTATAACTTGTGTAAGTCATATCTTTGTCATACAGTGTCGGTTTTTCGAACGGTTGGATCCGTTAGGATCATACGGACGAGCACTCCACGATGAAACTGACGGGAAGTCCATTGGAGCTCATTTGAATTTATGGCGAATTAAATTGTTTGATTCAAATCAAACAAACAGTTTATCGTTCTTTAACGATGAGCTACCAATGTGAGTAAATCTCACTAACTCTGAACAGTTTATAATTTCATGTTGTATTTTTAGAGCTGTTAAATATTGGCTGACTGATTGTTTACTGACTGTTTGATTGAACTGCTAGACAGTTAGTTGAATTTCCATATTGATTATGTTTAACAGAATAGAACATATGGAACTGAAAGTGATGTAATTTATATTGTTTAACATCTTGGATGCAGGGAGACAGGTTGGAGGAATCCGACTGGATTCCTCAACATTTATTTACTGTTTTCATATATTGTGATATATGATGTGATGTATATCTGTTATGGATTATGCGTGTTAGAATGATGTTGATCATTGTTATTCGATATTTTAAATATCATAAAAGACCCTGGGATGTAAAAAGAATTATTTCAATGTATATTGAAATAAAGGGATTTTATAAAATCAATAGATTTTATAAAAGGAAATATATCGAAAGTAAATAAAAGGGAAAAATGTTTTTAAAACGAATAGAGTTCTATAAAAGGGAAATCATTTGTAAAGTGAAGAACCGTTACTAAAAGTAAATCTTTATCAATGAATAGAAAGTAAAAGGAGTTAATCAATGTTAGTGTAATCGATTAGAGTTAAAGCAAATGAGTTAATTAAATATTAGTTATTTGAATAGAGTTAAATTGAATATGGTATTCGAAGGGAGTCAATCGAATATGGTATTCGAAAGTTAGTAAATCGAATATATTATTCGAAAGGGGTTAGTCGAGTCGAGTTGGTTAGATAGAGTTAAACTAGTTAGAGTAAACCAGTTAGAGTTAAACCAGTTATAGTTAAATCGATTAGAGTTAAAGTAAAAGGAGTTAATCGAATATAGTTATTCGAATAGAAGAAAAGGAGTTAATCGAATATAGTTATTCGAATAGAAGTAAAAGGAGTTAATCGAATATAGTTATTCGAATAGAAGCAAAGGCGTTAATCGATTATAGTTATTCGAATAGAAGAAAATGAGTTAATTAAATATAGTTTATTCGAATAGAAAGTAAAATGAGTTAATCGAATATAGTTTATTCGAATAGAAAGTTAAATGAGTTAATCAAATATAGTTTATTCGAATAGAAAGCAAAAGGAGTTAATCAAATATAGTTTATTCGAATAGAAGCAAATGAGTTAATCGAATATAGTTTACTCGAATAGAAAGTAAAATGAGTTAATCGAATATAGTTTATTCGAATAGAAAGTAAAATGAGTTAATCAAATATAGTTTATTCGAATAGAAAGTAAAAGGAGTTAATCGAATATAGTTTATTCGAATAGAAGCAAATGAGTTAATCGAATATAGTTTATTCGAAGAAAGTAAAAGTAGTTATCAAATATAGTTTATTCGAAAGGAGTTAAGTGAAATGAGTAAATCAATAGCGTTAGTCAAATAGAGTTAATCCAATAGTGTTAGCCCAATAGAGTTAATTGATAAGGGTTAATCGAATAGAGTTAAGTGAAAAGAGTCAATCGAATATAGCTATTCGAAGGAGGGTTAAGTAAGGAAGTTAGTAAAAGGAATATAAAGTGAACTTTGCCTATTTCAAAGTTAGAAATGTTGTTCAGTTAAGGTATGAGAGTTAGTTCTACCCCAACTTGATTGGCTTCGTTTTTAACTAAGGAATAGTTAAGGTTCGGCAGTAAAGGAAATGGTTTGAGTTGGCATAGCGTTGTTTGTTTAAACATCTGTCTAAGTCCAATAAAGAAGCTTTGGAATGTTTTCCAAATAAGAAACTAGAAATGTTTTCTAATAAAGAAAACAAGAAATGGAAATGTTTTCCATTGTTAATAACGTATAATTTCCAAATTTAGAAAATAAGAAATATTGAATCTAGGGAAACAGGAGATGAGTAAATTTATGAAATAAAGAGATAAATGTTGAATGATGTTTGATCGATATAAATTTCCATTTGGAAATAATATCATTGTTTGCACACCTGTTTTTCTACGATAGTTAAATCACAGACTATCGAAGTTTTGACCATTTTAACGTTGTTAATATGGAGAGACCGGTTACGCAAGGGCTATCCTTTTTACAGAATAGTGGCTTCGGTTCATCCTGTTCCTGGATGACTTGTATGGACGGATGTCTAACAGAGTATTTCCAGACGATTACGTATATTGATTTCTCCAACCGTACCAAGAGTGGAAGCGGAGAAGGAAACTTCTTTTAGCTAACACATAACATATTGTTGAGGACGTCAATCAGTGATTTGATGGATTTGATGATTTGGCATTCAAAGTGAATCTGGTGTGATGATAAAAGCATAGCTTCTAGCCTCACATCCGGTAAATGACAAAAATCGGGCAGGCAGCATGGCTAAGTCGGTCGCACCGAAGTTGGTTGTATAATCACCTGATCTATCATTTACTTCTAAAAATATATTGTTGATGCTGTCCCATTCGGGAAACGGTTGCTGATCCCAACTGTTGGTGATATACATTCGCTACACTCAAGCGAAATGAGTGGTCGGTCATGTGTGGCCGGGTTGCAAGATGTTCTTGTTGAACCCAGTGTATTCCTTTCTAGAGGTACACTAGCGAAAGGTGGTTCCATACCTTGTCATTGTTGGAAATTCATTAGCCAATACGTGCTTGTGGTTTTGATTGTATACTATATATGTAGAACGTGAGATGAAAGCATTTTTGCTATATGATTATTATATTGTGGTTGATAGACATTATCATAATATCAAAAGGTTTTTGATATAAAGATATTTTGGATACTCATAAGGGAAAAACCCATTCCGTTATACGGCGTGGTCTTATGAGATATCGTTTGCTTGTTCAAACTGTTTTAAACTGTTTTACTCATACCAGTCCCATGACTGACCCGAAGTTTATTTTGTTGTTTTCCCTAAACTCTTGGGTGCCTAAATTTGTATGGGCAGTCAAGTAGTCGGGATTTACAGATACACTGGAAGAGCTTGGAGCAGGAGGCTTCAAGATTATTATAGCTATAGGTTATTTCCGCTGTGTTGTAAGTGTTGTACTTTGATAATGATATGTATATTCAAGTACAGATTTATATTTCAAAGTAATGTTATGAAATATATTTATTCGTTCCGTTGTGAGATTCATGTTACTCTGATGTTGTGTTCTTCTTCTTCTTCTTCTATTCTAAGTTTCTATCTTATCTTTCCTCACCCTCTAATTTCTTTCATTAATGACTGGTATTTTTCGATGTTTGGTTAGTCGACATCGTGTTTATGTCGATAACCAAAGTCGTCAAAATCCCGGGTCATTACACATAGGCTCGCTCAAGACCGTTACCCAAGCATGCTCGAACCAAAAACCATATAGGAATGCACGACCGACCCAACAATAGGAGCGACTGATCACCAATTCCTAAAGGCAAAACCCTAGGACTTTTTCCACTTGCATGACTGACCCTAATCGCTTCTACTACGTGCGACCGACTCCTAAGCATGTCTTGTTCTCCAAGAAAACACACTATGGGAAAACGACCCCCCTGCATATGCGATCCAAAACCTGCACTTCACCATTCCCACTCCGATTTCCACCAAAACTTCGCCAAACGATAGATTTGATGAAACTAACTTGTCCAATCCATCAAATATGATCAAAAATATGGTGTGAATCCGCTAACAACATGAAAACAATAGTTTTCACCTAAATCATGCACAATCACTCCAAAAACCATCATGAATGAACATAAGAACAAAACTAAAGAGCTAACTTGCATAATCATATGGAATAACATGGAATCAATGATTTAAACATGCTAAATGAGATCATAGGATGATTCATGTGAAAATGGACTAAATATGGCATAGATCTATGGTTAAACACTTAAACTCGATGAAAAACATGATCAAACACTAATACACTTCATTGAATCCTTGTGAGAAATGTAAACCACTCACCGATTCTCCAAAACAAGCTAAAATCAATGAAATAAGAATCCGAACCACAAACACCTTGCATCAATCACCTTGATCCAATGAATGTTTGCATCAATTGATGTAGATCTAGCCTCCAATAGTGTAGATCTTTGACTTCCCTCCTTGGATTATGATTTCTAATGGTGGAAAGATGTTAGAGGAAGGGGGGGCACAAGGCACCAAATGGGAGAATGAGAAACTAAACTATTTCCCATATCCCCCACCCCCTACTTATACCCTTCCATTGGCCCACTAATGAGCCTTCCCCAAATCAGCCCATTAGACTCCAAAAACCTGGACAACCTACTGAAAAACCTTTAAACAGCGATTTTTCCCAAACCACTGAGCCAATTCTTTAGTGTGACCACTCTACGGAAAGGCAATCATCGATTCCTTTCCAATGGGACATGTCTCACCCTCTAATTCAACCTGAGTCAAAAGTTATGCCATGAACAAGATTGACAGGAGCAAAAATGGTCACAAACAAAATCGGTAAAAATTATGGACATGTCTCACATCCCCATAAGAAACATATTGAAAGATGAGAATGATCCAACCCTCAGAGAATAAAATAAAAATATTTTATGATCTCCCAATACGTAAAGTGCGGGTTGTTACACTAATGAAAAATAATTTGACTTCTTCTTGGGGTGTAGACTGTGAGGATGATTTTCAGCGATTGAATAGGACTTTGATAACAACCCCAGTCTTGACTTTGCCCGATGGGAACAAGGTGTTCACAGTATACACTGATGCATGTGGTACATGGCTTGGTGTGGTTCTAATGCAAGTAGGAAGGGTATTATGTTATGGAGGCAGAAAGCTAAGAATTCATGAGAAGAACTACCCTACACACGACTTAGAGTTTGCTACCATAATATTCGCGCTTAAGACTTAGCGCCATTCTCTTCTTGGAGAGAGGTTCGAGTTATACACTGATCATAAATCTCTCAAGTATTTGTTCTCGTAGAAGGTAGTTAATTTGAGGCCGCAAAGATGGATGGAGTTCCTAGCGTCCCATGACTTTGAGATTGCTTATACCCCTGGTAAGGGTAATGTGGTAGCATAGGCATTGAGTAAGCAGAGGATGACATGTAGTCCTCTTTTGGTAGAGAGGAACAACTTGGAGTTTATATCGACTTTTGATTTTAGACCACCCATTGAGTTTACACCTGGTTGATTGGCATCATTAGAGGTGTGACCTACTTGGTTGGACCAGATAGGGACTTTGCAATGAGAGGACCCACAACTAGCATATATCCTGGATAGGCTCAGTAAAGGGGAGACTTCTAGTCACCTCAGTAGATATTCCACAGATGACAGAGGGTGGTTGCGACGAGATGATAGGCTTTGTGTTCCCCAAGTCGAGAGTTTGTTGAAGACAGTCGTTGAGGAAGCCCATCATTCTAGGATGTCTATTCATCCAGGCGGTGATAAGATGTATAGAGATATGAAGAGGGTTTTCTTTTGGCTGGGATGAAGAAAGATGTGGCAGAGTTTGTTTCTCGATGTTTGATTTGCCGGCAATTCAAAGTTGAGCAAAAGAAGCCATGCGGTTTACTTCGCGTTTCTATGGATTTCATTGATGGTTTGCCTAGATCAAGGAAAGGCAACACCAGTATTTGGGTTGTAGTCGACAGGCTTACTAAGAGCGCTCATTTCATTCCGGTTAAGAGTAAGAGGACAACAACATGTTTGGAATCAGTTTATCTTTATTAGATAGTCCGTCTACATGGATTACCTTCCAGTATTGTGAGGTATCATGACCCCATATTTAATAGTGAGTTTTGGAGGAGCTTGCAAGAGGCATTGGGTACACAGTTGTGTTTGAGCACCGCTTATCACCCTCAGACCGATGGGCGGACAGAACGGGTGAATAGAGTTCTTGAGGATCTTTTAAGCCTATGTATCCTAGACTTCAGAGGGACTTGGGAAGAGCATCTTCCCTTAGTGGAGTTCGCCTACAACAACAGTTATCAGGCTAGTATTGGCATGGCACCCTTCGAAGCATTGTATGGAAGACCCTGTAGATCATTGACTTTTTGGTGGGAATCTACAGAAATAGTTCTACTTGGAACTAAGATGGTTAGAGAAACTTCAGAAAAGATTGATCTTATCTGCAGGCGCATGAACAAAGCTCAGGACAAGAAGAAGTTATACACAGATAGGAGAAGGATTGACATTGAGTTTGATGTGGGAGACATGGTTTACATTAAGGTATCACCCTTGAGAAATGCAGTTCGTTTTGGATCTGTAGGGAAGTTGTCACCAAGATTTCTAGGGCCATTTCCCATAACAGAATGGATTGTCCAAATGGCCTATAGAGTAAAGCTACCAGAGAGACAATCTTGTATCATGATGTCTTCCACATTTCTCATTTACGAAAGTGCTTGCATGATACCACAGTAGTAGTTGAGCCGAGTATGCTTGAGGAATTAAAGGTGGAACAGGAGGTGACAATTAGACGAGTTCCTACCCGTATTCTTGGATCGGAAGTTAAGAAGCTACGCAATCGAGAGGTCAAGTTGATGAAAGTATAGTAGGGAGATAACCCATAGGATGAAACTTGGGAGACTGAAGACAAGATTCGTGCTTCGTACCCTTTTCGTTTCAAGGGTATGTTCTTAACTTCCTTTTTCCAAAGCTTTTATTTATGCTTGCTTCTATCATTTGAGTGTATCATATCGAATCTTCGACCTTTAGATAGGAATTCCATGGATGTAAACATGTGTTTTAGACATGTTATGTTTAATGGATGCAAGTGGATGCAAGTGGTTGTTAGTGGTTGCTCGTGGATGCATATACACATAAATTAGTCACTAGATCGGCTCAATCACTCTCATATCGCATATGGATGCATATGCATAATTTTCTTCTTTTAATGGATGGAAATGGGTGTATCATCATATGGATGTTGCATTTGAATGGATGATTGTGCATTCATATAGCCTTTACATGATATATTAGGATTATTTGCATACATGTTGGATTCATGGCACGAAAATACGTTGCATTAAGGAGGTCAACTGAATCAGTAGACCGCCTGATCTTTCGCATTAGTGGGACATATACGCACACCTTTGCATATGTTCATATAAGCATTAGAAATCTTTTAAGGACAATGAAAGCCTGAGATTGATGGATGAGTAGATAGATGATGGATGTTAGGATATGCATTCTTCTTAAGTTAGAGATTTCGGGGACGAAATCCTTTGAGTAGGTGAGAATCTAAAACCCCGTAATTTTAACAACACATTAAAGTGATAAACTAAAAAATACTTAATTAAATATTTGGAATTAAGTTAAACGGACCACGCCATTGTGTTCCTCTCGGAATTCTGCTTAAGATAGACTCCAAGTTTTCATAAAACGGACATCGTATAAAGAAGATATTTAGGTTTGATGTTTATAAACAAATAAACCATTTATATATATAACAGTTCCAGAAAATCAAAATTAGAAGCGGAAATCAAGGGGGGAAGTCATCCCATTAGGGGTCGACCCCAACCTAGGAGTGTCGACCCATGGGTCGACACCCACACAGGGGTGTCAACACCCATGTAGACCCATGTCAAACCCCTCGAGATCTAGGTAGAATTCATCTTCTGAACATGGAATCGTTTCTTAACTAGATTCATTGACCTTAGGCTATAAATAGGACTTCATTCTCATTGTTTTTATTCACCAAAAATAATGGAGACAACGAGATGCTACCCTAACTTAGCTTGGTCTAGCCTATTCTTCTTCAACAATAAGTTATATGTATTCGAGGATCTATGCTACAACATCTGCAATCAATTCTCTATTCTTTAGATCCAATCACAGTGAGTTTATGTTGTTTTATATATAAACACCTAAAATGTAATCTTGACATGTTTAATAAGTTTGGATCTAAACCTATGCCTGTTAGTAACCTGAACCATATCAGATCTGCCATTACTTATACACCTGATCTATTGATTAGTGCCTATATGCCTATTCATGATATCTCGATTCTGTTAGTCTGCCTAATCATGTCACCTTATGCCTACTATGTTAGTTTGCTTAATTATGACATCATATTTGTCATCATATGCCAGTTTTATGCACTATACCTATTCTTGTTTTTCTCTCTCCCTCTTTCCCTTTTTGTTTTTATAGCCAGGCTACCTTCGAGCCTAGGCCTATCGTTGAGATACGCAAATGCACGAATTTGGGAATGATTGGGAATGGTTAATTTGGGGGATAATTCATATTGTAAACATGATTGGGAATTTTGAGAATAAATTGTACCTTGAGACAAACTTGGGATTTAGGGGCATAATCTATATCTTGATCTAAACCTTAGTCTGGGGCATTACATGCATCATAGATTGGATAGGGATTTGTGGCATTATAAACATGAAAATTGATTAGTTATGAAAATGCTTAGATTTACAGTAATTAGAAACTATTGCCGCACTTAGACACGAGGTTAGATTACACTTGTGTTAGAAGTCTGCCCAGAACCGCCCAACATATCCAGCAACCATATCTGTTGAATCTAATGTGAGGGGTCTAAGCGCATGAACGTACACATGACGGTGCTAAGACACGGGGTTAAGTACGACTTGTGGTAGAAGACTACCCGAACCCAACCAACATAGCCAGCATCCACAAGTGGTAGACTTAAGTGGGAGTTCTAGCGCATTATAACCATAAATGTATGAATGGTGATGAAATTGTAATAATTTACCTGCTTGAATCCATAAGCATTACATGAACCCGTCAACTTGAGTAGGGGTTAAGTAAACTTGCTTGAATCAACAAGAGGGTTAAGTTAATCATTATAAATGTATGGGGATGGGTTATAAATATGAACCCGTCAAACTTAACCATTGGGTTATGCATCCTTGTTAAACTAGTAGGCATAACCTATTGAAATCCTTGTAGTGGGAATGCAAGCCCAGGGGGAAGCTCGTATCATCTACCGTGTGGGACCCGTTTTAGTCAGCAACCCATCTTGGTATCAAATGGGGAACCCGAACTAGGTTAGGGTCTGGGCACGCTTATTGAGCTGATTATAAGAGGTCACTTGAGTGAGGGTGTTGACAGCACGTTCCAACGGAGTCATGTGCGTGTATGGGTCTGCTTTCTAGGAAAGATAAGACGCTGCGACATCTTTAGATATGGTTTGTGCACATCTTGAAAACATAGGGTTGCCGCTTTAGGAAGTGACACATCCTACTATGGGGCTAGCACAGGGTATCTACGAGTTAGGGAGTCGATCGATTGGGGGTAGTAATTAGGGTACATCTAGTCTTGCTTGTTTAGGAGCCCGTTATTGTCGTTGGGGGTTAACACCTGTCAGTTCTATTAGTCTACCTGTTATTATATGGGATAAAACCTCTCACTAGAAGTACACCAAAGTCTACCATCTTATGCTTGTTGAGATCATCTTGTTCTTGTTATACTGGTATTGGTGCAGAGAAAATATTAGAGAAGAGCAATGCATATTCTGTTCTGTCATCCTGTTATACCTGCCTTATGCACTGTTATATCTTTCAAACTTATATGCATATTATGTTGCTTTTACTTATTTATATGCTAAAAGTAACCGGATTCGCTAGACTATATGTTTGACCTATTTTGTTTCCTCTTCTTTCTCTTCCGTTCCCCCTCCTCCCAAGGTTCTCAGGGTGGGAATACTCAAGCTTGACCAGGTTTCTTCTTTCGTTCTGCTTGGAGCTGCTTTGATGTATTGTTCGATTTCATATTGGCTCTACTATGGCTATATTTTGGGGATTATGCTCTTTTATGTATTATTGTACTCTGATGATGATTTTTGTACAGGCAAAAGTTTTATGTTTTCATTATTGTAGACTTATGGTGTAATCATGTTTTGGACCACGATGTTTTCTATCTAGTAAAGTTTTAAATTCCGCTGTTATTTTATATCCGTTTTATAAAGCTTCTATTTCTGTTTCTGTTTACCTATAACGCTGCACGAAACTTAATGCATTCTGATAAAGAGTGACATTAACGGATGTGGGGTGTCACATTTATATTACCAGATTTCATTAAAAATATTTTTTTATAATTGTAGATTTCTTTTAATGTTTCAACATATAAATGGTTCTTTAAAATATTAATACGTTTTGATTTCTAAAATTTAAATATAAAATTGTTATCTTATAATAAATAAAATTTTAGGACCTTTTTTAAACTAGTTTTTATATATACAATTATGAATATATGTTTATATCAAAATAGTTTAATTTATATGATACAATGTTATATTCTATTTAAAAAGATCTTTAATTTTTACTATATTTATTTTTAAAGCAGCACTCTATTAAGAGTATTTAACTCCATATTTCTCGTATAATTATTCTAAATATTCTACTACCTATCGTGAATGTATTTTTAATTACCATTAAACTCTTATCTTTACTATTTTTCAAATCTCTTTCATTAATATCATTAATCTAAGTTTAGAAATTAATGTATATTACCTTTGTTTGATTAAAATAATGTATGTATGCATGATGGTTAGATAATACTTTGAATATCTTTTACCGAAATAGATATCATCACCAAACTATTCTACATATTATCATTACACATCTTATTTCATATCATACATCATTATTATAAATTATAGTGCATCTCAAATTAAAAACTTTCATGTCACAAGCTGTATTTCATTCAATATATATAATCTCATATGACATACATTTCATACTGTATCATAACCAACATACTAAATTATCTTTACTTGATTAACTTGTTTGGCTTGATTGATTTATTTGACTTGATTGACTAGTTAGAATTGTTTGACTTAATTGATTTATCTGGCTTGTTTGACTTGAATAATTTGATTGGCTTGTTTGACATGGTTGAATTTCATTTATGATTGGCAGATTTGTTAGAAATATACTTATGCTTATGAAGGTATTAAATAATATAACTATATTCATCTTTTCCAGATTCGATTAATTTACTTTTATATGGTTCTTATAGTATTAGATTAAAGCAAGAGCTTTATAGGCTTTTAGGATAAATAGAAGTTGCAAGAAATGTTTGGCATTATGTTTGAATTGAAGTTACAAGATTGTTTGGATAGCTTGTCAAGATTGCTTGTAAATTTATTTGGATTTGATTTGACTAAAACAATGATTGCCTGTATAATTGTTGAATTGTTTGAAAATTTGTATGTACTCTTGATTAATTATAATGTTGTCGTCTTAGGACAGTTTTTACATCAAGATTATGTAATTAAAAACATTTGTAGCATAGATTTTAGGGTAGTATAGTTTACTATAGTATAGTTTACTATAGGTTTTTGTTGATGAAAAAATGGAAGAAATTGTAAAATAGGATATAATTAAGATAAGCACAGTTTATGGGGGAGTTAGGAGGAATTCATGTTCATAGTGAAAGGGGGAGTATTCAAGAAATCAGATTAACAGGTATATCAGGTATGAATATTTTATAAACCAAGGTTGTTATCATTATCAAAAAGGGGAAGATTGTTGGAGAATGGAATTTTGATGACAACAACCTTGTTTCAATTAATAACATTATTGATTATAAAATATATACTAACATCTTTTATCCAGAATATATAGAGAGAGAGATATATGCTGGAATTATATATACAGGTGATACCGAAGACTGTAGAATTTAAGAGATTCAAGATTTCACGACTGATGAGTATCAAGATTTCAAGAGTTTAAGAATGTCAAGTAATGGTGTCTAGTTAATATGTAAAACTCCGGTTAGCACTTTCGAAATCTGTTTTCAAATTCTATTTTCAAATTCTGTTTTCAAACCTTATTATTTTCAAACTCCTTCCAAAATGATTTTAAATTTTTAAGATTCCTACTTATGATATATATATGTATGTATGTATGTATGTATTTATTTTATAGTTTATAGTTTATAAAGATTTATGATATATATGTTTAATATATAGTTTTATATCTTCAAATTATATAATTTTATAAATATATTTATATTATATATTACTGTATTTTTATATGTTTTCCCACTTTAGAAAATTTATTTGAAATACAAGTTTTGATTCAAGAATTTTTAGTATATATATTAATTAAAACATTTTAAAAATTTAAAATCCAAAAAACCTACATTTGTCGGCATACCATAATGTAAATGTCGACATATAATTGTTACAATTTTTAATTTTCAAAAGAAGTGTCTTTTCATTATTTGAAATGCTTCAGAACTGTTGCAACCATTGGGACTTTATAAAAAGGGGTCATTTTTAAATTGTTAACCAAATTTTCTTCTCCTTCATCATCCTTACTCTTGCCTCCATTATTCTACTTTCATTTCTAGATTTATATACTTATACTCTGCCATTTTCAATACAAATTATATCATTCTCTTTCTCTTCTCAATCTCTATCAAATACTCTCTGTTTGGAAGTGATATTCTAGGGTTCTAGGGCTGTGTGTAATTGTTAAGGAAAAGTTGTGTTCCTTGTAGCCTATAAATTAAGTAAAAGAAGCGGTGTGGACCTTGTATCCGTGAAATCAAGGGTGGTGAATTGGTGTGAATCTTTTAGCCGTGGAATCAAGGGGGTGGAATCGGAGTTAACCTTGTAGCCATGAAATCAAGGGTGTTGTAAGATCGATACTAGTATTAATAAAACTATGCGCAATCCAGCTTTTCGTGGGACTATTTGGAGTAATTCGAACCAGTACAAAATCTAGTCACGTTCTTTCTTCTTTTGCATTTTATTTTTGCTTATATTTGCATCTGTGACTGTTTCTGTTGTGATATTCGTTCTATGATCCATACAGTTGTTTGAATAATCATTAATTGTTTAATATTTCCATAATCTCTTTAATACACTATTCACCCCCTTTAATGTTATTTTTCCATTAAGATATGTGATTCTCATCCCTAACAGGTGTGGCAAAAATCTGTTTCAGGACTAGGTCGCCGATGCTGAGGTCCTTGAGGAGGAACTTAGAATTGAAGTCTCGGGCTACTCGTTAGCGCGAGGCGGCAACTCTTAGCTCGGCTTCGTTCTTTTTTTGTTCGAGCAAGTCGAGTCACTTTATGAGTAAGTCTTGGTTGGTTTTTGGATCATAATAAGTAACTCGATGAGATTGAAGCTTTACCTCAGTGGAATAACGACTTCGGATCGATAGGCAAAGACGAATGGAGTGTGGCCATTTGCTGACTTATGGGTCGTCCAGTAGGTCTATAGGGAAAGAGAGAGCTCATCTTCCCATAAGCCCCCAGCTTTTTCCTAATGCTTGTTGATGATGGATTTGATCACTTTGTTGATAGCCTCGACTTGCCCATTGGCCAGAGGATGAGCCACTACTTAGAATCTCTTCTCGATGTTGCGCAGTCGGTAGAAAGCCCTGAACTCTGCACTCTTAAACTAGGTACCGTTGTCAGAGATGATGTCTTGGGGGACTCCATAACGGTTGATGATATTGCGGATAGGAAATTGATTACTTTCTTGGTAGTAATTGTAGCGAGGTCCTCGGCTTCTTCCCATTGGGTGCAGTAATCAACTGCGATGATGGCGTGGCACGCCCCACCTTTAGCGATAGGAAGAGTTCCGATGATATCTATCCCCCACATGGCGAATGACCAAGGACTAACCATTTACGTTAGCTCACTAGGCGGGGATCTTGGAATCTCTGAATTTTTTTGGCATCTGTAACACTTGCGGGAATAGTTTGTGGCGTCTTGATCGAGTGTGGGCCAAAAAACCATATTTGATAACCTTTCTTGCTAGAGTTTTCCCCATAGTGTGATCTCCACACTTTCCTTTGTGCACGTCAAGCAACACACGGTCGGCGTCGTTGTGGGCTACACACTGAAGCAATGGAACAAAGAATCCCCTTCGATAGAGCAACCCATATAGGATGATGCAGCGAGTGATCTATGGGTGAGTGCTCGTTGGTCTTTATAGCGCTTAGAGAAGGTTCCATGTTGCAAGTATTTTCTGCTTAGCATCATTCAACATTTGGGCTCGGACCTGGTCTCCATCCTCGATACTGAATCCGTCTGCATCTGATCGATGCTCGAAGAATCGAGTACGTCCACTTGGGCAAGTCCCATTTGCTGCACATACCTAGAGCTTTCCAGTTTGGCTAATAAATCGGCTTTCTTGTTTTGTTCTCGGGGAATATGTTTGATGATGTAGTGGTCGAAGTTTGTGAGCAGCTCGCGAACCTGAGTGAGCTATGCCCCTTTGGCTTGGTACTCTCCCTGTACCTGATGCATGATGAGCTGTGAGACGGAGTAAATATGAATGGCCTTGATGTTAAGTTTGATTCCTATTCTGAGTCCATCAATTGAGGCTTCGTATTCTTCATCGTTGTTGGTGGCAGGAAAGTTGAGCTTTAAAGCGTAGCATATTGAGCGCTCCTCAGGAGTTATGAGCATGACTCTAGCGCTAGAACACTGATTGTTGGAGCATCCATCCACAAACATTTTCCATTGATTGTCTGGGGTTTCGATGTTGAGACGACCCGAACTTCCCTGTGAAGGAAAGCACGGATAGAATTGAGTACAAGACGAATCAGAACGCAAACGGAAGAACATTTCATTGTTTTTACAACAATTCCATCAGATACAAGAATATACAGAGTATAAATGAATAAATTACATTCAACAAATATCAGAGATTACAATAAATTACATAGCAGCGGAAAAATATACAAAACACAACTGAAAGTGATACACGGATACAGAGCTTTCCGAGCATCGTTCCAGCTGTAAATCAGGACCATGTGGATATAAATCTGCAAAACCAAAACTACTAGCTACCCGTGTGGAAAATAGGGGCACCCAGAGTTTAGGTTAAAACAATAAACTCCAGGTCAGTCATGTGACTGGTGTGAGAACTAAAACAGTTATTTAAAACTTTACTTTAAAAGATAGTAATTCAAGGGACCACGCCATATAACACGGAATGGGTTTCCTCCCAAGAATACTGGTGCATATAACAAAACAACGCAATGCTCTTTGGAAAAATGAAGCTATTATAAGACCCAGGTCCCATCACACAATGCAACGCAAGCCGAAGGATAGGGTTTTCCCTTATAATAGCCAAACATGCTTGGTACGTTTAAAAAAAATCATTTGATACTATTATAGGTGTATAGTGTCAAAACAATTTCAATCATAAATATCAATCATAGACGGCATGGGTACCATATATCATGTCGCCATACTAGTTCTACAATTAAAACCGCACTATCACGTATTGGAAATTGGATTTCCGTCATGAGTCGAGGCAAGGGGCAAGCTCCTCTCCGATTCGAGACACTCTAGCAATTGTCTCAGGACCCCATTATGATCCTTTGGAACCTCCAAGGCCGGTCCTCTCTTACTTTTGAGGATTAATTATTCCTAAACACACGTTTCCCGGTCCTAACAGACCTATATCCGAGGCGCCTCGTATCCAACAACCACACAGGTGAAAAGTATATATAAATGTCAGGGCTGGTAGGTCACTGACACCACCATAGCTAGAAAGAAACGTCGTGAACTCCTTGGGTTCGTATCCCATTTTTGACTCATACCGAGGTGTGAGGCTCGCGAATTCACGTTATACACAAAGCTATGCCACACAGGCCGTGCTTTGATCATCAACCACAAGACTTTGCTTTTCAACAGAAGCCTTGATCAATTGCTACTTACGCGTGCCACACAGGCAATTCACTCCATGCGACTGATGTCCATCGATATACAACCTCTGAGCTCGTACGTCTCAGAGAAGGGCGTTAAGCAAGAGAATAAATTCTCTACTGCCAAACAGATGTATATTTAATAGAGATCAATCAACACAGAATAAAATCCAATGTCAGACACACAATCAATTTACAAGTTCGTCCTGGGTCTGAATGAAACCAGAGGCACTTTCCCCGCATATCCATCCATCTCCAAGTATGTCTAGACGATCACAAACTGTTTCCCTCATCTTGGGCGTACAGCCCAATCGAGATCATCCGTAATCACCCAAACGATGTGAAGACTTCCGGTCTTCAACCACCGTCTTCATCTTCGACATCTCGTCGAATCGGTTATTCAGAATGGGTATAAACCCGGCCTTTCTGAATAACCCACGTATCTGATAAACAAATGTTACATAAACACGACAAACGCTTCATTCCAATTCAGAATATTCTTTTATTCACAAAATCACATTCCTAGGGAAAGGTTCTCATTAATTTTATCAAAGACAAATTCTTCTAAATTTATTCTTTAATCTTCCTTTGGATATCATTTCAAACCATGTTATGGTTTTCCAAACTAGTCGGGATTAGCGAACCACACCGAAGTAATTATTTATTTTATTTTCCAATCCCAACCTATTCATCCCCTGGAGAAAAACTGGTAATACTCCATATCTAACACCACTGTATTATCGGTAAAATTAATTACCATTTCACGTTCAAATCTAATTAAAGATTTAACTATCACTTTGGAGCAAAACTGGTGGTATTCCATTCTCGATCACCTTTCAGATTTGATAATTTAAATTATCAATTCACATCTCTATCAAATTAAAGATTCATTAAAACTCCACGTAGTTATAATCTTCTCAAAAATCAATAATCTGTCTTTTACTGGGTTAAAGAACCAATGTCATCTAAAACACGATTCACGACAAACCCAAAATCACACTCTATTGTTAATCGGGTTAAAAAACAGGTGTTGTTCAAAACACCGCTCACAATAAACCCAAAAACCAATTCAAATTCAATTCTAATTAAATATTATTTAATTGATACACTTCATTAATTCTAAATAGAAAGATTTAATCTTTTTCTCTATTGGGCTTAAGAACAGTGTTAATGAAGACACCATTCACGACAAACCCAAATCACATTTGATATTAAATACAAGGCTCTGAATAGAAAATATACCGGCTTATATTCAATATCAAATTCTGAAACCAACAAATATCGTATTGGAAATAACGATATAAAATATATCTTTCAAATTCCATAACAATATCTGTATAGTCACGAAATCCAACATCGAAATATTCCGAAGATAATTTTGATTTAACTCCAGTCCAATTCACGCGTTGGGAATATTGATTATTTTTAAAATCACTTTCAAATTCAACTTATTTATTTCAAAAATAAATTGATTTTAATTCTAGTTCAAAACTAGTTCATTTCAACAAAAATATATTTTATCCTTTCAAATGTGGAATTTTTCATCCCAGTTCTTTCCAGTTCATATATTATGATTTTACACAAATTATTAATATTTTTAATAATTTTATCAAGGCCCGTACAGTCGATTTCCATCAACGGCCATCGAACTGCACTTACAACGACCTTTTCCAAATTTGATTTGGACATAATTCCAAATCCAACCGTTAGATTTCAAATTTCTAATATTCATTGGAAAGCTCTTTTCGACACGAACCCAACGGTTCCAGTTTTAGGAGAATCCGACTGTCGGATCTCCCGTAATGTCAATTCGAAATCAATGGTCGAAAATCACGAACTACCGCAGCGCGACGCGTTCTATTCAGGCCATTATATTATATATATATATATATATATATATATATATATATATATTTCGTTAATTTCCTTTTAAAACGTATTTTATAAATTGTTTTAAATTCGTTTTCAAAACCATTTCAACTCTATATTCAATTTCAAATCAAAATTGGATATTTCCTATCATTATTATATCAATGACAATATTTTCAAAACGTTATATTTTGAAATCATTTCCTTTTCTATATTCATTATAAAAACGAATATAATCGATATAAATATCGTTCACGACAAAATAGCACACCTCTAATCAGCACGACTTTATATATTTCAATAAATTTGTTATTCTATTCAACAAATGAATATTTATTCCATTCAACACATGAATCTATATTTTTTTCAACACATGGCTAATCTCAACATATGAGTATTGTCAACACACGACTATTTTTGTTATGTAATATATTTTATAAATTGTGGTATCTATCGTTTGATTTTTAATCAGACTCCACCGTGAAGTAGCTTCTAGTTTTAAATATGATAAAGATGTAAATTTTATTATTAAAATATTTTACTCAACACATAAATAGTTTCAACACATGAACATCGTCAACACATGACTATTTTTATATTCAACACATGAATTTTCTTTTATAATATTCCTTATTTTCCCGATTGGAATGAGGCCCAATCAATCACCATATAATGTTAATTATATGGATTCCATACAACACATGTATATAATAGCAACGATAAACAATCAACCATCATCCAAAGTGCACCACTCAACTGCATAAGCATCAAATATAAATAATTAACACCTATACAGCCTGTCGACCAATCGATCGACATATAATTAAATAATTGGGATTAGTGTACGCCAAATATCATCCCAACACCCGTGTGGGGTTTCAAATCAACAAACACAGATTTTTATTTGTGCAGTTGGGCGATGTGTAAAATTTATCATCCCAATCCATATTAGTCAAATCAGTGTATATAAACAAATCGGCCGATTTGTTTATAAATATTCATTTATTCACATTCACGTTAAAAATTATATATTTAACGATAAAATATTTATTTCAACTATCTACATTTTATTATCGTTTTCATATCAACATCACAAACAAATTTCACAACACATCAAACAAGCATACAAGTCGTCCATGGTCTGTGGACGACGGGTGTCGGGTGCTGCTAAGCACCGTCTGCATCCTAGTATATATATATAACTAGAAAAAGAAATTTAGAGTGAGATGTTCTCACCAATAGCTAATCCAAACGCCTCGACTCTTCTTATGTAGAAGTCATCGCTGTTCTCGCCTTTTGTCACTTTCGTTGCCCGTAGCCACTACATATATAAAAATCACATTTTTATATTGTTGCTATGTATATAAAGATCATATTTTTATAATTACTCCTATGGATAAAAATTCTATTTTTACATCGTTACTATATAGACAAAAATTCTATTTTTACACCGCTACTATATAGATAAAAATTCTATTTTTACACCGCTATTATATAGATAATAATTCTATTTTTACACCGCTACTATATAGATACAAATTCTATTTTTACATCGCTACTCTCTATATAAAGATTTCGCCTTTTCAAATATAAAGATTATATTTTTATATTCTCTATTACACAGAAATTTTATTTTCAATGCACTACTTATATAAAAATAGTATTTATATATCTTCTACTATATAAAGGTCATATTTTTAATACTCTACACAAGTAAAAATCATATTTTTGATTCACTACATATATAAAGATCAAATTTTTAACACTTCTATAATGTAAAAATCATATTTTTGATCTTTTACAATATAAAATAAAACTGAAATTAAATTAAAAACTGATTTAAAACAAAAATAAAAACTTACATCAATCACGATGAGGAGGGAGGTGCAAGGGTGTGACGGCCTGGAATTTCGCTCGATCTGAATCAGTCGTTAAACCGATCTAGACCGTTCGAAACCCCTGAACGTTGAGAACAGGACAAATCAGAACACAAACAGAAGAACATTTCATTGTATATTACAGCAATGCATCAGATTACAAGAATATACAGAGTATAAATGAATAAATATTACACAGAAATATCAGAGATTTAAATTACATTTAAATACATAGCAGCGGAAAAATAATATAAAGCACAACTGAAGGTGATATACGGATACAGAGCTTTCCGGATATCATTCCAGCTGTAAACCAGGATCCTGTGGATATAAATCTGCAAAACCAAAACTACTAGCTGCCCGTGCGGAAAATAGGGGCACCCAGAGTTTAGGTTAAAACAATAAACTCCAGGTCAGTCATGTGACTGGTGTGAGAACTAAAACAGTTATTTAAAACTTTATTTTAAAAGAAAGTAATTCAAGGGACCACGCCGTAAAACACGGAACGGGTTTCCTCCCAAGAATACCAGTGCATAGAATAAACAACGCAATGCTTTTTCGAAAAATGAAGCTATTATAAGACCCAGGTCCTATCATACAATGCAACGCAAGCCGGGGGATAGGGTTTTCCCTTATAATAGCCAAACATGCTTGGTACGCTTAAAACAAATCATTTGATACTATAATAAGTGTATAGTGTCAAAACATTTCAATCATAAATATAAATCATAGACGGCATAGTATCCCATGCTACTATGTCGCCATACTAGGCTCTACAAATAAAGCCGCAATACACGTATTGGAAATTGGATTCCGTCATGAGTCGAGGCAAGGGGCAAGCTCCTCTCCGCATTCGAGACACTCTAGCAAATGCTCAGGACTACGCACACTGGGTAACCCTTGGATCGGTTGGGCCGGTCCTCACTTACGTTAGAGGATTGGCAATTCCTGAACACGCGTTTCCCGGTCCTTACAGACCTATAATCGAGGCGCCTCGCATCCAACAACCACAAAGGTGAAAAGTATATAAATGTCAGGGCTGGTAAGTCACTGACACCACCAAAGCTAGAAAGAAACGTCGTGTTCTCCCAACGGCCCGTATCCCGTTTTTAACTCATACCGAGGTGTGAGGCTCGCGAATACACGCTATACACAAAGCTACCACGTAGGCTGTGCTTTGATCATCAACCACAAGACTTTGCTTTTCAACAGAAGCCTTGATCCATGCAACTCAGCATGCCACACAGGCAATTCATGCCATGCGATTGATATCTATCGATATATAACCTCTAAGCTCGTACGTCTCAGAGAAGGGCGTTAAGCAAGAGAATAAATTCTCCGCCGCCAAGCAGATATATATTTAATAGAAATCAATCAACACAGAATAAAATCCAATGTCAGACACACAATCCATTTACAAGTCCGTTCTGGGTCTGAACGAAACCGGAGGCACTTTCCTCGCATATCCATCCATCTCCAAGTACGTCTGGACGACCACCAACTATTTCCATCCTCTTGGGTGTACAGCCCAATCAGGATCGTCAGTAATTATCCCTACGATGTGAAGACTTCCGGTCTTCAACCACCGTCTTCATCTTCGACATATCGTCGAATCGGTTATTCAGAATGGGTGTAAACCCGGACTTTCCGAACAACCCGCGTATATTAAAACAAATGTTACACAAACACAACATACGCCTCATTCCAATTCATTAGTCACTAACCGCAAATTAGCAAGAGAACAATTTCCCAAACATTAACCCCGAAGGCCGAAACCAACATCAGATCAATACCCAGGAAACCATTCTTCTTAGCCAACCTACAACTAGTTTCTAAATTTCACATTCTTAGGGAAATGTTCCCATTAATTTTATCCAAGATAAATTCTTTAAAATTTATCCTGTAATCTTTCTTTGGATGTCATTTAAAACCAAATTATGGTTTTTCCAACTAGTCGAGATTAGCGAACCGTAACGAAGTAATTATTTATTTTATTTCCCAATCCCAACCTATTCATCCCATGAAGCAAAACTGGTAATACTCCATATCTAACACCGTGGTGTTATCGGTAAAATTAATTACCATTTCACGTTCAAATCTAATTAAAGATTTAACTATCGCTTTGGAGCAAAACTGGTAATACTCCATTCTCGCTCATTTTCTAAATTTGGAAATTTAGATTACGAATTCACATTTCAATCTAATTGCAGATTCATTAAAACTCCTTTTACTGGGTTAAAGAACTAGGTGTTATTTAAAACACAGTTCACGATAAACCCAAATCACATTCTATTTATTATCGGGTTAAAGAACTAGTGTTATTTAAAACACAGTTCACGATAAACCCATTTCAAATCCAATCAAATATATTAGAAATCCCGATTATTTAAAACCCCTTTTAAATCTAATTTATTTATTAGAATCAATTGGGTTTCAAATTTAGTTCAAACTAGTGCATTTCGATAAAAACCATTTTTATCTTTTCAAATGTGGCGTTTTTCATCCCAATTCTTCACAAATCATTTCTTATGATTTTACACAAATTATTACTATTTTTAATAATTTTATCGAGGCCCGTACAGTCGATTTCCATCAACGGCCATCGAACTGCACTTACAGCGACCTTTTTCGAATTTGATTTGGACGTAATTCCAAATCCAACCGTTAGATTTCAAATTTCTAATATTCCTTAGAAAGCTCTTTTCGATACGAACCCAACGGTTCCGGTTTTAGGAGAATCCGACGGTCGGATCTCCCGTAATGTCCGTTTGAAATAAATGGTCGAAATTCACGAACTGCCGCGGCGCGGCGCGTTCTATTCAGGCCATTATATTATATATATAATATATATAATATATATTTCGTCGATTTCTATTTAAAACGAATTATATAAATAGTTTTGAATTCGTTTCAAAAGCAAAGTCAACTTCTATTTCAATTCAAATCAAAATTGAATTCTTCTTTATAAATTCGTTTTGAAACTCATTTCTATTCAATTCAAATTTCAATTTAATTTGAATTCATTTCACTTCATTTTAAATTCAATTCGAATTCGTTTCTCAATTCAATTCAATTCAAATTGGTTTTCTATTCGATTCAAGTTCATTTTCTATTCAAATTAAATTCGTTTCGTTTTCTATTTGAATCAAGTTCAATATATATTCAATTTGAAATCAAATTGGTTTTCTATTCCATTAAATTCGAAATCGTTTTATATTCAATTCAAATCGAAATCGTTATATGTTCAATTCATTTCGAAACCTTTATGTATTCAATTCATTTCGAAAACTTTGTATATTCAATTCATTTCGAAAACTTTATATATTCAATTTATTTCGAAAACTTTATATATTCAATTCATTTCGAAAACTTTATATATTCAATTTATTTCGAAAACTTTTTAATCGATATTCATATCGTTCGCGTCAAAATGGCGCATCACTATTTAACACGGCTTTATATATTCTATTTCAAATATTTCTTTTTGTCAACACCCGACTAATCTCAACGAATGAGTACCGTCCATGTGTGACTATTTTTGTTAAATTATTTCGTTCAACACATGACTAATCTCAACGAATGAGTACCGTCAACACATGAACCTTTATTTTATATTGATAAAGATGTAAATTTTATTATAAAAATAATTCGTTCAACACATGACTAATCTCAACGAATGAGTACCGTCAACACATGAACCTTTATTTTATATTGATAAAGATGTAAATTTTATTATAAAAATAATTCGTTCAACACATGACTAATATCAACGGATGAATATAGTCAACACATGAACCTTTATTTTATATTGATAAAGATGTAAATTTTATTATAAAAATAATTCGTTCAACACATGACTAATATCAACGGATGAATATAGTCAACACATGAACCTTTATTTTATATATTCTTTATTTTTCAAATTGGAATGAGGCCCAATCAATCACCATATAAAATTAATTATATGGATTTTCATACAACACATGTATATAATAGCATTGAAAAATAATCAACCATCAACCAAAGTGCACTACACTGTATAAGCATCAAATATAGATATCTAACGCTTATAACAGCCTGTCAATCTATCGATCGACATATTTAATCGATTAGGATGAGTGAACTTCATATTTCATCCCAACACCCGTGTAGGGTTTCAAACAATCAAACACAGATTTTATTTGTGCAGTTGGGCGATGTGTAAAATTTATCGACCCAATCAATATCAGTCAAATAGGTGTACATAAACAAACCGTCTGGTTTGTAAATGAATATTTATTTATTCACATTCACGTTAAAAATTATATTTTTAACGATAAAACATTTTATTTCAACCTATGAATTTCTATTCAATTCATTCTTTAAATAAAATGATCTTTTTTTATTTTTCTAACATATTTTAGAAAATTTCGGCGGCATAACGGCACGATACTAGAAACGGGACGAGGCATAGCCTTATCCCCGGTCTAGTGAAGGCCCACGCCATTCACACATAAATCAAATTCACTTTCGTTATGCAAACCACAAAATTTGGAGTAAGGGTCTAACCTAGCCTTACTCCTTCGCCTTATAACGGCGCACGTCTAATCCTAATCAATTTATCGATTCGATTTTTCACACCACAAACCACATTCAAATCAATATCTCAATCAATTACCAAATAGCCAAACAAACAAGTCCATGGTCTGTGGACGATTGTGTCGGGTGCTACTAAGCACCGTCTGCATCCTAGTATATATATATATAAATATAACTAGAAAAAGAAATTGAAAGGTGAGAAGTTCTCACATATAGCTATCCTAGCTCCACGGCTCTTCATTGATAGAAATCTTCATCGCCATCGCATCTTCGTCGCCCGTATACGCTGTATATATAAAAATCCCATTTCAAATTCTCCATTATATAAAAATCATATTTTTATCGCTAACTTCATATTGTGAAAATAGAATTTTCCCTTCGTTATACTTTAAGAAAATTCAGTTTTTATCTCTTTAAAAACAAAACAGTTTTTATTTGCTTTCAAAAATCCAGTTTTTATTTTCTTTTAAAAATCCAGGTTTTATTTTCGTATAAATCAGTTTTTAAACAACTTTTATAAAATTGCAGTTTTTATCTTTTTTCTAAATTCTGTTTTAAAAACTAAAGAAAATTCAGTTTTAAATATAAATAAATAAAACAGTTTTTAAACTAAAATTAAAAAATCAGTTTTATAAATTAAGATAGATCAGTTTTATAAATTAAGATAAAAGTAAAAATAAATAAAATAAAATAAAAAAATACCAGGGGGGGGGGCGCTGTCGGCTTTGTCGAGGGGGTGGGCTTCGCTTCGTCGCTGGAGGTGGAGCTCGCGGTGCGGTGGGGCTATTGCGGTGACTGGGGGGCTCGGGGTCCTCAGATCCATCGATGGGGGAAAGGGCGCGTCGGCTAAGTGAGGAGGAGGGGGTGCGGTCTAGGGAGGGGAGGGGCCGGAGGGAAGGGGGGTGGCGTGCGATCGTCGGCGGCGAGGGGAGCCAGGGCACAGCGGCGGCGGCTTTCTTCTTTTCTTTTTTTTTTTATTTTTTTATTTCTGTTCGATTTTGAACTGGAAAAGCATAGGGGGGGGGTTTATAGAAAATTATATATATTAATTAATTTATTTAACTCCCAAAATTCTTGTTTATTAATACGAACACCAATACGCACCCAACGACTATCGTCCCTAGCTAAATACCCCCATTCCGAACACAATGGGATACGTACTGCAAGCTGAATCGACCGTTTCGATCAGTTTCCATTGCATTTACATTCTAAATCATTATATTGAATTTTAAACGTGCATTTCAAATTACCTGGGTCACATACGAACTCTAAAAATTCCATAAAAATATTTTCTAGCTTCGTATTGACGATACGGTCCTAACAAAACTAGTTTCGTCGAATTCTGAGACCGTTAGAAAAATGGCCAATTTCCAGTCGATTAAAATCAACTGAAACTGGTCAAACGCGTTTTCCTTTGCCACGCTCACATATTGATTCGAAAAATTATGAAATTTAAAACCTAACAATAACTTTACATCACGGACCCAACAAAACTGGTTTCGTCGAAATCCGAGGTCATTTGCAAAATGGCTATTTTTAAGGGCTATATATTATATTAAAATATATATAAATTCCACAGCGACTATTTCTAATTTTCAACTGGACATATCTCATCATTTCTAAAATGAAATCTCAGTTTGTTAACTTCGTTACAAAGATATAGTTATACAGATTCAAATATTTCTTGTTTCGTTCAATTCTGACTTATATTGAATTCTGTATATTCATTTGAAATTAGAAATCGAATTTTCGAACTACCGCGCCATTTTCAATTCCTTTTATAATTATATATAATTATTTATATTCTAACGACGACGTATATAATATATACGTCGAATTATATTCAAAATAAATTTTCTCGTCGATATTATTTAAAATACTCTATTTTAAATATTCAAAATTCGCCAAAATTGCCAAAATAAAAATTTTAAACTGGCCCAGATTTTCCGGGTTATTACAATCTCCCCCACTTAAAACTTTTCGTCCCCGAAAAGGAACAAAGTCGAAAGTGGTTTGATTATTCAACTCTACGCTCGATCTGGCTTCCATTCTCCAACTTTTCAGTTTCTGAGAATTTTCAAAACTTCAAAAATTTGGCTAACACCCTAAATTTTCGAAAAATTTCGCCATAACCTCCCCTGCAATGGGAGCATCGGGGAATTTCAAATAGCTTCCCCGGTCCTTCAGATCTCAAAAAGAAAAAGAAAAAGCCAAGCGGCTAGCCAATAGGCTCACAAAATCATCATCACCCAAACAAAACAGGAAATTATGTAGTAAACATGTACCTATTTGTCGGGCAAACAAATTTTATTCTCTGGCTCTAGCCTCCTTGCTATGACCTGTTCAATATATATATGTATATGCAAGCAAATGCGACCAAATTTCAATACAAGTCAATATTTGATTCAGTTAGGCATAATGGTTCAAAATTATCAAACAAACTAAACAAACAACACAAACATCAATCAATTAGTGAATTAGAGTTTCAAATTCATAATTTTTGATATATATACAGAAAATCTTGTTTTTGATGCCAATTCACAACAATGTGTTCTAACTATATTAGTTTTGGTTCTCACACCAGTCTAATGGAAATATATAGATAATCACACCTTCGTTACACGAAACTAATTACTAATGATGACGCGTCAATCATCAGAATCAGGTCCGGGCGACTAGAGTATGATTCTATATCTATCCAGTATATTAAAACTTCGAATATACGTTCATGACGCGTATATACAAAACCTTTATATACTCGATTGTCCATATTCAAAATAAATAAATATTCAAATACGTATAGAATGATTTAAATTTTCAAAACTAAATTTGTTTTCATTTGAAAAATATATTCTTCACACTCGTTCTAGGATACTACTGATCCTATCTCTAACGAGTCATTCTAATTGGATATTACTAATCCAATATCTGATGAATTCTTTCGTATGGTTCTAATGTGTCTTGTTCTCGAGCTCTGTAAACCAAAGCTCTGATACCAAATGTGACGGCCTGGAATTTCGCTCGATCTGAATCAGTCGTTAAACCGATCTAGACCGTTCGAAACCCCTGAACGTTGAGAACAGGACAAATCAGAACACAAACAGAAGAACATTTCATTGTATATTACAGCAATGCATCAGATTACAAGAATATACAGAGTATAAATGAATAAATATTACACAGAAATATCAGAGATTTAAATTACATTTAAATACATAGCAGCGGAAAAATAATATAAAGCACAACTGAAGGTGATATACGGATACAGAGCTTTCCGGATATCATTCCAGCTGTAAACCAGGATCCTGTGGATATAAATCTGCAAAACCAAAACTACTAGCTGCCCGTGCGGAAAATAGGGGCACCCAGAGTTTAGGTTAAAACAATAAACTCCAGGTCAGTCATGTGACTGGTGTGAGAACTAAAACAGTTATTTAAAACTTTATTTTAAAAGAAAGTAATTCAAGGGACCACGCCGTAAAACACGGAACGGGTTTCCTCCCAAGAATACCAGTGCATAGAATAAACAACGCAATGCTTTTTCGAAAAATGAAGCTATTATAAGACCCAGGTCCTATCATACAATGCAACGCAAGCCGGGGGATAGGGTTTTCCCTTATAATAGCCAAACATGCTTGGTACGCTTAAAACAAATCATTTGATACTATAATAAGTGTATAGTGTCAAAACATTTCAATCATAAATATAAATCATAGACGGCATAGTATCCCATGCTACTATGTCGCCATACTAGGCTCTACAAATAAAGCCGCAATACACGTATTGGAAATTGGATTCCGTCATGAGTCGAGGCAAGGGGCAAGCTCCTCTCCGCATTCGAGACACTCTAGCAAATGCTCAGGACTACGCACACTGGGTAACCCTTGGATCGGTTGGGCCGGTCCTCACTTACGTTAGAGGATTGGCAATTCCTGAACACGCGTTTCCCGGTCCTTACAGACCTATAATCGAGGCGCCTCGCATCCAACAACCACAAAGGTGAAAAGTATATAAATGTCAGGGCTGGTAAGTCACTGACACCACCAAAGCTAGAAAGAAACGTCGTGTTCTCCCAACGGCCCGTATCCCGTTTTTAACTCATACCGAGGTGTGAGGCTCGCGAATACACGCTATACACAAAGCTACCACGTAGGCTGTGCTTTGATCATCAACCACAAGACTTTGCTTTTCAACAGAAGCCTTGATCCATGCAACTCAGCATGCCACACAGGCAATTCATGCCATGCGATTGATATCTATCGATATATAACCTCTAAGCTCGTACGTCTCAGAGAAGGGCGTTAAGCAAGAGAATAAATTCTCCGCCGCCAAGCAGATATATATTTAATAGAAATCAATCAACACAGAATAAAATCCAATGTCAGACACACAATCCATTTACAAGTCCGTTCTGGGTCTGAACGAAACCGGAGGCACTTTCCTCGCATATCCATCCATCTCCAAGTACGTCTGGACGACCACCAACTATTTCCATCCTCTTGGGTGTACAGCCCAATCAGGATCGTCAGTAATTATCCCTACGATGTGAAGACTTCCGGTCTTCAACCACCGTCTTCATCTTCGACATATCGTCGAATCGGTTATTCAGAATGGGTGTAAACCCGGACTTTCCGAACAACCCGCGTATATTAAAACAAATGTTACACAAACACAACATACGCCTCATTCCAATTCATTAGTCACTAACCGCAAATTAGCAAGAGAACAATTTCCCAAACATTAACCCCGAAGGCCGAAACCAACATCAGATCAATACCCAGGAAACCATTCTTCTTAGCCAACCTACAACTAGTTTCTAAATTTCACATTCTTAGGGAAATGTTCCCATTAATTTTATCCAAGATAAATTCTTTAAAATTTATCCTGTAATCTTTCTTTGGATGTCATTTAAAACCAAATTATGGTTTTTCCAACTAGTCGAGATTAGCGAACCGTAACGAAGTAATTATTTATTTTATTTCCCAATCCCAACCTATTCATCCCATGAAGCAAAACTGGTAATACTCCATATCTAACACCGTGGTGTTATCGGTAAAATTAATTACCATTTCACGTTCAAATCTAATTAAAGATTTAACTATCGCTTTGGAGCAAAACTGGTAATACTCCATTCTCGCTCATTTTCTAAATTTGGAAATTTAGATTACGAATTCACATTTCAATCTAATTGCAGATTCATTAAAACTCCTTTTACTGGGTTAAAGAACTAGGTGTTATTTAAAACACAGTTCACGATAAACCCAAATCACATTCTATTTATTATCGGGTTAAAGAACTAGTGTTATTTAAAACACAGTTCACGATAAACCCATTTCAAATCCAATCAAATATATTAGAAATCCCGATTATTTAAAACCCCTTTTAAATCTAATTTATTTATTAGAATCAATTGGGTTTCAAATTTAGTTCAAACTAGTGCATTTCGATAAAAACCATTTTTATCTTTTCAAATGTGGCGTTTTTCATCCCAATTCTTCACAAATCATTTCTTATGATTTTACACAAATTATTACTATTTTTAATAATTTTATCGAGGCCCGTACAGTCGATTTCCATCAACGGCCATCGAACTGCACTTACAGCGACCTTTTTCGAATTTGATTTGGACGTAATTCCAAATCCAACCGTTAGATTTCAAATTTCTAATATTCCTTAGAAAGCTCTTTTCGATACGAACCCAACGGTTCCGGTTTTAGGAGAATCCGACGGTCGGATCTCCCGTAATGTCCGTTTGAAATAAATGGTCGAAATTCACGAACTGCCGCGGCGCGGCGCGTTCTATTCAGGCCATTATATTATATATATAATATATATAATATATATTTCGTCGATTTCTATTTAAAACGAATTATATAAATAGTTTTGAATTCGTTTCAAAAGCAAAGTCAACTTCTATTTCAATTCAAATCAAAATTGAATTCTTCTTTATAAATTCGTTTTGAAACTCATTTCTATTCAATTCAAATTTCAATTTAATTTGAATTCATTTCACTTCATTTTAAATTCAATTCGAATTCGTTTCTCAATTCAATTCAATTCAAATTGGTTTTCTATTCGATTCAAGTTCATTTTCTATTCAAATTAAATTCGTTTCGTTTTCTATTTGAATCAAGTTCAATATATATTCAATTTGAAATCAAATTGGTTTTCTATTCCATTAAATTCGAAATCGTTTTATATTCAATTCAAATCGAAATCGTTATATGTTCAATTCATTTCGAAACCTTTATGTATTCAATTCATTTCGAAAACTTTGTATATTCAATTCATTTCGAAAACTTTATATATTCAATTTATTTCGAAAACTTTATATATTCAATTCATTTCGAAAACTTTATATATTCAATTTATTTCGAAAACTTTTTAATCGATATTCATATCGTTCGCGTCAAAATGGCGCATCACTATTTAACACGGCTTTATATATTCTATTTCAAATATTTCTTTTTGTCAACACCCGACTAATCTCAACGAATGAGTACCGTCCATGTGTGACTATTTTTGTTAAATTATTTCGTTCAACACATGACTAATCTCAACGAATGAGTACCGTCAACACATGAACCTTTATTTTATATTGATAAAGATGTAAATTTTATTATAAAAATAATTCGTTCAACACATGACTAATCTCAACGAATGAGTACCGTCAACACATGAACCTTTATTTTATATTGATAAAGATGTAAATTTTATTATAAAAATAATTCGTTCAACACATGACTAATATCAACGGATGAATATAGTCAACACATGAACCTTTATTTTATATTGATAAAGATGTAAATTTTATTATAAAAATAATTCGTTCAACACATGACTAATATCAACGGATGAATATAGTCAACACATGAACCTTTATTTTATATATTCTTTATTTTTCAAATTGGAATGAGGCCCAATCAATCACCATATAAAATTAATTATATGGATTTTCATACAACACATGTATATAATAGCATTGAAAAATAATCAACCATCAACCAAAGTGCACTACACTGTATAAGCATCAAATATAGATATCTAACGCTTATAACAGCCTGTCAATCTATCGATCGACATATTTAATCGATTAGGATGAGTGAACTTCATATTTCATCCCAACACCCGTGTAGGGTTTCAAACAATCAAACACAGATTTTATTTGTGCAGTTGGGCGATGTGTAAAATTTATCGACCCAATCAATATCAGTCAAATAGGTGTACATAAACAAACCGTCTGGTTTGTAAATGAATATTTATTTATTCACATTCACGTTAAAAATTATATTTTTAACGATAAAACATTTTATTTCAACCTATGAATTTCTATTCAATTCATTCTTTAAATAAAATGATCTTTTTTTATTTTTCTAACATATTTTAGAAAATTTCGGCGGCATAACGGCACGATACTAGAAACGGGACGAGGCATAGCCTTATCCCCGGTCTAGTGAAGGCCCACGCCATTCACACATAAATCAAATTCACTTTCGTTATGCAAACCACAAAATTTGGAGTAAGGGTCTAACCTAGCCTTACTCCTTCGCCTTATAACGGCGCACGTCTAATCCTAATCAATTTATCGATTCGATTTTTCACACCACAAACCACATTCAAATCAATATCTCAATCAATTACCAAATAGCCAAACAAACAAGTCCATGGTCTGTGGACGATTGTGTCGGGTGCTACTAAGCACCGTCTGCATCCTAGTATATATATATATAAATATAACTAGAAAAAGAAATTGAAAGGTGAGAAGTTCTCACATATAGCTATCCTAGCTCCACGGCTCTTCATTGATAGAAATCTTCATCGCCATCGCATCTTCGTCGCCCGTATACGCTGTATATATAAAAATCCCATTTCAAATTCTCCATTATATAAAAATCATATTTTTATCGCTAACTTCATATTGTGAAAATAGAATTTTCCCTTCGTTATACTTTAAGAAAATTCAGTTTTTATCTCTTTAAAAACAAAACAGTTTTTATTTGCTTTCAAAAATCCAGTTTTTATTTTCTTTTAAAAATCCAGGTTTTATTTTCGTATAAATCAGTTTTTAAACAACTTTTATAAAATTGCAGTTTTTATCTTTTTTCTAAATTCTGTTTTAAAAACTAAAGAAAATTCAGTTTTAAATATAAATAAATAAAACAGTTTTTAAACTAAAATTAAAAAATCAGTTTTATAAATTAAGATAGATCAGTTTTATAAATTAAGATAAAAGTAAAAATAAATAAAATAAAATAAAAAAATACCAGGGGGGGGGGCGCTGTCGGCTTTGTCGAGGGGGTGGGCTTCGCTTCGTCGCTGGAGGTGGAGCTCGCGGTGCGGTGGGGCTATTGCGGTGACTGGGGGGCTCGGGGTCCTCAGATCCATCGATGGGGGAAAGGGCGCGTCGGCTAAGTGAGGAGGAGGGGGTGCGGTCTAGGGAGGGGAGGGGCCGGAGGGAAGGGGGGTGGCGTGCGATCGTCGGCGGCGAGGGGAGCCAGGGCACAGCGGCGGCGGCTTTCTTCTTTTCTTTTTTTTTTTATTTTTTTATTTCTGTTCGATTTTGAACTGGAAAAGCATAGGGGGGGGGTTTATAGAAAATTATATATATTAATTAATTTATTTAACTCCCAAAATTCTTGTTTATTAATACGAACACCAATACGCACCCAACGACTATCGTCCCTAGCTAAATACCCCCATTCCGAACACAATGGGATACGTACTGCAAGCTGAATCGACCGTTTCGATCAGTTTCCATTGCATTTACATTCTAAATCATTATATTGAATTTTAAACGTGCATTTCAAATTACCTGGGTCACATACGAACTCTAAAAATTCCATAAAAATATTTTCTAGCTTCGTATTGACGATACGGTCCTAACAAAACTAGTTTCGTCGAATTCTGAGACCGTTAGAAAAATGGCCAATTTCCAGTCGATTAAAATCAACTGAAACTGGTCAAACGCGTTTTCCTTTGCCACGCTCACATATTGATTCGAAAAATTATGAAATTTAAAACCTAACAATAACTTTACATCACGGACCCAACAAAACTGGTTTCGTCGAAATCCGAGGTCATTTGCAAAATGGCTATTTTTAAGGGCTATATATTATATTAAAATATATATAAATTCCACAGCGACTATTTCTAATTTTCAACTGGACATATCTCATCATTTCTAAAATGAAATCTCAGTTTGTTAACTTCGTTACAAAGATATAGTTATACAGATTCAAATATTTCTTGTTTCGTTCAATTCTGACTTATATTGAATTCTGTATATTCATTTGAAATTAGAAATCGAATTTTCGAACTACCGCGCCATTTTCAATTCCTTTTATAATTATATATAATTATTTATATTCTAACGACGACGTATATAATATATACGTCGAATTATATTCAAAATAAATTTTCTCGTCGATATTATTTAAAATACTCTATTTTAAATATTCAAAATTCGCCAAAATTGCCAAAATAAAAATTTTAAACTGGCCCAGATTTTCCGGGTTATTACAAAGGGGGCGCGGTGGGTCTATGGTGCAGGAGGAAGGGGGTGGTTACATCGTGGCGGCTAGGGTTTCAAGGGGGGCGGCGTGCGATTTAGCAGAGGGGGGAGGAGACGCGAGGGGAGGTGGAGGAAGCGGCGGGTTCGAGGGCTGAGGCGGAGGGTGTCTGGGGGAGGGCGGCGCATCGGGGTGGCGATCGCCAGGGGAGGCTTCGCGATTTGTCTTCTAGGTTTTTTTTTCTTTTGTTTTGATTTCGAAATGAATGGGGGGGAGGCTGAGTGAATAGAAGAGAGGGGAGAGTTTTATTTTTTAATTATTTAATTTCAAAAATTTGACCTTTTCATTTGACCTCTAAACGAGGCCCACCACCTGTCGTCCTAAGCGTTTTACCCCCATTCCGAACATATTGGGATATGTATCGCAGGCTGATTTGATCGTTTCGATCAGTTTTCGTCAAAATCAACATATAACTCTATATATTGAATTTGAAAGCGCATTTCAATTTACTGAGGTCACATACTAACTCGAAAAATTTCAGAAAAATATTTTCTAACTTCGTATTGACGATGCGGTCCTAACAAAACTAGTTTCGTCAAATTCTGCGGCCATTTGAAAAATGGCCATTTTCCAGTTGATTAAAATCAACTTAAACTGGTCAAACGCGTTTTCCTTTGCCACGCTCACATATTGATTCGAAAAATTATGAAATTTTGAATCTAGCAATAATTTGACATCACAGACCCAACAAAAGTGGTTTCGTCGAAATCCGAGGTCGTTTGCAAAATTCCCATTTTTAAGGGCCTGAATTCCATAGCGACTATTCAGAATTTTCAACTGGACATATCCTTTGATTACTGCGATGAAATCTCCATTTTTCGGATTCGTTGGAAAGATATTCTCAATTAGATCCTATTATTTTTGGTTTCACTAAAATCCGGTTTATTTTGCACCCGGTATATTCAATTGAAGTTTGAAATCGAATTATCGAACTACCGCGCCATTTCAATTCCTTTTATAATTGTATATAATTATTTATATTCTAACGACGACGTATATAATATATACGTTTGAATTCTATTCAAAATAAATTTTCGTCGATATTTTTCAAAATAATCTATTTTAAATGTTCAAACTTCGCTAAAATTGCCAAAATAAAAATTTTAAACTGGCTCGCATTTCCGGGTTGTTACAGATGTCTTCCGGAGGAGACTCTTCCATAAAGGTGAACTCCACAATGAAATCAACGAGGAATTGTCCTAGGATGGCTCAATGAGGAATGAATGTGATCTCCAACTGGCTCAGCTCTATATTCCACTTCAGGAGTCATCCAGATGCCTCAGGTCGTTATAGGACCTATCACAGCGGCTGGTCAGTGTAGACTTTGATGGGGTGAGACTGAAAGTATGGTTATAGTTTACGGTAAGATAACAATAAGAAGTAGGTAAGCTTTTCAAGCTTCGGGTAGTTCTTGCCCTCGTTAATCTCTTATTGATGTAGTAAAAGGGTCGTTGGACACAGTCTTCAATACGTATGAGCGCTGAGCTGATTTCCTACATGGAAACGACGAAATAAACATATAAGTCCTCATGATCCACGGGTTTGGACAAGATAGGTGGTCTATCTAAATGGTTCAGAAATTCCTTGAAGGCAGCGATGCACTCCGTTGTCCATGTGACGTTGCGCTTCCCTTTTCTACGCAAGTCGAAAAAGGGGATGCACTTGTCAGTGGCTTTAGAGATGAATCGACTTAGAGCAGTGACCTTCCCTTTTAAACTTTGAACGTCCTTGATGTTCTGAGCTTTAGTCTTATCTGAAAGTGAACGTGTGTACTTGCCAAGTATAATACACACAAGGATCGTGTAATATGACGAACAACTGTCAAGTATAGTGTAATAGATAATCACAAAACTGTATAATAATAAATACTGTAAAAAGGAAAAATCACACTAAGGGGTTTTATACTGGTTCGGAGCACCGTCTTATGTCCAGTCCTAGACTTCTATCTGGATTTTCACTAATCAACAACCTAATTTCACCCGGAGGAATAGGTATACAACACCCGAGCAGCCAAACGGGAATTTCACGCCTCTATCAACACAAGGACTTCACAACTTGCCTCTTACAACATGGAGGACTTCAAACAAGACGAGTAGACTTGTAGTTTGACAATGTCTGTCTTGTACAACCTTCCTATAATCTTATCCTCAAATAGAAATTGTGCATGTGAAGATTTGAAAGATGATATCGTGTTTGAATCAAAAGAATAATATATAAATTTTAGGATTCAAGAACTGTAACACCCCACCTCCGTTAAGGTCACTCACAAAGGCAATGCCTTAACTTTAATGGAGCGTTTTAGTAGACGGAACAGAATATTACAAGAAAAATAAGTAGTACTTGAAAAATTATAAATTTATTACAGCACAAGTAGAAATAAGTTTGGTTACATCTTTCTAAATCACAATACCAAAACTCAAGTACACAATTATCAGTCTTATACAAAATCCTTTAGAATGTAAAGTTTTAAAGCCATAATCCCCAACATAAACTGCCATGAAAAGATAGAGTCAAAGCCAAGCAATACTCCAAGCACTTCAAGCAGAGAGAATCAGAATCAAGCTCCTATGTTTCCACCCTAAGCACCTCTGGGGGAAACGGAAAGAAAAGGAGCGAAAACAAACGAGGTCAGACATAAAGTCTGGCAAGTCCAGTGACTTCCAGCATATAAACAGGTAATAATATCATGACATGTAAATAAAGCTGGATGAGAGATTACATCAACAGGAATCGCAGATATACTTTAAGTTAACAGAAGAAACAAATTGATGTAAACCAAGTTATGTTCCTTATTTACATCGTACTTCTCTGCACTAATACTAGTATAACAGGTTTAGGTGTTACCCTAATGTCTAAACTGAAATAGAATCGAAACAGAATAATCTATACAGAAACAGAATGCTAGTAATGAGCCTTCACCACCCTAACAAACAAAAGGTACAGAAGCAGAATACTAATAATGGGCATGTAAAGACCCGAAACTTCCCCGGTAAGGAAGGCCCGGATACTTTGAGGACAAGATAGAACAGAACGCAAATAGAAGAACATTTCATTGTTAATTACAACAATTCCATCAGAATACAAGAATATACAGAGTATGAATAAATATTACACAGAAAATATCATAGATTTAAACTACATTTAAATACATCGCAGCGGAAAATAATACAAAACACAACTGAAAGGAATATACGGATACAGAGCTTTCCGAATATCATTCTAGTTGTAAACCAGGTTCCTGTGAATATAAATCTGCAAAATTAAACTACTAGCTGCCCGTGTCAAAATAAGGGCACCTAGAGTTTAGGTTAAAACAATAAACTCCAGGTCAGTCATGTGACTGATGTGAGAATTAAAACAGTTATTAACCTTTATTTTAAAGTTAGGTAAATCAAGGGACCACGCCGTATAACACGGAACGGGTTTCCTCCCAAGAATACCAGTGCATAAAACAACAGCGCAATGCTAAATAAAGAACAATGAAGCTATTATAAGACCCAGGTCCCATCACACAATGCAACGCAAGCCGCAGGATAGGGTTTTTACCTTTGGGTCCGTTTGTCACAGGTCCCTATTAAGTTTCAAAACTAGGCTCACATCCGGTCCTAAACTTATTGTAAATTAGGTCCCTATTTTTCAAAAACATATAAAAAAATATAAAAAAATATAAAAAAAAATCACGTAAATTCATTATTAAAAGTAACACGTTCACGCCAAAAAAATCAGGTGGAAAAACAATCTAAAACCACCTCAAAATCCAAAAAAACACAAAATCAGCGAAACAACAGGTTTTTGCATCAAAAGATGCACATATTCGTAAAGAGTTGCATACATTCATGCTTATATTTCAGTGTTGCACCCAAAGAGCAGTATAAATGCATACATGTATGCAGCTAAACAGCATCACATGCATCCTTTTATGCATATATTCAAATTTGACCTGTTTTTTCAAGCATTCGCCGTTTTCAGACATTATTGCACACATTTATGCTTCTGTACAAAATATATGCATGCATGCGCATATTCACAAGCCGTCATCCCTTTTAAATATGTTGCACACATGCATGCATATATTGCTTATACTAGCATTCATGTATGCAACTTTTCGTAACACATGAATCTCAGTTCAACTTTGTATGCACACATGTATGCAGTTATTTGCTAATAGTTGCATACATGTATGCGTATATTGGTCTAAATTTTCAATAGAATTACACTACATAAATATATGCATGTATGTATGCTACTATAGGCAATAGTTGCACAGAAGTATGCAACTTTTTTTTTCAACTTGCGTGGACTCCTGGGATTATTTCCAGATTTTAGAAAAAAAATTTATGCATAAGCGCACTTTTTTGGGTGCAAAATGGGAAAAGGCGAAGGAGAGCAGCAGGAGGCGGAGGGGACCAAATTTTGAAAAGCGGCAGCTCACTTTTAGGGACTGGAAACTAAAGAAAAGTTAGGGTGGATGTGGCGTGAATTAACTTTTGTTTTAGGGATGTGAGCCTAATTTTCACTTTTACCTTATAATAGCCGAGAATGCTTGGTATGTGAAATTTCATCTTTTATTATTACTATAAGTGTATAATGTCAAAAACAATTTCAATCATAAGTATCAATCATAGACGGCATAAGTGCCACATACCACTATGTTACCATAATAGGCTCTACAATCAAAACCGCAAAGTCACGTATTGGAAGTTGGATATCCAACTGTGAACCATGGCAAGGGATCGTCCTTACCGAATTCGAGATGCTCTAGCTCGCCCCTCAGGAAAGTACCCAGTCAAGCCTTTGGATCGTCAGGGCCGGTCCATCGATGTGGATTAAAATGCCTGAACACTGCGTTTCCCCACCCTATGGGGTGTCAATGAGTCCAATGACTCCATCGGCTCCACATAGTCACCGATATATCTGAGGTGCCTCACAATCCAACAACCACATAAGTCAAACTCCTTAGGGCGTGTAAAACCACTGATGCCACTTCTAGCTAGAAAGAAACGCATGTCCTCCCTGAGGTCCTTCTCCCATTTCTGGTTCACACCGGGGTGTGAGGCTCGCGAATTAACGCTACACAAAGTTGTGCCACACAGGCTGTGCTTTGATCATCAAACACAAGACTTTGCTTTTTAACAAAAGCCTTGATCATTTGCTACTTAGGCTTGCCACACATGCAATTCACTACATGCGATTGATATCCATCAATATATAACCTCTGAGCTCGTACGTCTCAGAGAAGGGCGTTAAGCAAGAGAACAAATTCTCCGCCGCCAAACGGATATATATTTAATAAAAATCAATCACACAGAATAAAATCCAATGTCAGACACACATTCCATTTACAAGTTCGTTCTAGGTCTGAACGAAACCGAAGGCATCTTGTACCTCGCATATCCATCGATCTCCTAGTACGTCTGGACGATCACCAACTGATTCCCTCCTCTTGGGTGTACAGCCCAATCAAGATCATCAGTAATTATCCAAACGATGTGAAGACCTCCGGTCTTCGACCACCGTCTTCATCCTCGACACATCGTCGAATCAGTTATTCAGAATGGGATAAACCCGGTCTTTCTGAATAACTCGCATATATAATAAACAAGTGTTACACAAACACAACATACGCCTCATTCCAATTCAGAATATTCCTTTATTCAAATATTCTTATACTTTGGGAAAGATTCCCATTAATTTTATCAAAGATAAATTCTTTAAATTTGTTTTTTATTCTTCCTTTGAATATCAATTCAAACCAAATTATGGTTTATCCAAACTATTCGGGATTAACGAACCTTACCGAAGTAATCATTTGTTTTAATTTCCCAATCCCAACCTATTCATCCCATGAAGTAAAACTGGTAATACTTCATATCTAACACCACGGTGTTATCGGTAAATTCAATTACCATTTAACGTTCAAATCTAATTAAAGATTCAACTATCGCTTGGAGCAAAACTGGTGATACTCCATTCTCGATCATTTCAATCTATTTAAAGATTCATTAAAATTCCACTTGGTTTTAATCTTCCCAAAAATCAATATCAGTGATTGTTTAACTTAGGAAACCATATCCTGTCTTTAACTGGGTTAAAGAACCAATGTCATTCAAAACACTGTTCACGATAAACCCAAAATCACATTCATTAATTATCGGGTTAAAGAACAAGTGTTATTTAAAACCTCATTCATGATAAACCCAAAAATCAATTTCAATTCAAGTCCAATTAAATATTATTTAATTGGTATACTTCATTAAATCTAAATAAAAAGATTTAATCTTTTTCTCAACTAGGTTTAAGAATAGTGTTAAAGAAGACACCATTTAAAACGACCTGAACTTCCCCGGTAAGGAAAGCCCGGATTGAATTGAGGACAAGCCACATCGGAACGCAGACAGAAAAACATTTCATTGTTAATTACAACAATTCCATCAGAATACAAGGATATACAGTATGAATAAATATTACACAATAGAAAAATATCAGAGATTACAATACATTACATAGCTGTGGAAAATAATACAAAGCACAACTGAAGGAGATATACGGATACAGAGCTTTTCAGATATCATTCCAGCTGTAAATCAGGATCCTTTCAATATAAATATGCAAAACCAAAACTACTAGCTGCCCGTGTCAAAATAAGGGCACCCAGAGTTTAGGTTAAAACAATAAACTCAAGGTCAGTCATGTGACTGGTGTGAGAACAAAAACAGTTATTAATCTTTATTTTAAAGTTAGGCAAATCAAGGGACCACGCCATATAACACGGAACGGGTTTCCTCCCAAGAATACCAGTGCATAAAACAACAGCACAATGCTAAATAAAGAAAAATGAAGCTATTATAAGACCCAGGTCCCATCACACAATGCAACGCAAGCCGGAGGATAGGGTTTTTTCCTTATAATAGCCAAAGAATGCTTGATACGCTAAAAACAAAGAAACTATTATAAGTGCGTAGTGTATAAAACAATTTCAATCATAAGTATCAATCATAGATGGCATGGTTACCATATATCATGTCACCAATACTAGGCTCTACAATCAAAACTGCAAAGTCACGTATTGGAAGTTGGATTTCCATCTGTGAACGGAGGCAAAAGATAGTCCTCTACTGATTTCGAGACTCTCTAGCCCGAGCCTCAGGACAAGTACTTAGTCAAGCCCTTGGATCGTCAGGGTCGGTCCACCGATGTGGATTAAAATGCCTGAACACTGCGTTTCCCCACCCTTTGGGGCGTAAATGAGCCAAATGACTCCATCGGCTCCACACATTCACCGATCTATCCGAGGCACTCGCAACAGCAACAACCACACAGGTGAAAATAATATAAATATTAGGGCTGGTAGGTCACTGACACCACCCTAGCTAGAAGGAAACACATGCCCTCCCTGTGGTCCTCTCCCGTTTTTGGTTCACAGCTGTGGTGTGAGGCTCGCGAATCAATGCTACACAAAGCTATGCCACACAGGCGGTGCTTTGATCATCAACCGCAAGACTCTGCTTTTCAACAAAAGCCTTGATCTTTTGCCACTTAGGCATGCCACACAGGCAATTCACTCCATGCGATTAATATCCATCAATATATAACCCCTGAGCTCGTACGTCTCAGAGAAGGGCGTTAAGAAAGAGAATAAATTCTCCGCCGCTAAATAGATATATATTTAATAGAAATCAATCACACAAAATAAAATCCAATGTCAGACACACAGTCCATTTACAAGTTCGTTCTGGGTCTGAATGAAACTGGAGGCACCTTGTACCTCGCATATCCATCGACCTCCAAGTACGTTTGGACGATCACCAACTGATTCCCTCCTCTTGGGTGTACAGCCCAATCAAGATCATCAGTAATCACCCAAATGATGTGAAGACCTCCGGTCTTAGACCACCGTCTTCATCCTCGAAACCACGTCGAATCAGTTATTCAGAACGGGATAAACCCGGTCTTTCTGAATAACTCGCGTATATAATAAATAAGTGTTGCACAAACACAACATAAGCCTCATTCCAATTCAGAATATTCTTCTATTCAAATATTCTTATACTTTGGGAAAGGTTCCCATTAATTTTATCAAAGATAAATTCTTTAAATTTATTCTTTAATCTTCTTTTGAATATCAATTCAAACTAGCCGGGATTAGCGAACCACACCGAAGTAATCATTTATTTTATTTCCCAATCCCAACCTATTCATCCCATGAAGTAAAATTGGTCATACTTCATATCTACTACCACGGTGTTATCGGTAAATTCAATTACCATTTCACGTTCAAATCTAATTAAAGATTTAACTATCGCCTGGAGCAGTACTGGTGATACTCCATTCTCGATCATTTCAATCTAATTAAAGATTCATTATGACTCCACTTAGTTTTAATCTTCCCAAAAATCAATATTAATGATTGTTTAACTTGGGAAATCACACCCTGTCTTTAACTGGGTTAAAAAGCCAATGCCATTTAAAACACGGTTCACTATAAACCCAAAAATCAATTCAAATTCAATTACAATTAAATATCATTTAATTGGTACACTTCATTAAATCTAAATAAAAAGATTTAATCTTTTTCTCAACTGGGTTTAAGAACAGTGTTAATGAAGACACCATTCACGACAAACCCAATTCGCATTTGATATTTAATACAAGGCTCTGAATAGAAAATATATCGGCTTATATTCAATATCAAATTCTACGACCAACAAATATCGTATTGGAAATAACGATATCAATATATATCTTTCAAATTTCCAAAACAATATCTGTATAATCACTGTAACATCCCGTATTTTCTATGAACGTATAAGTAATAAATTAAAATATACTTAATTTTTAGGAGACGAATTAAGGGAAACATGTGGCGCCATTGCGTTCGTCTCGAAATTCTGCTTGAGATAGAGTCCGAGTTTGTGTAAAACGGATAACGTATGAAGAAGATATGGACGAACGAAGTTAGGCAGAAAAACAGGAAACAGGCCAGAATACACTGGCGCACTTGTGAAGTGCGCCAGTACAAAAATACACTGGCGCACCTGCCAAGTGCACCCATACTGATCCGGCATAGAATTCTGGAGTGTTCTGTGATGACATGTCTCCTTCTGGGTGGCTGGAAGACCTGTCTTCGAGCTGGGTGGTTCTGATGACGTCTGGGCTGATCTGAAGGCTCTAAATCACCCTATTCTTCTATAAAAACACCCCCCAAACCTCACTTTCCCTCCACACAATTTCATTCTACCTATACTCTGCCTCTATAATAAATAAATAAAATAATGGCATCGCTACTCTGCTAGGATCAAAACCAGAACTAGTGCATCTTCTTCCAAATCTAAATAAGATTAAAAGAGAACTACTGCAACTCTTCTTCTATAATCCAATCAAGGAAAGTGCAGTTATTTTCCGATATGAATTTTAATCATGATCTTGACATAATTATAGAACTGAACCTGAGATTACGCCCTTTTTCTATTTATCAGATCTGTTCCTCTATTTTATTATTCTGTTTGTTCTGTATTTCTTCCTCCTTTCTTTCCTTTTGTTTGATAGCCAGGCTACCACGAGCCTGAGCCAGATCTCATAAGAGATGAATGCATAAATGCTAAATTTTGGGAAGAATATTGAATGAGGCATATTTGGGCATAATTGATTTGTAACTAATTTGAGGATACAACGCATGTTGTAATTCTGGACATAAATTTGAGGCATATTGTATAAGACGATCTATGACTTGTAAGGAGACGATTATTGTGACTTAGAACATAAAGAACATAGGTTGAACATAGAACATAAATCTGAGACATATAATTGGTCATGTTGTATTTAAAACATAAGGTGTATTTAACATATGTCTTGAGTTTTGAGGCATAAAGAATATTGGACGTATGACTTGGGATTTGTGGCGTAAAGTTTAACTGTGAACATGTAATTGATTTGGATGCATAGTACAAGTTGTAATTCAAGATCTAGATCTGGACATACTATATATATTATAGTCTGAAATTTGGAAAAAAGAGAATTAATTTGCATTTAACTTAGGTGTAAAGATCCATATTAAGATTGGATAATTATTAAGTGTGAATACGCCTAAGTAAGGGTTTTTTTTAGATAAGTGACATGCATTGTAATCAATGGCTATATTTGGAACAATTTATATGTAAGGTTTTTGGAGAATATTCTGAACTATACAAGTTTAACTAAAAATTGGGACATATGTGATATGGTGGATTATGACCATAATTTGGGCATATAAGTTTAGGCTTACCTTATGAATTAGGCAAGATATGTGAATAGGACTTTAAGGAATGTTTAAATCGGGTAAAACTGTTATCTACTTATTGTGTTAAATTTGCCTAATCTGCTGAACCTGTTACCAGTTTAATCTGTTGAATTGACTAAATTGTTACATATGTTGAATCACCTAATCTGCTAATTTTGCCTAATCTGCTAAATCTGTTGAGTTGCCTAATCTGCTAAATCAGTTGAACCACCTGAGCTGCTAAATCTGTTGAAAAGCTGAATGATTGTAATTTGTGTAAAACATGTTAATTTGTTTAATCTGCTGCGACTTGAAAAGAAATAAAATCTGTTAAATTGACATAATTAGTCTGGTATTTGTATAATTTATAATGGAATAAACTGGTTAAAATAAAAATGCTGAGACACAAGGTTAGACTCATGTTTGCGGTAGAAGCCTACCCGGACCTAATAGGCTTAACCAGCAACCGCAGACTGCTAGTCTAATGTGAGAGGTCGTAGACATAAGTAAAATATGCGTAGACACGAGGTTAGGTATGGCTTATGGCAGAAGTTTGCCCGGAACCGCCCAACTTATCCAGCGGCCACAAGCTACTGACCTAATGTGAGAGGTCTACGCATTAATATTTAATTAATGCAAATCTGAGATAAATATGATGTCTAAAACGTGTTGGGTAGATAAGGCTAAACCAACTGGGCTGATGAATTAATAAACCTGTTTCATGAATCTGTAGGCCCAATACAAAGTTAGACAATATGTAAGTCTGTTAAAACTATACATCTAATCCGTTGGTCTGAAAACCTGTTGACTTGATTTTCTGGTTTGTGAACTAGTTGATTCTGAACTCCGTATGCCTAAAAATTGTAAACAAGTTAACCTGAAATCTGTTAGTCTGGGGACACAAGGTTAGGAGGGAAAATACTTGTGTCATATGTTGTTTGGGACCCATAATAGTCAGTAACCCTTTCTGGTATCAAAACTATGACCCAACAGTAGGTAGGGTCCGAGCATGCTTACTGAACTAATTATAAGTGGTTCATTCTGATAATGACGAGGGGTGTTGATGGTGCGTTCCAACCGGGTCATGTGCATGCATGGATCCCGGTCTGCCTCTGAGGATGTAAGACACCGTGACATCTGTAAATAGGTCTGTGTCATTTAAAGGTTTCCACTTTGGGGAGTGATACACCCTTCTGTGGGGCTGGCACAGGGTATTTATGTATTAGGGAGCCGATCGCTTGGGGTAGATTTAGGGTACACTTATTTCTGTCTGTTTCCGTTGGGGTACCGTCTGTTTCTGTTGGATGGTAACACCTGTCTATTTCTGCGTGATACCGTCTGTTGGGGGTGGTAAAGGCCCATTTACTAGTGTACACCTAACATTCTTTTTTTGTAGGGATTATTCTGTTTTCGTCTCAGATTCCGTTTATGTACCTTCTGTCTGTTAGGGTGGTAAAGGCCCATTACTGGCATTCTGTTCCTGTATATATTATTCTGTTCTGTTTCTGTTTCAGTTTGGACATTAGGGTAACGGCTAATCCTATTATACTAGTATTAGTGCAGAGAAATAAAATACAAGTAAGAAGCATAACTTGGGCTATATCATTTTGTTTCTTCTGTTTAGCTTAAGTATACCAGTTACTCTTGTTGCTGTTGTCTCTTATCCAGCTTTATTTTCTTGTCATGATATTATTATCTGTTCATATGTTGAAAGTCACTGGACTTGCCAGACTTTATGTCTGACCTTGCTTGTTTTCGCCCCTTTTCTTCCGTTCCCCCCTCCCCCCAGGTTTTTTAGTGTGGAAGTATAGAAGCTTGATTCGGATTTTCTCTACTTGAAGTACCGCTTGGCCTTAGCTCTATCTTTCCATGGCAGTTTATGTTGGGGATCATGATTTTAAAAACTATGCATTCTGAAGGCTTTTGTACAAGGCTGATATTTTGTACTTGAATTCTGATATTGTGATTTGAAAAGATGTAACCAAACTTACTTCGGTTTCTCTTGTAAAAAAGTTATTAATTTTTCAACTACTGTTTTATCTGTCTTGTAAATTTCTGTTCTATCTACTAAAACGCTCCATCAAAGTTAAGGCATTCCCTTTGTGAGTGACCTTAACGGAGGTGAGGTGTTACACTTGGTATTAGAGCTTAAGGTTACCAGTCTTGATAAAAAGTTTTCGAAAAATATTTTCAAAAAGGTTTTAAAAAAGGAAGTATTTTCAAAAGGAAAGTTTATTTTGAAAAACATAGTCCCCAAAGCCATATATCTATCTTTTGATTTTCTATTTAAACCTTGTTATTTTCTTTTCTGAGTCTCCGGGGCTCCTGGCTTTCTGGGAGGTAACCTCATCGTGACATGGTTCGGTAGGCATGATGAGAATATGGCGCTTGTCGAAGGGCAAAGAAGTGCCTAACTTCCATTTATAGCTGGAGTAATTTCACCTACGGCTAATCCTCTTTCGAGCTTCGTAGGGTTTTCCGTGCGATGGGGGCAACTTTAGAGAAAGGCTTGTTAACATGTAAGAAGACTGGTTGTTTTCAGTGCGGTGAGACAGGACATCTGATCAAGGATTGCCCCAGAAGGCAAGGGAAAAGGGTAGAATCTTCTGGAAGGTAGGTGAATGTTATCGTAGTTGGTGTATAGGATAAAGGTGAATTTTTTTACGTAGAAAGATTATTTTCCTTATCTGATCATTCTGGCATTTAAATTCTATAGTTGAGTCTCTGCACTTTAATACTAGTCTTGTTTCTGATCCCGCTATATCCTCAAGCCCCATAAGGGTTACGACTCATCTGTTTGTGATAGGTTGGGGTTTGAGGGTATCTGTGTTAAGCGTTAAGTTGACTGTGACGCATACATTTTGGTTTTTGTGGGATATGGTGGGGTTTTATCATGCTTAGTTTCCTAAGAATCATTTGATAATCTTATATGTACTAGTAGTCTGCAAGTATCTGAATATTTCTGAAAAGGATAGGGGTTTTTACTTGAAGCGTGAAGTAGATTTCCAGTTTTGACATTGTTTAATGGGAGTAATTCTCTGAGTGTTAATCTGATGTTGATTTCGGTCTTCGGGGTTAATACCTAGGGATTTATTTTCTTAACCAATGTCTAATGGGAACAGAACTTTTGTTTTAATTGTACTAGCTTCTATCACTCGGCTGTATCCTATCGATCGAGTCTTCGACCTTTAGGTAGAAACTAATGGGTGTAAACATGTGTTTGAGACATGTTATGTTTAATGGTTGCAAGTGGATGCAAGTGGTTGCTAGTGGTTGCTCGTGGATGCATATACACACACTAGGCACTAGATCGGCTCAATAACACTTTCGTACTGCATATGGATCATTTTTCGATTTTTGTGGATGCAAAATGATTGACTCATCACATGGATGTTGCATTTGGATGAATGGTTATGCACACATATAGAAATGATGTGTACCAAATAGGGTTTCTTGATTACATAATTGGACTCATGGCACCAACATGGTTTGCATTAAGGAGGTCAACCGAATCAGTAGACCGCCTGATCTTTGCATTAGATAAGAGACATATACACACACTTTTGGATATGTTCATACAACATTACAAGTTTTCTAAGGACAATGGATTTTTGTGGATGATGGTTGAGTAGATGGATGATTGAATGGTAGGACACATTCTTCTTAACTTGAAGATTTTGGGGACGAAATCCTTTAAGGAGGGGAGAATGTAACACCCCGTATTTTCTGTGAACGTGTAAGTAACAAGTTAAAATATACTAAACATTTAGGAGAAGAATTAAGGGAAACGGGTTGCGCCATTGCATTCATCTCGAAAATCGGCTTGAGATAGAGTCCGAGTTTGCGTAAAACGGATACCGTATGAAGAAGATATCGACGAACGAAGTTAAGCAGAAAAACCGGAAACAGGCCAGAATACACTGGCGCACTTTTGAAGTGCGCCAGTACAAAAATACACTGGCGCACTTGCCAAGTGCGCCCATACCAATCCAGCATAGAATTCTGGAGTGTTCTGTGATGACATGTCTCCTTCTGAGTGGCTGGATGACTTGTCTTTGAGCTGGGTGGTTCTAATGACTTCTGGGCCGATCTGAAGGCTCTAAATCACCCTATTCTCCTATAAAAACACCCCCCCAAGCCTCACTTTCTCTCCACACAATTTCATTCTACCTATACTCTGTTCTATAATAAATAAATAAAATAATGGCGTCGCTACTCTGTTGGGATCAAAACTAGAACTAGTGCATCTTCTTCCAAATCTAAATAAGATTAAAAGAGAACTACTGCAACTCTTCTTCTATAATCCAATCAAGGCAAGTGCAGTTATTTTCCGATATGAATTTTAATCATGATCTTGACATAATTATAAAACTGAACCTGATATTATGCCCTTTTTCTATTTATCAGATATGTTCCTCTATTTTATTATTCTGTTTGTTCTGTATTTCTTCCTCCTTTCTTTCTTTTTGTTTGATAGCCAGGCTACCACAAGCCTGAGCCAGATCTCATAAGAGATGAACGAATAAATGCTAAATTTGGGAAGAATATTGAATGAGGCATATTTGGGCATAATTGATTTGTAACTAATCTGAGGATACAACGCATGTTGTAATTCTGGACATAAATTTGAGGCATATTGTATAAGACGATCTATGACTTGGAAGGAGAGGATTATTGTGACTTAGAACATAAAGAACATTGGTTGAACTTAGAACATAAATCTGAGACATATAATTGGGCATGTTGTATTTAAAACATAAGGTGTATTTAACATATGTCTTGAATTTTGAGGCGTAAAGAATATTGGACGTATGACATGGGATTTGTGGCGTAAAGTTTAACTGTGAACATGTAACTGATTTGGATGCATAGTACAAGTTGTAATTCAATATCTAGATCTGGAAATACTATACATATTATAGTCTGAAATTTGGAAAAAAGAGAATTAATTTGCATTTAACTTAGGTGTAAAGATCCATATTAAGATTGGATAATTATTCAGTGTGAATACACCTAAGTAAGGGGGGTTTTTAGATATGTGACATGCATTGTAATCAATGGCTATATTTGGCATAATTTATATGTAAGGTTTTTGGAGAATATTCTGAACTATGCAAGTTTAACTAAAAATTGGGACATATGTTATATGGTGGATTATGACCATAATTTGGGCATATAAGTTTAGGCTTACCTTATGAGTTAGGCAAGATATGTGAATAGGACTTTAAGGAATGTTTAAATCGGGTAAACCTGTTATCTGCTTGTTGTGTTAAATTTGCCAAATCTGCTAAACCTGTTACCAGTTTAATCTGTTGAACTGCCTAAACTGTTACATATGTTGAATCGCCTAATCTGCTAATTTTGCCTAATCTGCTAAATCTGTTGAGTTGCCTAATCTGCTAAATCTGTTGAACCGCCTGAGCTGGTAAATCTGTTAAATCTATTGAAAAGTTGAATGATAGTAATTTGTGTAAAACATGTGAATTTGTTTAATCTGCCGCGACTTGAAAAGAAATCAAATCTGTTAAATTGACATAATTAGTCTGATATTTGTATAATTTGTAATGTAATAAACTGGTTAAAATAAAAATGTTGAGACACAAGGTTAGACTCATGTTTGCGGTAGAAGCCTGCCTGGACCCAACCGGCTTAACCAGCCGCAGACTGCTAGTCTAATGTGAGAGGTCATAGGCATAACTAAAATATGCTTAGACACGAGGTTAGGTCTGGCTTGTGGCAGAAGTCTGCCCGGAACCGCCCGGCTTATCCAGCGGCCACAAGCCACCGACCTAATGTGAGAGGTTTGCGCATTAATATTTAATTAATGCAAATCTGAGATAAATATGATGTCTGAAACGTATTGGGTAGATAAGGCTAAACCAACTGGACTGATGAATTAATAAACCTGTTTCGTGAATCTGTAGGCCCAATACAAAGTTAGACAATCTGTAAGTCGGTTAAAACTATACATCTGATTCGTTAGTCTGAAAACATGTTGACTTGATTTTCTGGTCTGTGAACTAGTTGATTCTGAACTTTGTAGGCCTAAAAATGGTAAACAAGTTAACCTGAAATCTGTTAGTCTGGGGACGCAAGGTTAGGAGGGAAAATACTTGTGTCATCTGTTATTTGGGACCCATATTAGTCAGTAACACTTTCTGGTATCAAAACTATGACCCAACAGTAGGTAGGGTCCGGGCACGCTTACTGAACTAATTATAAGTGGTTCATTCTGATAATGGCGAGGGGTGTTGATGGTGCGTTCCAACCGGGTCATGTGCGTGCATGGATCCCATTCTGCCTCTGAGGATGTAAGACGCCGTGACATCTGTAAATAGGTCTGTGTCATTTAAAGGTTGCCACTTTGGGGAGTGATACACCCTTCTATGGGGCTGGCACATGGTATTTATGTATTAGGGAGCCGATCGCTTGGGGTAGATGTAGGGTACACTTAGTTTTGTCTGTTTCCGTTGGGGTACCGTCTGTTTCTGTTGGGTGGTAACACCTGTTTGTTTCTGCGTGGTACCGTCTGTTGGGGGTGGTAAAGGCCCATTTACTAGTGTACACCTAATTCTAACATTCTGTTTCTGTAGGGATTATTCTGTTTCCGTCTCTGATTCCGTTTATGTACCTTCTGTCTGTTGGGGGTGGTAAAGGCCCATTACTGGCATTCTATTCCTGTATAGATTATTCTGTTCCGTTTCTGTTTCAGTTTGGACATTAGGGTAACGCCTAATCCTGTTATACTAGTATTAGTGCAGAGAAGTAAAATATAAGTAAGAAGCATAAATTGGGCTATATCATTCTGTTTCTTCTGTTTAGCTTAAGTATACCAGTTACTCCTGCTACTGTTGTCTCTTATCCAGCTTTATTTTCATGTCATGATATTATTATATGTTCATATGCTGAAAGTCACTGGACTTGCCAGACTTTATGTCTGACCTTGCTTGTTTTCGCCCCTTTTCTTTCGTCCCCCCCCCCCCCCCCCGAAGGTTTTTTAGGGTGGAAGTATAGGAGCTTGATTCGGATTTTCTCTGCTTGAAGTACCGCTTGACCTTAGCTCTATCTGTCCATGGCAGTTTATGTTGGAGATTATGATTTTAAAAACTATGCATTCTGAAGGCTTTTGTACATGGCTGATATTTTGTACTTGAATTTTGATATTGTGTTTTGAAAAGATGTAACCAAACTTGCTTCGGTTTCTACTGTAAAAAAGTTATTAAATTTTCAAGTACTGTTTTATCTGTCTTGTAAATTTTTGTTCTGTCTACTAAAACGCTCCATCAAAGTTAAGGCATTCCCTTTGTGAGTGACCTTAACGGAGGTGGGGTGTTACAATCACGAAATCCAACATCGAAATATTCTAAAGACAATTTCGATTCAAATCCATTCCAATTAAATTATTGGAATTTATGGTTACCTTTAAAACCATTTCAAATCCACTTTATTTATTTTAAAAATAAATAGAATTATAATTTTAGTTCAAAACTAGTTCATTTCGATAAAAATATATTTTTATCTTTTCAAATTTGGAATTTTTCATCCCATTTCTACACAAATCTCTTCTTATGATTTTACACTAATTATTACTATTTTTAATAATTTTACCAAGGCCCGTACAGTCGATTTCCACCAATGGCCATCGAACTGCACTTACAGCGACGTTTTCCAAATTTGATTTGGACATAATTCCAAATCCAACCGTTAGATTTCTAGTTTTTATATTCATTAGAAATCTATTTTCGATACGAACCCAACGGTTCCAGTTTTAGGAGAATCTGACGGTCGGATCTCCCGTAATATCCATTCGAAGTCAGTGGTCGAAATTAACGAACTGCCGCAGCGCGGCGCGTTCTATTCAGGCCATTATATATAATATATATATATATATATTATATATATTTCGTAGATTTCCTTTTAAAATGTATTTTATAAATCGTTTTAAATTCGTTTTCAAAACAATTTCAACTTCATATTCAATTTCGAATCAAAATTGAATATTCCTCATCATCGATATACAAATGATAATATTTCAAAATGTTATATTTTGAAATCACTTCCTTTTCTATATTCATTATAAAAATGAATAAAATCGATAATATCGTTCGCGTCAAAATGGCATCAATCTAATCTACACGGCTTTATATATTTCAATAACTTCGTTATTCTATTCAACAAATGAATATTTTCTTCAACACATGAATATATATTTTATTTCAACACATGAATATATATTTTTCTATTCAACACATGAACATAAATTTTATTTCAACACATGAATTTATTTTTATTCAACACATGAATTCATATTTTTATTCGACACATGAATATTCTTTTTATAATATTCCTTATTCTCCCGAATTGGAATGAGGCCCAATCAATTACCATATAATGTTAATTATATGGATTCCCTACAACACATGCATATAATAGCAACGATAAATCTTCAACCATCATCCAGAGTGCACCACACAACTGCATAAGCATTAAATATAAATAATTAACGCTTACAACATCCTGTCAATCAATCGATCGACATACAGCTAATTATTGGGATTAATGTATGACCAATTTCATCCCAACACCCATGTGGGGTTTTCAAACAATCAAATACAGGTTTTATTTGTGCCGTTGGGCGATGTGTAAAATTTATTGTCCCAATCCATATCAGTCAAATCGGTGTACGTAAACAAATCGTTCGATTTGTAAATGAATATTTATTTTACTTCAACAAATGAAAATATATATTTTATTTCAACACATGAATATATATTTTTTATTTCATCACATGAATATATATTTTATTTCACGTTAAAAATTATATTTTTAACTATAAAATATTTATTCAATCCACTACACACAATCATTTTTCACAACACATCAATCAAACTAACAAGCCATCCATGGTATGTGGACGACGGGTGTCGGGTGCTGCTAAGCACCGTCTGCATCCTAGTATATATTTCAACTAGAAAATAAATTAAAAGTGAGAAGTTCTCACCGACTAGCTAAACCAAACGCCGTGACTCTTCCTATGTAGAAAATCTTCGCCGTGCTCGCCTTTTATCAATTTCATTGTCCGTAGCCACTACATATATAAAATTCACATTTTTATATTATTACTATGTATATAAAAATCACATTTTTACACCGCTACTATATAGATAAAAATTCTATTTTAATAACGGTGTTCATATAATAAAGATTATATTTTTATCACGCTATTCTCTATAAAAAAATTATATTTTTATATATCTACTTCTAATATAAAGATCTAATTTTTATATCGTCGCTATAAAAATCATATTTTTATGTATTCAACATCACTATAAAAATCATATTTTTATGTACTCAACATCGCTATAAAAATCATATTTTTATTATCTAATTAAATAAAAATCATATATTTTTATCTGATATAAAGATCATTCCTTCTTCATATAATTCAAAAATCTTGTCTTTCTCATCATAAAAATCATAATTTCTATAATGAAAAATCATATTTTTCTCTAATGAAAAATCCTATCTTTCAATTCAAATAAAAACACATTCTCAATTCAAAGATATCTTGTTTTCATTAACCTTAGAAATCATAAAATCATATTGTTTCATGAACAAAAATCATATTTTTTCCATATGCAAAAATCATAGGTTTATATTTCTAAAAATCAAATCTTTCTACTTCTTTAAAAATCGAATCTTTTTCATTATTAAAAACCAAACCTTTTTATGCCTTACACATAAATAAAAATCATTTTCTTCTATATAAAAATGTAAACTTTACTATGAAAATCCATTCCTTTTACTTCAATAAAAAAATCCAAACTATTTCTACATTAAAGATCTGATTTTTATTTACTTTAAAAACCTAATTTTTATAAACAAGAAAACATAATCAAAAGGAAAAAAACAGAGATAAAAAAAACTTATAGCATAAATCGAGGGTGGGATTTCACACTAGAGTCGGAGGAAGGCTCCTTGGTCGTCGACGGAGCTATGGCACGGGGTTGGCGCAGTGGGGTGGTTCAAGCGATTTGGTGGTGTGTTGAGCATCGAACGGAGGGAGGAATAGGAGGGGAGGGTCGCGGCAAGATCGGGGGGGGGGGGGGGGGGGCTCGTCGCAGCGGTTGCTGGTGGAGCTTGCGCCTCCACCGGCGATGGATTAGGGCTCCGTCGCCCTTTGTTTTTTTTATCGGGTTTGAAATGAACTGGTAAGGGAGTGGTTTGACTTTGAAAAGAAAAGGAGAGGGGGTGATGGAGTTTAATTATATATATATTATTTTATTTATTCTCTAAAAGATTACTTTAAAATTCAAACTCAAAATTGAACCCACCGACTGTTGTCCTTAGCGTAATACCCCCATTCCGAACACAATGGGATATGTCCCGTAAGCCAGTTTGGCCGTTTCGATCAGTTTTCGTCAAAATCAAAATATAACTCTATATATTGAATTTGAACGCACATTTCAATATACCGGGGCCACGTATTAACTCTAAAAAATCCAAAAAATATATTTCTAGCTTCGTATTGACGATACGGTCCTAACAAAACTAATTTCGCCAAATTCTGGGATCGTTTGAAAAATGGCCATTTTCTGGTCGATCGAAATTGACTGAAACTATCAAAACACGTTTTTCTTTGCCACGCTCACATATTGATTCGGAAAATTACGAATTTTGAAACCTAGAAATAACTTGACATCTTGGATCCGACAAAAGAGGTTTCGTCGAAAACCGAGGTCATTTGCAAAATTTCCATTTTTAAGGGCCAGAATTCCATAGCGACTATTCTGAATTTTCAACTGGACGTAACTTTTGATTCCCGCTATGAAATTTCAATTTTTCGGATTCGTTGGAAAGATATTCTCCAAAAGATTCTAATATTTTTGGTTTCGCTAAAATCTGGTTTATTAATAATCCTATAAATTCATTTGAACTTAGAAATCAAATTATCGAACTACCGCGCCATTTTCAATTCCTTTTATAATTTAAAATAAATATTATATTCAAACGACAATTCGAATAGATATGTACGTTCTAATTCTATTCAAAATAAATTTCCCGTCGTTATTATTTAAAATAATTCATTTTAAATATTGAAAATTCACTAAAATTGCCAAAATAAAAATTTTAAATTGGCTCGGATTTCCGGGTTATTACACCATTCACGACAAACCCAAATCACATTTGATATTAAATACAAGGCTCTGAATAGAAAATATATTGGCTTATATTCAATATCAAATTCTACGACCAACAAATATCGTATTGGAAATAACGATATAAATATATCTTTCAAATTTCCATAACAATATTTGCATAACCTCAAAATCCAACATTGAAATATTCCAAAGACAATTTCGATTCAAATCGATTCCAATTCAATTATTGGAAATTCTGGTTACTTTTAAAACCATTTCAAATCCACTTTATTTATTTTAAAAATAAATGGGATTATAATTCTAGTTCAACACTAGTTCATTTCGATTAAAATCTATTTTATCTTTTCAAATATGGAGTTTTTCATCCTAATTCTTTCCAAATCATTTCTTATGATTTTACAGGAATTATTACTATTTTTAATAATTTTTTCAAGGCCCGTACAGTCGATTTCCATCAACGGCCATCGAACTGCACTTACAACGATCTTTTCCAAACTTGATTTGGTCATAATTCCAAACACAACCATTAGATTTCAAATTTCTAATATTCGTTAGAAAGCTCTTTTCGATACGAACCCAATGGTTCCAGTTTTAGGAGAATCCGACGGTCAGATGTCACGTAATGTCCATTCGAAGTCAATGGTAAAAATTCGCGAACTACCGCAGCACGGCGCGTTTTATTCAGGCCATTATATATATAATATATATATTATATATATTTCATTGATTTCCTTTTAAAACGTATTTTATAAATCTTTTTAAATTCGTTTTCAAAATGATTTCAACTTCATATTCAATTTCAAATCAAAATTGAATATTCCATATCATCGATATATAAATGATAGTATTTTCAAAATGTTATATTTCGAAATCAATTCCTTTACGATATTCATTATAAAAATGAAAAAAATCGATATAAACACTGTTCGCATCAAAATGGCGCGTATCCAATCAACACGGCTTTATATATTTCTATTTCAAATATTTCTTTTCAAGTATTTCTTTTCAAATATTTCTGTTTCAAATAATTCTATCTCAAATATTTCTATTTCAAATATTTCTATTTCAAAAACTGGAATGAGGCCAAATCAATTACCATAGATTTTATTTCTATGGATTTCCATACAACACATGTATATATCAATAGTGATAAACAATCATCCATCATCCAGAGTGCACTACTCAACTGCATAAGCATTGAATATAAATAATCAACGCTTACAACAGCCTGTCAACCAATCGATCGACATACAACTAAACAATTGGGATTAGTGTACGTCAATATCATCCCAACACCCATGTGGGGTTTTCAAACAATCAAACATAGGTTTTATTTGTGCAGTTGGGCGATGTGTAAAATTTATCATCCCAATCAATATCAGTCAAATCGGTGTACATAAACAAATCGTTCGATTTGTAAATGAATATTTATTTTACTTCAACACATGAATATATATTTTATCGTTCGATTTGTAAATCAATATCCACTCCTCCGTGCTTTCCTTCTAAACTGTTTGGGTTTCGTTTCCCGCTGTTCACAGTAAAAATCATATTTTTATCGCTTTATCCCAATAAATAAAAATCATATTTTTATTTCAATTACATATATTTTACAACTCTTCTTTCTATATATAGAAATTATATTTTTATATTTCTACTTCTTATATAAAGATCAAATTTTTATTTCGCTTCATATATAAAAATCTCGCCTTTCCATATATAAAAACATCATCTTCCTATATATAAAAATATCGTCTTCCTATATATAAAAATATAATTTTTCATCGCTATTCTATATATATAAAAATCGAATTTTTCTTCGCTATATGAATATATATAAATCATACCATTCTTTGCTATTTATATGACAAAAATCATATCTTTGTATATATTGATTAAATCAGATTTTTATACTGATTAAATCAATTACATTAACCTAAATATTTAAAATAAATTAAAATAAAATAAATAAACTTACAGTGTCTTCGATGGGAGGGGGGTCGGTGTTGCGCGGATCGATTTCTGAAACGGGGGGGCTCGAGCTGTGGAGCTCGCGTCGGAGCTGTGGAGGAGGGGAGGAGGGGGATGCGGTGGGGAGGCTCGGTGTTGCAAGGATCGATTTCTGAAACAAGGGGAGGCTCGAGCTGTGGAGCTCGCGTCGGAGAGGTGGAGGAGGGGGATGCGGTGGGGAGCATGGTCTGAAGGGGGGCTCGGTCACGCCGGCGGTGGCCCAGAGATGGCGCGACGAACGATAGTTTAGGTTTATTTTTATTTTATTTTATTTTTGGTCTGACTGAGTGAAATAAGAGAGAGAGGAGAGAGTATATATAATACATATATTATTTAATTTATTTAATTTAGTTCCAAAAAGTAACTTCTTCATTCGAACCCCAAATCGAACCCAATGACTGTCACCCCTAGCTAATCACCCCCATTCCGAACACAATGGAATATGTATCGTAGGCTGATTCAATCGTTTCGATCAGTTTCCATCAAAATCAAAATATAAATCTATATATTGAATATGAACGCGCATTTCAATTTACCGGGGCCACATACGAACTCTAAAAATTCCTGAAAAATATTTTATAGCTTTGTATTGACGGTACGGTCCTAACAAAACTAATTTCGTCAAATTCCAGACCGTTTGAAAAATGGCCATTTTCCGGTCGATCGAAATTGACAAAACACGTTTTCCTTTGCCACGCTCACATATTGATACAGAAAATTATGAAATTTGGAATCTAGCAACAACTTGACATCACGGATCCAATAAAAGTAGTTTCGTTGAAAACCGAGGCCGTTTGCAAAATTTCCATTTTTAAGGGCTAAAATTCCATAGCAATTATTCTAGAATTTCAACAGGGCATAACTTTTTATTCCCGTTATGAAATTTCAATTTTTCGAATTTGTTGGAAATATTTTCTCAAATAGATTCTAATACTTTTGGTTTCACTAAAATCCTGTTTATTTTGAATCATGTACATTCATTTGAACTTTAAAATCGAAATTTCGAACTACCGCGCCATTTTTAATTCCTTTTATAATTATAAATAATTATTTATATTCTAACGACGATTCAAATAAATATACACGTTCGAATTCTATTCAAAATAAATTTCTCGTCGTTTTTATTTAAAATAATCTTTTTAAATATTCAAAATTCACCAAAATTGCCAAAATAAAAATTTTAAATTGGCTCAGATTTCCGGGTTATTACAATCTCCCCCACTTAAAACTTTTCATCCCCGAAAAGGAACGAAGCTGAAAGTTGTTTTACAAACTAACTCAACTTTCATTATTTTCATTATGACTTAAGTTCTTCAACTTTTCAGTTTCTAAGAACTTTTCAAATTTGTCAGAAAATTTGGCTAACACCTAAATTTTCGAATTTTTTTGCCATAACCTCCCCTACACCGGGAGCTTCGGGATATTTCAAATAGCCTCCCATGGCCCTTACCAATCCAAAAAGAAAAAGAAACGGCCAAGCGGCTAGCCAATCGGCTCATAAAATCATTAAAAACCCAAAAAATACAATAAACACGTACCTATTTCTCGGGCAAACAATTTTATTCCTCTTCTCTAGCCTCCTTATTATGACCTGTTCAATGTAAGTACATGTATATGCAGGCAACTGCGACTAATTTTCAATACAACTAACTATTTGGTTCAATTTGGCTAAAGGTTCAACATTTAATTTATCAACCAATAATCAACCAACACAATCATCAATCAATTAGTTGATTATTATTTCAAACACATAATTCTAATACATAGTCCAAAAGTCAGATTTTTGATGCCAAATCACAACAATAAGCCCTATCTAGTTTTGGTTCTCACACTAGTCAATAGGAAATATATAGACGTCCCACCTTTGAAACTCGAACATGAATACTGATGATGCGATCGTTATAGCGATCATCAGAACATCTTCGGGCGACTATAGTGTGATTCTATATATATCCAGTATATTAAAACTTCGTACACACATGGATCAGACGTATATTAAAATCTCTATATACTCGATTGTCCAAATTCAATATAAAATAAATAATCAAATACGAATAATTAATTTAAATTTTCGAAACAAAAATTGTTTTCATTTTTAAAAATATACTCTTCACACTCGTTCTAGGATACTGCTGATCCCATCTCTAACGAGTCATTCTCATTGGATATTACTAATCCAATATCTGATGAATTCTTTCGTTTGGTTCTAATATGTCTTGTTCTCGAGCTCTGTAAACCAAAGCTCTGATACCACATGTAAAGACCCGTAACTTCCCCGGTAAGGAAGACCCGGATACGTTGAGGACAAGACAAATCAGAACGCAAACAGAAAAACATTTCATTGTTAATTACAACAATTCCATCAGAATACAAGAATATACAGAGTATGAATAAATATTACACAGAAAATATCAGAGATTTAAATTACATTTAAATACATCACAGCGGAAAATAATACAAAACACAACTGAAAGGAATATATGGATACAGAGCTTTCTGAATATCATTCCAGCTATAAACCAGGTTCCTGTGAATGTAAATCTCCAAAAAAAAAAACTACTAGCTGCCCTTGTCAAAATAAGGGCAACCGGAGTTTAGGTTAAAACAATAAACTCCAGGACAGTCATGTGACTGGTGTGAGAACAAAAACAGTTATTAATCTTTATTTTAAAGTAAGGTAAATTAAGGGACCACGCCGTATAACACGGAACGGGTTTCCTCCCAAGAATACCAGTGCATAAAACAACAGCGCAATACTAAATAAAGAATAATTAAGCTATTATAAGACCCAGGTCCAATCACACAATGCAACGCAAGCCGCATGATAGGGTTTTTACCTTATAATAGCCGAGAATGCGTGATACGAGAAATTTCATCTTTTATTATTACTATAAGTGTATATTGTCAAAAATAATTTCAATCATAAGTATCAATCGTAGACGGCATAAGTGCCCCATACCACTATGTCGCCATACTAGGCTCTACAATAAAAACCGCAAAGTCACGTATTGGAAGTTGGATTTCCATCTGTGAACCAAGGCAAGGGATCGTCCTCACCGAATTCGAGACGATCTAGCCCACCCCTCAGGCAAGTACCAAGGCAAGTACTCAGTCAAGCCTTTGGATCGTCAGGGCCGGTCCACCGATGTTGATTAAAATGCCTGAACACTGCATTTCCCCATCCTATGGGGTGTCAATGAGTCCAATGACTCCATTGGCTCCACATAGTCACCGATATATCCGAAGCGCCTCACAATCCAACAACCACATAAGTCAAACTCGTCAGGGCGTGTAAAACCACTGACGTCACTTCTAGCTAGAAAGAAATGCATGTCCTCCTTGAGGTCCTTCTCCCATTTCTGGTTCACACAGGGGTGTGAGGCTCGCGAATTAACGCTACACAAAGCTGTGCCACACAAGCTGTGCTTTGATCATCAACCACAAGACTTTGCTTTTCAACAAAAGCCTTGATCATTTGCCACTTAGGCATGCAACACAAGCTATTCACTCCATGCGACTGATATCCATCAATATATAACCTCCGAGCTCGTACGTCTCAGAGAAGGGCGTTAAGCAGGAGAATAAATTCTCCGCCGCCAAACAAATATATATTTATTAGAAATCAATCACACAGAATAAAATCCAATGTCAGACACACAGTCCATTTACAAGTTCGTTCTAGATTTGAACGAAACCGGAGGCACCTTGTACCTCGCTTGTCCATCGATTCCAAGTACGTTTGGACGATCACCAACTAATTCCCTCCTCTTTGGTGTACAGCTCAATCAAGATCATCAGTAATTATCCAAACGATGTGAAGACCTCCGGGCTTCGACCACCGTCTTCGACCACCATATTCATCCTCGACACATCGTCGAATCAGTTATTCAGAATGGGATAAACCCGATCTTTCTGAATAACTCGTGTAAATAATAAACAAGTGTTACATAAACACAACATACGCCTCATTCCAATTCATAATATTCCTTTATTCAAATATTCTTATACTTTGGGAAAGGTTCCCATTAATTTTTCAAAGATAAATTCTTTAAATTTATTCTTTAATCTTCCTTTGAATATCAATTCAAACCAAATTATGGTTTATCCAAACTAGTCGGGACTAACGAACCTTACCAAAGTAATCATTTGTTTTAATTTCCCAATCCCAACCTATTCATCCCATGAAGTAAAACTGGTTATACTTCATATCTAACACCACGGTGTTACCAGTAAATTCAATTACCATTTCACGTTTAAATCTAATTAAAGATTCAACTACCAGTTGGAGCAAAACTAGTGATACTCCATTCCCGATCATTTCAATCTAATTAAAGATTCACTAAAACTCCACTTGGTTTTAATCTTCCCAAAAATCAATATCAATGATTGTTTGACTTGGGGAACCTTATCCTGTCTTTAACTGGGTTAAAGAACCAATGTCATTTAAAACACAGTTCACGATAAACCCAAAATCACATTCATTAATTATCGGGTTAAAGAACAATTGTTATTTAAAATACCGTTCACGATAAACCTAAAATCAATTACAATTAAATATTATTTAATTGGTATACTTCATTAAATCTAAATAAAAAGATTTAATCTTTTTCTCAACTTGGTTTAAGAACAGTGTTAATGAAGACACCATTCACAACAAACCAAAATCACATTTGATATTAAATACAAGGCTCTGAATAGAAAATATATCGGCTTATATTCAATATCAAATTCTACGACCAACAAATATCGTATTGGAAATAACGATATAAATATTCAAATTTCCATAACAATATCTGTATAATCTCGAAATCCATCATCCAAAATATTCCAAAGACAATTTCGATTCAAATCCATTCCAATTCAATTATCGAAAATTCTGGTTACTTTTAAAACCATTTCAAATCCACTTTATTTATTTTAAAAATAAATGGGATTATAATTCTAGTTCAAAACTAGTTCCTTTCGATAAAAATCTATTTTTATCTTTTCAAATATGGAGTTTTTCATCCCAATTCTTTCCAAATCATTTCTTATGATTTTACACAAATTATTACTATTTTTAATAATTTTATCAAGGCATATACAGTCGATTTCCATCAACAACCATCGAACTGCACTAACTGCGACCTTTTCCAAATTTGACTTGGACATAATTCCAAATCCAACCGCTAGATTTTAAATCTCTAATATTCGTTAGAAAGCTCTTTTCGATACGAACCCAATGGTTCCAGTTTTAGGAGAATCCGACTGTCAGATCTCCCGTAATGTCCATTCGAAGTCAATGGTCGAAATTCGCGAACTGCCGCACCGCGGCGCATTCTATTCAGGCCATTATATATATATATGTATATATATATATATATATATATATATATATATATATCATCGATTTTCTTTTAAAGCGTATTTTATAAATCGTTTTAAATTCATTTTCAAAATGATTTCAACTTCATATTCAATTTCAAATCAAAATTGAATATTCTATATCATCGATATATAAATGATAGTATTTTCAAAATGTTATATAGTGAAATCAATTCCTTTTCGATATTCATTATAAAAATGAAAAAATCGATATAAACACTGTTTGCGTCAAAATGGCGCAATCCAATCAACACGGCTTTATATATTTCTATTTCAAATATTTCTTTTCAAATATTTCTTTTCAAATATTTCTATTTCAAAACTGGAATGAGGCCAAATCAATTACCATAGATTTTATTTCTATGGGTTTCCATACAACACATGTATATATCAATAGTGATAAACAATCATCCATCATCTAGAGTGCACTACTCAACTGCATAAGCATTGAATATAAATAATCAACGCTTACAACAGCCTGTCAACCAATCGGTCGACATACAACTAAACAATTGGGATTAGTGTACATCAATATCATCCCAACACCCGTGTGGGGTTTTCAAACAATCAAACACAGGTATTATTTGTGCAGTTGGGCGATGTGTAAAATTTATCATCCCAATCAATATCAGTCAAATCGGTGTACATAAACAAATCGTTCGATTTGTAAATGAATATTTATTTTACTTCAACACATGAATTTTTTTTTTCAACACATGAATATATATTTTATTTCAACACATGAATATATATTTTATTTCAACACAATCAACAGTCAAATATCACAGCACAAACAATCACACAAGTTGTCCATGGTCTGTGGACGACGAGGAGCAGTTTATATATGCAGTTATAAAATAAATAACATAACAGAAAATTTTAGTGAGGAGTTCTCACCTTGGGTTTCCATTCCTCCGTGCTTTCCTTCTGAACTGTTCGGGTTTTGTTTTGATTTCAGTCGATACCATCGCCATCTTTTCCCGCTGTTCCCAGTAAAAATCATATTTTTTATCGATTTATCCCAATAAATAAAAATCATATTTTTATTTCAATTTCATATATTTTACAACGCTTCTTTCTATATATAGAAATTATATTTTTATATTTCTACTTCTTATATAAAGATCGAATTTTATTTTGCTTCATATATAAAAATATCGCCTTTCCATATATAAAAACATCGTCTTGCTATATATAAAAATATCATCTTCCTATATATAAAAATATAATCTTTTCATCGCTATTCTATATATATATATATAAATCGATTTTTTCTTCGCTATATGAATATATAAAAATCATACTGTTCTTTGCTATTTATATGACAAAAATCATATCTTTGTTATGATAAAAATATTATCTTTTCTGGTTTAAAAATTATTGTTATTCAAATTAAAAACCAAAGCTTTTCAAAAAAATAAAGGTTGAATCTTTTTAAAGCTAATTACATAATTAAAAATCAAATCTTTTTGCTAATGTTCTTATAAGAAAAATCAAATCTTTTTCTTTGTAAAACAATGTATATTTTCATTTATAAAAATCAGATTTTTATATTGATTAAATCGATTATACTAACCTAAATATTTAAAATAAATTAAAATAATATAAATAAACTTATAGTGTATTCGATGGGAGAGGGGGGAACGGTGTTGCGCGGATCGATTTCTGAAACGGGGGGGGGGGGGGGGGGCTCGAGCTGTGGAGCTCGCGTCGGAGCTGTGGAGGAGGGGAGGAGGGGGATGCAGTGGGGAGGATGGTCTAAAGGGGGGCTCGGTGTTGCGAGGACGATTTCTGAAACGAGGGTGGGTTCGAGCTGTGGAGCTCGCGTCGGAGCTGTGGAGGTGGGGAGGAGGGGGACGCGGTGGGGAGGATGGTCTGAAGGGAGGCTCGGTCACGCCGGCGGTGGCCCAGAGATGGCGGCGACGAACGATAGTTTAGGTTTTTATTTTATTTTATTTTTGGTTTGACTGAGTGAACTAAGAGAGAGAGGAGAGAGTATATATAATATATATTATTTTATTTATTTTATTTAGTTCCAAAAAGTAACTTCTTCATTCGAACCCCAAATCGAACCCAATGACTGTCACCCCTAGCTAATCACCCCTATTCCGAACACAATTGGATATGTATCGTAGGCTGATTCGATCGTTTAGATCAGTTTCCGTCAAAATCAAAATATAAATCTATATATTGAATATGAACGCGCATTTCAATTTACTGGGGCCACATACGGACTCTAAAAATTCCCGAAAAATATTTTCTAGCTTTCTATTGACAAAACGGTCCTAACAAAACTAATTTTGTCAAATTCCGAGACCGTTTGAAAAATGGCCATTTTCTGGTTGATCGAAATTGACCAAAACTGACAAAACACGTTTTCCTTTGCCACGCTCACATATTGATTCAGAAAATTACGAGTTTTGGAATCAAGCAATAACTTGACATCACGGATCCAAAAAAAGTGGTTTCGTCGAAAACCAAGGCCGTTTGCAAAATTTCCATTTTTAAGGGACAAAATTTCATAGCGACTATTCTAAAATTTCAAAAGGGAATAACGTTTTATTCCTGCTATGAAATTTCAATTTTTCGAATTCGTTGGAAAGATATTCTCAAATAGATTCTAATATTTTTTGTTTCGCTAAAATCCGGTTTAATTTGAATCCTGTACATTCATTTGCACTTTGAAATTGAAATTTCAAACTACCGCGCCATTTTCAATTCTTTTATAATTATAAATAATTATTTATATTCTAACGACGATTCAAATAAATATATACGTTCGAATTCTATTCAAAATAAATTTCTCGTCGTTTTTATTTAAAATTATCATTTTAAATATTCAAAATTCATCAAAATTGCAAAAATAAAAATTTAAATTGGCTCAGATTTCCAGATTATTACAGGGCCTTTACCACCCCAACAGACAGAAGGTACGGAAACAGAATACTAATAATGGGTTTGTACCACCCAATAGACAGAACATACAGAAGCAGAATCGGAAACGGAATCATAGACGGAAACATAATGTTAGAATTAGGTGTACACTAGTAATGGGCCTTTACCACCCCAATAGACAGTACCACGCAGAAACAGACAGGTGTTACCACCCAACAGAAGCAGACGGTACCAACAGAAACAGACGGAACTAAGTGTACCCTAAGTCCTACCCCAAGCGATCGGCTCCCTAATACATAAATACCCTGTGTCGGCCCTACAGTAGGGTGTATCACTCCCTAAAGTGGCAACCTATTGGCACAGACCTATTTACAGATGTCACAGTGTCTTACATCCTCAGAGCAGACCGGATCCATGCACGCACATGACCCGGTTGGAACGCACCATCAACACCACTCGCCATTATCAGAATGAACTGCTTATAATTAGTTCAGTAAGCGTGCCCGAACCCCTACATATCGTGGGGTCAAAGTTTTTGATACCAGAAAAGTGTTACTGACTAATATGGGTCCCAAACAACAGATGACACAAGTTTTCCCCTCCTAACCTTGTGTCCACAGACTAGCAGATTTCAGATTAACATATTTACAAGTTTCAGACATACTAGTTCACATATCAGACAATAAAGTTAACAAGTTTTCAGACTAACGGATCAGTTGTACAGCTTTAACAGACTTACAGATTGTCTAACTTTGTATTGGGCCTATAGATTCACTAAACGGGTTTGTTAAATTCAACAGTCTAGTTGGTTTAACCCTATCCACCCAACACGTTTTAAACATCATATTTATCTCATATTTGCATTAATTAAATATTAGTGCACAGACCTCTCACATTAGGTCGGTAGCTTGTGGCCGCTGGATATGTCGGGCGGTTCCGGGCAGACTTTTGCCACAAGCCAGACCTAACCTCATGTCTAAGCATATTTTAGTTATGCCTATGACCCCTCACATTATACTGACAGTTTACGGTCGCTGGTTAAGCCTGTTGGTTCCGAGCAGGGTTCTACTGTAAACAGAGTCTTACCCCGTGTCATAGCCACTTTATTCCATTAAAGAAAATATCATACTAATTACATCCGTTAAGCAGATTTCACTTCTTTACAAGTTACGGCATATTATCCAAAGTTCTATTAACATGCTTTGCTCAATTTTAGATCGAGCCTCCAAATTACAATTATTAAGCTTTCAACAGATTAAGCAATTCAACAGATTTAGCAGATAACAGATCTAGCAGACTAGGCAATTTAGCAGATTAGCAGAACAGGCAATTCAACAAATTTTGCAGATTAAGCAATTCAGCAGATTAGCATATTTAACATTTCTTAACAATTCTATATACATATCTTGCCTAATCATAAATTAAGCCTAAACTTACATGCTTAAATCATGGTCATAATTCATAATACAATATATGCCCCCAAATTTTCGTTAAACTTTGCACAGTACAGAACACTCTCTAAAAGCCCTAAATCATGATATGAATTATGCCAAATTATAGCCTTTAATGCCAATATCCAAAAATCCATATTTAGGCGCATTCACATTAATAGTTATCCTATTTTAATATAGGCCTTTACGCCTAAGCTTCATATTCCTTTTTCAATTCATGAATCGTTATATAAAATATACCCAGAAATCTAGATCTTTCAATTATATTCTCTCAAAATCAGATCTTAATTTTTATATGCGTTATGTCCCCAAGTTTCAAGCCATATATTATCATTCAATGATTCCTCTTCTTCCACATCACAGAGTACGTACAGATCTAGATCTAATTTACAACATTTGTCCTTTTCTCAAAATAGTCACGGATCAGTCATATCCAATTATGCATTATTCATTATTTACTCCAAAATTTAGCGTTCGTGCGTTAATCTCTTATGAGATTTGGCGCAGGCTTGTAGTAGCCTGGCTATAGAACAGAAAAAAAGGGAATAGTCATAGAAAAACAGATCTGACAGATAAGAATATGTATAACCTCATATTCAGATTTATAGCCATGTCAAGATCATAATTAAAGTTCATATCTGAAAATAACTGTACTCACAAAAAGGAATGATTCTTGTATTCTGGAATTTGTATTCTGACACTGAATAGCTCTCCTTTGGTGTAGACTATCGATTAGATTAGAAAATAGTTATTCTCTTTTAACTCTATCTAGGTTGGAAGAAGATGCACTAGTTCGAGCTTAGATTTCAGCAGAGTAGCGACGACATTATTTTATTTTAATTAGAATAGAGGCAGAGTATAGGAAGAATGAAATTGGGTGGAGAGAAAGTTAGGTTTGGGGGTGTTTTTATAGGAGAATAGGGTGATTTAGAGCCTTCAGATCAGTCCAGAAGTCATCAGAACCACCCAGCTCGAAGACATGTCATCCAGCCACCCAGAAGGAGACATGTCATCACAGAACACTCCAGAATTCTATGCTGGATCGGTATGGGCGCACTTGGCAGGTGTGCCAGTGTATTTTTGTACTGGCGCACAAGTGCGCCAGTGTATTTTGGCTTGTTTTCGGTTTTTCTACCTAACTCCGTTCGTCCATATCTTCTTCATTCCGTATCCGTTTTACGCAAACTCGGACTCAATCTCAGGCAGAATTTCAAGACGAACGCAATGGCGCAACCTATGTCACTTAATTCTTCTACTAAAATTAAGTATATGCTAATTTTTTACTTATACATTCACAGAAAATACGGGGTGTTACATTCTCCCATCCCTAAAGGATTCCATCCCCGAAATCTTAAAGTTAAGAAGAATGTCTCCTACCATCCAATCATCCATCTACTCAACCATCATCCACAAGCATCCATTGTCCTTATAAAAACTTCTAATGTTGTATGAACATATGCAAAAGTGTGTGTATATGTCTCTTATCTAATGCAAAGATCAGGCGGTCTACTGATTCAGTTGACCTCCTCAATGCAAACCATGTTGGTGCCATGAGTCCAATTATGTATGCAAGAAATCCTATTTGATACACATCATTTCTAAATGTGTGCATAACCATTCATCCAAATGAAACATCCATGTGATGAGTCAATCATTTTGCATCCACAAAAATTGAAAAATGCACATACATCCATATGCAGTATGAAAGTGTTATTGAGCCGATCTAGTGCCTAGTGTGTGTGTATGCATCCACGAGCAACCACTTGCATCCACTTGCAACCATCAAACATAACATGTCTCAAACACATGTTTACACCCATTAGTTTCTACCTAAAGGTCGAAGACTCGATCGATAGGATACAGCCGAGTGATAGAAGCAAGTACAGTTAAAATAAAAGTTCATTTCCCATTAGACATCGGTTAAGAAAATAAATCCCTAAGTATCAACCCCGAAGACCAAAATCAACATCAGATTGACACTCAGAGAATTACTCCCATTAAACAATTTCAAAACTGGAAATCTACTTCATGCTTCGAGTAAAAACTCTTATCCTTTTCAGAAATGTTCAGATACTTACAGATTAGTGGTACATATCAGATTATTAAATGATTCTTAGGAAACTAAGCATGATAAAACCCTACCATATCCCATAAAAACCAAAATGTATGCATCATAGTTAACTTAACGCCTAACACAGATACCCTCAAACCCCAACTTATCACAAACAGATGAGTCGTAACCCTCATGGGGTTTGAGACTATAGCGGGATAAAAAACAAGACTAGTATTAAAGTGCAGAGTCTCAATTACAAAATTAAAATGCCAGAATGAAAGAGAGTTTTAACTCAATAATCAGATAAGGAAATTAAACCTTCTACAGAAATTTTTCCTATCTATATCATATGCACCAGCCAAGAGAGCATTCGCCTACCCTCCAAAAATAGGTTCTGCCCTCTGCCCTTGCCTTCTGGGCAATCCTTGATCAGATGTCCTGTCTCACCGCACTGAAAACAAATAGTCTTCTTACATGTTAACAAGTCTTTCTCTAAAGTTGCCCCCATCGCGCGGAAAACCCTACGAAGCTCGAAAGAGGATTAGCCGTAGGTGAAATTACTACGGCTACATATGGAAGTTAGGCACTTCTTTGCCCTTCGACAGACGCCGTAGTCTAATCGTGCCTACGGAACCATGTCACGATGAGGTTACCTCCCAGAAAGCCAGGAGCCCCGGAGACTCGGAAAAGAAGGAAACAAGGATTAAACAGAAAATCAAAAGATAAATATATGGCTTTGGGGACTATGTTTTTCAAAATAAACTCAACTTTTGAAAATACTTCCTTTTTAAAACCTTTTTGAAAATAGTTTTCAAAAACTTTTTATCAAATCTGGTAACCTTCAGCTCCGATACCAAGTCTAACAACCCACCTCCGTTAACGTGACTTACAAAGGGAATGCCTTTACTTTAATGAAGTGTTTTAGTAGATAGAACAGAATATTACAAGACAGATAAGTAGTACTTGAAAAATTATAACTTTATTATAGTAGAAGCATAAATAAGTTTGGTTACATCTTTCTAAATCACAATACCAGAACTCAAGTACACGATTATCAGTCTTATACAAAATCCTTTAGAATGTAAAGTTTCAAAGCCATAATCCCCAACATAAACTGCCATGAAAAGATAGAGTCAAAGCCAAGCAATACTCCAAGCACTTCAAGCAAAGAGAATCAGAATCAAGCTCCTATGTTTCCACCCTGAGCACATGGGGGAGGAAACGGAAAGAAAAGGGGCGAAAACAAATGAGGTCAGACATAATGTCTGGCGAGTACAGTGACTTCCATCATATAAACAGGTAATATTATCAAGACATGTAAATAAAGCTGGATGAGAGATTACATCAACAGGAATAGCAGATATTCTTTAAGTTAACAGAAGAAACAGAATGATGTAAACCAAGTTATGTTCCTTACTTACATCTTACTTCTCTACACTAATACTAGTATAATAGGGTTAGGTGTTACCTTAATGTCTAAACTGAAAGAGAATCGAAATAGAATAATCTATACAGAAACAGAATGCTAGTAATGGGCCTTCACCACCCCCACAGACAGAAGGTATAGAAGAAGAATACTAAAAATGGGCCTTTACTACCCCCAACAGACAGAAGGTACGGAAACAGAATACTAATAATGGGCCTTTACCACCCAACAGACAGCAGGTACAGAAACAGAATCGGAAACAGAATCAGAAACGAAAACAGAATAATCCCTACGAAAACAGAATGTAAGAATTTGGTGTACACTAGTAATGGGCCTTTACCACCCACAACAGACGGTACCACGCAGAAACAGATAGGTGTTACCACCCAACAGAAATGGACGGTACCAACAGAAACAGACAGAACTAAGTGTACCCTAAGTCCTACCCCAAGCGATCGACTCCCTAATACATAAATACCCTGTGTCGGCCCCACAGTAGGGTGTATCACTCCCTAAAGTGGAAACCTATTGGCACAGACCTATTTACATATGTCACGGTGTCTTACATCCTCAGAGCGGACCGGATCCATGCACCCACATGACCCAGTTGGAACGCACCATCAACACCCCTCACCATTATCAGAATGAACCGCATATAATTAGTTCACTAAGCATGCCCAAACCCCTACATAGCGTGGGGTCAAAATTTTTGATACCATAAAAGGGTTACTGACTAATATGGGTCCCAAACAACAGATGACACAAATATTTCCCCTCCTAACCTTATGTCCCCAGACTAACAAATTTCAGATTAACTTGTTTACAAGTTTCAGACATACTAGTTCACAGATCAGACAATCAAGTTAACAAGTTTTCAGACTAAATGGTCAGTTGTACAGTTTTAACAGACTTACAGATTGTCTAACTTTGTATTGGGCCTACAGATTCACGAAACGGATTTGTTAAATTCATCAGTCCAGTTGGTTTAACCCTATCCACCCAATACGTTTTAAACATCATATTTATCCCAGATTTGCATTAATTAAATAATAATGCACAGACCTCTCACATTAGGTCTGTAGCTTGTGGCCGCTAGATTTGCCCGGTGGTTCCGGGCAGACTTCTGCCACAAGCTAGACCTAACCTCATGTCTAAGCATATTTTAGTTATGCCTACGACCCCTCACATTAGACTGACATTTTACGGTCGTTGGTTAAGACGGTTGGTTCCGGGCAGGCTTCTACCGTAAATGGAGTCTAACCTCGTGTCATAGCCACTTTATTCCATTAAAGAAAATATCAGACTAATTATATCCAGTTAGCAGATTTAACTTCTTTACAAGTTACGGCAGATTATCCCAAGTTCTATTAACATGTTTTGCTCAATTTTAGATCAAGCCTTCAAATTACAATTATTAAGCTTTCAACAAATTAAGCAATTCAACAGATTTAGGAGATAACAGATCTAGCAAATTAGGCAATTTAGCAGATTAGCAGAACAAGCAATTCAACAGATTTAGCAGATTAAGCAATTTAGCAGATTAGCAGATTTAACATTTCTTAAAAATTCTATTTACATATCTTGCTTAACCATAAATTAATCCTAAACTTACATGCTCAAATCATGGTCATAATTCATAATACAATATATGCCCCCAAATTTTTGTTAAACTTTCCATAGTACAGAACACTCTCTAAGAGCCCCAAATCATGATATGAATTATGCCAAATTATAGCCTTTAATGCCAATATACAAAAATCCATATTTAGGCGCATTCACATTAATAGTTATCCTATTTTAATATGGGCCTTTAGGACTAAGTTTCATATTCCTTTTTCAAGTCATGAATATTTATATAAAATATACCCAAAAATCTAGATCTTTCAATTATATCCTCTCAAAATCAGATCTTAATTTTTATATGCATTATGTCCCCAAGTTTCAAGTTATATATTATCATTCAATGATTCCTCTTCTTCTAAATCACAGAGTATGCACAGATCTAGATCTAATTTACAACATTTTTCCTTTTCTCAAATCAGTCACAGATCAGTTATGTCCAATTAAGCATTATTCATTATTTACTCCAAAATTTAGCGCTCGTCCGTTAATCTCTTATGAGATTTGGCGCAGGCTCGTAGTAGCCTGGCTATAGAACAAAAAAAAAAGAGAATAGTTATAGAAAAACAGATCTGACAGATAAGAATATGCATAACCTCAGATTCAGATTTATAGCCCTGTCAAGATCATAATTAAAGTTCATATGTGAAAATAACTGTACTCACAAAAAGGGAACGATTCTTGTATTCTGGAATTTGTATTATGACACTGAATAGCTCTCCTTTGGCGTAGACTATTGATTAGATTAGAAAATAGTTGTTCTCTTTTAATTCTATTCAAATTGGAAAAAGATGCACTAGTTCTAGCTTTGATTTCAGCAGAGTTGCGACACCATTATTTTATTTTAATTAGAATAGAGGGAGAGTATAGGAATAATGAAATTGTGCGGAGACAAAGTGAGGTTTGGGGGGTGTTTTTATAGGATAATAGGGTGATTTAGAGCAATCAGATCAGTCAAGAAGTCATCAGAACCACCCAATTCGAAGATAGGTCATCCAGCCACTCAGAAGGAGACACTCATCACAAAACACTCCAGAATTCTATGCTGGATCAGTATGGGCGCACTTGGCAGGTGTGCCAGTGCATTTTTATACTGGGGCACTTCACAAGTTCGCCAGTGTATTCTGGCTTGCTTCCGGTTTTTCTGCCTAACTTCCTTCGTCCATATCTTCTTCCTACGGTATCCGTTTTACGCAAACTCGCAATCTATCTCAAGCATAATTTCTAGACGAACGCAATGGCGCAACCCGTTTCCCTTAATTCTTCTCCTAAAATTAAGTATACTTTAATTTGTTACTTATACGTTCATAGAAAATACGGGGTGTTAAAGAACGATATAAGAAGATTATGAGCCCTTGAGTGCTTTGAAAGATCAAGAATGAAATCCGCAATAGATATAATAGATAGAAAGAATTAGTTATTTGAATTGATGATTTCAAGTTGTTTTTATAGGAGATAAAGAGTTACAACCATTAGTGAAGAGAAGTATTGAAGAGAAATGATTTTTGATGAAAGGAAAAAGAAGCAACTTTTGATGAAAGGAGATGTCTGTACAAAGAGTTGCTTTCAGTTCGAAAATTGGTTGACAGTAAAAAATAACCATTAGACTAAAGTTTGAATATATATATATATATATATGTTACATATATGTGCACATTTATTGTGCTTTCTGCCTAGAAACGGTCGACTGCATAATTTGAAACCGGTCGACCGTTTTCTGGTAATATGCGCAATAAATGTGCATTCATATATATATATATATATATATTCACAATAATGAGGTATATGATTATTTGAGGATAGATTTTTAACATTTATAACACGGCTAAACCACTAAATAATCAACCTCCAACTTAGAATACCATTAATTCTCTTCTTTTTGTCGATCATGAAACTTCTCCTTGCCATTAATCAAAATGCTATGAATACCTGGACTCAACATTCTCCCCCTTTTTTATTGATGACAATATAACTCTGAAAGTATTGCTAACTCCCCTTGTATGTGTACTCCCCCTGAAATATATATTAAAAATTTGCAAAAGTATTGTTAGTAACATTTTTCTCCCCCTTTGTCATCGACAAAAAAGAGTAGTTAAGACACACATACCATAAATCAAACATAAAATATAGTAGGATTGTATCATACAATACACACCATACATACCCAACCACGTCATGTAGCTAAGAGTTAATACGTACAAACCCAAAATAAAATACAGCACTACTTATATACAAGTGCCAATTTAGGTCTTAATATAATAGACATAATACCATAAAAGATGGATAAAAAGAACTAGTGAGATGGTGACTCGGATTCAATCATATCTCCTTCTTCTTCTTTGTCTCCTTCTTCTTCTTCGTCTTCTTCCTCACTATCAGATTTCCTACGACCACGTCCATTACTTGTTCCGGAACTTGTGCCTTCTGCTGAAGATGACCATGTAAAAGTAGGAGGTATTGGACATTTGCCTGGGCCTTGTATATGCGTACAGGAGGATGATGCTCCACACGATATTTCATCCCAAAGTATACCAAAGAAAGACTTCAGTTTTGAAAAGCATTTGTCAAGCTTTGTATTTAAATGATCGATCTTATTGTCTGTGTGCTTAAGTCTTGCTTCTAAAAGGAATTGATTCCGAGCAATTTGTTCAAGTGAATCTTTATTCGAGGAGGATATTTGAAGAAGCTTAACCTCTTCCGATTTAGGTTTAGAGGGCTTTGACGAAGTGCTTTCTTGGTGACCTTGTTCTCTGTCTCGAGTATGAATAGTACAAAAATAGCTAGAGAACTTTCTTCCATTGTTATCTGAACTAAGTACCGTTTCCATCCTTTCCTTTGAAATAAATATGTGCTCACCACATACAACCGACCATAGACAATGAGTAGAATTCTCGGGTTTAAACTTCATGAATTGTATAATCTTTCATTTCATTCCATCGCTTGACTACTATTGGATCCATTAACCATTGTTTGATATTGGAATCAATGGGTTGTAGTTGTGTAGAAGATGATTTCTTCAATCTCTTTTGTGGTGGAGCCATTGATTTTGTAGAAATTTTTTTTGGGGATTTTAGAGTTGATAAGTTATGTGAGTTTGAGAGATGAAAAGTGTAAATGAATAGGTGTGAGGGAGGAACCGACGTGTGAAGTTGAATTTAAAAACAGAAAGTAACGAGACCTGTCGACCGCTATTAATTGTCCGCTTGACCATTTGGAAACAGAGAATAAAACAATCGAATGGGGACTTTTAACCGGTCGACTGGTTCGGGTGAGAAAAGTTTTGTTCCCAAAGACATAAACGGTCGACTGGTGGGATACTGACGGTCGACCGATTTGTCTGAGCTTTGTTTTTCCGTCTTTTCTCATATTTTTTCGAAGCTCCACTATTTCATATAAAATGAATTTATTTCCAAACTCGAAATAATATCCAAAATACATGAAATGGTTAAGTAAAAAAATCCCTCAAGATTTGAAAACACTTATTAGAACAACAGTTAATCATGATATAAAAATCAATGAGAAGTGGAGGATTCGTTCTCGGAAACTTCTTTGATATTGGTAACTCTTGGTGTCCATGGCGACCAAGTTTCCTTTGCTCCTTCATTTCGACTGAAGTTACGATCCCATGAGTTAGGACTCCTAGAGGAAGAAGGAGCATACGATATAGGTTCATGAACTCCATGTTTGTCTGTGCTATAGAAAAACGACGCCACGCGTTCTAATAGTGTTAAATGTTCGGACGTAAGTCTTTGTTCGTAATGAAGTTGACGCTGGAGATCCATCTAATGTTTCTGGTAGTGGTGAGTCTCACTTATCTTTTCTCTAGTTCGTGGGGAGCAAAATATTTAGACTTTGGTGTATTTGGGTATGAGAACATTTTGGTCTACTTTTTTGTGTTTCTAGAGAAAATTATTCCTCTGGTTCAGAACTGGTGACTGAAATATGTGACCTCTATGCACATTCGTCGCAAATGTGAGCCATTTTGATATAATTGAACTTGTTTAAGAAAAAATATGGACTCGGAGGTAGGGGAAGCAGAAAGGAGAATGAATGAACTCATATGTATAAGTTTGTCTAAGAATAGAGTAATGGTTGAAAAGGTTCAAAGCATATATACCATAAAAAATGGATAGCTCATAATTTCTTACTAATAATAGTGATAGCTACTTAATAGCTAAAATATGAAAAATGAAAGCACTGGTTAGAAAAGAACTTGACAATTCATATGTATATAACATTAGAATTTATACATCAAGTTCAGTTCTAGAGATCGATCCAAGCTCTCTACGCAAAGAAATAAAACTTGATTTGAGTAGAGGCTTGGTAGAAATGTCTGCTAGTTGATGTTCTATCTGGACATATTCAAGACATATTGTTCCTTTTTCAATATTATGTCTCAAGAAATGTTGTCGAATATCAATATGATTTGTTCGAGAATGATTTACTGGATTTTTTGATAAGTTGATCGTACTTGTGTTATCACAGTATATGATGGAGTTTGGTAAATGAATATCAAAATCACGATGTGTTTGTTGCATATATAGTACTTGAGTACAAGCAAGAGTTGATGATATATACTCAGCTTCACATGTCAATAGTGAAACACAATTTTGTTTCTTACTAAACCAAGAGACAAGTGATTTTCCAATAAAATGGCATGTACCCCTTGTACTCTTTCTATCCGTACGAGAGCCTCCAAAATCAGCATCACTATAGGATACTAATTCGGATGGACAATCTTTTGGGTAGAAAAGACCAAAGTCTTTGGTATTATTAAGATACTGTATTATACGTTTTACTGCTCGTAAATGTGATTCTTAAGGATTTGCTTGAAATCGTGCATATAGACAAACACTCATCATTATTTCAAGACGACTTGCGGTAAGATAAAGAAGAGAACCAATCATGCTTCGATGTAACTTTTGGTCAACATTTTTACCATGTTCATTTTTTCAAGATGTGTAGTCGTACTTATAGGAGTAGGTTTACCAGATGTATTTTCCAAACCGAAGTGTTTGATAAGATTTCCGCAGTATTTTTCTTGATTAATAAAAATACCGTTAGAAAGTTGTTTGATTTGAAGACCAAGAAAATATGATAGTTCTCCCATATGAGACATTTCAAACTCCTTGGTCTTCTCGTTTGTTGAACCAAAGATGATATCGTCTACATATATTTGGATAACTAATATATATTTTCGAGAATGTTTGATGAATAAAGTCTGATAGACTTTACCAATTTGAAATCCTGAGTCAGTAAGATAGGTGCGTAATCGTTCGTACCAAGCACGAGGTGCTTGTTTTAATCCATATAAAGCTTTTTAAGTTAATATACGTGATCAAGATGTTTTTCATGTATGAACAAGGGCGGTTGTTCGACATATACATTCACTTTGATAAACCCATTTAGAAAGGACCTTTGACATCCATTTGATAAAGTTTGAAATTATGATGACAAGCAAAGGATAATAAGATTCTAATAGCTTCTAGTCATGCAACTGGTGCAAAAGTTTCTTCGTTATCTATACCTTCTTCCTGATTGTATCCTTGTGCTACTAATCTTGCTTTATTTCTGGTTATATTTCCTTGTTCATCGGCCTTATTTTTATAGACCCAATTCGTATCAATAACTGACTGATCAGTTGGTCTTGGAACAAGTTCCCAGACACATTGCGCTTAAACTGATTTAATTCTTCCTGCATGGCAATGATCCAGTAATCATCAGTACGAGCTTCTTTCGGATTCTTAGGTTCGATATTTGAAAGAAACGCGACATGAACCATTTGATTGAGTTGACTCCTTGTTCTAATTTGTGATATTACTTCTCCAATTACATTCTGAACCGGATGATCCCTTAGAATTCTTGGAGGAGATCGAAATCTTAGTGGAGAAGGTATCACAATTTGTTGAGGAATATTCTCAATAATTTCTGAGTCAGAGTCATTATTTGTGATGATAAGATTTTTCAGTGACTAAAACTTCGTCATCATCTGATATGTTATGAGATGGTTTATAGAATTCATCAATGAGACATGAAGTGATTCGTCAATAGTTTTAGTTCTTTTATTAAATATACGATAAGCCTTGCTTCGTTCTGAATATCCAAAAAATATTCCTTCATCGGATCTTGAATCAAATTTTCCAAGATGGTCTTTCGTATTTAAAATAAAGCACTTAGAACTAAAAACTTTAAAGTATGAAATATTTGGCTTTCTTTGATTAAATAACTCATAAGATGTATTCTTGGTGAGAGGTCGAATGGATACACGATTCAAAACATAACACGCAGTTGCAACAGCTTCTGCCAAAAATGTTTGGGTAAAGTGGATCCATTTAATAATGTTCTTGCACATTCTTGTAAAGTCCGATTTTTCCGTTATACAACTCCGTTTTGTTGTGGAGGTCTAGGAAACGAAAAATTATGATATATACCTTTCTTTGTACAAAAATGTTCAAATTCATTATTTTCAAACTCTCCGCCATGATCACTTCTTATATTCTTAACTTTAAGCCCTTTTGATTTTTGAATTCTCTTGACGAAAGATTTGTAATGATAAAAAGTGTCACTTTTGTTTTTCAAGAAAATTACCCAAGTATAACGAGGGTAATCATCAACAATTGCAAACACGTATCGACTATGATTTATTGACTGAACCTGTGTTGGTCCGAATAAATCAATATGTAATAGCTCAAGTGGTTGTAACGTTGATATGACTTTCTTGGATTTAAATGATGATTTAGGCAATTTTCCTAATTGACATGCATCACAAATATTATCAACCGTAAAGCTCATTTTGGGTAGTCCTCTAATTAGGTCATTTTTGGCTAGCTTGTCGATAGTTCTGAAGTTTATATGACAGAAACGTTTGTGCCATAGCCATGGATCATTATCATTTGCTACAAGACACATATCTGAATTATGATTCACATTCATATTCAGAATAAAAATATTTATATCTCTATATCCCTCAAAAACTAAATTTCGATCTTTATCTAAAATACTACATTTGTTATCCGAAAAAGAAATGTTAAAACCCTTGTCACATAGTTGGCTAATACTTAGTAAATTGTGTTTCAAATTTTTAACCAGCATGACATTAGTAATAAGAGGTAAGTTAGATGTACCGCAATTGCTCACATCGCCTTTGCTGATGATATAGCCTTTTGAATTATCTCCAAAAGTGACGAAGCCACCATCTGAATAAGTGATATTTGTCAATAAGCTCTTGCCTCCAGTCATATGCTTCGAGCAACCACTGTCCAATATCCACTTTCCTCTTTTCTGACGTGGGACCTGCAAAAAATAAAATTAAGTCCATGGTACCCACCTTCCTAGAGGATCCTAAGAGTTAGGTATTAGGAGTCCAAACCCATACGGGTTCGATATTCCCTTTATATAGATAATTGGAATTATGATGCACAGAATTCAAAAATTCTGAATGGGTTTGTTTCTAATCAAATTGTTATTTGTTTTAGGAACCCATATTTTGATAGTCTTGACATTTTTCTTTTGAAATTTCACAACCGGTGTTGGTTTGGAATATAATAAACTAAGATTTTTCTTAGCTTCAGTTTCTTGTAATATTTTATTTTTCCTTTTTTTTATTGCCAAGATATTTCTTGATATCTTGTTTCTTATACCACAAACCTTGTTTGTTCGAAGCATATTCTGAATTTTCAATAATTTTTGTCAAATTATCTCGACCTTTGTTGAAGTTAGAAACATTCTGAGTAATTTCGTTTAACTTAGTTTGTAAACTAGCTTTTTCTAGATCTATAATTTTGACTTTTGCCTTAAGCTCAAGATTTTCAATAGTAAGAGCATCATTTTTCTCTTTTTGAGTTTCAAATTGTTGACTCAAAAGAGATAATTGAGAATCAATATTAGATGATGATTCTTGAACTTTTTCAACTTCCTCCTCTAATATTTTCTTCTCGTCTTTTAACATATCTCATTCAAATTCTGCTCTACTTAAATCTTCTTTGGCTTGTTTGCATTGTCGTTTCATATCTTTAATTTTAAATATTAATGTAGCATTAATATCAAGAACTTCTTCAAAAGTAGCCTTCTTGTATTTGAATTTGTCATTTTTTGACTTCTTCTTTTGCTCTGGATGGTCCTTTTGCATATGCCCCTTTTTGTGACAGTTGAAGCATTCTATATTTGATAATGACGGTTTATTTGAACCGAACATCTTTTTGTTGTATCGACTAGCTTTTCGCTGCTTTAAGAATTTCTTGAATCCTTTTGCAATGAACGCTAATTCTTCATCTTCAGAATCTGAGTTGTCTTCATCTTTTTCAGCATGAAAAGCTACATTTTTCTTTTCTTCTTTCTGTTCTTTTCTAGCCTGCAAATTTGCTTTATAGGACATTAGATTACCTATCAATTCATCTGGCTTCATGACGGAAAGGTCATTAGCTTCTTCAATTGTTAATACTTTTCTTTCCCATTCACTAGTCAGAGAATGTAGGACTGTCGATACAACATCAAAATCAGAATATTTTTGCCCGGAACCAATAAGTGCATGATGAATAGTTTGAAACCGTGAATACATATCATTGATTGTCTCATTCGGTTTCATTTTGAAATTTTGAAACTGACTTTTCAGCATGGCTATTTTGGCTTCTTTAACCTTGTTAGTACCTTCATGAGTGGTTTTTAGCGTTTGCCAAATTTGATAAGCAGTGGTGCAAATACTAACACGGTTATATTCATTTTGGTCTAATGCACAAAACAACATATTTATTGCTTTTGCATTTACGGCCGCTGCCATTTTCTAAGCCGGTGTCCATTCTGAATACTCAATTGTTGGATTTACTATTTCTTTCTGAGTAGCATTCCAAGCATCATAGTTAGTTGATTGCATGTAAAAAGTCATACGTGTTGCCCAATAGCTATAGTTAAGACCATTGAAGAAAGGAGGTCCTTGTGTTGATTGACCTTTAGTGTAAGTGGTGTTAGTGCTACTACCTGAGTTATTTGCCATATTACTAGAATATATCAAATAACTGTGTTACGGTTAAAAGATAACCGTGCTCTGATACCAAATGAAAGTGAATGTGTGTACTTGCCAAGTATAATACACACAAGGATCGTGTAATATGACGAACAATAGTCAAGTATAGAGTAATAGATAATCACATAACTGTATTATAATAAATACTGTAAAAAGAAAAAAAATCACACTAGGGATTTTTATACTGGTTCGGAGCACCGTCCTATGTCCAGTCCCAGACTTCTATCTGGATTTTCACTAATCAACAACCTCACTTCACCCGGAGGAACAGGTATACAACAACCGAGCAGCCGAAGGGGAATTTCACGTCTCTATCAACATGAGGACTTCACAACTTGCCTCTTACAACACGGAGGACTTCAAACAAGACGAGTAGACTTATAGTTTGACAATGTGTGTTCTTAATAACACGAATTTGTCAATTCTTGTACAACCTTCCTATAATCTTATCCTCAAATAGAAATCGTGTATGTGAAGATTTGGAAGATGATATCGTGTTTGAATCAAAAGAATAATATATAAATTCTAGGGTTCAAGAACGATATAAGAAGATTATGAGCGCTTGAGTGCTTTGAAAGATCAAGAATGAAATCAACAATAGATATAATAGATAGAAAGAACTAGTTATTTGAATTGATGATTTCAAGTTGGTTTTATAGTAGATAAAGAGTTACAACCATTAGTGAAGAGAAGTATTGAAGAGAAATGATTTTTGATGAAAGGAAAAAGAAGCAACTTTTGATGAAAGGAGATGTCTGTACAAAGAGTTGCTTTCAGATCAAAAATCGGTCAACAGATCAAAAACAACCAGTAGACTGAAATTTGAATATATATATATATATATATATATATATATATATATATATATACACGTTACATATATGTGTGCACATTTATTGTGCTTTCTGCCTAGAAACAGTCGACCGCATAATTTGAAACCGGTCGACCGACTTCTGGTAATATGCACAATAAATATGCATTCATACATATACATGTGTATATATATATATATATATATTCACAATAATGAGGTATATGATTATTTGAGGATAGATTTTTAACATTTATAACACGGCTAAACCACTAAATAATCAACCTCTAACTTACGATATCATTAATTTTCTTTTTTGTGTCGATTATGAAACTTCTCCTTGTCATTAATCAAAATGCTATGAATACCTGGACTCAACATTATCTAGGTTGGCTTCGATTCCCCATGAATTAACAATGAAGCCCAAGAATTTTCCTGATGCAATGCCAAAAGAACATTTCAAGGGATTTAGTTTCATGCCTGATTAGCAGAGGACACCGAACTTTTCAGAGAGGTCTCGGACGTGGTCGCTTGATACCCTCGTTTTTACAAGCATAACATCCACTTATATTTCTGAAAAGTCAGTTTGTGACTGAAGTAGGATCTTTCTATGGATGTAGCGGAAATGTATATGATAAGCTAACTTGTAAGCTACAGTAATTATGCAAATAAAACTAAGAAGTATAGATATATAAAAAATAAGAAAATGCAGTAAGCAAAAACACTAGGAATTTTATACGGGTTCGGATTTCCCGACCTATGCCCAGTCCCGAAGCTCCTCTTCGAAATTCACTATCAACGCCCTCTCTTTACCCGGAGGAATAGTTCACAAAACAACCGGGCACCAACAAGGATGTCCACACCTGAGCACCCACACAGGACTTCACACATTATAAAAGAGTTTGACTTCTAAATGTGTTCCCGAATCAACACTGAATATGTAATAACCCGGAAAATCCGAGCCAATTTAAAAATTTTATTTGGGTAATTTTAAAGAATTTTGAATATTTAAAATAGATTATTTTAAATAATAATGACGAGAAATTTATTTTGAATAGAATTCGAACGTATATATTTATATAGATCGTCGTTAGAATAAAAATATTTTATTTTATATTATAAAAGGAATAGAAAATGGCGCGGTAGTTTAAAATTTCGATTTAAAAGTTCAAATGAATGTACCGGGTGCAAAATAAACCGGATTTTGGCGAAACAAAAAATATTAGAATCTAATTGAGAATATCTTTCCAACGAATCCGAAAAATTGAAATTTCATAGCTGGAATCAAAAGTTATGTCTAGTTGAAAATTCAGAGTAGTCGCTATGGAATTCTGGCCCTTAAAAATGGAAATTTTGCAAACGACCTCAGTTTTTGACGAAACCACTTTTGTTGGATCCGTGATATCAAGTTATTGCTAGGTTTCAAAATTCGTAATTTTTCGAATCAATATGTGAGCGTGGCGAAGTAAAACGCATTTGACCAGTTTTAGTTGATTTTAATCGACTGGAAAATGGCCATTTTTCAAGCGATCTCGGAATTTGACGAAATTAGTTTTGTTAGAACCGTATCGTCAATACAAAGCTAGAAAATATTTTTCGGGAATTTTTAGAGTTAGTTTGTGGGCCCGGTAAATTGAAATGTGCGTTCAAATTCAATATATAGAGTTATATTTTGATTTTGACGAAAACTGATCAAAACGATCGAATCAGCCTGCGATACATATCACATTGTGTTCGGAATGGGGGTAATTAGTTATGAACGACAGTCGGTGGGCCAGATTTAGAGTTTGAATTTAAAGTAACTTTTTGAATAAAAAAAAATAAAAAAAATAAAAAAACATATACACCCCTCAAACTCTCTCCTCCCTCTCTATTATCAGGTCAACGGCGTTTTGATAAAAAACAAAAGAAACCGCGATCGACCCTCCATCGCGCAACCCCCCACCCTCCGATGCAGGCGCCGCCGCACCCTAGACCGCCGCCGCCACTCTGACCTACTCCCTCCTCCTCCGCCTTTCCCTTCTCTCTTCCCTCTCTCCACTGCATGCCCTAGACCTAAATCAGCTACTCCGCCACTTCCATGGCCCTCCACTGACGCCGCACTCCACCTGACGTCCTACCGGCCACCTGATTCCCCCTACCGCCGCCCCTCCAGCCAACTCAGCCTTCGTCCTCTCTAAAATGTGAGCTTTTCCTCTTTAATTTTTATTTATTTTGCAATGGGTTTAATTTAAATGTAAAGAGCATTGTTTTTAAAGTATTTTTATTTAAAACAAAATTGAATTGATAGAGAAGAAAATTATTGTTTTTAAATATATGATAGCGTTGATTTTAAAGGTATTTTCTCAATATAAAAATATGATATATTTCTTGTAAGTAGCATTATAAAGATTTGATTTTTTTTGAATAATGCTTTAAAAAGAAATTATTTTTATATAATGTAGATAATAAAAATATGATTTTTATAGTATAGAAAGAATAAAAACACGATTTTTATATTCTATAGTTAGTAAAAATTTGATCTTTATATATGTAACGAAATAGAAATATGATATTTATTATATATAAGTTGAAATAAAAATGTAATTTTTATAGAGATTATATAAAAATTCGATCTTTATATAAGGAATAGAAATATAAAAATATAATTTTTTATATAGGAAGAAGCGTTGTAAAAATATATAAAGAAGATATAAAAATATGATTTCTATTTATTGAAATAGCGTGATAAAAATATAATTTTTATTATATTACTAGCAAGATAAAAATGGAATTTTTATCTATATAGCAGTAATAAAAATAGAATTTTTATCTATATAGTAACGGTGTAAAAATAGAATTTTTATCTATATAGTAGCGGTACCAAAATAGAATTTTTATATATATAGCAACAATATAAAAATGTGATTTTTATATATGTAGTGGCTACGGACAGTGAAATTGACAAAAGGCGAACACGACGAAGATTTCTACATATGAAGAGTCGTGGTGTTTGGTTTAGCTAGTCGGTGAGAACTTCTCACTTTAAATCTTGTTTTCTACTTAAAAATATATACTAGGATGCAGACGGTGCTTAGCAGCACCTGTCACCCGTCGTCCACAGACCATGGACGACTTGTATGCTTGTTTGATGTGTTGTGAAATTTGTTTGTGATGTTGATGTGAAATAGATAATAAAATATTCATGTGTTGAAATAAATTAATTTATCATTAAAAATATAATTTTTAACGTGAATGTGAATAAATAAATATTCATTTACAAACCGGACGGTTTGTTTATGTACACCTATTTGAAGGACATTGATTGGGACGATAAATTTTACACATCGCCCAACTGCACAAACAATATTCAGTGTTTGTGGATTGAAACCCCACACGGGTGTTGGGATAATATTTGGCTTACACTAATCCCAATTATTTATTTATATGTCGATCGATTGGTCGACGGACTTTGTAAGCATTAATAATTTATATCTAATGCTTATGCAGTTGTGTGGTGCACTTTGAATGATGGTTGATTATTTATCGTTGCTATTATATACATGTGTTGTATGGAATCCATATAATTAACATTATATGGTAATTGATTGGGCCTCATTCCAATTGGGAAAATAAAGAATATTATAAAATAAGGATTCATGTGTTGAATAGAATAAATAGTCATGTGTTGACGATGCTCATGTGTTGAGAATATTCATGTGTTGAAAATTATCATTTGTTGAAAGAAATATTTTAACAATAAAATTTACATATTTATCATATATAAAATTAGAAACTAACTGGAAAATCGATAATATGAGTGGTCTCCTGGGTATTGATCTGATGTTGGTTTGGGCCTTCGGGGTTAATGCTTAGGGAATCGTTCTGTTTCTAATTTACGGTTGGAGCCTGATTAAAAGTTAAACAATAGAAATCATAATTTTATAAAATATATTAAACAATAAAAATAGTCATGTGTTGACAGTACTCATGTGTTGAGATTAGTCATGTGCTGAAAGAAATATAGATTCATGTGTTGATTAGAATAAATATTCATTTGTTGAATAGAATAACGAAGTTATTGAAAAATATAAAGCCGTGTTGATTAGAGATGCGCTATTTTGATGCGAACGATATTTATATCGATTATATTCATTTTTATAATGAATATAGAAATGGAAGTGATTTCAAAATATAACGTTTTGAAAATATTATCATTTGTACATCGATGATGTGGAATATTCAATTTTGATTCGAAATTGAATATGAAGTTGAAATCGTTTCGAAAACGAATTTAAAACGATTTATAAAATACGTTTTAAAAGGAAATCGACGAAATATATATATGTATATATATATATATATATATATATATGTGTGTATAACGACCTGAATAGAACGCGCCGCGCTGTGGTAGTTCGTGAATTTCGACCAATGACTTCGAATGGACATTGCGGGAGATCCGACCATCGGATTCTCCTAAAACCAAAATAGTTGGGTTCGTATCGAAAAGTGCTTTCCAATGAATATTAGTAATTTGAAATCTAATGGATGGATTTGGAATTATGTCTAAATCATATTTGGAAAAGGTCGTTGTAAGTGCAGTTCGGTGGCAGTTATTGTATATTGACTGTACGGACCTTGATTAAATTATTATAAATATCTATAATTTGTGTTAAATCATAATAAATGATTTGAAAATAACTGGGATGAAAAACTTCACATTAGTAAAGATTAAAATATATTTTTATTAAAATGAACTAGTTTATAACTAGAATAATCCAATATTTTTAAATAAAATAAATTGGACTTGCGAATGGTTTTAATATATCCAGAATTTCCAATATATAAATTGGAATGGATTTGAATCGAACTTATCTTATGAATATTTCGATGTTGGATTTCGTGATTATACAGATATGGCTGGGGAAATTTGAAAGGTATATTTATATTGTTATTTCAAATACGAAATTTGTTGGTTTCAGAATTTGGTATTGAATATAACCGATATATTTTCTATTCAGAGCCTTGTATTTAATATCGAATGTGATTTGGGTTTGTCGTGTATGGTGTCTTTAATAACACTGTTCTTGAACCCAGTTTAGAAAAGAATAAATTTTTTAATTAAGATTTAGTGAAATTGTCTAGTTAATTAGTATTTAATTGGAATTGAATTTAAATTGGTTTTTGGGTTTATCGTGAGCAGTGTTTTGAATATTACCTGTTCTTTGACCCGATTAACAATGGGAATGTGATTTAGGTATTATTGTGAACCGTGTTTTAGATGACATTGGTTCTTTAACCCAGTTAAAGATAGGATATTGATTTTTGAAAAGATTAAAACTAAGTGGAGTTTTAATGAATCTGTAATTAGAATGAAATGTGAATGGATAATTTAAATTATCAAATTTGGAAAGTGATCGAGCATGGAGTATCACCAGTTTTGCTCCAAAGCGATAGTTAAATCTTTAATTAGATTTGAACGTGAAATGGTAATTAATTTTACCGATAACACCATGGTGTTAGATATGGAGTATTACCAGTTTTTCTCCATGGGATATGGGAAATAAAATAAATAATTACTTCGGTGTGGTTCGCTAATCCCGACTTGTTTGGAAAACCTTAACATGGTTTGAAATGATATCCAAAGGAAGATTAAAGAATAAATTTAGCAGAATTTATCTTTGATAAAATTAATGGGAACCTTTCCCTAAGAATGTGAAATTTAGAAACCAACCGTAGGTTAGCTAAGAAGGATGGTTTCCTGGGTATTGATCTGATGTTGGTTTCGGCCTTCGGAGTTAATATTTGGGGAATTGTTCTCTTCCTAATTTACGATTAGTGACTGATGAATTGGAATGAGGCGTATGTTGTGTTTGTATAACATCTGTTTACTATATACGCGGGTTATTCAGAAAGGTCAGGTTTATACCCATTCTGAATAACCGATTCGATGATATGTCGAAGAGGAAGACGGTGGTTGAAGACCGGAAGTCTTCACATCGTTTGGGTGATTACTGATGATCTTGATTGGGTTGTACACCCAAGAGGAGGGAATCAGTTGGTGATCGCCTATACGTACTTGGAGATCGATGGATATGCGAGGAAAGTGCCTCCAGTTTCGTTCAAACCCAGAACGAACTTGTAAATGGACTGTGTGTCTGACATTGGATTTTATTCTGTGTTGATTGATCTCTATTAGATATACATCTGTTTGGCAGCGGAGAATTTATTCTCTTGCTTAACGCCCTTCTCTAAGACGTACGAGCTCAGAGGTTGTATATCGATGGACATCAGTCGCATGGAGTGAATTGCCTGTGTGGCATGCCTAAGTGGCAAATGATCAAGGCTTCTGTTGAAAAGCAAAGTCTTGTGGTTGATGATCAAAGCACGGCCTGTGTGGCGCAGCTTTGTGTATAACGTGAATTCGTGAGCCTCACACCTCAGTATGAGTCAAAAACGGGATAGTGACTGTAGGAAGAGCACGACGTTTCTTTCTAGCTATGGGTGGTGTCAGTGCTTAAACTGGCTGACATATATATATATATATATATATATATATATATATATTTACCTATGTGGTTGTTGGAAGGAGGCGCCTCGATTTTAGGTCTGTTAGGACCGGGAAATGTGTGTTTAGGAATACTAATCCACTAACGTAAGTGTGGACCGGCCTTGAAGCATCCAGGTGTTACACAGAGAGAGTGTTTCTGAGACATTTGCTAGAGTGTCTCGAAGCGGAGAGGAGCTTGCCCCTTGCCTCGCCTCATCACGGAAATCCAATTTCCAATACGAGATACTTCGGTTTTATTTGTAGAGCCTAGTATGGCGACATATTGGGATGAGGGCACTTATGCCATCTATGATTGGTATTTATGATTGAAATTGTTTTGACAATATACATTTATAAAAGTATCAAATGATTTGTTTTAACGTACCAAGCATGATTGGCTATTATAAGGGAAAACCCTATCCTCCGGCTTGCGTTGCAATGTGTGATGCGACCTGGGTCTTATAATAGCTTTATTTTTCGAAAAAGCATTGCGTTGTTTATTCTAAGCACTGGTATTCTCGGGAGGAAACCCGTTCCATGTTATACGGCGTGGTCCCTTGATTTACCTTATTTTTTAAGTAAAATTTTAAATAATTGTTTTAGTTCTCACACCAGTCACATGACTGACCTGGAGTTTATTGTTTTAATCTATACTCTGGGTGCCCCCATTTTCAACACGGGCAGCTAGTAGTTTTGGTTTTGTAGATTTATATTCACAGGATCCTGATTTACAGCTGGAACGATGCTCGGAAAGCTTTGTATCCGTGTATTACTTTTAGTTGTGTTTTGTATATTTTTCTGCTGCTATGTAATTTAAATCTCTGATATTTTCTGTGTACTATTTATTCATACTCTGTATATTCTTGTATTCTGATAGAATTGTTGTAATAAACAATGAGATGTTCTTCTGTTTGCGTTCTATTTTGTCGTGTACTCAAGGTAATCCGTGCTTTCCTTCACGGGGAAGTTACGGGTCATCACAGTTGGTATCAGAGCTTTGGTTTACAGAGCTCGGAGAACAAGACACATTAGAACCATACGAAACAATTCATCGGATATTGGATTAGTAATATCCAATGAGAATTACTCGTTAGAGATGGGATCAGTAGTATCCTAGAACGAGTGTGAAGAGTATATTTTTCAAATGAAAACAATTTTGTTTTGAAATGTAAACTGTTTTATACGTATTTGAATATTTATTTATTTTGAATTTGGACAATCAAGTATATAAAGATTTCACGTATACACGTCATGAACGTATAGTCGAAGTTTTAATATACTGGATAGATATAGAACCGCACTCTAGTAGCCCGGAGATGTTCTGACGGTGGTTCGAAACATCATCAGCATTTGTGTTCGTGTTTCGAAGGTGTGATATCTATATATTTCCATTAGACTGGTGTGAGAACCAAATTAGATAGGATTATTTGTTGTGATTTGGCATCAAAACATGATGTATCAAAATTATGAATTTGAAATGATAAGAAACTAATTGATTGATGGTTGTTTTATTTGTTTATTTGTTTGAAATTTTGAACCATTTAGCCTAATTGAATCAAATATTGAATTGTATTGAAAATTTATCGCATTTGCATGCATATACATGTACTTACATTGAACAGGTCATAGCAAGGAGGCTAGAGCAGAAGAATAAAATTGTTTGCCCGACAAATAGGTACATGTCTATTGTATTTCTTTGGGTTTTGGATGATTTTATGAGCCGACTGGCTAGCCGCTTGGCTTTTTCTTTTTCTGTTGGATTGACGAAGGCCATGGGAGGCTATATGAAATATCCCGAAGTCCCCGGTCCAGGGGAGGTTATGGCGAAATTTTTCGAAAATTTAGGGTGTTAGCCAAATTTTTGAAAATTTTGAAAAGTTCTTAGAAACTGAAAAGTTGAAGAACTTAAGCCGTAAAGAAAATAATGGAAGTTGAGTTGATTAGTTAAAAAACTTTCAGCTTCGTTCCTTTTCGGGGATGAAAAGTTTTAAGTGGGGGAGATTGTAATAACCCGGAAAATCTGAGCCAATTTAAATTTTTTATTTTCACAATTTTAAAGAATTTTGAATATTTAAAATAGATTATTTTAAATAATAATGACGAGAAATTTATTTTGAATAGAATTCGAACGTATATATTTATATAGATCGTCGTTAGAATATCAATATTTTATTTTATATTATAAAAGGAATAGAAAATGGCGCGGTAGTTTGAAATTTCGATTTGAAAGTTCAAATGAATGTACCGGGTGCAAAATAAACCGGATTTTTGCGAAACCAAAAGTATTAGAATCTAATTGAGAATATCTTTCCAACGAATCCGAAAAATTGAAATTTCATAGAGGGAATCAAAAGTTATGTCCAGTTGAAAATTCAGAATAGTCGCTATGGAATTCTGGCCTTTAAAAATGGAAATTTTGCAAACGACCTCCGTTTTTGACGAAACCACTTTTGTTGGATCCGTGATGTCAAGTTAGTGCTAGGTATCAAAATTCGTAATTTTTCGAATCAATATGTGAGCATGGCGAACAAAAATGCATTTGACCAGTTTTAGTTGATTTTAATCGACTGGAAAATGACCATTTTTCAAACGGTCTCAGAATTTGACGAAATTAGTTTTGTTAGGACCGTATCGTCAATACGAAGCTAGAAAATATTTTTCAGTAATTTTTAGAGTTAGTATGTGGGCCCGGTAAATTGAAATGTGCGTTCAAATTCAATATATAGAGTTATATTTTGATTTTGACGAAAACTGATCGAAACGATTGAATCAGCCTGCGATACATATCCCATTGTGCTCGGAATGGGGGTAATTAGCTATGAATGACAGTCGGTGGGCCCGATTTAGAGTTTGAATTTAAGAGTAATTTTTTGAATAAAAATAAAATGAAATAAATAAAATATAAAAACGTATATGCCCCTCAAACTCTCTCCTCCCTCTCTATTCTCATGTCAACGCCGCTTTGATAAAAACAAAAAAACAAAAGAAACCGCGATCGACCCTCCATCGTGCAACCCCCCAACCTCCGACGTAGGCGCCGCCGCGACTCCGACCTACTCCCTCCTCCTCCGCCTTTCCCTTCTCTCTTCCCTCTCTCCACCGCGTGCCCTAGCCCTAAATCAGCTGCTCCGCCACTGCCTTGGCCTGCCACGGACGCCGCACTCCATCTGACCCCCCGCCGGTCACCTGATTCCCCCCACCGCCGCCCCTCCAGCCAACTCAGCCTCAGTCCCCTCTCAAATGTGAGCTTTTCCTCTTTAATTTTAATTTATTTTGGAATGGGTTTAATTTCAATGTAAAGAGCATTATTTTTAAAGTATTTTTATTTAAAACAAAATGGCATTGATAGAGAAGAAAATTATTGTTTTTAAATATTTGATAGTGTTGATTTTAAAGGTATTTTCTCAATATAAAAATATGATATATTTTTTATAACTAGCATTAAAAAGATTTGATTTTTTTGAATAACGCTTTAAAAAGATATGATTTTTATATAATGTAGATAATAAAAATATGATTTTTATAGTATAGAAAGAATAAAAACACGATTTTTATATTCTATAGTTAGTAAAAATTTGATCTTTATACATGTAGCGAAATAAAAATCTGATTTTTATTATATATAAGTTGAAATAAAAATGTAATTTTTATAGAGATGATATAAAAATTCGATCTTTATATAAGGAATAGAAATATAAAAATATAATTTTTATATAGGAAAAAGCGTTGTAAAAATATATGAAGAAGATATAAAAATATGATTTTTATTTATTGAAATAGCATGATAAAAATATAATTTTTATTATATTACTAGCAAGGTAAAAATGGAACTTTTATCTATATAGTAGTAAGAAAAATAGAATTTTTATCTATATAGTAATTGTGTAAAAATAGAATTTTTATCTATATAGTAGCGGTATCAAAATAGAATTTTTATATACATAGCAACAATGTAAAATGTGATTTTTATATATGTAGTGGCTACGGACAGTGAAATCGACAAAAGGCGAACACGACGAAGATTTCTACATATGAAGAGTCGTGTCGTTTGGCTTAAGCTAGTCGGTGAGACCTTCTCACTTTAAATCTTGTTTTCTAGTTAAAAATATATACTAGGATGCAGACGGTGATTAGCAGCACCTGACACCCGTCGTCCACAGACCATGGACGACTTGTATGCTTGTTTGATGTGTTGTGAAATTTGTTTGTGATGTTGATGTGAAATATATAATAAAATATTCATGTGTTGAAATAAATTAATTTTATCATTAAAAATATAATTTTTAACGTGAATGTGAATAAATAAATATTCATTTACAAACCGGGCGGTTTGTTTATGTACACCTATTTGAAGGACATTGATTGGGACGATAAATTTTACACACCGCCCAACTGCGCAAATAATATTCAGTGTTTGTGGGCTGAAACCCCACACGGTTGTTGGGATAATATCTGGCGTACACTAATCCCAATTATTTAGTTGTATGTCGATCGATTGGTCGACGGACTGTGTAAGCGTTAATTATTTATATTTAATGCTTATGCAGTTGTGTGGTGCACTTTAGATGATGGTTGATTAATTATCGTTGCTATTATATACATGTGTTGTATGGAATCCATATAATTAACATTATATGGTAATTGATTGGGCCTCATTCCAATTGGGAAAATATAGAATATTATAAAATAAAGATTCATGTGTTGAATAGAATAAATAGTCATGTGTTGACGATGCTCATGTGTTGAGAATATTCATGTGTTGAAAATTATCATTTGTTGAAAGAAATATTTTAACAATAAAATTTACATCTTTATCATATATAAAATTAGAAACTAACTGGAAAATAGATAAGATGAGTGGTCTCCTTGGTATTGATCTGATGCCGGTTTCGGCCTTCGAGGTTAATGCTTAGGGAATCATTCTCTATCTAATTTACGGTTGGAGCCTGATTAAAATTTAAACGATAGAAATCATAATTTTATAAAATATATTAAACAATAAAATTAGTCATGTGTTGACAATACTCATGTGTTGAGATTAGTCATGTATTGAAAGAAATATAGATTCATGTGTTGAATAGAATAAATATTCATTTGTTGAATAGAATAACGAAGTTATTGAAAAATATAAAGCCGTGTTGATTAGAGATGCGCTATTTTGACGCGAACGATATTTATATTGATTATATTCGTTTTTATAATGAATATAGAAAAGGAAGTGATTTCAAAATATAACGTTTTTAAAATATTATCATTTGTATATCGATGTTGTGGAATATTCAATTTTGATTCGAAATTGAATATGAAGTTGAAATCGTATCGAAAACTAATTTAAAACGATTTATAAAATACATTTTAAACGGAAATTGACGAAATATATATAATATATATATTATATATATAACGGCCTGAATAGAACGTGCCACGCTGCGGCAGTTCGTGAATTTCGACCATTGACTTCGAATGGACATTGCGGGAGATCCGACTGTCGGATTCTCCTAAAACTGGAACCTTGGGTTCGTATCGAAAAGATATTTCCAATGAATATTAGAAATTTGAAATCTAATGGTTGGATTTGGAATTATGTCCAAATTAAATTTGGAAAAGGTCGTTGTAAGTGCAGTTCAGGGGAAGTTATTGAAAATCGACTGTACGGGCCTTGATAAAATTATTAAAAATATCTATAATTTGTGTAAAATCATAATAAATGATTTGAAAAGAACTGGGATGAAAAACTCCACATTTGTAAAGATAAAAATATATTTTTATCAAAATGAACTAGTTTATAACTAGATAAATAATCCAATATTTTTAAATAAATTAAATTGGACTTCTGAATGGTTTTAGTATAACCGGAATTTCCAATATATAAATTGGAATGGATTTGAATCGAAATTATCTTCGGAATATTTCGATGTTGGATTTTGTGATTATACTGATATGGTTGGGGAAATTTGAAAGATATATTTATATCGTTATTTCCAATAGGATATTTGTTGGTTTCAGAATTTGATATTGAATATAAGCCGATATATTTTCTATTCAGAGCCTTGTATTTAATATTGAATGTGATTTGGGTTTGTCGTGAATGGTGTCTTCAATAACACTATTCTTGAATCCAGTTTAGAAAGAATAAGTCTTTTAATTAAGATTTAGTGAAATTGTCCAATTAATTAGTATTTAATTGGAATTGAATTTAAATTGGTTTTTGGGTTTATCGTGAGCGGTGTTTTGAATAACACCTTCTCTTTGACCCGATTAACAATGGGAATGTGATTTTGGGTTTATCGTGAACCGTGTTTTAGATGACATTGGTTCTTTAACCCAGTTAAAGACAGGATATTGATTTTTTAGAAGATTAAAACTAAGTGGAGTTTTAATGAATCTGTAATTAGATTGAAATGTGAATTGATAATTTAAATTACCAATTTGGAAAGTGATCGAGCATGGAGTATCACCAGTTTTGCTCCAAAGCGATAGTTAAATCATTAATTAGTTTTGAACATGAAATGGTAATTAATTTTACTAATAACACCATGGTGTTAGATACGGAGTATTACTAGTTTTTCTCCATGGGATGAATAGGTTGGGATTGGGAAATAAAATAAATAACTACTTCGGTGTGGTTCGCTAATCCCGACTAGTTTGGAAAACCTTAACATGGTCTAAAATGATAACCAAAGGAAGATTAAAGAATAAATTTAGAAGAATTTATCTTTGATAAAATTAATAAGAACCTTTCCCTAAGAATGTGAAATTTAGAAACTAACTGTAGGTTAGCTAAGAAGGATGGTTTCCTGGGTATTGATCTGATGTTGGTTTCGGCCTTCGAGGTTAATATTTGGGGAATTGTTCTCTTGCTAATTTACGGTTAGTGACTGATGAATTGGAATGAGGCATATGTTGTATTTGTGTAACATTTGTTTAATATATACGCGGGTTATTCAGAAAGGCCGGGTTTATACCCATTCTGAATAACCGATTCAATGATATGTCGAAGAGGAAGACGGCGGTTGAAGACCGGAAGTCTTCACATCGTTTGGGTGATTACTGATGATTTTGATTGGGCTGTACACCCAAGAGGAGGGAATCAGTTGGTGATCGTCCATACGTACTTGGAGATCGATGGATATGCGAGGAAAGTGCCTCCGGTTTCGTTCAGACCCAGAACGAACTTGTAAATGGACTGTTTGTCTGACATTGGATTTTAATCTATGTTGATTGATCTCTATTAAATAAGCATCTGTTTGGCAACGGAGAATTTATTCTCTTGCTCAACGCCCTTCTCTGAGACGTACGAGCTCAGAGGTTGTACATCGATGGACATCAGTCGCACAGAGTGAATTTCCTGTGTGGCACGCCTAAGTGGCAAATGATCAAGGCTTCTGTTGAAAAGCAAAGTCTTGTGGTTGATGATCAAAGCACGGCCTGTGTGGCGCAGCTTTGTGTATAACGTGAATTTGTGAGCCTCACACCTCGGTATGAACCAAAAACGGGATAGTGACTACAGGGAGAGCATGACGTTTCTTTCTAGCTATGGGTGGTGTCAGTGCTTAAACTGGCTCATTTATATATATTTTTACCTATGTGGTTGTTGGAAGGATGCGCCTCGAATTTAGGTCTATTAGGACCGAAAAACATGTGTTTAGGAATACTAATCCACTAACGTAAGTGAGGACCGGCCCTGAAGCATCCGAGGGTTACCCAGAGAGAGTAGTCCTGAGACATTTGCTAGAGTGTCTCGAAGCGGAGAGGAGCTTTCCCCTTGCCTCGACTCATGACGGAAATACAATTTCCAATATGAGATATTTCGGTTTTATTTTAGAGCCCAGTATGGCGACATAGTGGGATGGGGCACTTATGCCATCTATGATTGATATTTATGATTGAAATTGTTTTGACACTATACATTTATAATAGTATCAAATGATTTGTTCTAACGTACCAAGCATGTTTGGCTATTATAAGAGAAAACCCTATCCTCCGGCTTGCGTTGCATTGTGTGATGGGACCTGGGTCTTATAATAGCTTCATTTTTCGAAAAAGCATTGCGTTGTTTATTCTAAGCACTGGTATTCTCGGTAGGAAACCCATTCCGTGTTATATGGCGTGGTCCCTTGATTTACCTTATTTTTTAAGTAAAGTTTTAAATAACTGTTTTAGTTCTCAAACCAGTCACATGACTGACCTGGAGTTTATTGTTTTAACCTAAACTCTGGGTGCCCACATTTTCGACACGGGTAGCTAGTAGTTTTGGTTTTTCAGATTTATATTCACAGGATCCTGATTTACAGCTGGAACAATGCTCGGAAAGCTCTGTATCCGTGTATTACTTTCAGTTGTGTTTTGTATATTTTTCCGCTTCTATGTAATTTAAATCTCTGATATTTTCTATGTAATATTTATTCGTACTCTGTATATTCTTGTATTCTGATGGAATTGTTGTAATAAATAATGAAATGTTCTTCTGTTTGCGTTCTATTTTGTCGTGTTCTCAAGGTAATCCGTGCTTTCCTTCACAGGGAAGTTACAGGTCATCACAGAATAGCCAATGATTAAGTGCAACCTTCCTATAATCTTATCCTCAAGTATTTCATGTGAGAGTGAAGACTGAAGGAAGTATATTACTTATTGAATAAAGAGATATGAAATAATTTCATTTATTCAACAAGTAATTAGAGAATTAGAGAGCTTTTAGAATGCAGTTATTATAGAATTATAAAGCATAAAGTAGCATAGAATGATTAAGAATCGGTGATTTGGAAAACATGTTAGTAGTGTATTTATAATTGCAGAAGAGCAGTTATCTTTTATGAAGAGTTTCTACGGAAAGTTGCATCCATTTCTGTTTATAATCAAAGAGGAATCTCTTCATGAAAGGAGGTGACTCTTCATGACAAAAAGACTGTTAATGCCTGACCAGTCGATTGGTATAAAAATCATAAGTCGGCTGGTTAACAGAGAAAATCATATATATATATATACACACACACACACACAGATATATATATATATATATATATATATATATATATATTTAAATATAATATGAATATAGCCGTTACTGGACTCAGACTTCCTAACAAGTCGACTGGTTGATTTTCTACCAGTCTATTGGTTAGGCATGACCAGTCCAGTTCAACTATTTTCTTATCATTTATTCATATATATATATATATATATATATATATATATATTTAAAAATTTGTGTAATCGTATTATACTTTGAGGATAGATTTTAACATATATCTAACACGACTCAATACTCGTATATATATATGAACTTAGCTATTTGATACGATCTTCATTGTTTTCCATTTTCTTGTTGTCATGAATCAAAATCATAGCGAATCAACATTCTCCCCCTTTTTTGATTGATAAGAATATTGCACATTCTGTTGAAATATTTAATTGCTCCTCCTAAATTTATGGTTGTATATATATATATATATATATATATAGCTCCCCCTGAGTTTCTGCAACATTTTGTTAGTTCATAATATAACATATACTTACCATGCGACTTCCTGTAACAAAAAGTTAGCATATAGCATACGTATATTTGATATAAGCATATAACCAATTAAATCGATACACAATTACCCCCCGTTTTCATCAATAAAAAAGAATAAATGCTATAAGAGAAACAGTAATCGACAATAATAAAGAATATAAATAATTATAGCACCTTTAGGAGATATTGAATCATGTGCTTTTTCGATAAGCTGAATTTTCACAGATATTTAGATATACATAGCCTTCTCTTTGTTGTAGTTATCTGCAAAATATGATGAATTTACTTTGGTACTTATTTGTTTTCTTTGGGTCCAGGGGTTAGATAGAAGGTAACCATACCCAAGAGGATTTAACGTAATATTTAAAGATAAAATTTTTATTTACTAACTGCTGAATCAAAATAATCATCTATATATGTTTCTCTATTTCTCCAATTTACAGGAACCCTAATACTTAAGTAATCTCTATTGATATTTCTTTTCGTACTTGTAGATTTATTAATAACATCTCTAGTCATAGAAGTATTCGAATTTCTATAATAACTAGAATTTGGATGTGCATTAGTACTAGCAGCGATATTCTTGTTGTACGTAAAAGCATGTCTAGTACTATTCCTATGATTGGTTTTATTATATCCTAAACCACTTTTGTCATGTAAAGGTCGAGATCTTGATAAAATCATATTTAAATCCTTTTGACCTTTACTGAATTTCGCGAACTTACTTGTAATTTTATCCAATTTTATCCCAAAGTCGCAATTGACATTTTCAAAAGTAATTTTGTTACTTAAATCATCAACTTCTTTATTTAATTCAAAATTCTTCCTTTTTAAAGAGCCATTCTCAGTTTTGAGACTACAAATTTTAGATCCTGAAATCTGAAGAAGATTATAATTTTTCAAAATTTTCTTTTGAGTCAAAAATTTTATTTTGCAAAATATATTATTCACCCTTAAAAATTCATATTATTTAGATAATTCTAAATTCTTTTCAGTTAATTCTCCTTTCTCTTTTTCAAGAGACGAAATTAAAGAACTAGAATTATTCAAAGAATCTTCTAAAGATTTATTTTTATTTTGCGAAAGATAGATTTCCTATAAAAGACCATTGTTTTTATCTTTTAGTTGCTCATTTCCTTTTTGAAGCAGATCTTTTTGAGAAACAAGCTCTTCTAAGGTATTTTCAAAACATTTGGCCTGTTTTACTAAAAAAATGTTTTCTTCTTTTAAGTTGGAATTTTCTTGCTCACAATTTTTTAACTTAGCTAAAATGACTATATTGAGTTTACCCAAAGTTTTTAAATCTTTCAATAATTTTTCATGGTCTAAGAAAAGATCCTCATATAATGAATCTATTCATACCAATTGTGATCTGACTTTAGCCATGAAATACTTGCTCTCTTGCTTTGTCGATTCTGCTTTGTTATTCCTCCACTTTTTAATTACTTGGCTAGATTTCTTTATTGCCCTTTGTTCTAGGATGGTGCTACGATCTCTAGAACGCCAGAATCTGATACCAAATGAAAAGTCGGTGTGTGACGTAAGTAGGATCTTTTTAAAGATGCAGCGAAAATGTATATGATAAGCTAACTTTTAAGCCACAATAGTTATGCAAATAAAACTAAGAAATATACATATATCACATGTAAGAAAATGCAGTAAGTAAAGACACCAAGAATTTTATACTGGTTCGGACTTCTCGTCCTACATCCAATCCCCATGCTCCTCTTCGGAATTCACTATCAACGCCCTCTCTTTACCCGGAGGAATAGATCAAAATACACCCAAGCACCAACAAGGATGTCCACGCCTAAGCACCCACACAGGACTTCACACATTGCAAAAGAGTTTGACTTCTGAATGTGTTCTCGAATCAACACTGAATATCCAATGATTAAATAAAACCTTCCTATAATATTATCCTTAATTATTGGATGTTTATGTAAAGATTGAAGGAAGTGTATTACCTATTGAATCAAGAAATATGAAATAATTTCAATGATTCACCAAGTAATTAGAGAATTAGAGAGCTTTTAGAATGCGGAGATTATAGAAATATAAATCAGAAAGTAGAGAAGAATAATTAAGAATCGGTGATTTTGAAAACATGTTAGTAGTGTATTTATAATTGTAGAAGTGTAGTAATCTTTTATGAAGAGTTTCTATGGAAAGTTGCATCCATTTCTGTTCATAATAAAAAAGGAATCTCTACATGAAAGGAGGTGACTCTTCATAAAAAAAAGGCTGCTAATGCCTGATCAGTCGACTAGTATAAAAATCAAAAGTCGATTGGTTAACAAAGAAAATCAAGTATATATATATATATATGATATGAAAATAGCCGTTATTAGACTTATACTTCCTGACAAGTTGACTGGTTGATTTTCTACTAGTCGGCTAATTAGGCATGACCAGTCCAGTTTAACTATTTTCTTATCATTTATTCAGATATATATATATATATATATATATATATATATATATATATATATATATATATATCTAAAACCTTGTGTAATCGTGTTATACTATGAGGATAGATTTTAACATATGTCTAACACGACTCAATACTCATATATATACGAACTTAGCTATTTGATACGATCTTCATTGTTTTCCATTTTCTTGTTGTCATGAATAAAAAACATAGCGAATCAACATTCTCCCCCTTTTTTGATTGATGATAATATTGCACATTCTATTGAAATATTTAATTGCTCCCCCTGAATGTATGCTTGTATATATATTAAGCTCCCCAGGAATTTCTGCAACATTTTGTTAGTTCATAATATAACATATACTTACCGTTCGACTTCCTGTAACAAAAAGTTTTCATATAGCATACATATATTTGATATAAGCATATAACCAATTAATTAATAAACAATCACCCCCTTTTTCATCAATAAAAAGGAATAAATGCTATGAGAGAAACTGTAATCGAAAATAGTAAAGAATATAAATAATTATAGCACCTATAGAAGATATTGAATCATGTGCTTTTTTGATAAGCTGAGTTTTCACATATATTTAGAGATACATGCCCTTCTCTTTGTTGTAATTACCTGCAAAATATGATGAATATACTTTGGTACACACTTGTGTCGTTTGGGTCCAGGGGGTTAGATAGAAGGTAACCGTACACAAGAGCGTTTAATGAAACCTTTAAAGATAAAATTTTCATTATTAACTACTGAATCAAAATAATCATCGATATATTTTTCTTTATTTCTCCAATTTACCGGAACCCTAATACTTAAGTAATATCTATTGATATTTCTTTTCGTACTTCTAGATTTATTATAAACATCTCTGGTCATAGAAGTATTCGAATATCTATAATAACTAGATTTTGGATGTGCATTAGTACTAGTAGTGACATTCTTATTGTGCATAAAAGCATTTCTAGTATATTTCTATGATTGATTTTATTACATCCCGAACCACTTTTGTCATGTAAAGGTCAAGATCTAGATAAAATAACATTTAAATCATTTTGACCTTTATTGAATTTCGCGAACATACTTGTACATCTATAAAATTTTATCCCAAAGTCGCGATTGACATTTTCAAAAGTAATTTTGTTATTTAAATCATCAACTTCCTTATTTAATTCAAAATTCTTCCTTTTTAAAGAGCCATTCTCAGTTTTGAGACCACAAATTTTAGATCCTGAATTATTTAAAGAAGATTGTAATTTTCCAAAATTTTCTTTAGAGTCATAAATTTTATTTTGCAAAATATTATTATTCACCTTTAAAAATTCATATTCTTTAGATAACTCTAAATTCTTTTCAGTTAAAGCTCCATTCTCTTTTTCAAGAGACGAAACTAACGAGCTAGAATTATTCAAAGAATCTTCTAATTATTTATTTTTATTTTGCAAAAGATCGATTTCCTTTAAAAGAACATTGTTTTTATCTTTTAGTTGCTCATTTTCTTGAAACAAATCTTTTTGAGAAATAAGCTCTTCTAAGGTATTTTCAAAACATTTGGCTTGTTTTACTAAAAAATTGTTTTCTTCTTTTGATTTGGAATTTTCTTGCTAACAATTTTTTAACTTAGCTAAAATGACTGTATTGAGTTTACCCAAAGTTTTAAAATCTTTCAATAATTTTTCATGGTCTAACAAAAGATCTTTATATAATGAATCTATACATACCGATTATGATCTGACTTTAGCCATGAAACAGTTGTTCTCTTGCTTCGTTGATTCTGCCTTGTTATTCCTCCACTTTCTAATTCCTTGGCTAGATTTCTTTATTGCCATTTATTTTAGGATGGTGTTATGATCTCTAGAACAGTAGGATCTGATACCGAATGAAAAGTCAGTGTGTGACTTAAGTTTGATCTTTCTATGGATTTATCGGAAATGTATATGATAAGCTAACTTGTAAGCTATAATAGTTATGCAAATAACACTAAGATGTATACATATATCACAAATAAGAAAATGCAGTAAATAAAGAAACCAGGAATATTATACTGGTTCGGACTTCCCGTCTTACGTCCAGCCCCGAAGCTCCTCTTTGGAATTCACTGTCAATGCCCTCTCATTACTCGGAGGAATAAGTCATAATACACCCGAGCACCAATAAGGATGTCCACGCCTGAGCACCCATACAGGACTTCACACTTTATAAAAGAGTTTGACTTCTAAATGTGTTTTCGAATCAACACTGAATAGCCAATGACTAAGTATAACCTTCCTATAGTCTTATCCTCAAGTATTTGATGTGTGTATGTGAGTATTAAAGGAACTATATTACTTATTGAATCAAGAGATATGAAATAATTTCAATGATTCAACAAGTAATTAGAGAATTAGAGAGCTTTTATAATGCGGAGATTATAGAAATATAAATCAGAAAGTAGAGTAGAATAATTAAGAATCGGTGATTTGAAAAACATGTTAGTACTATTTTTATAATTGTAGAAGAGTAGTAATCTTTTGTGAAGAGTTTCTATGGAACATTGCATCCATTTCTGTTCATAATCAAAGAGGAATCTCTTCATGAAAGGAGGTGACTTTTCATAAAACAAATACTGTTAATGCTTGACCAGTCGGCTGGTATAAAAATCATAAGTCGGCTAGTTAACAGAGAAAATCTATATATATATATATATATATATATATATATATATATATATATATATATATATGAAAATAGCCATTACTGGACTCGGACTTCCTGACCAGTCGATTGGTTGATTTTCTACCAGTCGACTAGTTAGGCACGACCAGTCCAGTTCAACTATTTTCTTATCATTTATTCATATATATATTTCTGAAAATTTGTGTAATCGTGTTATACAATGAGGATAGATTTTAACATACATCTAACATGACTCAGTACTCATATATATATATATATATATATATGTATGTATATATATATGAACTTAGCTATTTGATATGATCTTCATTGTTTTCCATTTTCTTGTTGTCATGAATCAAAAACATAGTGAATCAGCAACCTCTATGGATCTCCCGATTTGGCCTTGAAAATGAATTTGACCAATCGTCGGTAGGTGGCTCCATCGTCCTTAAGGCCAAAAGGCATGACGAGATAGCAGTAGAGCCCGAGGTCAGTTATGAAGGAAGTATGCTCCTAATCCGGGAGATACATCGGAATTTAATTGTAGCCTGAGTAGACATCCATGAAGGATATGAGCTGGTAGCCGGCAGTCAAATCAACAAGCTGGTCGATCTTCGGGAACGGGAAACTTTCTTTAGGGCATGCCTTTTTCAGTCAGAGAAGTCAACACATTCGCCACTTATCATTTTCTTTCTTGACCCAGACTGGGTTGGAGACCCATTCCGGGTAATTGTGACGGCCCGCCCCGCACCTGCCGACATTTCCAATGAAAATACGTTGTGCCAATGTCCAACCAGCACAGGACGGTCATCAAAGAAAGGAAAGAAGGAAATTTGAACTAACAAGGAACCTATAGTATATCTCACAGTGCATGTAATAAAATATAATAATAACATAACTTTACATAAAACAGGCGAGACAGTGCATAAGCTGAAAACCTAAACCATCGTAGCAGCGAAAATCCAAAATTACAACATATGTGCCACATCATCTTTATTACAACTTCTAAAACTGTCTCTAAAGCAAAATAAGAAAGGTACGCTACTAATGCCAAAAGTAGTGACCAACAGCGACACTGGGAGAATAAATATAGAGAATAGTACGGGTAAGCCTCCTGCTCGTCTCTAGACAACTACTTGTGCACAACCAGCTAACCTGTCTCTAGTCTGTCCGTTTAAGAGCACCTAGAGTAATAAGAAGAGACATAAAGCTCTGGGTCAGACAAAAGTCTGGTATGAGCAATAAGCAACAAAATAGAACAATAACAGGTAAACTAACCATACCTGAACCTGGACCTGCAACCAAAGAGTTATCACAACATACCATACAATACTCTAAGGTGCCACTAACATATGGTGTAAAGATACGGGGATGGGGGTATGCATGTCATAGTGATGGCAAAAAATCAAGCATAGCAACCATCCTCACATCTCTCACTCAGTGTGTAAAGCATACGATATCCACCACTTTGATCACCCAAATCCTTGTTATGATCACTCTGCCCCATGGAGTCATGGCGACTCCACGACACTGATCCATAGCCACTAGTACTTTCTTTGTCCACTCTGTCCCATGAAGTCATAACGACTCCACTGCACTAGCTCATAGCCATGCTACGATCACACTGCCCCACGGAGTAATAACTACCCCACTGCACTGATCCGTAACCTAACAATCGTCTCTCGGTAGTGAATCAAAGCAACGAACGTCGAAAACTCCTTAGAACACATCCCGTAGCAAAGCCCAACTCATGAAGTTAACTTGTTGGTTCCCAACTGGATCCAGAGTAATGACTTCCCATTTGGACTACCTTTGATCTTGGGTTTGGTCATTATCTCGTTCGCACTTTTGTTTCCATTCGTTTCCACACTTCAGCTCAGAAATATTCGATTCGTGACTCCTTCATTCATGGCGCTATGGTTCGTGACCAGCTCCCTCGGCTTGTGGATCGCCCCTCCTAGATTTGGTTCGTGGCTCTCCCTCCTATCCTCGACTCGACTCGTGATGGCTTTTAGCTCATGATGGATCGTGACCATCAGGTTGGTTCGTGGTCTTCGTTCATCGCCATTGGCTCGTGAATAGGGTGGTACGACTCGTGATGGTCCTCCACGGTCGAGTTGGGTCGGGATAGATCTCCACAGTCGGGTCGGGTCGTGAGCTATAGGTGCGAGCAGTCCTCCAACTCGTGGTCCTCACATTCACGATCGGGTCGGTTCGGATATGGGGGGAGATCCGATTCGGCTCTGGGTCATTTCCTACAACTTTTCCTACGACTGTTTTATGCCATATGATGGCGTTTTCGACTGTTCTAACCGTTCTAATCAATCACAAAGCATACCATACAGTCATAGAAATATATAGAATTAACCACAAACACCAAAATAACAATTTGATAAGTCAAAATGGATCAAATCTACCCAAAACCCAAATTTCCCCCATAAGCATGATTAATAATAACTAATGTTAGGATTAGCAAAAGTAAACCAAATCAACCCGAATTTCTAACAGAGGCCTAAAACAATATTTCGTAATTTATAAATATTTATCCATAATTTAATCATGTATAAATTCATTAATGATAACTAATTACCCTTAATTAACCATAATTAGTGTAAAAACAAGGCTAATCACTCACCCTTGCCACAATTAAAACTTTCAGAACTGAAACTCCTCTAATTTGGGCGAATACTAATGTCTAACAGCAGCTCTAACTTTGAAATGGTGCTATTTCTCATTGATTTGATGCTGCTAAGCTTAATCCTTGTTTAGAGAGCGATTTGGGATGAAATTAGAAGGTGGGTGTCATGGCTAGGGTTAGTGAAATGTTTTAGGCAGCTGAAAAATGAAATAAAATTCGTTTTCCTACTACTCTCAGCCGCCCCATAATCCTAATCCCGAAATGGGTTATGGGCCCTCTCGCTAATCGCCCTAATTTGGCCCGGTTAAGCTGTTTTTCACCTTCTGAACCTTGTTTCAGCCATATTTCCCAAACGATGAGTCCGTTTGGCTAATGTGACCACTCTATGGAAAGGTAAACCATCATCCGATGTAATGGAAGTCGTTTCACGTCAAAACTCCTTACCAATCAAAAGTTATGGCCAAAACAATATCATCTAGGGACAAAACAGTCATTTAAAAATCGGTAAAAATCATGAACACGGGAAATGACCCCAATAGTCATCTCTCAAAGTTACATGACCATACAACTTCGCATGTGAAAGAAAAAAATATTCTACGATCCTTTAGTGCGTAGAATGCGGATTGTTACATTCTCCCACTCTTAAGAAATTTCGACCCCGAAATTCCTTAACCCAAACACTCAAAGGATCCCGCATACCTACCAATCATTAACAAAACAATAAAGCATACAAAACAACCCAACAAGCCTTTCCTAGCATGCGGTTTACTAACAAGGGAGTACAATACTAACATAAAAACCTTACCAGGCAAAGAGTTCTGGACACTTCCTCCTTATGTTCTCCTCTGTTTCCCAAGTACAGTCTTCCTCATCATTACCCCACTAAACTTTGACTAGTTTCACCGCCTTCCTTCAAAGCTGCTTCGTATCGTTCCCAACAATACGCATAGGCCTGCGGTTCCCAACCGCCTCGGATTCATCCTCGATATCGTCCAACTGATCAGGTGAAAAATTCATATCGGCATCGTGCACGAATTTCCTTAACTGGGAAACATGAAATACGTTATGAACTCCTGCCATCTTCTCTAGTAATTTAACTTTATATGCAAAATTCCCAACTTGCTCGAGAACTGGAAATGGACCAACAAATTTTGGTGTTAACTTGCCTCTCCTACCAAATCGTATCATGCTCTTTAATGGAGAAATTTTGACAAACACCGAGTCACCAATGGAGAATTTTAAATCTCTTCTCCTCTTATCAGCATAATTCTTCTGCCTATTTTGGGCAGCCTTCATTCGTTGTCGGTTGATCTTAATATTGTCTGAGGTTTCTCTTATCACATCTGGTCCAGGCACAAACTTATCTTCGGTTTCTAACCAACATGACGGTGAGTTGCACGGTCTTGCATACAAAGCTTCAAATGGAGCCATACCGATACTGGATTGATAACTATTATTATATGCAAACTCTACTAGATGCAAATGGTCATCCCATGATCCACCAAAATCCAATATGCAAGCTCTCTAGAGATCTTGTAATACTTGATTCACCCTCTCTGTCTGACCGTCGGTTTGAGGATGATACGTGGTACTGAGATGTAATTCTGATCCTAACACCTCTTGTAATCTCTTCCAAAATCAACTAGTGAACAACGGATCTCAGTCACCCACAATGCCTTTGGGTATTTCGTGAAATCTCACTACCCACTTCATATACTGTTCTGCGAACTAAGTTGTCGTTCTGTTCGACTTAACGGGTATAAACCTTGCACTCTTAATCAATCAGTCCACAATCACCCAAATACTATCATGGCCCGATCTATTTCTTGGTTACCCATCAATGAAATCCATTGAGACTTGTTCCCATTTCCATTCTGGAATTTCTAATGATTGCATCAAACCACTAGCTTTCTTTTGCTCAGCTTTAACTAGCTGGCAATTCATGCACTTGGATATAAACTTCCCAATGTCTCTTTTCATCCCTTCCCAGTAGTAGATCAACTTCATGTCTCGATACATTTTGTTACCACCGGGATGTATAGTCAGTTTTGAGTGATGACATTCTTTAAGCACTTCATCTCTCAATCCATCGACATTGGGCACAACTAGTCTACCATTCTTTCTAAGCCATCCATCTCGATCAAGCCCATACTTGTTCATCTCCTCGTTGATTCCCATCTCAAACTTTGAGATGATTTCCAATAGGTTAGGATCGTCCCTCTGACTGGAACCAATCTTCTCAATCAAAGTGGGTCTGATTGTCAAACTTGATAACATTTCTGGATCCAATTCGCACTTTGTTCTAATATCATACCCAACGATGTACTCCAGTTGTTTCCATTCTAGAAACATAGCCCCTAAACTGGAATGTCTTCTACCCAATGCATCAGCTACCGCATTGCCCTTTCCTCGTGTATATGCGATATCGAAATCATAGGAAGCCAAGAATTCTAACCATCTTTGCTGTCAGAGATTTAGATCCTTCTGAAGAAAAGACACTTTAACGATTTATAATCGGTAAACAACTCGAATCTTTCTCCCAAGAGATAATGTCTCCACATCCTCAATGCGAACACGATCGCTACCAATTCCAAATCATGGGTAGGATATCTTCTCTCGTGCGGTTTCAGTTGCCGACTAGCATAAGCTACAACCCTACCTCCTTGCATCAATACAACACCTAATCCGGTACCACATGCATCTGTGTATACCGTCATCTCTTCATTTACCTTAGGAATGACTAACACTAGTGCACATGTCAACATTTCCTTTAGACTCTTGAATGCATTCTCGCACTTTTCGTCTCTTACGAAAGGTTGATTCTACTTGGTCAACTGAGTCTAAGGTGCTGCTATCTTGGAGAAGTCTTGGATAAACTTACGATAATATCCATCCAATCCAAAGAAACTTATTACGTCTGTTTCACTCTCGGGCATAGAGCAATCTTGTACCGCAGCCACTGTCGCAGGGACCACAACAATACCATTCTCTGAAACAACGTGGCCGAAGAATCTCACTTCCCTCCTCAGGAAGTGACACTTAGAGAACTTTGCTTTCAATTGGTGTTTTCTCAACACCTACATCACTATCCTCAAGTGTTCCTTGTGTTCTTCCTCTGTCCTCGAATAAACCAAGATATAGTCTACGAACACAAGAACGAACTTATTCAATTGATCTCTGATTACCCTATTCATAAGATCCACAAAATATGCTGGTGCATTGGTCAACCCGAATGGCATGACTAACCACTCATAAAATCCAAACGGTGTCTGAAATGTCGTTTTAGCTATACTATCAGCTTTCACTCTAAGTTGATGAAAACCTGTCGTGAGATCTAATTGGGAGAACACTCTCGCGCCCCTCAGTTGATCAAACAAAATGTCTATCCGATATAGAGAATACTTATTCTTCCTCGTCACTTTATTGATTTCGCGGTAGCCCACACACAATCAAAGGGAACCATCTGCCTTGGTAGCAAACACAACAGGTGCTCCCCACTCAGAAACACTTCTTATGATAAATCCCTTTTTCAAAAGATCGTTTACTTGCACCCCAAGCTCTCACTGCTCCCTTGGTGCCATACGATGAAGTGGCATCACTATAGGTCTGGCATCTTTCACTAAATCAATACGAAACTCAATCTCTCGGTGATGTGGAAGTCCGGTCACTTCCTCGAAGACGTCCGGATACTGGCCAGCCACGGGCACATCTGACAACTTATCATGCGGGATGTCGAGGGAATTTAGAAAACTAGCCATTACCCCATCACTAGGTAGACCACCAAACACTACCCTCCGCACATCATCCGCTCTAACTATCACCAAAAAGCCCTCACAGTCTACCACCACCCCATACCTTTGGAGCAAATCGACTCCTAAAATAATGCCAAATCCAGTAATGCCCAAAACAAAGCAGTCACAAACAAACATGCATCCATGACTTGATAAGACCACATTACGACAAATCATGCTAAGGCTGGTTGAACCACCAATCGGGTTCGTCACCGTTAAAGGTCTATCGACTATCTCGGGTTCCAATCCCAATCTATCTACCAGGTCACTAGATATGAAGGAACGGGAAGCTCCGGTATCAAACAATACTCGAACAAAAACATCATAAACAGAAAGCATACCTTAAATGACGATATTATTTCCTTTCTCCGCCGCAGTTAAGGCATTCGACGAAGAAGGAAAAGCATTGATAGCATATGCTTTCACAATCTGCTTTTCTTTAGGGGGTTCCGGACACTTATCCTTGTGATGTCCCACTTGGCCACATTTGAAACACTTCTTGTCCACTGGCTTTGCTCGACATTCTTTATCATAATGGCCCTTCTTGCCATAGCTAAAGCACTCAACATCTTTCTTGCTCTTTTTCTGACCATCCTTAGCTTGGTTCCGACTCTGTTTCCTTTTATTCTAAGAATTATTCTTGCCTCCACCGCTTGCTTGCGTCTTTAGCCCCTTTGCAGATGCGAGAGCGACTTCAATCTTAGGTTAAGTATAAAGGCTCTCTGGCCTCATTGCTTTCCCCATAATCGATTCAAACGTCTCATCGATATGGTTTATAAACCTTTCCCCCAAGTACTGATCTAAGCATGTTATAAACTTCTCATTCTTCTTCTCGAGAGTGTCGATAAGAGACAATCCATACTTCGATAAAGTATCGAACTCAGCAATATACTCCAAGACCGCCCTACCATTTTTCTTAAGCTCCAAGAACTTCCTAAACAACTCTGACTTCTGAGCAGCTCGGATAAACTTTTCACAGAATCCTGCCTTAAACTGATCCCATGTAACTTGACCCTCTGGATTAGCTGCCTTAGTAGCATTCCACCAATTCATCGCCCATCGCATCCTCAATACCCAAGTCTTCGAAGATACGCTAACGGCTATCCAACCAATCCTGAACTTCTGCAACCAATTCCGTTCCGTGGAACGGCTTTCCACCAAAACTAGTGTAATCCTTGCATAGCTTGGCGAAATCGGCCCTAGGCGCCTGCACCGCTGTACCACCACCATTTTCCGCATTAGGAGCTGCCCTCTGAACATCCCTAAGCATCTCTCTCATGAGTAAAGGGAACATCGTCCTCATATCAGGAACATTCCCATTATTAGCTCCTCTTCCAGTACCCCTCGTATATCGGCTCATCGTTCAATCTGTAAGGAGAAAACAATTAACCATCTCTTCAGTGGTGCCAGTGCTAATATCACAAATAGTATATATATACTAATAGTATATATATATATTAATAGTATATATATATATATCTTTTGAAAACCAAAATATCACAAATACGCGTTCTCATATACGCACTATCTCTCTCTGGTGTCTTCCCTAGGTTAACTATGCAACCTAGAGCTCTAATACCAAGTGTGACGGCCCGCCCCACACCAGTCGACATTTCCAATGAAAATACGCTGTGGCAATATCCAATCAGCACAGGACGGTCGTCAAAGATATCTCACAGTGCATGAAATAAAATATAATAATAACATAACTTGACATAAAACAGGCAAGATAGTGCATAAGCTGAAAACTTAAACCATCGTAGCAGCGGAAAATCCCAAATTACAGCTTATGTCCCACATCATCTTTATTACAACTTCTAAAACTGTCTATATAGAAAAATAAGAAAGGTACACTACTAATGCCCAATGTAGTGACCAGCAGCGACATAGGGAGAATAAATATAGAGAATAGTACGTGTAAGCCTCCTGCTCATCTCCGGACAGCTACTCATGCACAACCAGCTAACCTGTCTCTAGTCTGCCCGTTTAAGAGAACCCAGAGTAATAAGAAGAGACATAAAACTCTAGATCAGACAAAAGTCTGGTATGAGCGATAAGCAACAAAATAGAACAATAACAGGTATACTAACCATACCTGAACCTGGACCTGCAACCAAAGAGTTAGCAAAACATACCGTACAATACTCTAAGATGCCACTAACAAATGGTGTAAAGATACGAGGGGGTGTGTGCATGTCATAGTGATGGCAAAAAATCAAGCATAGCAACCATACGCATATCTCTCAATCAGTGCGTAAAGCATACGATATCCACCACTTTGATCACCCAAATCCTTGCTATGATCACTCTACCCCATGGAGTCATGGCGACTCCACTGCACGGATCCATAGCCACTAGTCCTTGCTATGTCCACTCTGCCCCCATGAAGTCATACACTACAAGAAAATATGATATAGATTGCTTTGTATTATAGCTTTATATTAAAGAGCTATAGAAAAACAATAGAAGAAAAGAAAATAACAAATAAATTGTGCTATATAAATAGAATAAAGTAAATGACGTATGAACTGTGCTATTTGTAAATACGTTCCGGTATGTTAGTGCTACTTGCTAATAAGGCGGGAGCGAAAAGTAGCGTGGGAAAAAGTGAAAACAAATGGCCGCGAAAATGAAAATTTACTCTATCACTTCCACGAACATCTCCTCAAATCCTTATATTTTAAATTCACTTCATAGACTCCACGAACATCTCAATTCTCTTCTCAAATTCCTCAAATCTACCCTATTCTATTCTACGGCCACAAGTTTCCTAAATTTCGATTCCTTGGAAAATCGCCTTTCTCTTCGGGTATCATTCGATATCAGGTAAATTTGATTTTTATTTGTTAGTTATGTGGTTTGCTTCAAACTAGTGACATCTAGGTTAACCACGAATGATTTTACATTAATTTTTTTGTTCCTTTTGTTAAGTAGGGTTAGCGAACTTTATCGAGAACAATTTAGGTATTTTTATATCGTGTGTTTGCATAGTCCGGATTTATCTGTTATCTTCGCATTTATGTTTGCGCCTAATTTATTATGTTTCCGTCATTGAGTTAGTTACTGATGCATGACCTGCCATATAGATTTAGTGTAGCTACTGCATTTTTTTGGAATTAATTTCCTGATATGATAATTCAATTTGTATTGCAGTTATAATACTCTTGGTTTGCTAAATTTATGTATATCTCACTTTTTGATAAAATGTTGGCTTTGTTTTGAACAAATAGATTTGCTATGTTTTATGTGTTTTCAAACCTTTGCGTATATTTTTAAATTCAATGCATGAGCGTGTAATTTATGTTCTATTGATATTTTATCGCTGTGATGAACATAAAGCAGAAAATAAGATCAACCAGATTTTTGGGTGAAGGGGGTGATTGTTTGGACTCAGTGGTTTTTAGGTGTTTAAATTGGTGGAGGAAGGAAGTTTTATGGTGATGAAGTAGTATTTGGATTGTAAGGACAATGTTCATGTAGGTAAGGTGTCTCACTTATAAACTGAGAAGCAAACTTAAAGAGATGCAGTTCTAAACAAAAATCCAAATGCAAATGTAAACCGAAAATCAATTGTGAATGAAAATGCAGCTTAATTGCAAATTGAAATGATATTTTTTCTTTTATTTTTTAATGAAAACCATGCAGTTGTATCGGAATACTTTTACAAACTTGAGGAACTTGAACACTATGATAAATTTGATAAACAATGAGCACTTTAGCATACTTGGTAAACATGAACACTGATGGCAAGAAATACTGGAAACAAGAATAGATACTCTCATTTTGGGTTGAGATTATAGCATCTTGCGGTTGTGAATGTGATCAGAATCTTTCTTTCCATTTCAGCAAGTAATCATGCAGGTTCATTAATCCTAAATTCAATTGTATCCATTATTCTTTCTCCAGCAGCCACCGTGTATTTGTATATCCTTATGTGAGCACACACATAGGTATCTTCTAATTTAAATTTATTCTTATTAGCTATTTCTTTCAACTTTCTTGCCTTTATGTTCTCTAGCATTTTAGCATCAACTTCCGCCTTCATGTTAATAATAAATGATGATGGACAAGCCAAAGTAAAACGTATAATAATAATAATAATAATAAATGAAGAAGGACAACAAAATTGCCTTGTATTTTTATATTATGGTTTGTAACTGCTACATGCACCTGCAATTTTGAATTATTTTTGTTATTTGAACTTTGTTATTGTTTAGGCTGTAGTTGCAATTTGCAACTCTTCACTAGCGTAAGTGAATTGTAGTTGCCATAGTGCCTTGAATCAAAATAATATGTGCTAAAGATGTTTATGACCAAACTGTCAACACAATCAAATTCACATTTAGTACGTAATTTGGATCCTTGTGATCAAACTTGTGCTGCTTAATTTGATCCAACAAGTTATAATATGACATGTCTCTATAAGATGCTTTGTTTATATGTTACCATACATTTTTTTTAATTCCACTAACTTCTCTGTATATCCCATTGTTGAAATGTTTAGAAGTGTTACGATTTCATTAACTTATCTATATTCTTATGTTACTGAACAGTTTTATTCTTATGTGGCATATGAGAGTAAATTTCACTAGCTGTACAATATAATACCAGTCAACGAAGACAGTAATGGTTAAGAAGAGCCTGCCAGGTTTGTTGTTGCTAACGAGAATGGTTAATTCAACTATAATTACAAATAAATATTGGTTGGGGATACAAACATCTTAAGCAGAGTTCAATAGACATTCTGTTCTAGTAAACTATTTATAATTTTTTTGATTATATATCTTTTGCCTCTCGATAATATGTTAATTCAAACCAATGCTCTTTTCAAGTTTAGGCACTTACAATTTTTCTATTTATGAGCAATCCATAACAACATTCTGTTTAGCGAGTAGAATTGGTTGGTTAAATTATCTATGTTGAATGATGTCAGTATTTAGTTACCATTAGAAATGGCCATATACTGGATTCTTTAGGGTATAATCTTTGCTGTAAAAATGATAATATAAAAGAAAGATAATCAAAAACTGAGAAATTGAACAGTTTTTCTAAAATGAAATAAATATGTGTCAAAAAGGAGAAATTGAACATTTTAAAATGATTCATGGAAACATTGAGTGAATTCATAGGCATACAAAACTTGGAACTCTTTTTTTTCGATGTTCATCTACCATGTTTCAGTTGTTTTCAACATATTTTCATTTCAAAATGAATACGTACAAGCATATGACTACGTTTATTGTTCAATTTGAATAGTAGGAGGCGTAATGGGATGCATGAAAAGCAAAAGCCATAAGTTATTAACAGTTACAGGAATATCCTACAAATTTTATACTACGTGTACACTCAACTTTCATCAAATACGGTGTTTGCATCTTCATTTAGGTTATGCACTCTTTTTTCTTCTTTCAAATGTGCCAGGTGATTGCATTGTCAATGGTGGGGGTTCCAGTTGATGATTGCACAGCTTCATTTGGTTGTGGGAGGCTCTGAATTTCGGGTTAGTTCCGCTTTTTGTCACCCAGGTGTCGGTGATGTCAACTGCTTAGCCTATCGATTACTCGAAACATTGTTTTACGGGTTAACTCTAGGTGACATCAACAATTCTACATTGCTCCTTGCCATCCACTGGGTTCAAGGTATTAAATCTGTACTCTTTTTGTTGGTTTTCCTCTACTTTTTCCTGCTTTGTCTGCATTTTCTACTAGTTGGTGTACAAACTTAGTACAGTTGTCATTGGTGGATTGTACGAGTAATATACGGTTTTCAATAAATGACGAGGTTTCCCTTTCTACTCCTGTATTGTTGTATACGTCTCCTGGTTTGATTAATCGTCTTTGTTTCAATGACATACTTCAATTTATGGTTGTTGTTAACATGTTCCCATATATGTTTTACAAGATTTGCCCCTTGCAATGAAAGTAAGAATGGGAGAACCTCTAATTAACTCTGTATCCTGATATAGAGAACATTTTTCAATGCTTTTTCTCTTGACAATTTCAACAAACTTAAATCAAGATGTAGTTACACTTAAAATTCCACTTTTCTCATCCCTCCTTCCTAGCTTGGGTAATTGTTAAACCTTAGTGCAATATTCATTAGCATTACCAAATTTTGTAGTAGATACTGTTTTTGGAATGAAGATCATGTTTTTAAAATAGTTACTTTAATGCTATTAATATGTGACTGTGTAACACTTTTTGTGTTACTCTTAATGAGAGCTTTACCAATCTATTTGCATGCTTATTTGGTTAACTTTGGTCCCATAAAAATGCAAACGTCGCCAAATTCTTTCCTGATTTATATTGCATGTATTTTATCCTAATACACACAATGTATTTTATCCCTTTTCTTTTCACTTTAAACTTTTCATTCCATTTGTGATAATCGGTGTGTGTTAGAATTATAATAACCAACATGACGTAAACTACTGAACTAGTGCCCGCAATACTAACATAGTGCACTAATATACCCTAAAAATGTTGAGAAATAAAGGATCAACAACGACACTTAAAGACTTCGATGGCGGATCCATCCCTTTTGATCTTTCTCTACCCTCCGCATCCGGCGCCGCGGGGTCATCGACAACATCTAACAGGCTGCTCCGGGGCATGCCGAATCAAATCCGGTCTGACAGAATTCGGCCCGGATCCGCTGGAATTGAACGTGGTCCACTGTTTCCATCCACATCGGTGAGGAAGAACCACTACTTCGTAGAGGATAAGCGCAAGCCATTGTTTGATGCCTCTCCATTTCCACAGAGGCGGCCAGTGTTGGATCCTGGGAGTGGAACATCCGACCCCAAACTGCATCACCAGCAACAGCAGAGTACTCATGTTTGGCCGACATCAAGCACATACGGGGCATGCTAGGAATCCATGGGGGTTGAAGAAAGAAGCGATGGTGATGGAGGATCTACCGAGGAGGTTTGAAACTGCCAGCGCTATTGATAAAGTTTCTTCAGGAAGGTGGCATTCAAAGATTAAAAGCAGTACATAGGAGATTAAGGGTTTGGAAGTGGATGATGAGATGTCCAAGTTTTATTTAATAACAACGAGCCAAGTGTTGAATTTGGAGAAGCTGGAACATAAGCCAACTGTTGATCCCAACCCCACACGTCTTGAGGATTCCTGCGATTCTATGAGTACTGTGAATATGCCTAGAACAAGATCTGCTAGTGAGGGTGTTGGTGTTACTGCTAACGAGCGACCAAAGTTATACCTTAAGCCCCGATCATTGCCTGTCAAGCCATCAGATGAAACCGTAGAAAAGGAAAGGAAATCTGTTTTTGGTGGTGCACGTCCATGAGAACTGGCCCTGAAGGAGCGTGGAATAGATGATATTACTACATTTTTAGATGCCTCCCTACCCACTAATAGGATCAAGAGTGAAGCATCGAAAGCGGAGAACAAGCAACAACAGAACAGACCAACGCAACCAACCCATGGAAACCCGGACCTAAACCTGTGAGCCTCGTGGAGGAACAACAACTGGAAGAACCCAACTGAACCTAAAAAAAGACACGAGCCTACAACCGAGCCCGACGCATGGCATAAGCCCATCGACCCACCCAAGCCCGAGCCACCTGCCCGTCCTGGAAAAGCAGCCTCTCCGTTAGAGCTTGTGCAAGCGTTCTCAAGGCCTACCAGCTCCGAGTCAAGACCTGATCCTCTTTATATCCCTTTTTCTCGATTGACCGATACCCGTAGTCACTAATCGGCGGCTAACGGATCTAGACGGATTAATGGTTACTGATTAACTAACAACTGGCATTAGATTTTCATAGTTTTATAGCCTTGCTCTTGGTAGGGAAAAAAGTAATAACAGGATGTCATGTAATATGATAATATTCTAACTTTGTTATATCGCACGTTTCACAGTGTTGATGCATGAAAATACGATCTACTATTTCTGTCTTGAAAAAAAAACATAGTGTACTAATATACAATTTATGTCAGCAATGCTCCACTTGGATGGGCACAAATAAGGCAACATTGATCCATAAAAACTTAAGCTTTAATACCTAGTTTTCCAATTATTTGAGAAGTATAATTTTTTTTGCTTTCAGGATCCACAAAATTAATATAAGATTTGCGATTGAACTCTGTATACACTGCACAACACATTCCACATATTGAGTCTACCTTCCGCAACACTTGATTGGTGTTCCTTAAAGCACCTTAAAGAGATTCATTATTTCTCCTTGCCTTGTCCCAGGTGATTGCATTGTCAACGGTGGGGGTTGTAGATGATGATTGCAGAGCTTCATTTGGTTGTGGGAGGCTCTGAGTTTCGGTCAGTTCTGCCTCCAGTGTTCTCTTTCTTCAATTCTGGTCTTTGCGGTGCTGCCTAGCGAGCACAATTTGGTATCTGGTTATAATTCTCTATGTATCTGTTTAGAGGACCAGAGCTATGACAGTGCTTTCTTGTGCATGGATGGTGCTGTTTATTTGGGCCTTTGGCAAGTCTGTATCTTTTAATATATGTTTGTTTGGATTGGTATCCTGTGCATGATTTTTTTACACTTGGTTTGGCACGCATTATGAACTATTATTTATTTGTAAAGTTATTTTAACCTACTTGATGGGATGCTTAACTGTTACATCTGACATATCTGAATTATGTATGACAGATGGAGGCAAGTATTCAAGTTCTATCACCATTTGTTCCAACCCAAGAAGTCAAAATCTTCACTTTTGCTAGCATCATTCTAATGGACTATGGGGATCGTTGATGTTCTGTTAACGGAATTCATGAATTCACTGCTGGAACAAATGGGAATGTGAGCTGCAGTAGATTGCCTTCAGGTTGCATTATGCAGGGTATGCATAATGGTCACTTTAAGGTAATTTACATTCTCATCTTATAATCACACTTAGTTGCATGTTTTTCCAAAGTTAAAGTTGTACTAAATTTGATGTCTTATTGGCTATATCAAGTTAAAATGCATATTCTAATGATCTTGTTGATCCTGAATTGTAGAGCTTTTCTTTAATAATAAGAAATTGATTAGGTCTTGTTTAATTTATCATTTTTAGTTTTGTGTTTTTTATCTAAACAAAATTGCGTCAGTCGTGCGTATAATTGAAAAAAAATCATCTTAAAAATGAATTTAACATGTAAAATAGATACAAGTTTGATTTTTTGTATTTAGGAGTTAACAAAGGCATGCAAAACAAAATACAAAATAAAACCAAATAGACTATTAGTTTCTTCATGGAATTGGGAATGTAGTAACACCAAAAGATCATGACATAACCATCACATTTTATACTGTTGAATTTTCTTTCTTCGAGGAAAGAATGGTAGTGTATTTGTGATTTGCTTTAGACAAATCTATGAAAACAAATACGTAATTCTGCGATGTGTAGAATAACTATAGTGCCAACATTTGAACTTGTTCAAAGTCCTTTTTTTATTCTACCAAGTTATGTATATTCAGATATGACTGATAAACCATGTCAATGTCCATAATGCTATAGCCTGCAAATAAGTTAAACATACATAGTGGTAAAGTGAATACGATGCGGGTAACATGGGTGGAGCATGCAGAATACCACGAAATCCGAGTGCACAACCTGTATCACCATCTTCTCAAATCAGGCCTAGGTTTTGGTGCACAATGTTGGCTTGCCAATCTCCAATGCCAATGTGAATGTCTTGCCGTTCTGGTCTGGGTTTAATATTTGCAGGTGAAATTTTCGCGTTAAGTTCAAGTTTCTTGCTGCTGTTTTTTAAGAATTCTTATTTGACTACTTAGTTCTATTCATGTTCTAAAGTATATAGATGAGATTAGCTACTGTTCATGTCAATTGTCTTTAGTTCTGTCATTTTCAATTTCTGTTATATTCTTGTATTTGTCATCTTTCTTTCTTTATTTACATTTGCACATTTTTGTTGTTTCTTTGTTAAAGCTTGTGAAAGTTCCTTGGTTGTTCGACTGACTAAAACTACTGCTAATAAAATTGAGATGATATCAAACACTGTTTAATTTTTGCATTTGAACTGTGTTTTTTGCATTTTTCTTTGTTATATGACTGTAACTTGTGTTTGTGAATTGCAGGTTCTAGAAGTTGGACGAGCTTGCAAGTTGAAGACTAAGTGATTTTTCTTGTAATCTTGTTTTGAAACGATGTTTGAACAACATGTATGTCGACTTATTTCTATATTTATTAGTAGATTTATTAACTATGACTTTGTAATCGAAACCAAATATGCTTTTGGTATTAGTTTTATGCTATTGACAGTTTTGTCCTATGAATTTACTACTTATTTGTTTGAACCGTGCACAAATTAAATAAGAGATTTTCTATATAAAGATTATGGCTGAAATATGTGCTATATATTAACAATATTAATAGCGAAAAATTGCACTTATGGTAATAAAAGGTGAAATGCTATGTAAAAATTTAATAGTGCGGAAAACTTTTTCATATCATTGAATGAGTGCTATGAAAACATTGAAAACGCTATACATACTACAAATATTCATAGCGGAAAACTCCTCTTATGGAATCAAATATGAAATGCTATATAAAATGTAAACTGTGTGGAAAACTTCTCATATCACTGAATATGAGCTATAAAAACAATAAAAACAGTGATAATGCTATAAAAACAAAAGCGATTATTTAACATAGTAAGGTCTAAATGCTATATATCAATGGGGAATTCAATAATAGCGGATTTAAAAAAAACAAAATGGAAAACATTTTTCATAGAAATGAATATGTGCTATGAAATTATTGATAATGCTATAAAAATAAGTTGTGATTTTAATAAGCAAATATAGTTGCACGGCCTGAAAGCTATGTAAAACATTTCATGCTAGTGAACATGCGCCATAAAATGTATAATACTATAGTGTTTAGATTTGAGCTATAAGATATAACAGGGCTATTATTACATGTCGTTATATAGCGTTATCACTAATGCTATGATAACCTATTGTAGAGTTTTTCACGTGCTATTAAAAGGTAAATTTGTTGTAGTGATAATGACTCCATTACACTGGCTCATACCCATGCTACGATCACTCTACCCCCATGGAGTAATAACTACCCTGCTGCACTGATCCGTAGCCTAATAATCGTCTCTCGGTGGTGAATCAAAGCTACGGACGTCGACAACTCCTTAGCACACGTCCCACAGAAAAGCCCAACTCATAAAGTTAACTTGTTGGTTTCCAAATGGATCCTGAGTAATGACTTCCCAGTTGGACTACCTTTGCATCTTGGGTTTGGTCATTATCCCGTTCGCAATTCAGTTTCCATTCGTGTCCATACTTCAGCTCAGATATGCTCGATTTATGACTCCTTCATTCATGGCGCTACGATTCGTGACTAGCTTCCTCGGCTCGTGGATTGGCCCTCCTAGCTTCGTTTCGTGGCCCGGCCTCCTATCCTCGACTCGTAATGCCTTCCAGCTCATGATGGATCGTGACCATTGGGTCGGTTCGTGGTCTTCGTTCGTCGCCATTGGCTCGTGAATGGGGTGGTAGGACTCGTGACGGTCCTCCACGGTCGGGTCGGGTCGTGATAGCTCTCCAGGGTCGGGTTAGGTCGTGAGCTTCAGGTGCAAGCAGTCCTCCATCTTGTGGTCTTCACATTCACGATCAGGTCGGTTCGGATAAGGGGGCGATCCGATCCGGCTCTGGGTCATTTCCTACAACTTTTCCTATGACTATTTTACGCCATACGACAGCGTTTTCGACTATTCTAACTGTTCTAATCAATCACAAAGCATACATACCATACAGTCATATAAACATATAGAATTGACCACAAACACCAAAACAACAATTTGATATGTCAAAATGGATAAAATCTATCCAAAATCCATATTTCCCCTTTAGCATGTTTAAAAATAACTAATGTTAGGATTAGCAAAACTTAACCAAATCAACCCAAATTTCTAACAGAGGCGTAAAACAATATTTTGAAATTTATAAATATTTTTCCAGAATTTAATCATGTATAAATTCACTAATTACGCTTAATTAACCTTAATTAGCGTAAAAACAAGTCTAATCACTCACCGTTGCCACAATTAAAACTTTCAAAACTGAAACTCCTCTGATTTGGGCGAATACCAATGTCTAACAGCAGCTCTAACTCTAAAATGGTGCTATTTCTCCTTGATTTGATGTTGCTAAGCTTAATCCTTGATTAGAGAGCGATTGGGATGAAATTAGAAGGTGGAGGCGATGGCTAGGGATAGAGAAATGTTTTAGGTGGCTGAAAAATGAAATAAAATTCATTTTCCTACTGTTCTCAGCCTCCCCATAACCCTAATCCTGAAATAAGTTATGGGCCCTCTCGCTAATCACCCTAATTAGGCCCGGTTAAGCTGTTTTTCACCTTCTAAACCTTGTTTCAGCCTTATCTCCCAAACAGTGAGTCCGTTTTCCTAATTTGACCAGTCTATGGAAAGGTAAACAATCATCCGGATCTAATGGAAGTGGTTTCATGTCAAAACCCCTTACCAATCAAAAGTTATGGTCAAAACAACATCAGATAAGGGCAAAACGGTCACTTAAAAATCGGGAAAAATCATGAACATGGAAAATGACCCCATTGGTCGTCTCCCTAAGTTACATGACCATACGACTTCGTTTGTGAAAGAAATAAATATTCTACGATCCTTCAATGTGTAGAATGTGGGTCGTTACATTCCCCCCCTTCCCCCAAGAAATTTCGTCCCCGAAATTCCTTAAACCAAAACATACAAAAGTTCCCACATGCCTACCAATCATTAACAAAACAATAAAGCATACAAAACAACACAACAAGTCTACCCTAGCATGTGGTTTACAAACAAGGGAGTACTATACCGATATAAAAACCTTTCCAGGCAAAGAGTTCTGGACACTTCCTCCTTGTGTTCTCCTCTATTTCCCAAGTACAGTCTTCCTCATCATCACCCCACTGATCTTTGACTAGTTTCACCACCTTACTTCGAAGTTGCTTCGTATCGTTCCCAATAATATGCATAGGCATGCGGTTCCCAACCGCCATGGGTTCAACCTCAATATCGTCCAACTGATTAGGTGAAATAGTCATATTGGGATTGTGCACGAATTTCCTTAACTGTGAAACATGAAATACGTTATGAACTCCTGCCATCATCTCTGGTAATTTAACTTTATATGCCAAATTCCCAACTTGCTCGAGAACTGGGAATGGACCAACAAATCTTGGTGTTAACTTGCCTCTCCTACCAAATCGTATCATGCTCTTTAATAGAGAAATCTTGATAAACACCATGTCACCAATGGAGTATTTTAAATCTCTTCTCCTCTTATCACCATAATTCTTCTGCCTATCTTGGGCAGCCTTCGTTCGTTGTCGTATGATCTTAATCTTGTCTGAGGTTTCTCTTATCACATCTGGTCCAAGCACAAACTTCTCACTGGTTTCTAACCAACATGACGGTGAGTTGCATGGTCTTTCGTACAAAGCTTCAAATGGAGTCATACCGATACTGGATTGATGACTATTATTATATGCAAACTTTACTATATGCAAATGGTCATCCCATGATCCATCAAAATCCAATATGCAAGCTCTCAAGAGATCTTCTAATAGTCGATTCACCCTCTCTGTCTGACCATCGTTTTGAGGATGATACACAGTACCGAGATGTAATTCTAATCCTAACGCCTCTTGTAAGCTCTTTCAAAATCCACTAGTGAACAACGGATCTCGGTCACTCATAATGCCTTTGGGTATTTCATGAAATCTCACTACCCACTTCATATACAGTTCTGCTAATTTAGCCGTCAATCTGTTTGACTTGACGGGTATAAACCTTGCACTCTTAGTCAATCAGTCCACAATCACCCAAATGCTATAATGGCCTGATTTAGTTCTTGGTAACCCATCAATGAAATCCATTAAGACTTAATTATTTGCATATCCATTCTGGAATTTCTAATGGTTGCAAAAAACCACTAGGTTTCTTTTGCTCAGCTTTAACTAGCTGGCAATTCATGCACTTGGATATAAACTTCCTAACGTCTCTTTTCATCCCTTCCCAGTAGTAGATCTGCTCTATGTCTCGATACATTTTGTTACACTGGGATGTATAGTCAGTTTTGTGTGATAACATTCTCTAAGCACTTCATCTCTCAATCCATCGACATTGGGCACAACTAGTTACCATTCTTTCTAAGCTATCCATCTCGATCAAGCCTATACTTGTTCATCTCTTCGTCGATTCCCATCTCTAACTTTGAGATGATTTCCTATAGGTTAGGATTGTCCCTCCGACTGGAACCAATCCGCTCAACCAAAGTGGGTCTGATCGTCAAACTTGCTAACATTTCTAGATCCGATTCGCACTTTGGCCTGAAATCATACCCAGCGATGTACTCCAGTTGCTTCCATTCTATAAACATAGCCCCTAACATGGCATGTCTTCTAGTCAATGCATCAGCTACCGCATTGCCCTTTCCTGGTGTATATGCGATATTGAAATCATAGGAAGCCAAGAATTCTAACCATCTTTGCTGTCGGGGATTTAGATCCTTCTAAGAGAAAAGGTATATAACGATTTATGATCAGTAAAGAACTTGAATCTTTCTCCCAAGAGATAATGTCACCACATCTTCAATGCGAACACGATAGCTGCCAATTCCAAATCATGGGTAGTATATCTTCTCTCGTGCGTTTTCAGTTGCCGACTAGCATAAGCTACAACCCTACCTCCTTGCATCAATACAACACCTAGTTCGATAACACATGCATATGTGTATACCGTCATCTCTTCATTCCCCTTAGGAATGACTAACACTGGTGCACATGTCAACTTTTCCTTTAGACTCTTGAATGCATTCTCGCACTTTTCGTCCCAGACGAAAGCTTGATTCTTCTTGGTCAACTGAGTCAACGGTGCTACAATCTTGGAGAAGTCTTAGATAAACTTACGATAATATCCAACCAATCCCAAGAAACTTCTTACGTCTGTTGCACTCTTGGGCGTAGAGCAATCTTGTACCGTAGCCACCTTCGCAAGGTCCACGGCAATACCATTCTCTAAAACAACATGGCCCAAGAATCTCACTTCCCTTCTCCAGAAGTGACACTTAGAGAACTTTGCTTTCAATTGGTGTTTTCTTAACACCTCCATCACTATCCTTAAGTGTTCCTTGTGTTCTTCCTCTGTCCTCGAGTAAAGCAAGATATCATATACGAACACAAGAACGAACTTATTCAACTGATCTCTGAATACCCAATTCATAAGATCCACAAAATATGCTGGTGCACTGGTCAACCCGAATGACATGACTAACCACTCATAAAATCCAGAAGGCGTCCGAAATGCCGTTTTAGCTATACTCTCAGCTTCCACTCTAAGCTGATGAAAACCTGTCGCGAGATCCAACTAGGAGAACACTCTCGCACCACTCAGCTGATCAAACAAATCATCTATCCGCGGTATAGGATGCTTATTCTTCCTCGTCACTTTATTCAATTCGCGGTAGTCCACACACAATCGAAGGGAACCATTTGCCTTGGTAGCAAACACAACTGTTGCTCCCCACTCAGAAACACTACTTCTGATAACTCCCTTCTTCAAAAGATCGTTTACAAGCACCCCGAGCTCTCGCTGCAGCCTAGGTGCCATACGACGAAGTGGCATCACTATAGGTCTGGAATCTTTCACTAAATCAATACGAAACTCAATCTCTCGGTGTGGTGGAAGTCCGGTCACTTCCTCGAAGACGTCCATATTCTTGCCAGCCACGGGAACATCTGACAACTCATCATGCGGGATGTCGAGGAATTTAGAAAACTAGCCATTACCCCATCACTAGGTAGACCACCAAACACTACCCTCTGCCCATCATCTTCTCTAACTGTCACCAAAAGTCCTCACAGTCTATCACCACCCCATACCTTTGGAGCCAATCGACTCCCAAAATAATGCTAAACCCAGTAAAGCCCATATCAAAGCAATCACAAACAAACATGCATCCATAACTTGATAAGACCACATTACGACAAATAATGCTAAGGCTAGTTGAACCACCAATCGGGTTCATCACAGTTAAAGTTCTATCGACTATCTCGGGTTCCAATCCTAACCTATCTACCAGGTCACTAGATATGAAGGAACGGGATGCTCCGGTATCAAACAATAATCAAACCGGAACATTATAAACAGAAAGTGTACCTTGAATGACGGCATTCTTTCCTTTCTCCGCTGCAGTTGGGGCATTCGACGAAGAAGGAACATCATTGATAGCATATGCTTTCACAATCTGCTTTTCTTTAGGGGGTTGCGGACACTTATCCTTGTGATGTCCCACTTGGCCACAATTGAAACACTTCCTGTCCGCTGGCTTTGCTCAACATTCTTTAGCATAATTGCCCTTCTTGCCACAGCTAAAGCACTCCACATCTTTCTTGCTCTTTTATGACCATCCTTAGCTTGGTTCTGACTATGTTTCCTTTTATTCTAAAAATTATTCTTTCCTCCACTGCTTGCTTGCTGCTTTGGCCCCTCTGCAGACGAGACGGCGACTTCAGTCTTGGGTTTAGGATAAAGGCTCTCTGACCTCAATGCTTTCCCCACAATCGATTCAAACTTCTTATCGATATGGTTTATAAGTCTTTCCCCCAATTACTGATCTAAGCATGTTATAAACTTCTCATTCTTCTTCTCGGAGTGTCGATAAGAGATAATCCAAACTCCGATAAAGTATCGAACTCAGCAGTATACTCCAAGACTGTCATACCATTCTGCTTAAGCTCCAAGAACTTCCTAAACAACTCTGACTTCTGAGCAGTTGGGATAAAATTTTCACCGAATCGGGCCTTAAACTGATCCCATGTAACTTGATCCTCTAGAGTAGCCGCCTTAATAGCATTCCACCAATTCATCGCCTATCCTTGCACCTAACGGGATGCTAGCTTTCTCTTCGTCGTATTCTCAATACCCAAGTCTTCGAAGATACGCTCACAGCTATCCAACCAATCCTGAACTTCTGTAGCTGATTCCGTTCCATGGAACGGCTTTCCACCAAGACTAGTGTAATCCTTGCATAGCTTGGCGAAATCGGTCCTAGGCGCCTGCACCGCTGCACCACCACCATTTGCAGCATTAGGAGCTGCCCTCTAAACATCCCTAAGCATCTCTCTTATGAGGTCAGTCAACATCATCCTCATATCAATTTGCTCCTCTACCAGTACCCCTCGTATATTGCTCATCGTTCAATCTGTAAGGAGAAAATGATTAACCATCTCTTCAGTGGTGCCGGTGCAGTGCGACTTCATCCTTAAATATACTAATAGTGTATATATATAGCTTTTGAAAACAAAATTATCACAAATATGCGCTCTCATATACGTATTATCTCACTCTGTTGTCTTTCCTAGGTTAACTACGCAACCTAGAGCTCTGATTACAATTGTGATGGCCCGCCCCGCATAAGCCGACATTTCCAATGAAAATACGCTATGCCAATGTTCAACCAGCACGGGACGGTCGTCAAAGAAAGGGAAACAGGGAATTTGAACTAACAAGGAACCTATAGTATATCTCATAGTGCATGAAATAAAATATAATAATAACATAACTTGACATAAAACAAGCGAGACAGCGCATAAGCTGAAAACTTAAACCATCGTAGCGGCGGAAAATCCAAAATTATAGCTTATGTCCCACATCATCTTTATTACAACTTCTAAAACTATCTTTAAAGAAAAATAAGAAAGGTACACTACTAATGCCCAAAGTAGTGCTTAAGGTGCCACTAACATATGGTGTAAAGATACGGGGGTGGGGGTGTGCATGTCATAGTGATGGCAAAAAATCTAGCATAGCAACCATCCTCACATCTCTCGCTCAGTGCGTAAAGCATACGATATCCAACACTTTGATCACCCAAATCCTTACTATGATCACCTTGCCCCATGGAGTCATGACAACTCCACTGCACTGATCCATAGCCACTGGTCCTTGCTACGTCCACTCTACCCTCACGAAGTCATAACGACTCCACTATACTGGCTCATAGCCATGCTACGATCACTCTGCCCCATGGATTGATTACTATCCCATTACACTGGTCCGTAGACTCATAATCGTCTCTCGGTGGTGAATCAAAGCTACGGACGTCGACAACTCCTTAGCACACGTCCCATAGCAAAGCCCAACTTAGGAAGTTAACTCGTTGGTTCCCAACTGGATCCTGAGTAACGACTTCCCATTTGGAATACCTTTGCATCTCGGGTTTGGTCATTATCCCGTTCGAACTTCAGTTTCCATTCGTGTCCATACTTCAGCTCAGATATGCTCGATTCGTGACTCCATCATTCATGGTGCTACAGTTCGTGACCAGCTTCCTCGACTCATGGATATCCCCTCCTAGTTTCGGTTTGTGGCTCGACCTCCTGTTCTCGACTCATGATGGCTTCCAGCTCATGATGGATCGTAACCATTGGGTCGGTTCGTGGTCTTCGTTCATCGCCATTGGCTCGTGAATGGGGTGGTACGACTCGTGATGGTCCTCCGTGGTCGGGTCGGGTTGGGTCGTGATAGCTCTCCACGGTCGGGTCGGGTCGTGAGCTTCAGGTGCGAGCAGTCCTCCAGCTTGTGGTCTTCACATTCACGATCAGGTCGTTTCGAACAAGGGGGCGATCCGATCCGGCTCTGGGTCATTTCCTGCAAATTTTCCTACGACTGTTTTACGCCATACGACGACGTTTTTGACTATTCTAACTATTCTAATCAATCACAAAGCATACATACCATACAGTCATATCAACATTAGAATTGACCAAAACACCAAAACAACAATTTGATATGTCAAAATGGATAAAATCTACCCAAACCCATATTTTCCCCTTCAGCATGTTTAATAATAACTAATGTTAGGATTAGTAAAACTTAACCAAATCAACCCAAATTTCTAACATAGACCTATAACAATATTTTGAAATTTATAAATATTTTTCCAGAATTTAATCATATATAAATTCACTAAATATCACTAATTTCCCTTAATTAACCTTAATTAGTGTAAAAACAAGGCTAATCGCTCACCTTTGCCACAATTAAAACTTTCAGAACTAAAACTCCTATGATTTGGTTGAATACCAATGTCTAACAGCAGCTCTAACTCTGAAATAGTGCTATTTCTCCTTGATTTGATGTTGCTAAGCTTAATCCTTGATTAGGGAGCGATTTGGGATGAAATTAGAAGGTGGAGGCCATGGCTAGAGTTAGAGAAATGTTTTAGGCGGCTAAAAAATGAAATAAAATTCATTTTCCTACTGTTCTCAGCCTCCCCATAACCCTAATCCCGAAATGGGTTATGGTCCCTCTCGCTAATCACCCTAATTAGGTCCGTTTAAGCTGTTTTTCACTTTCTAAATACTGTTTCAGCCATATCTCCCAAACGGTGTGTCCGTTTGACGAATCTGACCACTCTACGAAAATGTAAACCATCATTCGGATCTAATGGATGTGGTTTCAAGTCCAAACTCCTTACCAGTCAAAAGTTATGGCCAAAACAAGATCGGCTAGGGGCAAAACGGTCATTTAAAAATCGGCAAAAAACGTGCATATGGGAAATGATCCCAATAGTCGCCTCCCAGAGTTACATGACCATACAACTTCGTATGTGAAAGAAATAAATATTCTATGATCCTTCGATGCGTAGAATGCGAGTCATTACATTCTTGCCCCCTTAAGAAATTTCTTCCTCGAAATTCCTTAACCCAAAACATACAAAGGATCTCGCATGCCTACCAATCATTAACAAAACAATAAAGCATACCAAACAACACAACAAGCCTATCCTAGCATGCGGTTTACTAACAAGGGAGTACTATACCGATATAAAAACCTTACCAGGCAAAGAGTTCCGGATACTTCCTCCTTATGTTCTCCTCTGTTTCCCAAGTACAGTCTTCCTCATCATCACCCCCAATGAACTTTGACTACTTTCACCGCCTTCCTTCGAAGTTGCTTCGTATCGTTCCCAACAATACGCATAGGCCAGCGGTTCCCAACTGCCTCGGGTTCAACCTCGACATCGTCCAACTGATTAGGTGAAATAGTCATACCGGGATCGTGCACGAATTTCCTTAACAGGGAAACATGAAATACGTTATGAACTCCAGCCATCTTCTCTGGTAATTTAACTTTATATGCCAAATTCCCAACTTGCTCGAGAACTGGGAATGGACCAACAAATTTCGGTGTTAACTTGCCTCTCCTACCAAATTGTATCATGCTCTTTAACGGAGAAATCTTGAAAAACACCAAATCACCAATGGAGAATTTTAAATCTCTTCTCCTCTTATCAGCAAAATTGTTCTGCCCATCATGGGCAGCCTTCATTCATTGTCGGATGATCTTAATCTTGTCTGAGGTTTCTCTTATCACATCTGGTCCAAGCATAAACTTCTCACTGGTTTCTAACCAACATGACGGTGAGTTGCACGGTCTTCCGTACAATGCTTCAAATTGAGCCATACCGATACCGGATTGAAAACTATTATTATATGCAAACTCTACTAGATGCAAATGGTCATCCCATGATCCACCAAAATCCAATTTGCAAGATCTCAAGAGATCTTCTAATACTCGATTCACCCTCTTTGTCTGACCGTCAGTTTGAGGATGATACGCAGTACTGAGATGTAATTCTGATCCTAATGCCTCTTGTAAGATCTTCCAAAATCCACTAGTGAAAAATCGATCTCGATCACTCACAATGCCTTTGGGTATTCCATGAAATCTCACTACCCACTTCATATGCAGTTCTGCTAATTTAGCTGCCATTCTGTTCGACTTGATGGGTATAAATCTTGCACTCTTAGTCAATCGGTCCACAATCACCCAAATGCTATCATGGCCCGATCTAGTTCTGGGTAACCCATCAATGAAATCCATTAAGACTTGTTCCCATTTCCATTATAGAATTTCTAATGGTTGCAACAAACCACTAGGTTTCTTTTGCTCAGCTTTAACTAGCTGGCAATTCATGCACTTGGATATAAACTTCCCAATGTCTCTTTTCATCCCTTCCCAGTAGTAGATTTGCTTCATGTCTTGATACATTTTGTTTCCACTGGGATGTATAGTCAGTTTTGAGTGATGACATTCTCTAAGCACTTCATCTCTCAATCCATCGACATTGGCACAACTAGTCTATCATTCTTTCTAAGCCATCCATCTCGATCAAGCCCATACTTGTTCATCTATTCATCGATTCCCATCTCTAACTTTGAGATGATTTCCAATAGGTTAGGATTGTCCCTCTGAATGGAACCAATCCGCTCAATCAAATTGGGTCTGATCATCAAACTTGCTAACATTTCTGGATCCAATTCGCACTTTGGTATGAAATCATACCTAGCGATGTACTTCCAGTTGCTTCCATTCTATAAACATAGCCCCTAACTTGGTATGTCTTCTACTCAATGCATCAGCTACTGCATTGCCCTTTCCTGGTGTATATGTGATATCGAAATCATAGGAAGCCAAGAATTCTAACCATCTTTTCATTCGGAGATTTATATCCTTCTGAGAGAAAAGACACTTTAACGATTTATGATCGGTAAATAACTCGAATCTTTCTCCTAGGAGATAATGTCTCCACATCATCAATGCGAACACGATCTCTGCCAATTCCAAATCATGGGTAGGATATCTTCTTTCTTGCGGTTTCAGTTGCCGATTAGCATAAGCTACATCCCTACCTCCTTGCATTAATATAGCACCTAGTCCAGCACCACATGCATCTGTGTATACCGTCATCTCTTCATTCCCCTTAGGAATGACTAACACTAGTGCACATGTCAACTTTTCTTTTAGACTCTTGAATGCATTCTCGCACTTTTCGTCCGAGACGAAAGCTTGATTTTTCTTGGTCAACTGAGTCAACGGTGCTGCTGTCTTGGAGAAATCTTGGATAAACTTACGATAATATCCAGCCAATCCCAAGAAACTTCTTACGTCTGCTGCACTCTCTGGCATAGAGCAATCTTGTACCGTACCCACCTTCGCAGGGTCCACGGCAATACCATTCTCTGAAACAACATGGCCCAAGAATCTCACTTCCCTCCTCTAGAAGTGACACTTAGAGAACTTTGCTTTCAATTGGTGTTTTCTCAACACCTCCATCACTATCCTCAAGTGTTCCTTTTGTTCTTCCTCTATCCTTGAATAAACCAAGATATCATCTACGAACAAATGAATGAACTTATTCAACTGATCTCTGAATACCCTATTCATAAGATCCACAAAATATGCTAGTGCATTGGTCAACCCGAATGACATGATTAACCACTCATAAAGTCCAGACGGTGTCTAAAATGCCGTTTTAGCTAAACTCTCAGCTTCCACTCTAAGCTGATGAAAACCTGTCACGAGATCCAACTAGAAGAACACTCTCGAGCCACTCAACTGATCAAACAAATCGTCTATCCGCGGTAGAGGATACTTATTCTTCCTTGTCACTTTATTCAATTCGCGGTCGTCCACATACAATCGAAGGGAACCATTTGCCTTGGTAGCAAACACAATTGGTGCTCCCTACTCAAAAACACTTCTTTTGATAAATCCCTTCTTTAAAAGATCGTTTACTTGCACCCCCGATCTCTAGCTGCTCCCTTGGTGCCATACGACGAAGTGGCATCACTATAGATCTGGCATCTTTCACTAAATCAATATGAAACTCAATCTCTCAGTGTGGTGGAATTCCGGTCACTTCCTCGAAAATGCCGGATACTGGCCAGTCACGGGCACATCTGACAACTCATTATGTAGGATGTCGAGGGAATTTAGAAAATTATCCATTACCCCCATCACTAAGTAGACCACCAAACACTACCCTCTGCCCATCATCTGCTCTAACTGTCACCAAAAAGCCCTCACAGTCTGCCACTACCCCATACCTTTGGAGCCAATCGACTCCCAAAATAATGGCAAACCTAGTAAAGCCTAAAATAAAGCAGTCACAAACAAACATGCATCCGTGACTCGATAAAACCAAATTACGACAAATCATGCTAAGTCTAGTCGAACCACCAATCGGGTTCATCACCGTTAAAGGTCTATCGACTATCTCAGGTTTCAATCCCAGCCTATCTACCAGGTCACTAGATATGAAGGAACGGAAAGATCCGATATCAAACAATACTCGAACAAGAACATCATAAACAGAAAGCATACCTTGAATGACGACATTCTTTCCTTTCTCCGCTGTAGTTGGGGCATTCGACAAGAAGGAACAACATTGATAGCATATACTTTCACAATCTGTTTTTCTTTAGGGGGTTGCGGAGACTTATCCTTGTGATGTCCCACTTGGCCACAGTTGAAACACTTCCTGTCCACTGGCTTTGCTCGACATTCTTTTGCATAATGGCCCTTCTTACCACAGCTAAAGCACTCAACATCTTTCTTGCTCTTTTTCTGACCATCCTTAGCTTGGTTTTGACTCTGTTTCCTTTTATTCTGAGAATTATTCTTGCCTCCACCGCTTGCTTGTGGCTTTGGCCCCTCTGCAGATGCGACAGCGACTTCAGTCTTGGGTTTAGGATAAAGGCTCTCTGACCTCAATGCTTTCCCCATAATCGATTCAAACGTCTCATCGATATGGTTTGTAAACCTTTCCCCCAAGTACTGATTTAAGCCTGTTACAAACTTCTCATTCTTCTTCTCGGGAGTGTCAATAAGAGATAATCCATATTCGATAAAGTATCAAACTCAGCAATATACTCCGAGACTGCCCTACCATTCTGCTTAAGCTCAAAAAACTTCCAAAACAACTCTGACTTCTGAGCAGCTGGGATAAACTTTTCACCGAATCGGGCCTTAAATTGATCCCATGTAACTTGATCCTCTGGAGTAGCCGCCTTAGTAGCACTCCACCACTTCATCGCCCATCCTTGCAGCTGACGGTATGCTAGCATTCTCTTCATCGCATCCTCAATCCCAAGTCTTCGAAGATATGCTCACATCTATTCAACCAATCCGGAACTTCTGTAGTTGATTCTGTTCCGTGGAACGACTTTCCACCAAGACTAGTGTAATCCTTGCATAGATTGGCGAAATCGTCCCTAGGCGCCTGCACCTCTGCACCACCACCATTTGCAGCATTAGGAGCTTCCCTCTGAACATCCCTAAGCATATCTCTCATGAGGTCAGTGAACATCATACTCATATAAGGAGCATTCCCATTATTAGCTCCTCTACCAGTACCCTTCGTATATCGGCTCATCGTTCAATCTGTAAGGAGAAAACAATAAACCATCTCTTCAGAGGTGCTAGTGCAGTACGACTTCATCCTTAAATATGCTAATAGTACATATATATAGCTTTTGAAAACCAAAATATCACAAATACACGCTCTCATATACGTACTATCTCTCTCTGGTGTCTTCCCTAGGTTAACTACGCAACCTAGAGCTCTAATACCAAGTGTGACGGCCCGCCCCGCACCAGCCGACATTTCCAATGAAAATACGGTGTACCAATTTCCAACCAGCACAGGACGGTCATCAAAGAAAGGAAAGAAGGAAATTTGAACTAATAAGGAACCTATAGTATATCTCATAGCGCATGGAATAAAATATAATAATAACGTAACTTGTCATAAAACAGGCGAGACAATGCATATGCTGAAAACTTAAGCTATCGTAGCAGCGGAAAATCAAAAATTACAGCTTATGTCCCACATTATCTTTATTACAACTTCTAAAACTCTCTAAGCAAAATAATAAAGGCACACTAATAATGCCCATAGTAGTGACCAGCAGCAACAAAGGAAGAATAAATATAGAGAATAGTACGTGTAAGCCTACTGCTAGTCTCCAGACAGCTAGTCGTGCACAACCAGCTAACCTGTCTCTAGTCTGCCCATCTAAGAGCACCTAGAGTAATAAGAAGAGACATAAAACTCTGGGTCAGACAAAAGTCTGGTATGAGCGATAAGCAACAAAACAGAACAATAACATGTATACTAACCATACCTAAACCTGGACCTGCAACCCAAAAGCTAGCACAACATATCGTATAATACTCTAAGGTGCCACTAACCTATGGTGTAATGATATGCGGGTGGGGGTGTGCACGTCATAGTGATGACAAAAAATCAAGCATAGCAACCATCCTCACATCTCTCACTCAGTGCGTAAAGCATACGATATCCACCACTTTGATCACCCAAATCCTTGCTATGATCACTGTTCCCCATGGAGTCATGGCGACTCCACTGCACTGATCCATAGCCACTAGTCCTTGCTATGTCCACTCTTCACCATGAAGTCATAACGACTCCATTGCACTGGCTCACAGCCATGCTATGATCACTCTGCCCCATGGAGTAGTAAATACCCCACTTCATTGATCCTTAGCCTAACAATCGTCTCTCGGTGGTGAATCAAGGCTACAGACGTCGACAACTCCCTAGCACACGTCCTACAGAAAAGCCCAACTCATGAAGTTAACTCGTTGGTTCCCAATTGGATCCTGAGTAACGACTTCCCATTTGGACTACCTTTGCATCTCGGGTTTGGTCATTATCCCGTTCGCACTTCAGTTTCCATTCATGTCCATACTTCAGCTCATTTATGCTCGATTCGTGACTCCTTCATTCATGGCACTACTATTTGCGAACAAATTATACAATTGTAAACAACTGTAAAATCCGTTCGGTTCTCCTAAACAACAAGGATTGTTGTAGAGGTTGTCGAACTCTGGGACCAAAAATATTTTAATTAATAAATCCAATCAAGTTATCCCTAACTTTTGATTGGTTGAAAACAAAGAAAATAGCAAAATTAAATAAAAGAGAGTTTTAACAATAAGTGAAAGCAATTAGGGGATAATGACATAGATCAGAATCATAATCATCAATAGCCAAAAGATTAACCAGATCTAATACATGTTTCTGTCACAAACATGAATCAATGATAATAGGTTTTTAGAAACAAATATGTAAATAACGACAAGCATAGCTTATACAGGAGCTCAGCTCTACAACCATAGACTATCAGGACAGATTAACTAATTAATTTCTAAAACCCTAAAATTAGATCTAAATCTGATAATTGTTAGACCGAACACGAATATACCCTGTGAAGGAGCATAGCTCTTAAACGACACAGGATATTAAGGTTCAGATCTAACCCTTGGTTCAGATCTAGATCTATATACATGAATTCCTCATCCTTTGGCTATATGATTCATATCGAATCATATCTATTAGCGCCATCACCCCCTAATCAAAGGGGATTAGCTAGACATAGCTAAAGAAAATGAGAAAAAGAAAATAAATAACATAAACATAAATAAAATAAAATAACAACAGAGAAGAGAAGGAGAAGAGTTTTATTCCAAGCAGAGGATTGCAGAATAAAACTAAGTGTCTTTTACAATGAATGAGATAAAGTGTATTTATAGCTGATATGACAAAGGCTACTTGGCAAATTCCATAATGTGGGACTAAAGAATTAGCCCAACTAACACATAAGCTAGTGTGAACGCAGCTGTAGAGTGAGAGGCCTTGCAAATGAGCTAATGTGAACGCAACATGAGTCTTTATTGAGCCAAATCTACCCAACTGAACTCTATTTGCAACCGTTCTTCAAGCTTTAAACTCTTCAAGCTTTAGTATTTCAACTTCACTCTTTTTAAGCAAATTCTTCATGCTTTATCCATCAAATGCTCTAAACCAAGCTTTTTATCAACAATCTGAAAACACAGCTATAAATACACAATATTAATTATTTTAAATAGAAAATTAGATAAATAAGTGGATAAAATATACACATTTACGTGTGTATCAAATACCCCCACACTTATCTTTTTATTCGTCCTCGAATAAACTAAACATAAGATATGTCACACTTTCGTAGGAAACACGATTGCATTTAGCGTATGCAACAAGCCGTTAAACCTCTGGGTGTCCCCAGTAGGACGAGTTTTGTCTCGTGAGGGTTTTTAGCTGATACTACCCACAAAATCCAAAGTGTCTTATGTACGCGGATTAATCAAACAATATATTTAAGGTCTTTCACATTCCAAGGATTTCACCTAACTTCAATAATAACGGTTTAGCCCCAAATTGTCCGTCCCATAATTAGTGCAAAAATGAACAAAAATTTTCAAGCTGAATCGTAATTCCTTGATAACACTGTTATTGTCTTGAAGGTTAAGAGCGTGGTGTCAACCAAAGTTCTACACATCGACAATGTGCACCCAATCATTTCTTTATTCTTTTTTTTTTTTTTGAATAATTTTGCACCAATGTAACTATAATGTATTGGATATGAGTTATGCATAGATGAAGGAAAATTTTGTAAGTTCTAAAAATATTCTAGATAAGAGGGCAAGTGTATTAGTTGAACTTCAGGCTACAAAAGATAAAGTAATACTAAAGCACATATGAAAATTTTTGTTTCCTTTTATCTCTTCTACTACAACCCTCACTTCCAAGTACAGTATAACGGATGTGGATGGAATGGAAATGGACGCTTCATAGTCAAGAATGATGAAGACTATTTTATTCAGAGAGACTCTCTCTTTATTTCATTTTTTTTCTCTTTTTTCTTTTTCTCTTTTTTTTTCTTTCCTTCTTCTTTTTTTCTTCTTCGTTTTTTTTTTGCATGATGAATGATGAATGGAGACGGAATGATGCCATACATTATTTCATTTGATTCCTCCTCTACTAAACCAATACTTCGTGAAAGGAAAGTTTTGTTCCCTAGTTACTCTATTTCTATAACCCTAATTCAACACACAAGTCTGGATTGATGTAATATAAAAAGCTGAAAGGAATGATAAACAAAGTTTCGTAAGATAGATAACCCATATAAAATAAGATGTGGTATATGGTTATCCTACCTTAAAACAAGTACGGAGTGGGTGGTGTAATACTGGTATAAAAAGTGACGTTTTTGACCTTTAAACAAAGGTTCTTGAGTATACCAATATAAGATAAACTTGTCGAAACATGGATGTAAATCGACTAAAACTTGGGTTTGAATAATGTGGGGTATCGAAGAAGAACGCTACAATGAGTCATTTCTCCTTAATTAGGCTAAGTGGATTTTAGAACTTACGATTTTGAAAATTTGAGTGGAGAAGAAAATATTATGCATGAAAACTAACTCAGAAAATCCAACAAATGTAGGTGCAAAATCCTTTTATTTCATGATTTTTTTTGATTATTTTTACTTGCACATTCTAACATGTATAACAAAGATTGACACGCTTACTCCAGAACACGACTAACGTCTGCACAGTCTCAAGCTAGCATCTTAAAAAGACACATTATGATTCAATGAATAAATAATGTTCATTCTCATCACCCAACAATTCAACTTATCAAACAAGAACCAAGGTGTTATTTATGAATTTTAAGTTAATCCTTGTTCAATGAATGACCTAGTTTATAAAATTTGATTGCTGATGTAATGTAAACTCCCCCCACACTTGAGTGTGACTGTGTCCTCACAGTCTTTATCAGACATATCTTAGTGAAAGGGAAAATCAAATAAGAGGGTCAGCACGGCTTACCAGGTACACTTTGAGAAAATACGCAGTCATCGAATAGATGAGCCGGTCTACAATGGACCAATGAATCAGCCCCATTAAGATTATGAGACACAGCACAGAAAACCAAATCATAAAGAATTTTATATCTTGTTTCAGATTTGGAGAAACAAATTTTGTTTTTTCAAAAGTTTGAGTTGCAAATTTTAAAATTTTGATCTTACAATTGATCCTAAAATCAAATTGAATTTCTGTAGCAACTAAAGAGAGGTCATCGAGCTGGGGTTCAGTAAAAGTTTCAAAAAAAAAATTTGATTTGTTCAGATGATGTATAAATTGAGAGACGTGGGCATCACTCTCACCCCCACACTTGTTCTGAGAAATATTGTTCGGTTTTTCTTTGATATTTGAAATTTTGTTAACTAAAGGTTCATTCGTAGACCTAAAGTTTAAACCAAACAAATGAATTTTCAGTAAATTTCGAAATCGCATTTTCTCAAAAACAGTGTTATTCCGAAAGGAGTTCATATACTGCAGAAATTTATCAGTGAAAAACGAGTGATCACGGTGTGGTTCAGTTGAAATGATTAAGTCGCAAGGAGTTTCAACAATTTCAGAAAAATCATCATCATGTTTGAAATCACATTCAATAGTCCCATTGTTTTCAACCTCAAGAATTTCAAAGTTTTCAAATGTTTCATTTTCAATTTCAGACCCAACAACATTATTGTCAATCAGCTCAAGAAGTTTTCGCTCATCAAAGTCGTCCTCACCTAAACAGTTGTTACCAACTTTGTCATTTCTTTCAAGTTGACAGTCTAAAGTTGCTAACATTTCAAAATTTTCATAATCTGAGAGAGGAAGATCAAATTGAAGATTGACGTCTTTGTTTTCAAGAGAATTTAAATTCAAATCAATTACAGAGATTTCAACAACTTCATTAAGATTTTCATCAAATTCAAAAGTTGTTATTTGAAAATTTTCAATTTCAGTAAGAGTTGAATTTTCAGAAGAAGCATCAGTTTGAGTTTGAAATTCAGTTTCATATAAATCAGTGTTTTGAGCTGTAGATTTTCCAAAATTTTCGTTTTCCTCGACAGTCATATCGTCAGAATCATCAATAATCGTTATATAATGCTGTGACGAAGTTAATGGCTGATTATTTGTTTCAAAAGAAACATTGGCAGAAACTTGTTTGTTACTAGATTGGAATTTATAGTTGTTGAACAAGCTTGTAACTTCAGTTTGAAGAAGAGAAATTTGATAAACAATCCTATAAGAAACTTGTTTGCTATCGTCCATTTTTTGAGCCAGTTCTTCAATGTAAGTCAAGCCAAGTTTCATGGAATCCTCGAAGTCATCAACATCATTAATTCCCTCAAGTAATTGATTTTCTAGATTTTGCCAAAATTCAATGGTGTATTGAGATAGTTGTTCAATGATACGCATGTTTTCTATATCTTTATTTTCAGAATCTTTTTCAACTAAAGTTCGCGCCCATTCCTTGATTTCCTCGCGACAAATCCAAATTTCATGCATTATTTGATCAATTTCACTCAGGCTTTCTTCAAGAAAATTGGTAGACACATTAGATTTCAAAATGTTGTTTTTTAGATTCATCGTTTCAATGCGTTCCTCATTGGTTGACCTTAAAAATTCATCCACTTCATCTCTTAGAAGTCGTCGGTTATTTATTTTCCATAACCAACATTGCCAGAAATTTAATTTGTTCGCAACACATTTTTCATATTCGATAACAAACATTTGACATTCACTCTTATTATGAAAATCATTTTGGTTTTCAAAATTTTCGTTAAAACCCGTGTTGCAATTGTTTTGAAATTCAGCATTTTTCTTATCCATTTGCGCTAATAGTCGACTCATCTTAGATAAATTCTCATTAATCCTAGAATGACAATTTTCATATTCGGGTACAATTGTTTGATGAGATTGGTGGAAATTATTCGAAAAGTTTTCAGCTTGAAATTCATTCTGATTTGAATTGAAACCAAAATAATTTGAATTTTGAAAAGAATTGTAATTTTGGTTGTTCATGGGCCAAGCGCACATGTACTAGAAGAAGAGAGTTTTTCGTTGAAAAATCAGTTGCAAAACTTATGATTATAAAGAAGCTCTAGAAAAATTGTTAAAATCAACAACTTCGGATTGTATGAATACAGGTCTGGGCCAGGTTCGGACAGGGGTTATCAGTGTGTCACGAATCACCGTAGAAACACGACTGAAGGTTTAAGTACCTGTTTGAGTTCGAAACTCTACCGTTCCTTAGACACCTCAGAGAGTATCAATCCTAATTGTCAATTTAATGAATATTTTGTCAAATGAGCTTTGGGGGATCCTCAATTTGATTTCAAAAATAATTTATTTAAAAAAAAAAAATTCCAATTATTCCACGTTCGTTTTAAAAAATTTAAACCACACATCAACAGGCAAAATATTCAGTCACAGAATGAACAGTCTCAGAACCGTCACAGAACAGGAAATTGCAGAAATAATTTTTTTTACAAGCAAGCCGATGCCCTGCAGAAGATTTTTACAAGCACTGTCTATATTTTTTTTTATTTGCAGCAGCAGTCCCTGTAGAGTTAGAAAATACTCACCTTGATCGGCAGTCCGTCCAGTGCAATTGAGAAGCGCTAGCGCGCTCACACCCCACTTGGTGTTCAACCGCTCCAACCTGTCTGAATCGTCCGCAGATTTATTGTTGTTTTTCTTTCTATTAATTGTTTTACTTCGTCAATTTTTTTTTGAAATAAATAAACAAAGGAAAAGACCAAAAAAATTATATAACTAAAACGGAACAAAATAAATAAACAAAATAAAAACTAGACTCAACAAAGTGGTCTAGTGCACCCAAACAACCACAACTCAGGCGCGCCCTTCACTTCTAACAATAAAATAAAATCCATGCCCTTAAGTGTCCTTCAAATTCTCACAACTTAGACTAAATGTTAAATATCCACACCTCACCCTTTCTCTCCACAAAAGAAACAGTAGACTTCCTTTAAAACACACGATATAAATCTGCCCCCTTTTTTTGTGATGGATTTCGGGTTTCTAAAACAATTGATTTGAGTTTTCTTTCGATGGGTTTCAGAATGAAAGACGGTTTTTTGTTTTTCGGTTGCTTTGAGGGTTATGTGAATGGTTGAAGAAGTCGGTTTTGGGAGATGGTGCGATTTGGGGTTTACTGGTTCACGTCTTCGAATGTTTTGGGAATCGGGTGTTCTGATTTCACGTGGGTGGAGGAGCGAATTCCAATTTGGATTTTTAGCAGGAATTGGGGTTGTTTTGACTTATTTGTGAAATGTGTCGGGCTATAGCAGTGTGGGTTTTGAAGGTTGTGAATCCGAGTTCGGGCGTTGCGGATTTTTTTTTTCGAGTATGTTGGCCGAAGCGTGATTTGGGGACAGGAGTGAGGAGTGGTGATTTGTGTTGTGGAAGGGTCTTTGGCTGTCTATTGGTGGTAGAATGATTGTAAGAGGCGAGGAGAGTTGTAGTGATGAAGAAGGGGTGTTGTGTGACTTTTGTGATGGTTACTGGAGTAGTTCCTGTTGAACTGTCTAGGTAGTGACAATTTGTGGGGTCGAAAGAAGTGTTGACAGTTTGAGTTTGTGGTACTAGGTGTTGTGGCTTTGTTGTAGTAGTTTGGCAGGGGACTATGGACAATGAAACAGGGAGGGAGGATTGGTGCAATTACGACTGACCTGAAGTGGTGAAGCAGGTTGATGGACTGAATGTTGAAAGTGGTGCGCAGGGGTGAAGGAATGCTGCGGATTCGCTGTGAATTGAAGAAAGTGGAAGTGGTTTGAAGGGTGTTTGGTAGGTGATGGTATGGCTGTGAAGAAGATTTCAGGTGAATGTTGTTATGCAGTGAACTTAGAGGAGATCTGTGATGATGGTTCTTTGTAAAAGGCTTTAGTTCTGTGTCTTGAAGAATGATGCGTGTGGAGTTTGAGAAGGGATTGTGAATTTGCTGAACGTGGATGTATGGCCAGGAATAGATGAAATTTTGTTTGGGAAGGTTGGTGTTTTGTGGGTAGATTGTTTGGCTTGTGAGGACGAATTTTGTCTGTATGGACTAGAATTGAGTTGTGATCAAACTGAGCAGAGAGGAAGTAGATGAAGGCCAAGGAGGAAGGAAATCAAATTGCAAAAGGAAATGTTTTTTTATTGTTGTAAAAGGTAAGAAATTATAAAAGAAATCATAAAGGGAATTAGGGAAGGAAGATCACAAAAATATTTTTTTTTCTTTTTTTTTTATTGCAAAATTGGAAGGCAATGAAAGGAAATAAATCAGACCGAAATTACATTTTTTTTCTAAATGGTGGAAAATAAAAGGAAATAAATAAAAACTAACAAAAATATTTTTGTGTTTTTTTCAAAAATAAATAAATAAAAATAAAATCAATTAAAACTAAAACTATAACCCGAAGGATTTAAAAATAAAAATTATTTTGGTCCCCGGCAACGGTGCCAAAATTTGTTTGCGAAAAATTATACAATTGTAAACAACTGTAAAATCCGTTCGGTTTTCCTAAACAACAAGGATTGTTGTAGAGGGTGTCGAACTCTGGGACCAAAAATATTTTAATTAATAAATCCAATCAAGTTATCCCTAACTTTTGATTGGTTGAAAACAAAGAAAATAGCAAAATTAAATAAAAGAGAGTTTTAACAATAAGTGAAAGCAATTAGGGGATAATAACATAGATCAGATTCATAATCATCAATAGCCAAAAGATTAACCGGATCTAATACATGTTTCTGTAACAAACATGAATCAACGATAATAGGTTTTTAGAAACAAATATGTAAGTAACGACAAGCATATCTTATGCAGGAGCTCAGCTCTACAACCATAGACTATCAGGACAGATTAACTAATTAATTTCTAAAACCCTAAAATTAGATCTAAATCTGATAATTGTTAAACCGAACATGAATATACCCTGTGAAGGAGCATAGCTCTTAAACGACACAGGATATTAGGGTTCAGATCTAAACCTTGGTTCAGATCTAGATCTATATACATGAATTCCTCATCCTTTGGCTATGTGATTCATATCGAATCATATCTATTAGCGTCATCACCCCCTAATCAAAGGGGATTAGCTAGACATAGCTAAAGAAAATGAGAAAAAGAAAATAAATAACATAAACATAAATAAAATAAAATAACAACAGATAAGAGAAGGAGAAGAGTTTTATTCCAAGCAGAGGATTACAGAATAAAACTAAGTGTCTTTTACAATGAATGAGATAAAGTGTATTTATAGCTGATATGACAAAGGCTACTTGGCAAATTCCATAATGTGGGATTAAAGAATTAGCCCAACTAACACATAAGCTAGTGTGAACGCAGCTGTAGAGTGAGAGGCCTTGCAAATAAGCTAATGTGAACGCAACATGAGTCTTTATTGAGCCAAATCTACCCAACTGAACTCTATTTGCAACCGTTCTTCAAGCTTTAAACTCTTCAAGCTTTAGTAATTTCAACTTCACTCTTTTTAAGCAAATTCTTCATGCTTTATCCATCAAATGCTCTAAACCAAGCTTTTTATCAACAATCTGAAAACACAGCTATAAATACACAATATTAATTATTTTAAATAGAAAAATAGATAAATAAGCGGACAAAATATACACATTTACGTGTATATCAGCTACGGTTCGTGACTAGCTTCCTCGACTCGTGGATCGCCCCTCCAAGCTTCGGTTCATGGCTCTCCCTCCTGTCCTTGACTCGTGATGGCTTCCAGCTCATGATGGATCCTGAACATCGGGTCGGTTCATGGTCTTCGTTCGTTTCCATTGGCTCGTGAATGGGGTGGTACGACTCGTGATGGTCCTCCACGGTCGGGTCGGGTCGTGACAGCTCTCCACGGTCGGTTAGGTCGTGAGCTTCAAGTGCGAGCAGTCCACCAGCTCGTGGTCTTCACATTCACGATCGGGTCGGCTCGTATAAGGGGGCAATCCGATCCGCCTCTAGGTCATTTTCTGCAACTTTTCCTACGACTGTTTTACGCCATACGAAGGCGTTTTCTACTATTCTAACTGTGCTAATCAATCACAAATCATACCATGCAGTCATATCAACATATAGAATTGACCACAAACACCAAAACAACAATTTGATATGTCAAAATGGATCAAATCTACCCAAAACCCATATTTTCCCCTTAAGCATGTTTAACAATAACTAATGTTAGAATTAGAAAAACTTAACCAAACCAACCCAAATTTCTAAGAGAGACCTAAAACAATATTTCGAAATTTATAAATATTTTTCAAGAATTTAATCATGTATAAATTCACTAATTATCACTTATTACCCTTAATTAACCTTAATTAGTGTAAAAACAAGGCTAATCACTCACCTTTGCCACAATTAAAACTTTCAGAACTGAAACTCCTCTGATTTAGGCGAATACCAATGTCTAACAGCAGCTCTTACTCTGAAATGGTGCTATTTCTCCTTGATTTGATGTTGCTAAGCATAATCCTTGATTAAAGAGTGATATGAAATTAGAAGGTGGAGGCCATGGCTTGGGTTAGCAAAATGTTTTAGGCGGATGAAAAATAAAATAAAATTTGTTTTCCTACTGTTCTCAGCCTCCCCATAACCCTAATCCTGAAATGGGTTATGGGCCCTCTCACTAATCACTCTAATTAGGCCCGATTAAGCTGTTTTTCACCTTCTAACCTTTGTTTTAGCCATATCTCCGAAATGGTGAGTCCGTTTGGCTAATGTGACCACTCTGCGGAAAGGTAACCATCATCCGGAACTAATGGAAGTGGTTTTAGTCAAAACTCCTTAACAATCAAAAATTATGGCCAAAACAAGATCAGCTAGGGGCAAAACAGTCATTTAAAAATTGGCAAAAATCATGAACATGAGAAATGACCCCAATAGTCGTCTCCCAAAGTTACATGTCCATATAACTTCATATGTGAAAGAAATAAATGTTCTACGATCCTTCGATGCGTAGAATGTGGGTCGTTACAGTAATAGGCTACCCAAATGAAACCGTTATTGAGTAGCCTATCCACCTCCTCTTTGAGTGCAGCCGATCTTTCGATTCCCTGGATGCGGCGTTTCTGTTTGACTGGAAGTTGTAAGAGGTTGATAACTAGCCTGTAACAAGCGACGACAGATTCGATGCCATATATATCGGAGTGGGTCCAAGGAGATACGTCAAGGTTAGCCCTTATGAATTCTATAAGGTTTTCCTTTATTGCGGGGTGGAGTTGCGTTCCAACTTTCAAGACCTTTTTGGGGTCGTCGGGGCTGACCAAAACATCCACCGTAGGTTATATTAGGGTAGCCGTTCCGGGATCGGGCTCTTCATCCTCGCTTAGATTGACATCATCGGAAAGACGGTAGTGGCGCCTGAGTCAAGATTCAGACGCCATTGATTTCTATGCGAAGATGGCTTAGCATAAGAAGGCGGTGGCGTGCTCTTTCCTTTGTCCTTATTACGTGAATTCTTCCATTCTATGATGTAGCAATCACTTGTTGTTGCCTATTCATGTTTAATGGTGCCGATCCCATTTTCTGTCAGGAACTTCATTAAAAGGGACCAAGGTTACATAAAAACTCAGAACTCAGCAAGGAAGGGACATCCAAAGAAAACATTGTATGGAAAGATGACAATGATGTCTGCGAAGGTGAGGATTCGGATCCAGCTCTGATTCCCTTTTCAGAGTTCTACCAGGAGGTCGACTATGCCCATTGGGTGATTGGAAGATCCATTTAAGACATGGATCGTGGCCTGGTAGGGCTACAAGTCTTTGGTTTCAAGTTTCATCTAATCATAGGTAGCCTAGAAATGATATTGATCGAACTTCCTGAGTCGATGAGGATCCTTCGGACTAGAGCTGATCCGATCTAGGTAGAGATGACGAGAGGGTCAATGGTTGGGATTTTGATTCCTGTGGAATCTCTCTCTTGGAAGACGATATTGTCCCGCATTGTCTTTTGGAGTTTGGCGGGGACTGACTCATCCAAAGTAGAGAAAGCTTTGCAGGTTGCATGCTTTACAGGGTTGGCGTACTCCTCTATCTTGCAGAAGCAGTCGTGTGTGGGGTGAGGTCTGTCACATATAGTATTGATCACGATGCCATGTGATCTTTAGTTGGACGGCCCTGGAGGACCGTTTGCAGGTGCTGGAAGTATGAGCGTTGGAGGGCCATAGCCGCTATGGGAGGACCGAGATCTTAGACGTACTATTCCAGTTATTTCTCTCGGATGAGTTTTTCAATTACATCCTTTCGCTGGTGACAATAGTTAGTATTGTGCCCATGCAAGTTATGGAATCAGCAGTATTTGCCAGAGTTATTCTCACGGTCGGTGGACTCCCTTGTGTTGGGCTTCTTATACTGGAGGGTATTACAGGATTTTAGGTAGATTGTCTCAATTCAGCGAAGTGTAGGTCCGGTAATTTAGGTAGCGGTCATGCTTCTTAGGATCTATGGGAGCTTGGTTGTTATTACGACCATTGGGTTTACCGCCGTTCAAATTTTACTTGTAAGAGATGACTCCTTTACTGTTGTCAGAGGATTATTCAACCTACTTTCCTTTGACATTGTCATTAACGGTGCCTTCCTATGGGTTATTAGAGTGGTTACCTTGAGAAGCTCAATTACGCCTTGCTTCTTCTTGGCACAAGAATTGCCCAACCTTTTCGTAGAAAGCCTCTGGGGTCTTAGGCTATTTTCTGTCGATCCAGGCTCCAAATTCAAAGGCGGGAAGGACCCCTTTTATATGCTTGAAGAGTACGGTGTGAAGTTTTGGGTCGTCGACCTCAGCAAGGGCGGTATTGAATTGCGCGAGGTAGCTTTTAAGGGATTCTGCAAGCACCTGGTAAAGACTGGATAGGGTGAGGGCGTTCTTCGGAGTCGGAACGTGCATTCTGAACTTCCTAACCAACTCTGTGGCCAACTGGCCAAAGTTGTTGATCGATCAGAGTAAAAGACGAGAGAACCAAAGAAGAGCTGTGTCTGACAAGAAAATTGGGAAACACTTGCATTTGACCACATCGGTGCCCGACTGGAGTCCATTTGCCACACATAACGGTTCAGGATAGCGCAGGGGTTAGTCGTGCCATCAAAGAATGCCATCTATGGCATGTTGAAGTATCAGGGACACTCGACTTCGTGCACGATCCTAATGAAAGCATTACGCATCAAGTGGGTTTTAGACGAGTCGTTGGCATTCCCTCGCATATCTCTCATGATCCTTTGGACCATGTCGGGGAGATATGCTAGTTAGACATCCTCTGGAGGATTCATTTGTTTTGGCGAACTTCGGGAGTTTTGTTCCGTGGACGCCTTCTTTGATGCACATCAAGCTCGTCCTCTTCCATTTTGTCGACATCGATGGCCTGGTTGTGGTGGGGATGGTGAGGTTGAGTGGGCTGGTGTGCATTCTGATTTGGAGAGCCTTAGGCTTGTTGGGTTGTCGGGTGCGTTGGCCCCAAGCTCTAAGCAGCGACAGTTGGGTTCTGCCGAGGAGAAGGTCGGTTACTCGGTCCTAATTCATCATTAATGTCCACTTGGGAACGATCATGATAAAGCATCCACCCATTGCAGGTAGCAGTGGTTCTATCACTGTTTCCATTTCCATTTGCCGTTAGTATGAGCAGTAGTGCGGATGACGACTTTATAGTTAAGGTTGAACCACCTTCTTTGATGTGGGCCCCGAGATTCGGAAGAAGAGGTTTTCGAGACATTGCGCCGTGATGGGGTGTTGTTCTAAGCAAGTTGAAGTTGTGTGACGATGCGTTGACTCTCTCGAAGTTGATACATAAGGTCGATGTTGTTTTTCAGTGCTTGGTTGAGTTAAAGAGCTATATTTTCATACTTCTTATTAAGTGCATAGATCTACGCTTGAGTCGCGGGGGCTTTGGGGTCCAAAGAGGAAAGAAGTTCCTTTTCAGCCGGGTCCTCTACCAATTGAGGTTGCTGAGAAGTACCATCATTAGTTGCAACAGAGGAACCAAGCATCTGATTCTTTGTTCGGTTAACCATCGTAAGCGTACATGGTGGTAGGTTATAGAAGAAACCTAAACTGTGTCAAAGTCGAGAGGGAAATATGCGATAAAGAGGCGAGTCTAAATTTTCTTAGTGAAGGACCATAATGTTGATGGAAAAAATGTCGTAACACCCAAAGATTCTCCTTACTTAGCGAATTATGTTTCATGTGGGAAAATATGTGCATAAAGCAGCAAATAACATAGTAGATTTATGTGGTTCAGTCTGTAAGGGGCCTACATCCACTTTGAAATAGTTCACTGATATTTTATTCACAATAATAAGTTACAAGCTTAGAACTATATCATGGCATCCATTTACAAACATTTCCAAGTATTTTGGAGTCATTTTTGTCACATATGAATATTAGGGGAAAGTCACTTTTATGCTTCTTCCTCAAAGCATGGCTTCCATTAATGAGTTCTTGGAGCTCTCATGAGGTGTCAATTCAGTAAAAAATCCAACCCACTTTGCAGTCTAATTTTGAGGGTATTTATAGTGGAGAAATTAGGTGGGAGTAGGTAGGATTTGACAATATAGCATATTTTCGTATCCTTGGAGACTACAAAATTTGACCCCCTCTAGATATAAGAAGGTAAACTCATATCCCTCCCTATGGATAAAATTTTATTATCTTAGGAGTTACAAAATTTGTATCCCTTGGGATACAAATTAACGTATTCCCTAGGGGTACATTATTTCGTATCTCCGGGGGATACAAGTCTCTCTTAGCCTGTAAGGGATACGGGCTCGTATCCCGTTGGGATGCGGTGGGTGCAATGTTGGGTGAAGGAGGCAAGTCGAAGATCGCTAGGATTGGGGGAGTCATGATCTCCGCATGGTCGAGGGAGTTGAAACATAGGAGAAGTGAGTGGGTCAACCTTAAGAGGTTCGAAGTATGGGGGGCGAGACTATGGGGTTTGAAACCGATGAGGCTTGTACAGTGGATTCGAATGTTGAGGGATTCGAAGTCTTGGAGCTAAGAGATACTAACCAAAGGGGTTTGAATCTTTGATGTGAGAGGTGTACGAAGGAAGAGAGGTTTAGATTTCTTTATGGCGAGGGGTCCGAGATTTCACGTGTTGAGGGGTACGGAAAATAAGGATTTGAAATCCCTTATGTGAGGGATACGAACTGTGATTGATACACGGTTTTGAGAAGTTGTGAGGCTCATGCTCATGCGATATCTTTAGACTTGTATCCTTGGCTCTTTGGCAACACTTTGATCTTTAACGCCACGCGATACGTTGAGTCATGCGTGTTTGGTGTACTTTTGGAAACTGGACCAAAAGGCCGGTTAACAGATACAATGGTTGTTGTAGTAATCTAAATAAAAAGAACTTTGATAATAAATATATATTAAATCTAAGAAGTAACAATGTTTATAAGTTTCTTCATATATTTTATTTTAATCACTGTCAACTACCTACCCATTTTCAGTTATTATCTGTTTGTGTATACACCTTTCTCCCTTATCCCTTTCTATTGTTTGTTTTATTTATAGTATTGTTATGCCTTTACTGTTTGAATTGCATAGAATTGGAGAAGTATGAAATAATTATAAAAAGCAAAAATTGGTCATATTCGAATTTGTACTGCAAATTGGGATTATTATAAAGAAAGAATATGTAAACTTGGATAGGCTAAATTTAATTTTATATTAAGAAGACATGTCATTTCTAAACATGTATTAACATTAATCTGTAGACATATTAATATGGCATTGACTTGGTGTACATGCATCTGATTTGTTGACATGTTAAAATGACATTGATTGGAAAACATGTATTGGACATTAGTTGGTAAATATTTTAATATGGCACTGTTAGGAAAACATGCAATTGGCCTTTATTTGTATATATGTTTATGCTAATTTTTCATTAATGTTAATTAACATTAAATAGATATGCTAATTCGAGGAATATAGTAATTTGTCACTTACGTTAATTGATATTAAAGAGGATATGTTAATTTGAGGAATATGATAATTTGTCAGTTATGTTAATTGACATTAAAAAGGATATGTTAATTTGAGAAATATGATGATTGGTCATTCGTATTAATTGATATTAAAGAGGATATGCTAAATTGAGGGATATGGTATTTTGTCATTCATATTAATTAACATTACTTACGGAGAATACGTTAATTGGAAAAACATGTCAATTAGACATTTATGTTTATTTCGTGAAAAACATGTGAATAAGACAATTATATTCATTTAGTGTCAGTTTGGGAAATTAGACATTTGATTTCATTTGATGTTGATATGGGAAAAAGGCATGTTAATATTAATTTAATAGGTTAAACATGGCATTAATATTAGAGTCACATGTTAATTGACATTGATTTGTAAACATGACAATCTGGCATCGATATCGGAAAACATGAAATTTTTCATTAAAATAAGAAACGTGTTCATTCAACATTAACTTCGAAAGTACGTTAATTTAAGGTCAGTCCGAAAACACGTTAATTGTATTTAATTTGACATTAAGTAATCTTATTGGGAAAACATGTTAATAAGAATGAGTTATACTTAATATGAAATTAAGTAATCAGTACGGGAAAACATGTTAATTTGAATAAATGGTATTTAATTTGAAATTAACTTGCAAATGAAGAACATGTGAATTATACTTAATTTTATATTAAGTAAATATGTCATGGGAAAACATGAGGATCAGATGTAATTAAGTAAAACGGGTTATTATAATCTATGTGCATCTGAGCAGGTGCTTGTCTATTTGGTGGGCTGGTTGTACACATCATAACATTTAAGGGCAATGTCATTTACAATCGGGCTTATTAATGAACTTAAACCTACTAAATTAAAACTGTTAATTTATAAGCTAAGAGGTCTGATATCTTGTTATTTTTATCCAGTTTTGGGACTCTTAAATCCTAGTTACTTAGGGGCACAAGCATAGGGGTGGCTTGTGTCAATCTTGTTGTGTAGAACCCATATCAGTCAGTATCCCTGTTGGTATCATAGAGGGGCCTCGCACTAGGTAGGAGCCAGGGCACGCTAAACAAATCTGAATTGTAAGAGGTTCAAAGGTGTAAGTTGGGTTCGACCGCATTCCAGTGGAGTCATGAGCTTGCATGGGTCTGATAGGGGAAACTAAGACGTTGTAACACTAGTGAATAGGTTTGTGTCTTTTGAGTCAACGGGTTAGGGACTAATATCCCATACTTCAGTGCCTGGCATAGGATATTTGTGTAGTAGGGAGGCTGTGACACCCCCACATCCGTTAATGTCACTCATTAAAAGAATTCATTAAGTTTCGTGAAGCGTTATAGGTAAACAGAAACCAAAATATTACAAGACAGATATAGAATTTTGCAGCAGAATGAAAACAAACTTTATTAATCATAAATTATCGTGGTTCAAAACATCATATGTCTGAAAACTGCATAAAAGCCATTACAATAATATAAACTATTGTCTTGCACTTAAACATCAGAGTACATAATAAAGAAAGCATAATCCCTAAATAAAGACATAGCCATAGTAAAGATAGGAGCTTGAGCAATACGTCTAAGCAGCTCAAGCAAAAAGATAGCAGAATCCTCGTCAATCTTGAGTATTCCCACCTTGAGAACCTAGGGTGAAGGGGGAAAAACAGAAGAAAGAAGAGGAAACAAAAAGGGTCAGACATAAAGTCTGGCGAGTCCAGTTAAGTTTAGCAAGTAAATAAGTAAAAGTAGCATGAAAAGCATATAAAGTGGATAAGAAAGATAATACTATATAAGCCAGGTACGACAAGGAAAACATGATAGAGTGTAAATGATTCCCTAATGATTACTCTGATTCTCTGCACTATTACTAGTATAACCAGAATGAGATGATCCCAACAACTATCAAATGGTAAATTTATGCGTACTTCTGGTGAGAGGTTTCAACCCCATACAAACCACTGGCAGCACCAGGCTCCTAAACTTTTTTACTAGAGTCTATATGTACCCTAACTACTGCCCCAATTGATTGCTCCCTAATCTGTGTAAATACCTTGTGTCGGCCCCATAGTAGGAGGTATCACTTCCTAAAGTGGCAACCCATCATCTTAATAATGTGCACAACCATATCTACAGGTTTCATGGTCCTCTTATCCCCCTAAGCCTGGCCCATGCACGCACATGACTCGGTTGGTTTGCGCCGCCCACCGTCCTCTATGTTTAGATCTCTTACAATCAGCCCAGTAAATGTGCCCCAACTCCGACCTTGGACGGAGTACTCATTTTGATATTGGTATATGGGTTGCTGACTGAAACGTGTCCCCCACACAAGATGATACCAGCTCTCCCCCTTGTATTGTATCCCCACTAGGATTTCCAGAGGTTATGCTTTCCTAGCGGTGCCTTTAATTACATAACCCCAACCGGTTAAGTTCTGTGAGCCTATATAAATATTACCCACCCAACCCAGGTATACTTAACCCTCCCACTGTTTCAACCAAGTTTATTTAACCCATTCTCAAGTTAACATGTTCATACAATCCCTATGGATTCAACTAGATTAAGTATTACAGACTAACAGGTTATCCCTATTCACATTGACTCCTTTTCACTTGCCAAAGTTCCACTTGCTTATTAATTTCATATAAATATAACTTAATCCATTTAAGTTTATTAATAAGCCCTATTACATGTTATTCTTTAAATTGTAACTAACGTAAGTAATCTTACAATCTTTTACCCTAGGATTGTAATTAACGGGAGTAATCTTACAACCCCTTTTGTATTATTCATTGTCTGATTCCATAGTTAAAATAACATGTTTTACTTAATATTTAATTAAGTATACTTCATGTCAGTTCACTTGTTTTCTGTTTAACATAACACTACAACTTGATGTTATTTACTTATTAACTTTGTTATCCTAACTAAGGTTTACTAATAAGCTTTCTTTCCTTTTATTATAAATTATGTTATAATTTCCACTTGTCCATAGGACAGGCCTACCTATTATTTACAACATTTTCATTAAAGTAATTAATGATAATAGTTTACTAGCATTCCTTGTTTATTCCAATTCATTATCATTTATCCTTTTATGGTTATAATGCGCTAGACCTCCCACGTTATGCCTACACTTGTGGATTCCGGATATGCCAGGCGGGTCAGGGAATACTTATTCCACAAATCGGGCTTAACCTCGTGTCTTAGCACGTCTCGTATTTGTGCACTTAGACCTCTCACATTAGATTCACCACTTGTGGTTGCTGGATATGCCGGGCGGGTCCGGGCAGACTTCCACCACAAGTGTAATCTAACCTCGTGCCTAAGTGCGGCTTACAATTAATTATTGTAATTCTAGGAATCTTTCTATTCAATTATACCTATGCCATTACAGGTTTTACATGCCAATTTTCCCAAGTTGTTCATATTGAACTATATGCCCCAATTTAGTGCTCTAATCATAATTTGATTATTGTCCCCAATTTCATATTCACATGTTCCATTCAAGTTATTCCTAAACTTTCAATTACAATTTAGGCCCAATTTTCACCGTTTTCCCCTCGTTTCCCGTTTTTAACATATTCGCATATTTCAACGGCATGCTAGGCTCAAAAGTAGCTAGGCTATACAAAAATAAAAGGGAAAAATGAAGGGAAGATGATAGAAAAGATAATACTAACATAGATGACATAAAATGAGAGAATTTAGGCATAAACATATCGTGACAAGTCATACATTATTGGGATAGATCTAACAACACATGATAATGGACTGAATCTGACATAATAGTGATGTCATAATGGCCATGATTAGATATAAACAAGGATTTAAATGTCCAACTAACCACAATTCTAATTTAACCACAATATGACAGGTATAAGATGATTAAAATATTGAATTAGATTTATAATCAAAAGTAGATCTAACATGATAAAGGTTAAGATCCACATCATAGATATGTCAGAATGTCATAGATTCACAAGTTACAATAGATCCAATATGATAAAGATTGAGATCCAAGTCATAACTAAATCAGAATGTCATAGATTCACAATTTACAATAGATCTGGTATAATTCAGTCATAGGAATAGATCCAAACTATAGTCATATCATGTTTACTTTTAATCATTAATCTAAAAGAAACATAAAACTCACAATGTTTGGATTTATAAAATAGAAGTAGAAGAGGAGATTGTTGAGTTACATATCTACACTTAGAATCTCTAATCTTTGATTGCAGAAGAAGAAAAGAATCTGATTCAGTCTAGGCACTAACAACATTTGGCTTCCATTGATTTCCAGTGAAGAAAACAAGAGAAATGAGCCTGTTTATATAGCTGCCAGCCTCCAGAATCCGACTTGCCACCTCAACCCTAGGGGGGTCGACCCCCTCCCTTAGGGGGTTGACCCATGGGTCGGCACCCCCCTTGAGGGGTCGACCTCGAGGTCGACACCCCCTCTACGGGGTCGACTCCCCCTGGACACGAAATTTTCTACCACTTTATTTTTGGATTTCAAACTGTTTTCTAGTTTTTTTAATTTATTATATATATATATATATATATATATAATTCTTCTACACGTATACAAACTTCAAACTCTCATAACTTCTTCATACTATGTCTGTTTTATGCAAACCAAATGTCTACCTTGACCAGAATTTCGAGACGGACGCAATGGCGCAGCCCGTTTCCCTTAATTCTAAATATTATATTAATTATTATTTAATTTATACTTTTAATGTTGTTAAAATTTTGGGGTGTTGCAGAGCCGATCGATGGGTAGCATTAGGAAACATCCCTCCTAATTAGTTGTTTCTGTTTGAATATGTAAAAGTGCAAAACAGTCAATATGCTTGATCTGATTATTATTATTATTACTATTATCATCATTGTATTTTGATAAGAATTGTCTGTCCTTATTATCAGTTCATACCAGTTATTGTTCACCTTTAGACATGTATAGACACCTACCCTTTTAAGACACTAATCCAATGTTTATATGTTTTACTTAACTTAGCAAGTCGAGCTGGTAATCACTACAGCCCACCAGGCTTTATGTTTCACCCATTTCCTTTCGACCTTTCTCTTTTCTCTCCCCTAGGTATTAGGGAGAAAGTAAATAGCTTGGATTTTTTTGTTATCTTTGTCGTGATGGATTTCGGCAAGTTGGATAATTTCATGTTCTCTTTCCAAGGTTAGGTTGTATCTTTTTGACTATATTTAGGGGATTATATTATTTTACTCTGATGTTGTTTTCGACTAAGATTTTGACATGGTATTTTGTAACTGTTTGGTTAAATGAAACAAAGATGGTTTTATATTTTATAAAATGAAAGTTTCTTCTCCTGCTGTAAATTTATAATTTTATGTCTTGTGAAATCTTAGTCTACGTGATGTTTTATTCTTTATACCTACAATGCTCTATACTTTCTTAATGAAATCCTCACATGGGTGTTAATAAGGAATGTCAGTAGTTACATTTATATCATACCCTACGATTACCTAGATCACTAAAGTTTTGTTTTATAAGAGAGAATTTTCAAAAGAAAACACATTTTTCAGAAATAAAAAGTTACTTTTGAAAAAAAAAATCCCCTATAGTCAGTTACAACTTCCCTTTGACTCTTTCTAAATCTTTATCTTTTTAGTTGAGATTGTAAGGCATTCTATCTAAGCTTTCCTTTATTGGTTGAGAATTTTAATAATGGACGAACCCGTTTAGCTTTGTAGTTGGGAATACTGGATGTTAAAAAGGAATTTATTGCTAGACAGATAATAAAAAGGATTAATCATGGGCGGAACTACCTTGTTAGTTTAGTAGAAAAAAGGGATAGTTGGAAGATAAGAAAAACCTATATTGATTGGTTAAAGAAAGGGAGATGTATTTCCGTAGTTTGGTTTGAAATTAACATAGAAAACATCATTGCAAGAATGAACGGGTTATTGCGGAATAGGAGTTTTATCATATTGCGCACAAACCGCCAACTAAAAGATAATTAAATAGAAATACCTTGCATTCACGGGTTTCTATAAAAATAGATTTTCTAATACTATGGAAATAGATTTTTATACGTTTTTGGTAATCATTTAATTAGGGAACTTCAAAAAGGTGAATTTAAGGATGGCAAGTAAAAGGTCAATATGAATATACTAATGATAAAAGGATTATAGGGAACATATAAGTAGTAATAAATTGGACATTAGGAAAGAAATGGTAAAAGGCAAGGATTGGTGGAAGAAAGAATGTTATCTATCTATAGTTTTTGCTACTTTTCCTATTTTGTTTAGGAATATTTTATCCCTTTTTTCTTTATTGTATAGGCTGTGTGGGGCCATATCCACGATAAGTTAAATCTGTAGAGCATCTGTATTGTAGCCTACATGGAGCGGTCCTTTATAGATAAGGTAAATCAATGTGGTTGTGATTATAGCACTAACGACTGTTTTTCGCCCATGCCCAGTGGTAGTTTCTTAACCCCGCAACGATAGCTTGATTATTTGTGGTAAGTAGGGATTGAAACTAAGATATTAATGTTTACGACATTTTCGGGTATGGATTATGTTGCCATGATTAGGCCTCGTATGACATATTAATTTACAATGAGTAGGTAAATTATGAGCCTAAAAGATGGTGTAGGCTTTAATATGACATATAGACTTATAGGGAAAAGTTACGGGCCTAATATATGTTAAGTGTTTCTAGGGGCTATTTTGACTGAAAAAGAGGATGTGTGACAACCACCCACAACCCCAGCACTATATAGAAGAAAATTGCACTGAAAAGCGTGCCAAGCAGCTATAGACGATCATCAAGGTATGATAACACAATTGGAACCTGTCGTAACTAATAGCGCAAGGATAAAATATAATAGAACATATACAATAGGTATTAATAGTGAAGCAGAAAACACCAAAATTCCACAACAACTAGAAAGTAATATCCATACACGTGGATAACAACAATAGTGTTTATACAACTTTGCCTCACTACAGCACTCAGAAAAGAATAACAAACAGCGGAAATCCAAACATTATATAGTAAGAAAGATAATACGCTAACTTTCAACTCACCTCCGAACTGCAACATCGTCCTCACTAAGCTGCCACCTGTCACCTGCCACCTAGTCTTCCCATCCAAAACCGGATGAACAACCCAAGGTAATAAAAGGGAAACATAAAACCTTGAGTTAGACAATAGTCTTAGCGAGGAATAAAACAGCTAAGTAACATCATCAATAAAGTATATGAGAATGGGTAAATAAATGAACAAATCTACCCACAACAGCAGAGAAGAACTCAACTCCCGTCTTCCCCACATCGGACAATGATAGCCTTTACATCAAACATTTCAACCATTCATCCACTGAAACTAGAACAACCATTTATTCATGGCAATCAGAAACAACCATCAGTAGCACTCATAGCATCCAGATTATAGATCCCACATAAACCATCCTAATCGAATTCAACATCCCTCAAGCACAAGCCCCAGAGGCCTAAACAAATGTCAGACAGGCACCCAAGGACCATTTCCTTCTATGTTAGATAATCTACGTGAGGTGATACAAGTAAAACATCCAACACGCATGACAGACTTTGGCTATCACCACCAATTTTGCTTCGAAACCATCGTTAATCGTATGACGACCAACTTGCCGTATGTCAAGGGCTAATGGTAACCCCAGTTCTAGCATAAACTCCATATGTCGTTCAACATTACACATGTTTGTCTAACCTTGACAACTAGGCCTTTCAATGATATCTAGGGTACTCGACCAGCGACCTTCCAGTCTTTTGGGTGCCCCCATTGTACCCCTGCTTTGAGCCAGATAAAACTTACGACAACGATAAATTCTAGGCCTTCGCATCTCTTGTCATCCAACCCAACGACTTTTCATAGCTCAAGCAACCTTCTCAAGCAACCATTATTTACCAACTCACAACCTTTGATTTGTCACCTCATTCGCTGTTCTACACCGATAAACAAACTCATTTCAACACTTCGAACCTTCCTACTTGAATTTACTTCGAGGTCACACCATCACTACGCTGCGGCACGAATTCAGGCACTTCTGGCCGAACTTTTTTTAAAAGCCCCTTTTGTTCAAATCTGGGTCGTACCCGAAAATATAATTTTTTTTAGAAACAACCCTATGTTTTCTTGGTGCGACCGACCTAAACCATCCTTTGCACCTTGACCGACTTGGTCCCTTCTAACCGATCCGGTCCCCTTCGACCGACCCGACCACCTTCCCCCCTTGGACATGACCGACCGACCCATCTCAACATGTATGACTAACCGACCAGTAGAAGACCGACCACCCTCTATTGAAATCATGCCGACTCGACCTCCTCTGCTCGTCCAATCGACGCGCCTGCTGATCGACCGACCGACCCACCTACTTAACGGCCGACCGATCCGCCTAACTTGCTTCTGAAGATAAGAACTTCGACCGACCAAGCCTTGTTCGACCATCCCGTTCACTGTACAGCCCCAATCCGACTCCAATTTCGACCAAAACTTCGCCAAACAACTATATTGACGAAATCTACTCATCCAATTCATTCAGTTCAACCACAACCGTGATACGAAATCGATAACAACATGAAAATGATAATTTTCATCACAAGTTATATAAATCTTTCTATATCATGATAAATGAACATATGAACTAAATTATAGATCTAACTTGCATAAACATGAAAATAACATAGAAATTACCTGTTTTAAGTTGCTAAATTAGATCCTATGGCGATTCATATGAAAATAGACTTAACATAGTGTAGATCTAAGGAAAACAACTTGAATTTAATGAAAATCAAGATCAAACACTCGTATACTTGATTGAAATCGAGTGAGAGATGGATATCACTCACCAATTCTCCAAAACAACTTAAAAGAAATGAGTTATGATTTCGGACAGCGAAGAATTTGATCCAAACTCTTCAATTCGACAAGCTCTCTCTTCGATTTGAGTAGGTCTTACCTAAAATGATGTAGATCATCAAATCCCCTAAGCTTTAATGGTGGAAAAGTGAAAAGAATGGAGAGATGAAGGAGCTCTCACTCTTTCAAATGAGAAAATGGAGAAAGTAAACTATTCTCTATGCCTCCTACCCTCTGTTTATAGCCACCCACCAGCCTACTAATGTGCCTCTCCAAATCAGCCCATTATGACTTATCAAACCTGAACAACCAACTGTTAAACCTTAAAACAGTGATTCCTCCCAAATAACTAAGCCAAATATCTAATTTGACCACTCTATGGAAAGGGAAACATCATTTTTTCCAATGGCACAGGTCTCAACACCTAATTCGACCTAAGTAAAAAATTATGCTTTGTACAAGACAGACATGGGAAAAATGGTCATAAACAAAATTGGTAAAAATTATAGACATGTCTCACATCCCCATAGACAACATATTAAAATATGAGAATAATCCTACGCTTAGGGAATAAAATAAAAATATTTTACGATCCTCCGATACGTAAAATGTGAGCTGTTACAGGATGGATGGTGTTAACGATATTTTTTGTCAACACCGGAGATAGGTCTATGGAAGGGGACTTAAGGGGAAAATAGGGTTAATTAGTTTCCACGAGCTTGAGTTAGTTCACCGTTTCTGTAACGACCCGGGGAAAAAAACCCGACGCTGGAGTTTTTGACAACAATACATATACCTGTATCACTTGCCAAAAACCAAGTATCGAACCCCCAGATTGTCAATAGAAAGAAGTTAGAGGATGAGAAAAGAAAGAAAGAATATTAGAATAGAAGAAAGAAGAAGAACACATCAGAATCTCACAGCGGAACGAATAAAATATAATATCAAATCTCTTTATACAAAGAACTGTATATACATACCAATAATCAGCGTATAACTTATATCAGACACACGGAATAATAACTTTAAATAGCTAGCGGTGTAGCCTTCTGCTTCTAGCTCCTGAACTCCGAGCGGAACCTAACCTGGAACATACTCGGTCTGACCTGAGAACATTTGATGAAAAGTAAAATACACCGGGTCAGTCTGGAATACTATCAGTGATAAATTCACATAACACACAACTTGTTTAACTTTGGAAAATCCTTTATGAAATCAAAAGATAATAGTAAGACCGGTCCATACATAAACACGGACAGTTTTTACCTTACTATAACCCAAACCATTTTTGAAATCAAAACTTATTCTGATATTATCATAGTGTCTAAATACAAATAAATATAAATCTAGTGGAACGTTTGCATCTCACGCTCCACATATATATTATACAATCGAAAACCGCAGGCGCTTATTGGATATTGGATTCCAACCTTGACAAGGTATGGGACCACCTACCGATAGTGTATCTCTAGAGGCGAATAAACTGGGTTCAACAAGAACGTCTTGCAACCCGGCCCTCACATGACCGACCACTCATTTCGCTTGAGTGTATCGAATGTATATCGCTGACGGTTGGGATCAGCAACCGCCTCCCGAAAAGGGACAGCATCGAATATAGATTAAAGAAGCAAATGGAATTTCTCTAGATAGGTGATCATACACCCTAATGGGAGCGACCCATATAGCCATGCTGCCTGCCCGATTTTTGTCATTTCCCGGTTGATGAGGCTTGAGGCTAGAATTCCTCTTCGTACATCTGGCCACTATTCACTTTGAATGCCACATTGTCAGATCTGCCAGATATCACTAATTGACATCCACAAAATACTCTAGTTGTTAAGCTAAGAGAATCATCGTCCTCCGCCACCAACTAAGGTACGTTTGAAGAAATCAACGTACGTAATTCTTTTGGAAATACTTTGTCAAACATCCGTCCATACAAGTCATCCAGGAGCAGGATGAACCGAAGGTACCCTCCTACCGCATCCTAGGTATCACCCTACAGATCAGTAGCGAGTAGTCCTTGCAATCCGCAGATTTCAACCATGACAGAATCACATATCAAATAACTCTGGTTGCAAGCCAGAGAAATTCGACAAACAGTCCATCCGCTTCTGAAAATCCACGGTCTTCACTTGCTCCATCTTGATCAGCATCTTCGCATAATTACTGGTCGGAATGGTTTTCGAATACGAATTCGATCTCAGTCTTTTCGTACCAACAATCGTATTGGTCAGGTTTGATAGTCGGTGATTTAACTATCAAATAAAAAATGTGTGAAAAAATGAGTTTGCTGATTCAGTACTTGGCACTACCTGACCTATTAGAATTTATTTAACAAAATCGTTAAAAACTTTAAAGTCTCCTCTTAAATTTAAACCTTCTATATTTATCCTTAATTTATTATAACAAAAACTATTTTATATGTATCGAGTTTGTATATATATATGTATACCCAACTTTCCAATTCCTTTACTATTGGAAATATCGTTATATTTCAATAAAACCTTTTCCAATTCCCTTAAATTTTGCATCTCAATATATACATTTACATATGTAATACTTAATGGCATAAAACCAGCTATCGATCCTGATATAGGTAAAACACATGTCAATTTATATAATTTGAAATCAAATATTCTTATTTATATTGAAACTAATATCGTAGTATTATGTATATTCCAACATCTTGCACTTATATTAAATAATTTGCGTATGGGATATCACACCAATCACAACACCTTTCACTCGTTTCAAACTAATACCATTCCTCAATAAAAATAAAGTCATTCGAGTTGGGGTATTTTATTTACCTCTCAGACCTTGATCGACAACGTTCTTATATCAGAATAATATCAGTTCATAACTTAACCCCTGATATTAAAATCTCATTTCCCTTTTGATTTCAAATATGGTTTTTAAACCGTTTCTTCCTTTTGAAATCCTCTTTCGAAAATCTCTTAACATAATTCCTTTAACTAAGTAAAATTTTATTTAAATCTTCACATTCGCTTAAAAATCTTATTTTGCAAATCTCGTTCGACCAATTTGGATTTTTAAATCTCCGTATAAATCTTATCGCTCTTCTTTAATCAAAACTAATCGCCACTTAAACATTCCTTAATCGATGTCTAATTAAAGGTCATCGCTTTAATTAATTAAAAAAAAATTAACTTTCGTATTAACTATATTAAAAATAGTTAACTATGCTACTAACTAAAAATTGAAACACCCCACCTCCGTTAGGGTCACTCTCAAAGGGAATGCTCTAATTTTGGTGGAGGTTTATAAGTATAAGTCACAGATACACAAGACAGATATAAATACACATATTTTTGAACAGCGGAAAACAACAGCAATTTTTATTTCAACAAAATACGTGTTACACAAACCATGTCATAATTTGTCTTACAATACTTCAAAAAACATAACATCTTCATAACTGTCTTGATTACATTATTTAAAGAAGCATAAAAACATAAGTAAACTGCATAAGTCCCATAATTGATGTCCAAAGCCATAGTACAAAACGAAAAAGATCCAAGCAATACATTCTTTCTCTTCAAGCTGGATGTGAAAACTGGTCAAGCTGCGGTATTCCCTCCCTGTGGACCTGGGGGGGAAACGAAAGAAAAGAAGACGAAAGAAAAGTAGAGTCAGACATAAAGCCTGAGTAAGTCTAGGACTATTCAGTCTATGAATAAAGAACTGGGTATGATAAGTATAAACTGGAAAAGGGAAAGCACCATAAACTAAGTTAAGTTGTCTAGAGTCGAATATACTTATCGAACCCCATATTAATCTCTGCATCCATATAAACTAGTTCCCAACAGGCACCCCATAACCAGGTTGAAGTGATTCGTTTCTAATGATCGGCTCCTACTCGCATAGTTACATGTGTCTTATGGCCCCCGATGTTGTAGTTACCTATACCGGTCCCACCATGGGGTGTATCAAGTCCCATGGTGGCGGCCCGACACAATTTCTAGAATGCACAGGTATACTACTGGTGCCCAGTGCCTTATTTTTCTGCGCCGGAGTGTGTGCACGCCCGCACCCCGTTAGAACCTAAACTGCTGCACCACCGCCGTCGTTTTGACCTCTTACAGTCATCCCAGTAATCGTGCCCCACCCTGCATAGTTTAGGGTATCCTGATACACCTTGTAGGGTTACTGCTGAAAAGGTCCCCCCCCCCCACCGCTACTAGGTTTTCTATTTCTAGCCAACATGCTAAGTTGGTTAAGTGTTTTGTAAACCTAACCCCCAATCAGTCTGTATATTTTAGCATGTTCCATTTTGATAAAGTATTAATTCAATTTACTTAATCCTATCAATCCTGACTCAGCCTTAATTGTCTTATTAAAGCCTCGACCTCTCACATTAGATAGGTATTGTTGTGGCTGCCTGTTGTCGGTTGTGTCCGGGCAGTCTTACGCCACAACTCAGTCTAACCTCGGGTCCTTATTGGGCTCCGTGTTTAACCACCCACATTGGATAGGTATTGTTGTGACTACTGGACAACCGGGCGGTTCCGGGTAGGTTTACCTCACAACTCAATCCAACCTCGGGTTAAACACATCGTATTTTCTAAATTTACATACTTTATCTCTTTTCGTTTTATATGTAAATATTTGCGGCCCATTATTCAAATTCATCTTTATTGGGTAAAATTAATTTATACCACTTAATTGTTTTTTTCAAGGTTGTTGGCATGCGTCAAACATGCCAACACATATGTTCTATATTTTAACCCAATCGTAATTACCCCCGTTTTATACGTTCACTACAATATAACATATGTTGGGTTTAACATTTAAACCTAACTCAGCCACATGAAAAAGGGGAGGCTTATAACATGGTGTTTATATATTCAAAGTAACATAAAAAGGGGAGTGTGAACGCATGAACTTGCAACATAGCGAACTAATTAACATAAGTTTGGCACTTGTTAACTTGCATTGTAATAGCATATAATCATGGCATAAACATACCTAAACATGAAATCATGGGTTTTGATCTATTATAAAATCATGGCGTAAACATACCTAAACATGAAATCATGGTTTTTAATCTATCCATGCAAACTTTCCATTGGAATGTAAATCTAACTTAGCTATGTGTCACATATATTATCATATGATTTTGATAACCACATAGGCCTAAAACAGGTTTTTCAATTAGGCATAACACCAAGCATAGTTTAGTCATGTTCATAGAGTCAACACAAATTCACAAAGATGCTTACTTTTGTCTCTAATACAAAAGTATGGTTTTACACTTGAATCATGATGCCAATTCCAACATAAATTCACATAAGTCATAATACCCAAATGGATCCAACTACACTAAAAGTGATTATAATATATATTATGTTGGCATAATAGTGAATCATATACTTGCATGAATCTCAATTAAACTACCACAAACATGTAGTTGTCAACTTCCAACATGAATCACATACTTGCAAATATCCAATCGTGATACCACAACATCCCAAATCGTTTAGAATCAAAGCAACATACAAATATGGATTATTATCACCACAAATCAAATACAATTCTATTTCTCATTTTACTCAAATCAAACACAATTATTTATTCACATCGGAATAGCACTCTACTTACAACGTATGACGAATCTTCAATTCAGGAATCTGAATTCTGAATTTGGAGATGCTATCCTTTGTTATAGGCGTTGTTTTGATTTAATTAATGTTGCTTTAAGCTTTCGAATTGTCTCCTAATTGTCTCTCAATTTTGACGACTATTCCTAATCTTTCCTCAGCAGCATGACGGTCTCATATTCATTTTTGTTTGTGTGTATTAGGTGGAGTCTTAGGTCCTTTTTATAGAGTTTGTGAGTTGATTAGGACAATCGATGGAGCTTAGATGAATATTAGCCGTTCGTTTGAAGGAGAGACCAATCAGGAGCTGACATCTAGCCCTAGTGACAAGGCAAGACTCAGAAATTTGGCCAAGCACAGACCAGGCCAGCCAGGAAGGGTTGGGTTCGACCTGGCTCAGGGGCCAGGTCGACCCCCAGGTCGACTATGTAGTCGACCTGGGTGCCCCAGGTCGACTATGTAGTCGACCTGGGTGCCCCAGGTCGACTACCCAGTCGACCTGGGTGTCTTGGGCGGGAAAATTCCCGCCCTGGCCAATCCGGACCGATTTTTGAAATTTGAATTTGTTTTCTGAGCTGTTTTTGTCTGTTTGATTTTTAAACTGAATTCTGAAACTTCCGGAGGCCATATCTCCCTCATACGGAGTCCGTTTTACGCAAATTCGGACTCTATCTTAAGCAGAACTCCGAGACGAACGCAATGGCGTATCCCGTTTCCCTTAATTATTTGATTTGAAATTAATTATACTTTAATTTTTGAATTTCACTGTTATAGAATACACGGGGTGTTACATTCTCCCCCACTTAAAAGGATTTCGTCCCCGAAATCTTCAAGTTCAGGAAGAATGTACGTCCTAACATCCAAACATCCATCTACTCATCCATCAAACACGAGCATCCATTGTCCTTAAAAGACTTCTAATGCTTCATGATCATATGCGAAGTGTTTGTACGTGTATTTATCTAATGCAAAATCTGTCGGTCTACTGATTCAGTTGACCTCCTTAATGCAAATTATGTAAGTGTCATGAATCCATTATGTATGCAAATTTTCCTATTCATGATTCTACATGAGTGCACAATCATTCATATATAAATGCAACATCCATATGGCAACACATTAAACTCCAACCATATACGAATATAAATACATTTATGCATATGCAATATGAAGTGACTGAGCCGATCTAAAACCTAGATTGTGTGTGTATATGCAACCACGAGCAACCACTAGCAATTACTTGCAACCACTTGCAACCATCATCCATAACATGTTTCAATTACATGTTTTCATCCAAAGAGTTTCTACCTAAAAGATAAGGTCGAGGAGATATACCTAAAAAGATAAATAAAAGCGCAACTTAAGGACAAAGAAAGATCAAAGATGTACCCTCGAAAAGAAAAGGGTAGGCTGCGCGTATTCTAGCTTCAGTTTCCCAAGTTGCGTCTCCCTCGGCGTCGCTCCACTGAACTTTGACGAGCTTGACTTCGCGGTTGCGTAGCTTCTTCACTTCCGTTCCTAATATGCGGGTTGGAGCTTTCCTCACGGTTGCTTCGCGTTCCACTTCAGCTTCTTCTAGAATATTTGGCTCTACCACTTCAGCAGATTCATGTAGACATTTTCGGAGGTGCGAAACATGGAAAACGTTGTGAACTCCGGCCAGCTTTTCGGGTAGTTCTAATCTATAGGCCATTTTCCCGATTTTATCGATGATAGGAAACGGTCCTACGAACCTTGGTGCTAGCTTTCCTGTGGTTCCAAAACGAACAACGTTCCTTAGCGGAGATACCTTAAGAAAAACTCTGTCCCCAGCCTCAAATTCAAGGTCGGTCCTGCTCTTGTCGGCGTAGGATTTTTGTCTGTCTTGGGCTGTCTTCATTCTTCTCCGTATTAAGTCTACTTTTTATGAAGTCTCTCGGATCATATCTGGTCCAAGTATGAGCTTGTCAGTAGACTCCCACCAACAAGTGGGCGATCAGCACGGTCTTCCATATAAAGCTTCGAAGGGCGCCATTCCGATGGTTGCTTGGTGGCTGTTGTTGTAGGCAAATTCCACCAAAGGAAGATGGTCTTCCCACGTCCCTCCGAAGTCAAGGACGCACAGTCTTAAAAGGTCTTCCAAAACCCTGTTCACTCTTTCTGTCCGGCCATTGGTTTGGGGATGATAGGCTGTGCTTAAGCATAACTGTGTGCCTACCGCTTCTTGCAAACTCCGCCAAAACTCACTTGTGAAGATAGGGTCTCGGTCACTAACAATGCTAGATGGTGTTCCATGGAGTCGAACAATTTCCTTGAGGTAAAGAGATGCTAGGGATGAGGCAGTTCTTTTACTCTTGACAGGTAAGAAGTGGGCGCTTTTAGTAAGCCTATCCACTATTACCCAAATGCTAGTGTTGCCTCTTCTAGACCTAGGAAGCCCATCAATGAAGTCCATTGAGATGCTATCCCACTTCCACTGCGGGACCTCTAGAGGATGGAGCAGACCGCCAGGCTTTTTCTGTTCCGCCTTAACCTATGGCACACCATACACTTAGAAACGAAATCTGCCACGTCCTTCTTCATGTCGTTCCAAAAGAAAGTTCTCTTTATGTCCTTGTACATTTTATCAACGCCTGGGTGTATCGTCATCTTGGAGTGATGTGCTTCCTCGAGAACCTTCTTTACTAAATCCCTTGTCTGTAGGACGCATAGTCTTCCGTCTCGCCTTAGCCAACCCTTGTCGTCGATGGGGTATCTGCTGAGGTGACTTGAAGTCTCACCCCTAATGAGCCTATCAATCGTCTCCACAAGCTGAGGGTCTTCGCGTTGTGCTGTCCCTATTGCGTCCACTAAAGTCGGGCGTACTTCGAGAGATGCTAGCAAACCCGGTACAAAATCGGAGGAGGGCCTAAAGTCAAAGCTGGCTATAAACTCTCGGCTTTGTCTTTCAACAAACAGCGGGCTTAGGGTTAGTTTCTTTCGGCTCAATGCGTCTTCCACTACGTTACCTTTGCCCGGAGTGTAGGAGATCTCGAAATCGTACGAGGAAAGAAACTCCATCCATCTCTGTTGCCTCAAGTTAAGATCTTTCTGCGAGAAAAGATATTTCAACGATTTATGGTCAGTGTAAAGTTCGAACTTCTCACCTAGGAGATAGTGTCGCCAAGACTTGAGTGCAAAGACGATGGCAGCTAACTCAAGATCGTGGGTCGGGTAGTTCTTTTCATGCACTTTAAATTGCCTTCCACCATAAGCTACTACCCTCCCTTCTTGCACTAAGACAGTGCCTAGCCCTGTCCTACATGCATCTGTATAAACTGTGAACATCTTGCTTCCATCTAGCAACTTCAAAACTGGGGCTGTTGTAAGAACCCTTTTTAGTCGTTGGAAAGCAAATTCGCAATCCAAGTCCCAATTGAACACTAGATTCTTCTTGGTCAGCTTTGTGAGCAGAGCTGATATCTTTGCAAAGTCTCTGACGAATTTCCGATAGAAGCCTGCTAGCCCGAGAAAGCTTCGGACTTCTGTTGCGTTCTTTGGTGTCTTCCAGTCCTGCACCGCTACTACCTTAGCCGGGTCTACAGCTAACCCTTATTTGGATACTATGTGCCCAAGGAACCTCACTTCTTCTCTCCAAAAGTGGCATTTGGAGAATTCGGCTTTTAGCTGATGGACTCGCAGAGTTTCCATGATTGCCCTTAGGTGCTGAGCATGCTCTTCTTCATTCTTTCAGAAGATCAAGATATCGTCTACGAAGGCCACTACGAACTTATTGAGGAAATCTCTGAACACCCTACTCATTAGGTCCACGAAGTAAGCGGGTGCACTTGTCAATCCGAAAGGCACGACAAGCCATTCAAAGAAGCCGTCTGGGGTTCTGAATGCTGTCTTATCGATACTATCTTCAGCCGCCCTTAGCTGATGAAATCCGGTCGCTAAATCGAGTTGGGAGAAAACAGACGCTGCTACAAGTTGATCAAACATATCGTCAATTCTGGGCAGAGGGTGCCTATTCTTTTTCGTTAGCTTGTTGAGCTCCCTATAGTCAACACATAGACGAAGTGAACCATCCGCCTTTGTAGCGAACACCACTGGAGCGCCCCATTCTGAAATGCTCCTTCTAATGAACCCCTTCTCTAGAAGATCTTTAATCTGTTTACTGAGCTCTTTCCTTTCCCATGGAGCCATGTGTCTAACGGGCAACGCAACGGGCTTTGCATTATCTACAAGATATATGCGGAAGTCTATCTCCCGCTTCGGAGGTAAGCCCTTCACCTCTTCGAAGACATCCAGATATTCCCGGACCACCCTAACTGATTGCAAACTCTCAACAGAAGCATCTAGCGATTCAAGATAACTAAGCATAACCGCATATGAGGGATTACAAGTAATTTCCAGAGTGTTACCGAGTTGGGTCAGAAGCCTAACTACCCTTTTCTCACAATCAAGGATGGCACCATTACTGGATAGCCAATCCATGCCCAAAATCAAACCATATCCCGAAAAGCCCAAAACAAAGGCACTACATTTAAATTCTACGCTTAGAATAGAAATTTTCAATCCCACACAAATCATAGATAAATAAACTGGGCCCCCAATTGGATTTGAGACAATTAAGGGGTCCTCTACCATTCTAGTTTCTAGGTGCAGAGATTCTACTAAAGCAGATGAGATAAAGGAGTGTGATGTGCCAGAATCAAATAAAGTGCGAACTGGGTAATCATAAAGATAAACTACACTTTCTACAGAAGTATTTATACCTCGCTGCTGCTGAGGTGGCGCTTCTAGCGCATGAACTTGTGCCCCTGCGGTGGATCTAGCCCTCTTCCCCTGCCCTCGCTTCTTTGGGCAATACTTAGCCAGGTGGCCTGTCTCACCGCAAGAAAAGCACCCACCATTCATCTTGGCCTTCTTTTTCCGGAAATCTTTCACTAAGTTCCCCACTTTGCCACAGAAATAACACTTCCTCTTCTCTTTGTTGTCTTTCCCGCTCTTCTTAAAGTCTGTCTTCTTAGGCTGCAAACCCTCTTTCTTCCCTTGAGAGCTTTCTGCCTTTGTCTCCTTCTTGCCCTTATCCTCTTCGTTCAGCAATGCCATCTGCACCAACCTTTCATACGTAGCTCCCATGGGTATAAGGGTCATGGCCAAACTGTGTAATGGCTCATTCAACCCCTTGACAAAGCGGAGAGCCTTCTTGTGCGGGGTGTTGACTAGGTCCAGTTCGAACCTAGCCAGCTGATCGAACTGGTTAACATACTCTTTGACTGTCATATTCCCTTGCTTAAGAAATAAGAATTTTTCCAACTGAAGACTCCTTTCAGCTTCTAAGAGAAATTTAGCCTCAAACCTTGCCCTAAAGTCGTCCCATGTTTCCACTGGTCTTTCTGCACTGGTGACTTCCCACCAGTAGGAAGCCTCGCCTTTAAGTAGCCATACTGCCAGTTGTACCTTCTGCCTATCTTCTACCTCAAAGATGACGGATAAGTCCTCGGTTTCCTTCAGCCAATTCCTGGCTACCACGAAGGACTCGGTTCCATGAAAGTCCTTTCCTCCCATAGCTTTCAAATCTTTACATATCTTAGCAAAAGTATTTCCCCACGGAGGAGGTGGAGGAAGTGGTGCTGCTGCAGCTGGATGATATCCTGCAGCTGGAGGAGGAGGAATAGTGGGACCTGGCTGATTGGCCCTTGCTTATAAGAATCGTCTAAACCAACCAGGTATTGGTACACCCTCTGGCAAGTTAAGTTCTTCGGACATGCTGAAACAAAAAGGATAGATTCAAAACGAAGGATAAAAGATAGTACCTATGGCTTTGGGGGGACTTTGCCTTTTTAAAATAAAATAATATTTTATCTTTAAAAATGCTTCTTTAAATTTTCTTTTGAAAATAAATTTTCAAAACTTTTTATCTTATCTGGTAAACCTATGCTCTGATACCAAGTGAAACACCCCACCTCCGTTAGGGTCACTCTAAAAGGGAATGCCCTAATTTTGGTGGAGGTTTATAAGTATAAGTCACATATACACAAGACAGATATAAATACACATATTTTTGAACAGCGGAAAACAACAGCAATTTTTATTTCAACAAAATACGTGTTACAAAAACCATGTCATAATTTGTCTTACAATACTTCCAAAAACATAACATCTTCATAACTGTCTTGATTACATTATTTAAAGAAGCATAAAAACATAAGTAAACTGCATAAGTCCTATAATTGCTGTCCAAAGCCATAGTCCAAAACGAAAAAGATCCAAGCAATACATTCTTTCTCTTCAAGCTGGATGTGAAAACTGGTCAAGCTGTGGTATTCCCTCCCTATGGACCTGGGGGGGAGGGGGGAAACGAAAGAAAAGAAGACGAAAGAAAAGTAGAGTCAGACATAAAGCCTGAGTAAGTCTAAGACTATTCAGTCTATGAATAAAGAACTGGGTATGATAAGTATAAACTAGAAATGGGAATGCACCATAAACTAAGTTAAGTTGTCTAGAGTCTAATATACTTATCGTACCCCATATTAATCTCTGCATCCATATGAACTAGTTCCCAACAGGCACCTCATAATCAGGGTGAAGTGATTCGTTTCTAATGATCGGCTCCTACTCGCATAGTTACATGTGTCTTACGGCCCCCGATGTTGTAGTTACCTATACTGGTCCCACCATGGGGTGTATCAAGTCCCATGGTGGCAGCCCGACACAATTTCTAGAATGCACAGGTATACTATTGGTGCCCAGTGCCTTATTTTTCTACGCCGGAGTGTGTTCACGCCCGCACCCCGTTAGAACCTACACTGCTGCACCACCGCTGTCGATTTGACCTCTTACGGTCAGCCCTGTAATCGTGCCCCACCCTGCCTAGTTCAGGGTATCCTGATACACCTTGTAGGGTTACTGCTGAAAAGGGTCCCCCGACCCCCTTGCTACTAGGTTTTCTATTTCTAGCCAACATGCTAAGTTGGTTAAGTGTTTTGTAAACCTAGCCCCCAATCAGTCTGTATAGTTTAGCATGTTCCATTTTGATTAAGTATTAATTCAATTTACTTAATCCTATCAATCCTGACTCAGCCTTAATTGTCTTATTAAAGCCTCGACCTCTCACATTAGACAGGTATTGTTGTGGCTGCCTGTTGTCGGTTGGGTCCGGGCAGTCTTACGCCACAACTCAGTCTAACCTCGGGTCCTTATTGGGCTCCGTGTTTAACCACCCACATTGGATAGGTATTGTTGTGACTACTGGACAGCCGGGCTGTTCCGGGCAGGTTTACATCACAACTCAATCCAACCTCGGGTTAAACACATCATAATTTTCTAAATTTACATATTTTGTCTCTTTTCTTTTTATATGTAAATATTTGCGGCCCATTATCCAAATTCATCTTTATTGGGTAAAATTAATTTATACCACTTAATTGTTTTTTTCAAGGTTGTTTGCATGCGTCAAACATGCCAACACATATGTTCTATATTTTAACCCAATCATCATTACCCCCATTTTATACGTTCGCTACAATATAACATATGTTGGGTTTAACATTTAAACCCAACTTAGCCACATGAAAAAGGGGAGGCTTATAACATGGTGTTTATATATTCAAAGTAACATAAAAAGGGGAGTGTGAACGCATGAACTTGCAACATAGCGAACTAATTGATATAAGTTTGGCACTTGTGAACTTGATTTGTAATAGCATATAATCATGGCATAAACATACCTAAACATGAAATCATGGGTTTTGATCTATTATAAAATCATGGCATAAACATACCTAAACATGAAATCATGGTTTTTAATCTATCCATGCAAACTTTCCATTGGAATGTAAATCTAACTTAGCTATGTGTCACATATATTATCATATGATTTTGATAACAACATAGGCCTAAAACAGGTTTTTCAATTAGGCATAACACCAAGCATAGTTTAGTCATGTTCATAGAGTCAACACAAATTCACAAAGATGCTTACTTTTGTCTCTAATACAAAAGTATGGTTTTACACTTGAATCATGATGCCAATTCCAACATAAATTCACATAAGTCATAATACCCAAATGGATCCAACTACACTAAAAGTGATTATAATATATATTATGTTGGCATAATAGTGAATCATATACTTGCATGAATCTCAATTAAACTACCACAAACATGTAGTTGTCAACTTCCAACATGAATCACATACTTGCAAATATCCAATCGTGATACCAAAACATCCCAAATCGTTTAGAATCAAAGCAACATACAAATATGGATTATTATCACCACAAATCAAATAAAATTCTATTTCTCATTTTACACAAATCAAACACAATTATTTATTAACATCGGAATAGCACTCTACTTACAACGTATGACGAATCTTCAATTCAGGAATCTGAATTCTGAATTCTGAATTTGGAGATGTTATCCTTTGTTGTAGGCGTTGTTTTGATTTAATTGACGTTGCTTTAAGCTTTCGAATTGTCTCCTAATTGTCTCTCAATTTTGATGACTATTCCTAATCTTTCCTCAGCAGCATGATGGTCTCATATACATTTTTGTTTGTGTGTATTAGGTGGAGTCTTAGGTCCTTTTTATAGAGTTTGTGAGTTGATTAGGACCATCGATGGAGCTTGGATGAATATTAGCCGTTCGTTTGAAGGAGAGACCAATCAGGAGCTGACACCTAGCCCTAGTGACAAGGCAAGACTCAGAAATTCGGCCAAGCACAGACCAGGCCAGCCAGGAAGGGCTGGGTTCGACCTGGCTCAGGGGCCAGGTCGACTACCCAGTCGACCCCCAGGTCAACTATGTAGTCGACCTGGGTGCCCCAAGTCGACTACCTAGTCGACCTGGGTAGCCCAGGTCGACTACCCAGTCGACCTGGGTGCCTTGGGCGGGAAAATTCCTTCTCTGGCCAATTCGGCCCGATTTTTGAAATTTGAATTTGTTTTCTGAGCTGTTTTTGTCTGTTTGAATTTTAAACTGAATTCTGAAACTTCCGGAGGCCATATCTCCCTCATACGGAGTCCGTTTTACGCAAACTCGGACTCTATCTTAAGCAGAATTCTGATATGAATGCAATGGCGTATCCCGTTTCCCTTAATTCTTTGATTTGAAATTAATTTTACTTTAATTTGTGAATTTCACTGTTATAGAATACACGGGGTGTTACAAAAATAGTCTAAAATTATCATTTTGAAAAGCTTATTAAATAAAATCAACTTCATTAACATAATTCAATAATTTCCTTAATTTATAGTTAATTGAAGATTAACTAATTATTTCACACCATTCATTAAACTTTAATGAATATTCAAAATATTTAAATCAAATTACTTCGATTATTAATTTCAAATAAAGACGGTTGATTTTTGTCGACCGTACACCTTACTTAGCAGTTAACTGATTATCATTTGTCATTTCCCCTTTTTAAGTTAATCGAATAACTTAATTAATTTAAAATCACCATTTAATTGTTTAAAAATACAATTATCCTACTTTTCCATCACACAGGTGATTTCTTTGTCTTCTAGCTTTTAAAACCTGTATAAACCACTTATATAATTTCTTATATAAACTTGATTAAAATACATGTTTATAAATTCTAATTTTATTACTTATATAAAATAACTGAAAAACTTCAGTTCTGTTATAAAATAATTTATAACTTTAAAACTGCGTCGATTCATCGAACGGTAAACCGACGTCTGAAACAACACTTTTTAGGCCATTCACTGCCAATTACCAAATCAACACTGTCGGTTGATTTTAAACACAACACTGTAAATACTTATTCAACCATAATGTTCAAACATGTTTCTCTAGCATATGGGGTTCAATCAGTTCAAATATCAACAATATAAAACAACAAACAACATATATAATAATTGAGGAATCCGGCCGGATCCCTCCAACCTGTTCTTCCCTACATCACAGCCGTTATAACATTTCATAATATGAAATAAATTTCAATGATCTCTAAATTTGAAACGAAGAAATATGAAAGACAGCAACCAATAAAACAATAACAACCAATAGCAACCAATCAACCAATTTATAGTTTTAAAGTTAATTATATTTCAAAATGAATTTACCACATCACAGGATTCCAGAAGGTGTGAGAATTAACTCACCAGATTTATTCAGTCGATGGTTAACGTGTTTGTTGCATTTAATCTTGAACGGACGTTCAAAATTAATTGAAATTTCAACTGCGTCAGATTAGTGCCTAGTCAGTGCCATCATCTAGGTCTCGTCCCTGCGATCCCAATGGATCCAGTTTCATAAGTTTTCGTTACCGGACGAATTAGTTATGACCGAATAAAGTTTGAACTAAATTAATTTAAATTAAATTAATAATTAATGGACCATCCGTTAAAAATTAACTGAAATTTCAACTACGTCAGATTAGTGCCTAGTCAGTGCCATCGTCTAGGTCTCGTCCCTGCGATCCCAATGGATCCACTTTCGTTAGTTTTCGTTACCGGACGAATTAGTTATGACCGATTAAAGTTTGAACTAAATTAATTTAAATTAATAATTAATGGACCATTACCTTAATTGAACTTGCCACGTCATCATTGCTCTAAACAAAATCTCGTTTTCCTTATTCCATCTTCCTAAAACTCGATTTCCGGTTACTCCTTCTTCTTTAAAAAAAACGAACGCCATATCATCTTTAAACCCACGTCCCACCTCCTATCGTTGACCGGAACTCCTGCGATCACCACTGCAGTGACCCCCCACGTCTTGGCCACCTTCTCCGATTGGCCTCCCGCACTCCAGTGCCTCGTGGCCATCAGAATCCATCAAAACATGAAACTCCTCCACACCTAGTAAATCGCGAACTGCAACCACCTCACGCCACCGCCCTCGACCAGACCGCCACCATCCAGACCCCCTAGAACTTGCCAATGTTTCATCTTCGGATCCCCCGACCACCGATGCATCAAGCAACGTGAAAGTGCCAAAACCCGATTAGTATCCCTTCGAAACTACACCTCTGATCAACTCACAAAATCCGGCAACTCCGACCACCGTAGCATCCAAGACCGGTGCCAAAACAAAGCCTCGCTCCTTCTCTTTATCATCCTGCAAGTCCCATGACCTGAAACTGCCTCCACCTCATAAAATCTCGCCAAAAATGAAAGTCAGATCCGGTTGTTTTTGGCCGATCCCGACCACCACCGACCCCCATAGGTTCCCAATTTTTGTCAGCAGCTTCCCCTCGACCAGATCTACAACTTAGTTGTTGGTCATCCCTACCGATTTTCGACAGAATTGGAAAAATAAATTATTTAATGAAACTGGAATTTTTTGCAAATTTTGGAAATAATGGACGGAATGAACGTTTTGGAATGGTTAGGCTGATGATTTAGGTGGTATATATAGATATAAACAATATTAATTTATGTTGATGTTAGGCGTGATGACGACTAACGATATTTATTCGTGTCTATCGCAATCTCGAACACCGTTTATTGGCTCCTATACTTACATACAACCCCTGTTCATGACGCGAATGGACATCATAGTATAATTTGACGATACGGTCCTAATGAAACTTGTTTCGTCAAATTCCGAGTCCGTGTGCTCAAATGGCCCTCGTTCACGTCCAAATGGTCGTTTTTATTTGTATTTTATTTTGCCACGCTCACAATTTAACCCCGATTGACGCACCACTTGAAATCTAGTAATAATTTACTATTGCGGTCCCAATAAAATTTGTTTCGTCGAAAAAGAAGGTCGTTTGAATAAAGTCCCTTTTATAACTGCCCAATTCAAATAAAATAAACCAATTTTAAAATACCTCAATATAATATTAATAAAATATTGAAATTGGCCATATACGACTAGAATTTCATACACTACCACAATAAAATAACTCGTTTTGATTTTGAAGCCAAATCAATATTATAAAAATTTAAAAACCATTTATTTTACATAAATAATCGCTATAATATATACAGGAATTCCATAGCGACCTTTTCAAAATTTGATTTAACATAAAATAAAATCTATGCTATGAAAACTGGATTTTTCTCTTTCATTAGAAAAATATCGTCAAACAGATTCTAGCGTTTCTTGTTTTGAGAAAATCCGACTCAGTTTGGGCCCTGTACAGCCGTTTAAAGTTCAAAACGCCAAATTACGAACTGTCGCGCCACTGCAGCTCGTTATATATTTAAATTATAAACTATATATATTTCATCGTCGTTTTAGAATTGAAACCGCCAATATAATTTCACTATAAACAATTTAAACCACTTTAAACTGCCCGATCCCATTATACTGCAAATTCAACATTTTCCACATATTTTGGAATAAAAATATTATTTTATTATTTACTTAAGTAATATATTCCAAAGAAAATAACTCAATCCAATTATTTTAATTTAAACCAATATTTCAAATAAATAGGCAAGAAAATACAAGTCGTTACATTCCTTCCCCCTTAAAATAATTTCGTCCTCGAAATTGCTAAGGTAGAAAGAATGTTACAACCCATTATCTTTATAATAATATTTAATTTAAAACTTGATTTTCATTTCCAAAATAAATCTAATTGGTCGTAAAACCCATTTAATTCAAATAAAAGAATTTAGCAAAAAAATTTGAAAAAAATTCTAAGACCTTAAATTTTGGAAAGTTTTTGGTAGAGTCTCCCATGTACGGAGGACATCTGCAATATCGCAGGTTCAAGAAATATATATACATCGACTCTCATGGTCGGAAAAATTCAAAATCCAAACTCGAAACCCAAATAAACCAAAAATTTCATATTTGCGTAGGCGTATCTTTTTTTGAGCGTTATTTTGCGATAAGCAATAATTTAAATTCGAGCTTGCTTAATCATTATGCAGCTCTATTCAAACTGAGTTCGATTAACTCCAGAATTTTCTCTCTTGAATGGATTTTAAAGCTGAATTGGCGCTTTAGCAACTGTTCTCAACTCAAACGAATTCATCAGTCATCACAACAATGCCAGTTAGGTTCAAAACATCCATACCATTCATAGCGACTCATTTTACACCCAATTCAATCCATACGAGGTTATAATTATTTATAATCACTTCATTTATTTCTTTAATTATCCATTCAAATTTATTTATCTGGATTGATTATCCGACTTATTTATTTCATATTGGTTTTAAACCAAATCGATTCATATTTAGGTTCATATTCAAGCAACCAACAGCACAATCCAAACCTATTATTCAAATCAACATTAACCAATCCAATCGTTTTCCCATATGAAAATTATTCGTGGAAATCATCACTTTTATTATTTTACAAAATATATAGGTCAAAAATATTTTCAAAAATAAATTTTATATCAAATTACAAATATGTGCTCTCATATAACTACTCAATCTAGGGTATTACTAACCCCATCTCTATTGAGTCACAGCACAGAGCCAAGGTTATCACTAAACAAATAGCTCTGATACCACTGTAACGACCCAGGGAAAAAAAAACCTGACACTCGAGTATTCAACAACAATACATATACCCGTATCACTTGCCAAAAACCCAAGTATAGAAACCCCGGATTGTCAATAGAAAGAAGTTAGAGGATGAGAAAAGAAAGAATATTAGAATAGAAGAAAGAAGTAGAACACTTCAGAATCTCACAGCGGAACGAATAAAATATAATATCAAATCTCTTTATACAAAGAACTGTATATACATACCAATCATCAGCGTACAACATATATCAGACATAGCGGAATAATAACTTTAAATAACTAGCGGTGAAGCCTCCTGCTTCTAGCTGCTGAACTCCAAGCGGAACCTAACCTGGAACATACTCGGTCTGACCCGAGCACATTTGAAGCAAAGCAAAATACACCGGGTCAGTCTAGAATACTATTAGTGATAAATTCACATAACACAGAACTTGTTTAACTTTGGAAAATCCTTTATGAAATCAAAAGATAATAGTAAGAACAGTCCACAGATAAACACGGACGGTTTTTTCCTTACTATAACCCAAACCATTTTTGAAATCAAAACTTATTTTGATATTATCATAGTGTCTAAATACAAATAAATATAAATCTAGTGGAACGCTTGCATCTCACGCTCCACATATATATTATACAATCGAAAACCACAGGTGCTTATTGGATATTGGATTCCAACCTTGACAAGGTATGGGATCACCTGCCGATAGTGTATCTCTAGAGGCGAATACACTGGGTTCAACAAGAATGTCTTGCAACCCGACCCTCACATGACCGACCACTCATTTCGCTTGAGTGTATCGAATGTATATCACTGACGGTTGGGATCAGCAACAGCCTCCCGAAAAGGGACAGCATCAAATATAGATTAAAGAAGCAAATGGAATTTCTCTAGATAGGTGATCATACACCCTAATGGGGGTGACCCACATAGCCATGCTACCTGCCCGATTTTTGTCATTTCCAAGTTGATAAAACTTGAGGCTAGAATTCCTCTTCGTAGATTTCGCCACTGTTCACTTTGAATGCCACATCGTCAGATCCGCCAGATATCACTAATTGACGTCCACAAAAATACTCTAGTTGTTAAGCTTAGAGAACCGTCGTCCTCCGCCACCAACTAAGGTACGTTTGAAGAAATCAACATACGTAATTCTTTTGGAAATACTTTGTCAGACATCCGTCCATACAAGTCATCCAGGAATAGGATGAATCGAAGGTACCCTCCTACCGCATCCAAGGTATCACCCTATAGATCAGTAGCAAGTAGTCCTTGCAATCCGCAGATTTCAACCATGAAAGAATCCCAAATCAAATAACTCTGGTTGAAAGCCAGAGAAATTCGACAAGCAGTCCTTCCGCTTATGAATATCCACGGTCTTCACTTGCTCCTTCTTGATCAACATCTTCGCGTATTTGCTGGTCGGAATGGTTTTCGAGTATAAATTCGATCCCAGTCTTTCCGTACCAACAATGTATTGGCCAAGTTTGATAGTCGATGATTTAACTATTAAATAACAAATGTGTGAAAAAATGAGTTTGCTGATTCAGTACTTGGCACTACCTGGCCTATTAGAATTTATTTAACAAAATCGTTAATAACTTTAAAGTATCCTCTTAAATTTAAACCTTTTATATTTATCCTTAATATATTATAACAAAAACTATTTTTATCTATATCGAGTTTGTATATACATATATATACCCAACTTTCCAATTCCTTTACTATTGGAAATGTCATTATATTTCTACAAAACCTTTTCCAATTCCCTTAAATTTTGCATCTCAATATATACATTTACATATGTAATACTTAATGGCATAAAACCAGTTATCGATCCTGATACAGGTAAAACACATGTCGATTTATATAATTTGAAATCAAATATTCTTATTTATATTGAAACTAATATCATAGTATTATTTATATTCCAACATCTCGCACTTATATTAAATACTTTACGTATGGGATATCACACCAATCACAACACCTTTCACTCTTTTCAAACTAATACCATTCCTTGATAAAAATGAAGCCGTTCAAGTTGGGGTATTTTATTTACCTCTCAGACCTTGATCGACACCGTTCTTATCTCAGAAAAATATCAGTTCGTAACTTAACCGCTGATATTAAAATCTCATTTCCTCTTTGATTTCAAATATGGTTTTATAAACCGTTTCTTCCTTTTGAAATCCTCGTTTGAAAATCTCTTTACTTAATTCCTTTAATTAAGCAAAATTTTATTTAAATCTTCACATTCGCTTAAAAATCTTATTTTGCAAATCTCGTTCGACAACTTTGGATTTTTAAATCTCCTTATAACCCTTATCTCTCCTCTTTAATCAAAACTAATCACCACTTAAACATTCATTAATCGATGTCTAATTAAAGGTCATCGCTTTAATTAATTAAAATAAAAATTAAATTTCGTATTAACTATATTAAAAATAGTTAACTATGCTACTAACTAAAAATAGTCTAAAATTATCATTTTGAAAAGCTTATTAAATAAAATCAACTTCATTAACATAATTCAATAATTTCCTTAATTTATAGTTAATCGAAGATTAACTAATTATTTCACACCATTCGTTAAACTTTAACGAATATTCAAAATATTTAAATTAAATTACTTCGATTATCAATTTCAAATAAAGACGGTTGATTTTTGTCGACCGTACACCTCACTTAGCGGTTAACTGATTATCTTTTGTCATTTCCCCTTTTTAAGTTAAACGTATAACTTAATTAATTTAAAATCACCATTTAATTGTTTAAAAATAGAATTATCCTACTTTACCATCACACTTATGATTTCTTTGTCTTTCTAGCTTTTAAAACCTGTATAAACCACTTATATAATTTCTTATATAAACTTGATTTAAAATATATGTTTATAAATTCTAATTTTATTACGTATATAAAATAACTGAAGAACTTCAGTTCTATTATAAAATAATTTATAACTTTAAAATTGCGTCGATTCATCGAACGGTAAACCGACGTCTGAAACAACACTTTTTAGGCCATTCAATGCTAATTACCAAATCAACACTGTCAGTTGATTTTAAACACAACACAGTGAATATTTATTCAACCATAATGTTCAAATAGGTTTTTCTAGCATATGGGGTTCAATCAGTTCAAATATTAACAATATAAAACAACAACCAACATATATAATAATTGAGGAATCCGGTTGGATCCCTCCAACCCGTTCTTCCCTGCATCACAGCCGTTACAACATTCCATAATAATATATGAAATAAATTTCAATGATCTCGAAATTTAAAACGAAGAAATATGAAAGACAGCAACCAATCAACAATAACAACCAATCAACCAATTTATATTTTTAATGGTAAATAATATTTAATATGAATTTACCACATCACAGGATTCCAGAAGGCGTGAGAATTAACTCACCAGATTTATTCAGTTGACGGTTGAAGCGTTTTTTGCATTTAATCTTGAACGGACATTCAAAATTAACTGAAATTTCAACTGCGTCAGATCAGTGCCTAGTGAGTGCCATCAATTAGGCCTCGTCCCTGCGATCCCAACGGATCCAGTTTCGTCAGTTTTCGTTACCGTACGAATTAGTTATGACCGATTAAAGTTTGAACTAAATTAATTTATATTAATAATTAATGGACCATTACCTTAATTGAACTTGCCAAGTAATCATCGTTCTAAACAAAAATGCGTTTTCCTTATTTCATCTTCTTGAAACCCGATTTTCTGTTACTCCTTCTTCATAAAAAAAAGAATGCCATATCATCTTTGAACCCATGCCCCACCTCCTATCGTCGACCGGAACTCCGTCGATCACCACTATAGTGACCCCCGACGTCTTGGCCACCATCTCCGATCGGCCTCCCTCACTCCAGTGCCTCGTGGCCATCAAAATCCATCAAAACATGAAACTCCTCCACACCTAGTAAATCGCAAACTGCAACCACCTCACGCCACCGACTTTGACCAGACTGCCACCATCCAGACCCCTCGATCTTGCCAACGTTTCATCTTCAGATCCCCTGACCACCGATGCCTCGAGCAACGAGAAATTGCCAAAACCCGATCAGTATCCCTTCGAAACTACACCTCTGATCAACTCACAAAATCCGGCAACTCCGACCACCGTAGCACCCAAGACCAGTGCCAAAACAAAGCCCCGCTCCTTCTCTTTATCATCCTGCAAGTCCCATGACCTGAAACTGCCTCCACCTCCCAAAATCTCACCAAAAATGAAAGTTAGATCCGGTTATTTTTTGCCGATCCCGGCCACCACCAACCCCATTAGGTTCCCAATTTTTGTCAGTAGCTTCCCCTCGACCAGATCTACAACTTAGCTGTTGGTCATCCCCACCGATTATCGACAGAATTGCAAAAATAAATTATTTAATGAAACTGGACTTTTTTGCAAATTCTGGAAATAATGGATGGAATGAACGTTTTGGAATGGTTAGGCTGATGATTTAGGTGGTATATATAGATATAAACAATATTAATTTATGTTGATGTTATGCGTGATGATGATTAACGAAATTTATTCGTGTCTATCGCAATTTCGAACACAGTTTATTGGCTCCTATACTTACATACAAACCCCGTTCGTGACGCGAATGGACGTCATAGTATAATTTGACGATACCGTCCTAATGAAACTTGTTTCGTCAAATTCCGAGTCCATGTGCTTAAATGGCCCTCCTTCACGTCCAAATGGTCGTTTTTATTTGTATTTTATTTTGCCATGCTCACAAATTAACCTCGATTGACGCGCCACTTGAAATCTAGCAATAATTTACTATTGCGGTCCCAATAAAATTTGTTTTGTCGAAAACGAAGGTCGTTTGAATAAAGTCCCTTTTATAACTGCCCAAGTCAAATAAAATAAACAAATTTTAAAATACCTCAATATAATATTAATAAAATATTGAAATTGGCCATATACGACTAGAATTTCATATACTACCACAATAAAATAACTTGGTTTGATTTTGAAGCCAAATCGATATTATAAAAATTTTAAAACCATTTATTTTATATAAATAATCGTTATAATATACAAAGGAATTCCATAGCGACCTTTTAAAAATTTGATTTAGCATAAAATAAAATCTATGCTATGAAAACTGGATTTTTCTCTTTTATTAGAAAAATGTCGTCAAACAGATTCTAGCGTTTCTTGTTTCGGGAAAATCCGACTCATTTTGGGCCCTGTACAGCCGTTTAAAGTTCAAAACGCCAAATTACGAACTGCCGCGCCACTGCAGCTCGTTATATATTTAAATTATAAACTATATATATTTCATCGTCGTTTTAGAATTGAAACCGCCAATATAATTTCACTATAAACAATATAAACCACTTTAAACTGCCTGATCACATTATACTGCAAATTCAACATTTTCCACATATTTTGGAATAAAAATATTATTTTATTATTTATTTAAATAATATATTCAAAAGAAAATAACTCAATCCAATTATTTTAATTTAAACCAATATTTCAAATAATTAAAATAATTTAAATAAATAGGCAAGAAAATACGGGTCGTTATAGTTTCCTAGATATCAAGGTCTAAAGCCCAAAAGATTAGTTAGTCTTCCCTCAAAGGGTGAGCATCATGCTTAAGCGACTTAAGAACCAACAGTTATCTTGGGACAAGGGTTCCCTAAGGACAACCATTGGTAGTAGGCTAAATAGCTTGTAGGAAGGGGTTTTGCAGCAACTTTACAGAAGGGTTTAGACTTGAATATGAAACTATGACCATGTAGAAAGCATATGGTGCGTTGTGCGGGAAATATCTAAGAATACTCATAAGAAGCTCACAAGAAATATCCTATGTGCTGATCCGCTCTTTATTGGTCTTTTATTCTAAATACATAAGAGATTATAATAGAAATTTCCAAAATTATTTGGAAATTAGGGTTTACTCTAAAATAAAAGGGTACAAGAATGAGAAATGAGAAATTGGTCCCGAAAATGAGACCCTTAGGGTCTTATTTATAGACAAATCGGGACACATTTTTTCATAGGGCCAGCAGAAGCCCCTATCATCCACTTTTCTCTTTGGTTCCAGTTGTTTTGGCTTTGAGTCGCTGTTTTGGCTTTGCTTGTTACTTTTAGGGTGCCGGTTTCGGCTCTCGGGAGGACGGTCGCCGGTTCTCGGAAGAATGATCTCGGTCTTTAGAAGTTTTCTTTAACATTGTCTCTTCCTTGTATCGATACCAAGCCTAAAGGTATGGATAGCCTTGGCTTATGGTTATGAGCATTCGATCTTGTCGTTAATTCTTCACGAAACTTGTCTTCATGCTTCAAGCACATGGTTACGGTATCTGCCACCCCTGCCGGTATCAATACTAAGTAGATTAGTGCGGATAGCTTGTCTCTCTTGGAAAATCAGACTTGCCTTTCGGTAGATCCCTGAAGTGTGCTTCGACTTTCTAGAAGGGTGCTTCTGGTGATTTACTGGCTGTTTTCTAAAGTGGCCTCTCGGTGATCATCTAACTGGGGTTTCAGTGGCTGGCTTACACACAATTTCCTTATGTTTCGAACTTTGTGCTTTTGATGCTTTCGTCTCTTAATGTATTGGCATTAAGCAAGTTAATGTTGATTGCCCTTTCATCCTTCTGGGTCTCGAGTTGTGGAATTCTTGGTCCTTCTCTTCATTAGATTTCGGCTTTGGATGACATCTTGTTGGTTATCCCTCATGTCGGGGCTACCCTATCAATATTCTTTCTTCATGTCGAATTTGAGGTACCTTCTTTTTTGATAGTGTCGGTTACTTGCCATTCCAAACATCTCCCTTACTCTTTCAATTTCATCAGTATTTGGCCTTGGCTTACGGACTACTCTTTTCTACTTGTGACAGTTCAATACCCCTTCACCGTCAGTCTGTCTCGGTTTCACTTTCGGTAGTAACATTCCCCTCTATGGAGGGGTATTTTCAAATTTTCAAGTCGAAGTCTTTTGACTTTCCTTCGGTGTGTTAGACCCCTGTCTCTTGGCATCCTTCAGTAAGACCTGTTGATGGGTTCCTATCTATACGGCTTGGATTTACAACATAATTCGGTATAAATATTTCCTTTTCTTCGTCTCCATCCCTTTACCTATAAATCAAGTGCTCAAGCCAGATTACTGTCTCTCAAGAATTACTCAAGCTCTTTTAAAAACTTCAAATTCGATTCACTGTAATTGTCTTTATTCCGATAATAAGTAGAAATCTAAATCATGCATTTAAATTGATTTGGAAACTGTTCAAGATTTGATGTACTCAATATGAATTAAACAATGATGATAACTTGAAAAATAATTAATGGATGATATGATGGGTTATCTATTTTCCTAGTGCGCCCTTTTAAGGGGTTTGATGCACAAAATTTATTGCGTAAAAGGGTTAATTTTATCCCGAAGTAAGATGTTATGCCTCCAGTACGAGTTAACTCAATTTTCATTACTGCTAATTTACTTTGTTTCTGATTTTGTCGACACCGACATTTGTATTTATTTAGCTTCCGCCTTAGTGGTGTCGATAAAGTCCGTAAGCTTAACATTTACAACATTTCAATCTTGATTTCACTCGTACCAGGTTTGATGACCAACTAGGCTTTTGGTGATAATATTGAATTATTTGGTTTCGGTTGAGCCACCATTAGACATCATTGATAGTTTGATTTTTCCAATATCTGCCTTTCGTCCTTTAAATTTTGATGTCGGGATAATCATTTTATTGTCGCCAAAAAGCCTAATCATTTTTAAGTGAATGTAAATTATATGTAAACCTTTATAAGGTCAAATCTTGACATATGACAAAATAACCCCTCGATATTAGCAAGCTGTACTTTTTTCTAATTGTTTATGGAAGCTATATGCATATTTATGTAAAAGAAACTAGTGCTAATACACATGTTATGGAATAATATCACCTAGCAGCGCTCTGGTAAAAAGAGTCCCGTCAAGCCAAAGTCCAAGGGTTCCAATACTCCCTGAGCCAAGAAGGAGTTCTCTTTGAAGCCTTCTTTAATCACCTCTCAAGACAAGATGAAGACCATTCTTAACAGTTTTGAAACATCTGGCATAGATGTTATATTGGCTTCTACTCAAGGTACCATTCAAAACCTTCCAAAAGTGTACTTCTCATATTCGGCTGTCTACATTTGGCACGGAAGTTTTCTTCCTTTTCTACCCATTCTGTTTAGGCTTTTATGTAATCTGGGAGTTGCTCCTATCCAACTCTGACCTAACACCTACACCATACTTCTACGCTTATAGGTTTTAGCACTTGTATCAGATCAACCCTCTCTTAGCCCTAAACTTATTCATCACATGATTCGATTCTCTAAAAGCGCAGAATCGCCTATCCAGGGTGCAAATTGCATAAATAGGTTGATAAGCGACAGCATTAACAAGACTAAGCTGCGGGAAGACCAATTCTTCTATGTTAGGTGCCCCCTAGTATATTAGGGAAGTTTGTTGAATTTAGTAAGCTTATTATCTGCCAAAATATATTATATTATCTTCATATTTTTTGTTTGACCCCTGCTTTTATATAAATCCTCATTCCAAAAACATTACTTTCTCGGAAGAGGAGGCTCGAATTGTTGAAGCTATCTTCAAAGCACCAAAGGAGCTAGGACACCAGTCACTCTACTTACTATTGATAGGCTTTGCCAATATGGCCTTCTTCCTCTAGGGAAAAAGATTTTGGGATAACCACCCATTTAATTTATGGTTCTAAGGGTCTATCTTTGAACTCTAATACGTTTAACACAGCATCTCCTACATTCCCAGGTACTTTGAGTAGAATTGCACTTCACTTTAGGCAAGATTTCTCGCTTTTACACATTAGTTTTCTTATTCTTAGCCTTCTAATACGACAATTCTTGTTTAGGATCCACAGCTTCAATGAGTACATCCACTCTTGCTGCTTTAGCCTAGTCTGATGTTGAAGCTTCATATAGGCTTGCTAATTCCAATACTAAGCCATCACCCAAAAGACCAAAACATAATAAGTCAGTACACTTTTCAAAAGATGATACTATCAAGACAGAAGCACAAACAACCTATGACTTTGCCATTCCCGATGTTGTTAAGGACATGATATTGATCCTTCTCCCGACGCCACTCGAAATAACAAAGCTACTAGCAGTTTTGTATCACTTTCCTTTTCTAAGGAACTTGATGTTAGAGAGTACATATCATTTACAACTTCCTCTTCTCGACATGTTATTTCACCTGCCCCGCCTCTATCGGTTTTGAACTTTGATAAGCTCGTAAATCTTTCCCTTTCATCCGTCGAAGTTGCTAATATTTCACCTTCCTCTTTACCTCTAGATTCAGAGGATTTCTACTGGCAACTTATTAAGGATCAACTTTTGCTGTAAGTTTATTCTTCTTAGCTTCTTTTTCGTTATGTTACTTTCACATAGAGGCCAACTTGTCTTTTTTCTTATCCTCTAGGTGACTAAAGGATGATTTTTGTCTAGGGGAATGGCCTCTTCATCTTTGGTTGAGATCACCCCTCTTAGGGAGGAAAATATGGTTTTGAAAGATAAGGTTGACATTTTATCATGAGAAAAGGAAGAGAGTGATAGCAAATGCATAAGATTAAAAGCCTTACTATAAGAGGAGAAGAAGGCTAAGGATAACTTATCAAACAGGTTGAGAACTTGAAGGATGAGAAGACAGAGATAGTGGCCGACCATGTCGTTGAATTGGAGAAGATGGACAAAAAGCTTTCTACTGTGAAACGAATAATTTACGAAGCCAGTAATAGGATATCTGACTTTCTAAATATTCACCTTCCAGATATCGTTATTGAATACTATGAAGACGCCCTCTTCCTTGCTTTTTCTGATAACCATAAGAAGTTTCCAGGAATTGATTTTACTTTAATGCATCCCTCCGTTAGGAGCAGAGTTTTGGAGAGGATTAAGCTAGCTAAGCGAGAAGGAAAAGCTCCGCAGAAGAACAAGATCAAGCCCAAGTATTTTCTGTTTATTGAGGTGCTGCCTGAAGATTATGACAATGAGGAAGAAGGGGACACAACTGTTGATGAGGAGATAGGAAGAGATAGGAGCCAGTGGTACGAGTATCGCAGAGACGGTGGAGATTCTTCCTCTACTGTTGTTGTTATACTTGATTCTAAGGGGGACACTACTGACTCCCTGAGCACCTCACATACTCGAGGCCCAATTGAAGCTCCTTCCAAAGACGGTGATTCTACAAAGCAAAAGGATAAGGAAATTTCTGTTTGACTTGATATCCCTTCCACACAGGTATGGCTTTCACTCTCGAAATGTTTTCTTCCCTCGAGAATTTGCATCGATAATTTGCTACCACATATTGCGGCAGCCCCTTACTTTGCCGAAGGTGTAAGTCACAGTAATTCTTTTATATCCATCGCCTTTGGCTACTTTCAAAGGGTCAAAGGGGTTGCTTCGTAAACCTGTGAAAACAACCTAGAAGAAAAGCTTAGATGTTTTTACATAAGATACTTTTAACCTCTTTGTGACTTGTGGATCAATTTCTATAACACTTATGATCAATTGTATTGTATTAATGTATAATGTGTGTAGTATGTGCACTGACTAGTAGATTTGTGCTATCATGATCTTATGCATGTGCATGTTTGTTGAGATAATTCAGAACTTGTATGTTGGAAGTTTATGCAGTTGTTTTTCTTTGATAAATATGATGTTACTAGTGTCATCATTTAGTAGTTAAACTTTATGCATAATTATATTCCATTTATCCAAGAGTAGGAGGACCAATTCCGTACCCTTTCCTCCCAATTCAGGGAAGAACCTTCGATGACGACAGGTTACAAAGACCTTTCTCGGGACAGTCCTTTTTTGGGATGGAAAAGATTGTATTATCTCCAAAAGATTACCAACATGAACCTTAAGGAACAGGTATCCTTTTTGGAGAACCAACTCAAAGAGAAAGATAAGATCATCCATCAGCTGCAATGTCACCTAAATGTTGGTACTTTTACTAGCTCAGAAGCGGAGATTGGCAAATTGCCTTAAAGAATCCTGACTCGGATTAGTAGACTTGGTTTCCAGGAATTTCTTCTTATGTGTCAAGTGTGACATATCACTTGAGTGCCTTTGATGTAGAACTCCTAAGATGGTAATTATATGCATGTAGCAACTTATGAAATAGTTTTATAGAAAAATTTGGATATTGTGTGGATATCACTTGGTATGTGATATTCTTCCTTTACTAGGGGGGTTCTCTCTTCAGAATTTTATTGTACCATTCTACATAATTTTAACGCACTCTATTAGGTGCTAGCTCGTAAGGCACATATGATGCATCGCTTGCTCTTCGTTGAAATTAGCAGTATCATGATAATGATTGTATGATGAGACAACGAGTCTATTTATATTTTCTATACTAGTAAAAGTCTCCTACTGTAATAGGTATTCCCAGGAAATCTCCCCCTCCCTTACGGAATTTTTAAGAAAAACATAACCTTTATCACAAGTTTCTATTGGGAAAACCTAATGTGTTCATTTGAGGTCTCCCTTGAGCTTATGTTATAGTGTAATGTGGTTATTTGCATTATGTATGCACTTGTCATAAAGAATAATGACTTGACATATGTATGAGTTAAAGAAATCTCCCTGAGCAAGATGGAAGACCATCATCATCGTTTGAAGGCTTTTAAGTAGTAGAATCATGACATCATCTTGGGTATTGGTGGTTGAACTCTTCCTTTGGGATTAGAAACTTGAATCTTGCGACCCAGATTAGGTGTACTGACCCGCATTTTTAGAGATGGAATAATTAATTAATTTAATTATTAAATATCGTTATAGCGATATCGAGAACCATAATTAAATAATATTGAATATTTAATTAGTATTTATAATGAATAATAAATTATAAATATCGAAATAGTCAGAAATAGTAGAATTCACAATAGAGTGTGAATTGAATAGTATACGAGATGTGGTTGAGTTTCGATTCGAAATATAATAACGAATATATTGAATCGACGACAGTTGAACATATAGTTTATAATATATTTATAAACGAGCTCGAAATGGCGCTGCAGTTCGCTATTTGGCGATTTGAACTTCAACTGAATATATAGGGTTCGTTTTAAATCGGATTTCTGTGAAACAAGAAACGTGTGGAGCCGGTGGAGTATATCTTTCTAGTGGAAGAGAAAAATCGGGATTTCATCGTATAGATTTTGAGATATGTCCAAATCAAATTTCAGAAAAGTCGCTGTGGAATTCCTTTATAATTTATAAAGGAATTATTTATATTTTAAAAAGGAAATTCATTTTAAATCGAATATCGATTTAATCGGGAAGTGAAGTGTCGAGTTATAAATTCCAGTAGAGCTGTATGGTATTCCACTGTGAATATATACGATAATATTTATTTTTAAATATTCAATTTAATTATATTTAAATATATTTATATATTTAAATGGGTCATCCAGAGCGTTAAAAATAGCCACTTTTGCAAACGAAGTCGGAATTCGACGAAACTAATTTTGTTGGATCCGCAATGTCAAATTATTGTTAGACTCCAAGTTTCGTTATTTTTAGAGACACTGTGTGACCGTACGGATTTTTAGAGTGAGAAACAGTCAGTGTTTTGACAATGAAAAATACGTTGTGTGAGCATACGGAGTCGGAATTCGACGAAACCAGTTTCGTTGGGACCGTAATGTCGAACTGTAGCTGCATGTCCAGTTTGGTGATTTTTGGGTATCGTGTGTGATTGCAGGGATTTTTAAACACGAATTAACAAAAGAATATACTGAGAATATTCCTTATACAAAATATTTAGATATTTGTTAGGGCTATGAATACACCACTATACTTCCTAAACCTAATTTACTTTCTCTCCACAGTCAACGAAGCATTTGCGCCTCCACAAATAAGAACACAACAAAAAGTTCATCATAGAAAAAATCAAAGAATATACAAATAAATTCCTAAAAATCCTAAATCCTATATATTTCGATTCCCTGAGTGATTTCCTTCTTTCCCATATCGGTTTTGTTGAGTTCGATGTGAATTTCTGGTTCGTGAATGGAGTTCACCGAACCTAGGGTTGGCGATCTTGGGAGCATCATGGCGTCGGAGGGTTTAATGATGGCCGGATGTGGAGCGGAGGAGCAGGTGGTTGTTGCGGTGAGGACTGGAGGTGCTCCGGTGAACTGGCGGGGGCACTGTAGGTGGTTGAATCAACGATGGTTCTGTGTAGTTCTTTTTTTCGAGTTAGAGTTGAAATCGAGGGCTTGAACTGTGGGGGGGATACCGGACTGGGTAGCATCGATCAGTGGTGGTAGCAGGGTCGGAGGCGGCTCGGAGTGGAGTGGTGCGGTGTCCAGTAATTCACCGGAGGCTGTGCAAATATTGGTGACGAGGGAGGTTTAACGGGTAATGATGAATTAAGGGGTAATTATGTGGTATTGGGGAGGATTGAAGATCGAAATAGTTTGGTGTATTACTGGAAGCACAGAATTTAATTTAGGAAAGAAAGCCAATAAAAGGGATCGGGTATGGTACTAAAATGGGTGATGGGCCGTTGGTATTTGGTAAGGCCCAAAAGTGGATTTAATGAATTTAGTTTATTTAATTTTATTTAAACCTATGTCTAATTTTAAAATCTCGTATCTAGTTCATACAGAATCGAAATCGTGAACGGTCAGATGCGTTGAATTCGTATGGACGAGAGCATCGCAATGATGCTGACTGGAGGTGGATTGGGGCTCGTATGAATTTATGACAAAATAAACTGTTTGATTCAAATCAAATAACAGTTTATCGTTCTTTAACGATGAACTGCAAATGTGAGTAAAACTCACCAACTCTGAACAGTTATATTTTTATAATGTATTTTTAGAACTGTTAATCACCTGTTGATTGTTGTGTGTTGGTTGATTGATTGAACTGCTAGTCAGTTAGTAGAAATTATATATATATGTATATATATAAACTGTTAAGTATTTATATATTGATTCTGCTATCAGAATAATTTATATTGAACTGAAAGTGATGATAATCATATTGTGTAACATCTGTGGATGCAGGGAAACAGGTTAGAGGAATCTGACTGGATTCCTCAACAGTTATTTTATTGTTTTTCATATATTATGATATATGATGTAGTTAAACCTGTGGTTGATTATATGGGTTTGAATGAGATTGGTCATCATGATTTGATGTGTTAAGTACCATAAAATATGGAAAGAGGAAAAGGAGATTTTCGAAGTGATATTGAAAACAGAATATTTATAAACTGAAATATTTATAAATAAGAAATATTTATAAATTTGAATATTTATAAATAGGAGATATTCAAAAAGGAAATAATTTCAAACCATTTTCTTTTTGAATGGAAAGGCCTGTGTGGCGGGTTGGGGATTTTCCCGATGCTCCCGTTACAAAGGAGGTTATGGCGAATTTTTCAGAGAATTTAAGGAGTTAGAATATTTCAAGAATAAATTTGAAAAGGAAATATTTGTAAACCATTGACAAATAGAATTGAAAAGAAAACGCTATAAAAGGGAAATCATTTTTAAAGTGTAAAACCGTTATTTAAAAGTAAATCTTTTCAAATGAATAAAACGTTGTTAAAAAGGAAATCTTTATAAAGTAAATCGAATATGGTATTCGAAAGGAGTTAAATCGAATATGGTATTCGAAGGGAGTAAATCGAATATGGTATTCGAAAGTTAGTAAAACGAATATGTTATTCGAAAAGGGGTTAGTCGAGTTGAGTTAGTTGAATAGAGTTAACCAGTTCAGTAGAGTTAACCAGTTCAGTAGAGTTAACCAGTTGGGTTAAGTAAGTCGAGTTTACCAGTTGGGTTAAGTAAGTCGGGTTAATTAGTTAGAGTTAACCAGTTAGAGTTAATCAGTTAGAGTTAATCGATTAGAGTTAAAACGAACTAGAGTTAATCAAATATAGTTATTTGAGACAGAGTTAGTCAAACAGAGTTATTCAGGATAAGTTGCCATCTCGTACGACTGCTAGCGTAATTCGCAGGGCTGTAAATAGCCTACGGCGGTCGGATGTTTCCTGAGGGAGTCAGGCGTAAACATTGTGATCGCTGCGATCTAGAGTCAAGCGAATGGAGTTAAATCGAATATTAGTTATTCGATAGGAGTTAATCAACTTGAGTTAGATTATCGAGATAAGTTAATCGAGTCAAGTTCTTGAGTTAGATTATTGAGATAAGTTAATCGAGTTAAGTTCTTGAGTTAGATTATCGAGATAAGCGAGTCGAGTTAAGTTCGTCGAGTTAAATTAATCGATGTTAGTTTCATCGAAGGGAGTTATCGATTATAGTTTAATCGAAAGGAGTTATCGATTATTAAAATCGGAACAAGTTGTCAAATTAGTTATTCGAAAAGGAGTTATCGATTTGTTAAATCGAAAGGGAAGATTATTGAATATCGTTTATTCGAGAGGAGATTATCGAATATAGTTATTCGAAGGAGTTATCGATTTTTAGTTAATCAAAGTGAGTTAATCGAATATAGTTTATTCGAATATAGTAAAGGAGTTAATCGAATATGGTTTATTCGAATAGAGTTAGAGGAGTTAATCGAATATAGTTTATTCGAATAGAGTTAGAGGAGTTAATCGAATATAGTTTATTCGAATAGAGTTAGAGGAGTTATCGAATATAGTTTATTCGACAGGAGTTAAGTGAATGGGGTTAATCAAATAGAGTTAATCAAATAGAGTAAATCAAATAGAGTTAACCCAATAGGGTCAGTCCAATAGAGTTAATTGAAAAGAATTAATCTAATATAGTTATTCGAAAGAAAGGTTAAGTAAGGAAGTTAGTTAAAGAAATATAAAGTGAACTTTGCCTATTTCAAGGTTAGAAGTGTTGTTCAGTTAAGGTCTGAGAGGTAGTTCTACACCAACTTGATTGGCTTCGTTTTTAACTGAGGAATGCTTAAGGTTTGGCAGTAAAGGATGGTAAAGTGAATTTAGTAATTAAAGAAAATGGTTGAGTTGGCATAGCGATGTTTATCTAAACATCTGTTTAATCCAAACATAGGAGTTTGGAAATGTTTTCCCAACAAGAATCAGAAATGTTTTCTAAATACAGAAAACAAGGAATGGAAATGTTTCCAGTGTTAATAATGTATATTTTCTAAATATAGAAAATAGCAAATGTTGAATGTAGGGAAACAGGAGATGTAAAATGAACTAAAGAGATAAATGTTAAATGATGTTTGTTTGATATAATTTCCATCTAGAAATAATATCGTTGTTTGCACACTTGTTTTCCTTTGATAGTTAACTCACAGATTATCGAAGTTTTGACCATTTTAACGTTGTTAATATGGAGAGACCGGTTGGATTATTATCCAAAGAACCACTCTGTACTGGCATAAGCATTGCGAATCATTTATGCCAAAGATAATTGAAGACGGAGTAAAATGCAAGGGATGTTGTATAAGTCTTAGATAAAAGTGACTAAGATGGATATACTGAATAGTGCCTTCGGTTTGTCCAGTCCCTGGACAACTTGTATGGACGAAGGTCTGACAGAGTATATCCAATAGATCGCATAAGTTGATCTGTTCAAACGTATTCACGTTTGGTGGCATAGGAATTCGTTTCTCTTAGCTGTATACCCGTGGTATTTTTGGATAAGTCAATTTGTGATTTGGCGGGTATGACGATGTGACATTTTAAGTGAATGAAGATGGATGTCTGACAGAGTATTTCCAGAAAGGTCACGTACATTGATTTCTTCAACCGTACCAAGAGTGGAAGCGGAGAAGGAAACTTCTTTTAGCTGACACGTAATGTACTGTTGTAAACGTCAATTAGTGATTTCGATGGATTTGACAATGTAGCATTCGAAGTGAATCTGATGTAATGATAAAGCGTAGCTTCTAGCCTCATCAACCGGTAAATGACAGAAATCGGGCAGGCAGCATGGCTAAGTCGGTCGCACCGAAGTAGGGTGTATAATCACCTATCTAGAGAATATTCATTTGTTTCTTAAATCTATCATTTGTTGTCCCATATACATATACGGGAACGGTTGCTGATCCCAACTGTTGGTGATATACATTCGATACACTCAAGCAAAATGAGTGGTCGGTCATGTTTGGCTGAGTTACAAGATGTTCTTGTTGAACTCCAATGTATCGTTCCTAGAGTACACTGATCGGAAGGTGGTTCCATACCTTGTCATAGTTGTAAATCCATTATCCAATACGCGCTTGCGATTTTGATTGTATACTATATATGTAGAACGTGAGATGAAAGCGTTTCTGCTAGTTGATATCTATTTGTACATAGACATTATTATAATATCAAAAGGTTTTTGATATAAAGATATTTTGGATTCTCATAAGGGAAAAACCCGTTTCGTTCTGCGGCGTGGTCTTATGAGATATCGTTTACTTGTTTATATACCTGTTTAAACTGTTTTACTCACACCAGTCCCATGACTGACCCGGAGTTTACTTTGTTGTTTTCCCTAAACTCTTGGGTGTCCAATTTTGTACGGGCAGTCAACTAGTCAGGATTTTACAGATATACTTGGAGAGCTTGGAGCAGGAGGCTTCAAGATCACATAGCTATAGTTATTTCTGCTATGTTGTAAGTTTTGTACTCTGATAAGTGCTATTGTATACATAACTGTTATATTTCAAAGTTATGTTATCTATTATATGTTATTCGTTCCGCTGTGAGGTTCGTGTTACTCTGATGTTGTGTTCTTCTTCTTCTTCTATTCTAAGTTTCTATCTTATCTATTCTCACCTTCTAATTTCTTTCATTAATTACCGGGATTTTTCGATGTTTTGGTTATCGACTTCGAGCTTATGTCGATAACCAAAGTCGCTCAAAATCCGGGTCATTACAGTTGGTATCAGAGCTTAAGTTAAGAATTACTTGGCTCTGTGGTGTGACTCGGTAGAGATAGGGTTAGTAATACCCTAGATTGAGTTTGAGTGTATATATACGAGTGCGTATTTGTTACTTGATGTAAAATGGTTTTATATTGTGGAGATTCGTTGGTTGAGTTGTTTATGGGTTCGGATCGATCGGTTTGATCCACTGTATCGGTAGGAGTTTATAAACACTCGAATACGATGGGTCGACACGATATGTTTTGTAAAAAGGGTAAATTAAAATAAGTTTAGCCAGAGTATATCCTGATATAGAGGAATATATATATATATATATATTAGATATATTGGTTGTAATTATAATCGAGTAAGATTATAAAGTGAAATGGTTATATATAACCAATCAGAATTTATACAAGTGAATTATGTGAAATTGAAATGAATTAAATCTGAATTTAGATCAGAATTGGAATTTAAAATCCCAGAAATCGGAAAGGTGTTTGTCCAAGGATTTGGATTGAATATAGGTAAATTTTAAGATACTGGGAGATTTTAAATTGTTTACAACATTGTAAAAGGATGTTTTGAAAATAGATTTCAAGATGGAAATGTTTAAAAATGGGTTTTGAAAGTGCTATAGTATTGAACTCACTTCGGTAGCTAGAAAATAGATTCCGATGTTGATCATGACATCATCGGTGTTCATTTTCGAGTATGTAAGTGACGGATTACTACCAAGGATTTTGTTTTGAATTTATTTTGGGAAAACAAGTTGTGTTGAATTTCAAAAAGGAAAATTTGATTTTTGAAAGAGGTAAACTTTTTAAAAACTTCCAGAAAAAAAAGGTTGTTTGAATTTAAACAAATTAAAGTAAAATTTGTAAAATCCAATAGAATTGAGAATGAATTAAAAGCCAGTAAGTGAAAATCGTATTGAAATAGATTGATGTCAAGTGAAATTAGACTTGATTAGAGATAATCTGGAATTATATTGGGCTGGTGAGTTATGGATTTGAAATCAAGAATAGTGCTCGAGTTTGAAATGAATTCGACTTAGGTATAAGCGAATGGTTGTGTTAAAGATAAATTGATTTGGGATCAAGTTGGAATTGCATTGTTATATGTTGAATTGTTAACAGATGCAAAGGACATAGTGATATGCCCGACAAAAAGGTACAAGTTTATATTTCACATGAGTTTGGTGATTTATGAGCCGAATTGGCAAGCCGCTTGGCTGTTTGATTTTCTTTTGGGTTGGAGATGGCCCAGAGAGGCGTGTTGGAGTTTGAGATATTGACCAGTACAAAGGAGGTGCTGGCGAAATTTTCTGAAAATATAAAGTATTAGAGAATTTTCAGAATTTTTGAAAATTTTAGTTAGTCGGAAGGAATTAATATTTTAGTCGATATTAATTAGTTCAGTTGAAATCAGAAATAAGGGGTAAACAAATCTTAGGAATTCCAATAGATAGGGTCGTCCTCTAACATAGCAATTTTGAGGACGAAATTATTTTAAGGGGGAAAGAATGTAATGACCCGCATTTTTAGAGAAGAAATAATTAATTAATTTAATTATTAAATATCGTTATAGCAATATCGAGAACAAAAATTAAATAATATTGAATATTTAATTAATATTTATAATGAATAATAAATTATAAATATCGAAATAGTCAGAAATAGTAGAATTCACAATAGAGTGTGAATTGAATAGTATACGAGATGTGGTTGAGTTTCGATTCGAAATATAATAACGAATACATTGAATCGACGACAGTTGAACGTATAGTTTATAATATATTTATAAACGAGCTCGAAATGGCGCTGCAGTTCGCTATTTGGCGATTTGAACTTCAACTGAATATACAGGGTTCGTTTTAAATCGGATTTCTATGAAACAAGAAACGTGCGGAGCCGTTGGAGTATATCTTTCTAGTGGAAGAGAAAAATCGGGATTTCGTCGTATAGATTTTGAGATATGTCCAAATCAGTTTCAGAAAAGACGCTGTGGAATACCTTTATAATTTATAAAGGAATTATTTATATTTTAAAAAGGAAATTCATTTTAAATCGAATATCGATTTCATCAGGATGTGAAGTGTCGAGTTATAAATTCCAGTAGAGCTGTATGGTATTCCACTTTGAATATATACGATAATATTTATTTTTAAATATTCAATTTAATTATATTTAAATATATTTATATATTTAAATGGGTCATCCAGAGCGTTAAAAATAGCCACTTTTGCAAACGAAATCAGAATTCGACGAAACTAATTTTGTTGGATCCGCAATGTCAAATTATTGTTAGACTCCAAGTTTCGTGATTTTTAGAGACACTGTGTGACCGTACGGATTTTTAGAGTGAGAAACAGTCAGTGTTTTGACAATGAAAAATACGCTGTGTGAGCATACGGAGTCGGAATTCGACGAAACCAGTTTCGTTGGGACTGTAATGTCGAACTGTAGCTGCATATCCAGTTTGGTGATTTTTGGGTATCGTGTGTGATTGCAGGGATTTTTAAACACGAATTAACAAAAAGAATATACTGAGAATATTCCTTATACAAAATATCTAGATATTTGTTAGGGCTATAAATACACCACTATACTTCCTAAACCTAATTTACTTTCTCTCCACAGTCAACGAAGCATTTGCGCCTCCACAAATAAGAAAACAGCAAAAGTTCATCAAAGAAAAAATCAAAGAATATACAAATAAATTCCTAAAAATCCTAAATCCTATATACTTCGATTCCCTAAGTGATTTCCTTCTTTCCCATATCGGTTTTGTTGAGTTCGATGTGAATTTCTGGTTCGTGAATGGATTTCACCGAACCTAGGGTTGTTGATCTTGGGAGCATCAGGGCGTCGGAGGGTTTAATGATGGTCGGATGTGGAGCGGAGGAGCAGGTGGTTGTTGCGTTGAGGACTGGAGGTGCTCCGGTGAACTGGCGGAGGCACTGTAGGTGGTTGAATCAACGATGGTTCTGTGTAGTTCTTTTTTTCGAGTTCGAGTTGAAATCGAGGGCTTGAACTGTGGGGGGGACAACGGACTGGGTAGCATCGGTCAGTGGTGGTAGTAGGGTCGGAGGCGGCTCGGAGTGGAGTGGTGCGGTGGCCAGTAATTCACCGGAGGCTGTGCAAATATTGGTGACGAGGGAGGTTTAACGGGTAATGATGAATTAAGTGGTAATTATGTGGTATTGTGGAGGATTGAAGATCGAAATGGTTTGGTGTATTACTGGAAGCACAGAATTTAATTTGGGAAAGAAAGCCAATAAAAGGGATCGGGTATGGTACTAAAATGGGTGATGGGCCGTTGGTATTTGGTAAGGCCCAAAAGGGGATTTAATGAATTTAGTTTATTTAATTTTATTTAAACCAATGTCTAACTTTAAAATCTCGAATCTAGTTCATACGGAATCGAAATCATGAACGGTCGGATGCGTTGAATTCGTATGGACGAGAGCATCACAATGAAGCTGACTGGAGGTGGATTGGGGCTCGTATGAATTTATGACAAAATAAACTGTTTGATTCAAATCAAATAATAGTTTATCGTTCTTTAACGACGAACTGCAAATGTGAGTAAAACTCACCAACTCTGAACAGTTATATTTTTATAATGTATTTTTAGAACTGTTAATCACCTGTTGATTGTTGTGTGTTGGTTGATTGATTGAACTGCTAGTCAGTTAGTAGAAATTATATATATATATATATAAACTGTTAAATATTTATATATTGATTCTGCTATCAGAATAATTTATATTGAATTGAAAGTGATGATAATCATATTGTGTAACATCTGTGGATGCAGGGAAACAGGTTGGAGGAATCCGACTGGATTACTCAACAGTTATTTTATTGTTTTTCATATATTATGATATATGATGTAGTTAAAACCTGTGGTTGATTATATGGGTTTGAATGAGATTAGTCATCGTGATTTGATGTGTTAAGTACCATAAAATATGGAAAGAAGAAAAGGAGATTTTCAAAGTGATATTGAAAACATAATATTTATAAACTGAAATATTTATAAATAAGAAATATTTATAAATAGGAGATATTCAAAAAGGAAATAATTTCAAACCATTTTCTTTTTGAATGGAAAGGCCTGTGTGGCAGGTTTGGGGATTTTCCCGATGCTCCCGTTACAAAGGAGGTTATGGCGAATTTTTCAGAGAATTTAAGGAGTTAGAATATTTCAAGAATAAATTTGAAAAGGAAATATTTGTAAACCATTGACAAATAGAATTGAAAAGAAAACGTTATAAAAGGGAAATCATTTTTAAAGTGTAAAACCGTTATTTAAAAGTAAATCTTTTCAAATGAATAAAACGTTGTTAAAAAGGAAATCTTTATAAAGTGAATAAAGTAAATCGAATATGGTATTCGAAAGGAGTTAAATCGAATATGGTATTCGAAGGGAGTAAATCGAATATGGTATTCGAAAGTTAGTAAAACGAATATGTTATTCGAAAAGGGGTAAGTCGAGTTGAGTTAGTTGAATAGAGTTAACCAGTTCAGTAGAGTTAACCAGTTCAGTAGAGTTAACCAGTTGGGTTAAGTAAGTCGAGTTTACCAGTTGGGTTAAGTAAGTCGAGTTAACCAGTTAGAGTTAACCAATTAGAGTTAATCAGTTAGAGTTAATCGATTAGAGTTAAAACGAACTAGAGTTAATCAAATATAGTTATTCGAGACAGAGTTAGTCAAACAGAGTTATTCAGGATAAGTTGCCATCTCGTACGACTGCTAGCGTAATTCGCAGGGCTGTAAATAGCCTACGGGGGTCGGATGTTTCCGGAGGGAGTCAGGCGTAAACATTGTGATCGCTGCGATCTAGAGTCAAGCGAATGGAGTTAAATCGAATATTAGTTATTCGATAGGAGTTAATCAACTTGAGTTAGATTATCGAGATAAGTTAATCGAGTTAAGTTCTTGAGTTAGATTATCGAGATAAGTTAATCGAGCTAAGTTCTTGAGTTAGATTATCGAGATAAGAGAATCGAGTTAAGTTCGTCGAGTTAAATTAATCGATGTTAGTTTCATCGAAAGGAGTATCGATGTTAGTTTCATCGAAAGGAGTATCGATGTTAGTTTCATCGAAGGGAGTTATCGATTATAGTTTAATCGAAAGGAGTTATCGATTAGTAAAATCGAAAGGAGTGGTCAAATTTACTTATTCGAAAAGGAGTTATCGATTTGTTAAATCGAAAGGGAAGATTATTGAATATCGTTTATTCGAGAGGAGATTATCGAATATAGTTATTCGAAGGAGTTATCAATTTTTAGTTAATCGAAGTGAGTTAATCGAAAGTTTATTCGAATATAGTAAAGGAGTTAATCGAATATAGTTTATTCGAATAGAGTTAGAGGAGTTAATCGAATATAGTTTATTCGAATAGAATTAGAGGAGTTAATCGAATATAGTTTATTCGAATAGAGTTAGAGGAGTTATCAAATCTAGTTTATTCGACAGGAGTTAAGTGAATGGGGTTAATCAAATAGAGTTAATCAAATAGAGTAAATCAAATAGAGTTAAACCAATAGGGTCAGTCCAATAGAGTTAATTGAAAAGAATTAATCGAATATAGTTATTCGAAAGAAAGGTTAAGTAAGGAAGTTAGTTAAAGAAATGTAAAGTGAACTTTGCCTATTTCAAGGTTAGAAGTGTTGTTCAGTTAAGGTCTGAGAGGTAGTTCTACCCCAACTTGATTGGCTTCGTTTTTAACTGAGGAATGGTTAAGGTTCGGCAGTAAAGGATGGTAAAGTGAATTTAGTAATTAAAGAAAATGGTTGAGTTGGCATAGCGATGTTTTATCTAAACATCTGTTTAATCCAAACACAGGAGTTTGGAAATGTTTTCCCAAAAAGAATCAAAAATGTTTTCTAAATACAGAAAACAAGGAATGGAAATGTTTCTAGTGTTAATAATGTATATTTTCTAAATATAGAAAATAGCAAATGTTGAATGTAGGGAAACAGGAGATGTAAAATGAACTAAAGAGATAAATGTTAAATGATGTTTGTTTGATATAATTTCCATCTGGAAATAATATCGTTGTTTGCACACTTGTTTTTCTTTGATAGTTAACTCACAGACTATCGAAGTTTTGACCATTTTAACGTTGTTAATATGGAGAGACCGGTTGGATTATTATCCAAAGAACCACTCTGTATTGGCATAAGCATTGCGAATCATTTATGCCAAAGATAATTGAAGACGGAGTAAAATGCGAGGGCTGTTGTATAAGTCTTAGATAACAGTGACTAAGATGGATATACTGAATAGTGCCTTCGGTTTGTCCAGTCCCAGGACAACTTGTATGGACGAAGGTCTGACAGTGTATATCCAATAGATCGCGTAAGTTGATCTGTTCAAACGTATTCACGATTGGTGGCGGAGGAATTCGTTTCTCTTAGCTGTATACCCGTGGTATTTTTGGATAAGTCAATTTGTGATTTGGCGGGTATGACGATGTGCATTTTAAGTGAATGAAGATGGATGTCTGACAGAGTATTTCCAGAAAGGTCACGTACATTGATTTCTTCAACCGTACCAAGAGTGGAAGCGGAGAAGGAAACTTCTTTTAGCTGACACGTAATGTACTATTGTAAATGTCAATTAGTGATTTCGATGGATTTGACAATGTAGCATTCGAAGTGAATCTGATGTAATGATAAAGCGTAGCTTCTAGCCTCACAACCGGTAAATGACAGAAATCGGGAAGGCAGCATGGCTAAGTTGGTCGCACCGAAGTAGGGTGTATAATCACCTATCTAGAGAATATTCATTTGTTTCTTAAATCTATCATTTGCTATCCCATATATATATATATGGGAACGGTTGCTGATCCCAACCGTTGGTGATATACATTCGATACACTCAAGCAAAATGAGTGGTCGGTCATGTGTGGTTGAGTTACAAGATGTTCTTGTTGAACTCCAGTGTATCGTTCCTAGAGTACACTGATCGAAGGTGGTTCCATACCTTTTCATAGTTGGAAATCCATTATCCAATACGTGCTTGCGATTTTGATTGTATACTATATATGTAGAACGTGAGATGAAAGCGTTTCTGCTAGTTGATATCTATTTGTACATAGACATTATTATAATATCAAAAAGTTTTTGATATAAAGATATTTTGGATTCTCATAAGGGAAAAACCCGTTCCGTTCTGCGGCGTGGTCTTATGAGATATCGTTTACTTGTTTATATACCTGTTTAAACTGTTTTACTCACACCAGTCCCATGACTGATCCGGAGTTTACTTTGTTGTTTTCCCTAAACTCTTGGGTGTCCAATTTTGTACGGGCAGTCAAGTAGTCAGGATTTTACAGATACACTTGGAGAGCTTGGAGCTGGAGGCTTCAAGATCATATAGCTATAGTTATTTCCGCTATGTTGTAAGTGTTGTACTCTGATAAGTGCTATTGTATACATAACTGTTATATTTCAAAGTTATGTTATCTATTATATGTTATTCGTTCCGCTGTGAGGTTCGTTTTACTCTGATGTTGTGTTCTTCTTCTTCTTCTATTCTAAGTTTCTATCTTATCTATTCTCACCTTCTAATTTCTTTCATTAATTACCGGGATTTTTCGATGTTTTGGTTATCGACTTCGAGCTTATGTCGATAACCAAAGTCGCTCAAAATCTGGGTCGTTACATTAGGGTATTAAAGATAACATTCCAGAAATTACATTTGATTTTGAAAAAAACCTTGAACCATCTTAAATTCTGTTATTAAGGGTACAAGACTAGAAATCCACTTTTGGCATTTAGGAATCTTAGTCGTAAACCAGATTCAGGTAATTTAGAAGACAAAAACCCCTTTCTAGCGTAACGGAAGTCCCGAACCGACCTAGATTTGGTATTTAGAAGGAGAGACCAGAAACACTTTTTTTGGTAGTAATACAAATCCTGAACCAACCCAGATTCGGGTGTTTAGGATGAGAGACAAGAAATCTTTTTTCGGTAATTAGTGAGAGTCCCGAACCCAGCCAAATTCAGGTGTTTAGAAGTAGAAGACCTAAAACCCCTTTTTGGTCATTAGTTTCTTTATCCCCTTTGGGTTTGATTTATGAAGCAGAGGATGTACATGCTTCTTGAGCCACACTCTGTGCTTTTTATTGTCAAAGCGGAGGATGTATCAGGTGCATCCGGCGTGCTTGGCTAGCATATCCACAAGCAAGACCTAAGGACTTACCCGACCTCCCTCCAGGAAGCGTCATATCATGACCCTTGTAGGTGATGATATGGTCTTAGATCTTAAACCGGGCCAACATAGACATGGAATTAAGGCTTACTCTTTCGATGGTTTACCCTGCCATTGTAAGCAGTGATAGAGGCTTACACTCCACCCCCTCTAGGAGGTGCCTTATTTCGGCAATTGTAGGCGATGATAAGTTTTTGTGTTCCCTTCTATGGGTAACGCAGAACGTAAGCAGAGGTAGGACATGATCTTCTACGAGCAGAGGTAGGACGTGCTTAGTTCATAGCAGAGGCAGGGCTTACTCTTCTGCGAGCAGAGGCAGGGCATGCTAATAAGATGCTCAGTCTTGACCATTTCAGGCATGGATCAGAGGCTTATGCTTTCAATGCTTTATCCTGGCCCTTTCCGATATGGGTGCGGAGAAAGGCTTACATATCAACCCATCAGGGGGTGCCTTTCCTTAGCCAAATTGGCGGTGACATGGGTTTTTATCCATTTGTGATCTAACCCACCTTGGGTTATTTCGAGTTCTTGAGAGGTTTTCCATACCCTTAGTTATGTAGATAACCCTTTTCCTAAGGATTTTTATAGGACTTAGTTTGATCCTTTTAAAAAGTGTCGCAATTGTCCTTGATTGAGGACCTTGATAACTATCCCTTCAAGGATTCTACAGTGGTTAGTTTCATGTCCATTCCTTATGTGATAGTGACAGTATGGCCCTCCCAATTTTCTGTCGTACTCAGGCTTCTTCTTTGTGGATGACCAATAGTTGAGTTCACATCTGGTTAGGAAATAAACGTTTTCCATCGAAGTGGTAAGGTTGCATCCTTTGTGTGATCTGGGTATAAAAACCTTTTCTTGTCGTTGGAACCTAGCCTTTTGTTATTGAATTCCATCACTCCATCTATATCCGTGTTTATTCATTTCAAGGTGTTACGAGACTGAAGCCCTGTCCTTTTAGTCCATTTATAAGCAAAGTGGTTAAAAAGCTTCATTATTTCCCTTTGGAATACCATTCCTTCAATTTTCTTATGGATAATGTTCCATATATGAGAGAAGGGGTTACATTGTTTTGACGTAGACTCACTTAGAGGAAAGGTTGGGATTTGTCTTATGTTGGAAGGATTGTCACCCCAATAATCAGAATCATATTGCTCCATTTCCCATTTCCACTTTATTATTCCCAAGGCTTTCATTCTTAACCTTTGTTCTTCCTTCACTCTTTAGTCAATGGTATCTGACATATCCATTTGAGATCCATAAGACTCTTGTTGGGACCTTTTGCCCATATTCTTGCTTCTTCAAAGCTTAGTTCGATTCGGGATGGAAAGACATAATAAGATATGAGGTACGGTTAAACACAAGGTCGGAGGTTCAAGCCCTCCTTCTAGCGCTAAAATATTAATGGTATTTTTCAATAACAACGTAGATAGGTCTACAGAAGTGGACCTAAGGGGAAAATAGGGTTATTTAGTTTCCACGAGCTTGAGTTAGTTAGCCATTTCCTAGATATCAAGGTCTAAAGCCCAAAGTATTAGTTACTGTTCCCTCAAAGGGTGAGCATCACGCTTAAGTGATTAAGAACCAACCATTATCTTAGGACAAGGGTTCCCTAAGCACAACCCTCGGTAGAAAGCTAAATGGCTTGTAGGAAGGGGTTTTGCTACAACTTTGAGGAAGGGTTTAGACTTGAGTATGAAACCTTGACTATGTTGAAAGCATTTTGTTCGTTGTATAGGAAATAACTAAGACCACTCATAAGAAGCTCATAAGAAATATGCTAAGTGTTGATCCTCTCTTTATTTGTCTTTGATTCTGAATACATAAGTGATTACTATAGAAATCTCCAAATTGATTTGGAAATTAGGGCTTACTCAAAAAGAAAAGAGTACAAGAATGAGAAATGAGAAATTGGTCCCGAAAATGAGACCCCTGGGTGTTATTTATAGATAAATCGGGACCCCTTTTGTCATTGCGCCGGCAAGAGCTCTTGTCGGCCGCTTTTCCCTTTTGTTCCAATTGCTTTGGCTATCGGTCGCTCTTTTGGCTTTGCTTAATGCTTTCAGGGTGCCGGTTTCGGCTCTCGGGAGGACGGTCTTCGATTCTTTGAAGGATGGTCTTGGTCTTTAGAAGTTTAGGTAACATTGTCTCTTCCTTCCTTGTATCGATACCAAGCTTGTTGGAATTGAAAGCTTTGGCTTTCTGTTATAAACTTTTGATCTTGTCGTCAATTCTTCAAGAAACTTGTCTTTATGCTTCAAGTGCATGGTTACGGGATCCGCCACCCATGCTAGTATAAACACTAAGCAGATTAGTGTGGATAGCTCATCTCTCCTAGAGGCTCTGACTTGACTTTCAGTAGATCCCTGAAGTGTGCTTTGACTTTCCGGAAGGGTGCTTCCGGTGCTTTACTGGTTTTTGTTAAAGTTGCCTCTCGATGATCATCCAATTGAGGTCCCGGTAGCTGGCTTCCAAACAATTTCTTTATTTTTTGAACTCTGTGCTTTTGATGCTTTTGACTCTAAACGTATCAGCACTAAGCAAGTTAATGTGGATACCTTTCATCCTTCTGGTTTCAGGTTGTGGAATTCTTGGTCCTTCTCTTCATTAGCTTCCAGCTTTGGTTGAATTCTTGTTGGTTATCCTTCATGTCGGGGTTACCCTACTAGTATTTTTTTCTTCATGCCGAATCTGAGGTACCTTCTTTGATGATGATGTAGGTTACTTGTCGTTCCAAACATCTCCCTTACTCTTTTGGTCTCATCATGTATTTGGCCTTGGCTTACGGATTCCACTTTTCTACTTGTGACGGTCTGATATCCCTATACCGTCAGCCTGTCTCGGTGTTAATTTTGGTAGTAATAGTTGGGCTAAGTCATGCCGTGGACTAGTTTTTGAGAATTCTTGCAACCCGAAGGGTGACTCATGTTGATATTCTTAGTGTATCTCTAGAAAGTATCGGTTCCATTCTCTTTGTGTTATATATATTCCAAATAGTAAGTGCTTGAAAGATTATCTCAAGGATAGAGAGATTAGTTTCGGATCTATATTTGTGGCAATGATAAATTTGTAGAATTTTTGGAAAAGCACGTGGTGTAAGTGAGAATTGAGTTTCATAGTTTTAACTGGAATCTTTCCTAACTATGGGAATATACCATCAATGGATGGGTTAGAAGCTTAGACAAACTATCAGTATAATAAGTCGTTACACAAATTAGAAGGAAAGTGATTTTTTTCATGGGTACCCGAACTCGATTATTTACTTGTGAAGGATTATGTTAGCCTTCCGTATGTATTTTAAGGAAATAATTGGACTTCAGTTGTAGTGAAAAAGTTTTCGGAGAAAGCCAAGTAAAAGGATATTTTGTGTTCCTAGAAAAGAGTGTAACAAGAAGGTGTTTTTTTTTGGAAACTTGGGGAACCACTTTGACTCAGAACCCCATGTGTATAAAGTTTTGGAGAACAGGAATTTTGAAAAACTTACGTATTTTGATATAAAATATTTTGGAAAATTCATAAAAGCAACAATATATGTTTCAGAAAGAAATTTTTGTAACTGAAATTTTGCCTCATTAAAACTTTTCAAATAAGGTTTTGGAAACAAAACATATATAGGAAAAGTGGGGCAGTATGTAAGTACTTATGGGGTTGGACAATATAAGTGGAATGAACCAAGGAACCCAAAATGGGTAAAATAGAGACTAGAAATTTGATGACGGAAAGGAGGAAAAGTGTAACTTTACTTGTAGGATTATTGTAAACTTTTGGATTAGTTTTGGATTAGTTCACTTGAGAGTTTCCCTCTAAGTAACTAAAGATGAATAAGACGGTAGAACCACATCAAGAGATTCAAGTTTCTTACCCGTATTCTTTTGACAAGCATTTTCTCTTTGATATTCTATTTGTCTATTCTTCCTTTGATTAGGAGCTTCCTTCTAGTATATCCTTGGGAAGTGTAGATCTTAGGATTTGAGCTTATAGATGATAGGATACGATTCAAAACATGTGTTTAAGACATGTTATGTTTAATGGTTGCAAGTGTTTGCTAGTGGTTGCCAGTGGGCGCATGCATGCACACATTAGACACTAGTTCGGCTCAAGCAGCTACATATTTTTTTGAAAGGCAAAGAAAAAATTGTTCATACTAAAGTCAAATACAAAAAACAAACAAAATTACAACAAATTGACTATACAACACACTCATTCGGCTGTATAGCATTAAGAAAAAAAACAGTATACTAATTCATTTACAACCCAAAAAAAACTCAACACTATAAGTCACAAACTCCTTAGACATCGTCTTGTAATCACAGCAATAAAATATCCAAAACCACAAGAACCTACTAACAACTTCATAACAGCAACAATATTGCAAAGATCCTTCAGCTATTATCACTATCATCTATTATTAGCTTGCATTAACACTCTTTAGCAGCTTATTATGTATTTTAGCAAACAATTGGCTAGCAATTCCAGAGCCTTTCCCAAAAACTCTATTATTTCTCTCTAACCAAATAGAATATATAAGTTTCTTTAGAAACATCAACAGCAGTTTAGCTCGATTTGTTTTCCATTTGGTGACTCTAAAGATGTTGAACCATTCAGCTACACTGGAAGTAGGATCCCTGTAATACCCAGCAGTAGCCGATGGCCTACTCTAAATCTGGTAAACATAGGTAGGTTTATAGAAGAGGTTAACATTAGTCTCTTCCTCACTTTTACAAAGCATGCCTTGATTATCTGGGATTATACCAATTGAGCAAATCTTCTCTTTTGTGTTTAATGCGTTAGCCATTACTTCCCACAGTAAAAAAGGTTCTTTAGCATTACTTCCAGAATTTCAAATACGAGTTGACCATGGAAATACTTGTCTTTCACAATCAAGCAGATTGTATAAATTTTTAACAGAGTGTTGCTTCCCATTGCACAAGATTACTCCTTCATGAACTTTATTGAAATTAGCTGTTATTTCACTCCATAATTTTCTCAATACATAAGAACTAGAATAAGGCATCCCAACTGATCATCATGTATATAGTTTTTAACACCCGCATTGGTTGGTATTCCTGAATTCATTTTCAGATTATAATCCACAACATGACTGAGTATCAAACCTGGCTTAGTCCAGGGATCATTCCAAAAGGAAATTCTATTCATATGTTGATAATTATATTGAACAAATGGAAAAAAAGTTTCTCTTATTTTAAGAATACTCCTCCAGCTCCAACTGCTATTTGATGGAATAGATATAGACCAAAAATTCTTATTACCTATCCTATTATGATGGATCCACCTAGCCTATAAACATTTTTCATCCGAGAACAACTTCTCAATATAACAGGAGATAACTGCATTATTCCATAAGAAAATGTTAGTTATACCAAGCCCTCATACTCTTTATCTTCGTATTGCTTATTATAGGAAATGGGAATTATCTTCTTAGCAAATGGGTCTCCATGCAACAGGAATTTGCTGAGTGTACTTGTTATCATGTTAAGAAACTAGATTGGTAGTATATAATGTCTAGTCCAGTATGTGGTGATAGTAGCAACTACAGACTGCATTATAGTTAGCCTTCTAACTTGAGATAATTTGCAACTCAGCCACGGTTGTAATTTGTTGATTATCTTCTCATATAATGGCATACATTTATGTTTTATAATGCGTGAGATAGTCAATGGAAGGCCTAAATGGTAAGAATTATTAGGCAATTCCATTAAACCTGCAAGTTTAATAATCTCCTCCTTTCTACCTTAAGGGAGCCTAACAATCAATATATTTGATTTATTCTGATTTATTTGAAGACCGGTTAGGGAATTAAATTTTACCAAGGTGGATAGGACATATTGGGTACTGGAGATAGAAGGCTTAGTGAAAATTACTAAGTCATCTGCGAAGAGTAGATGAGTGATCATTGGCTCTTTACAGTAAGGATGTAATTTCAAATTCCACTTGCTTTACCAAAAGAGAGTTTAAAACTACAATTACTAAAATAAAAAGATATGCAGAAATAGGGTCCCTTGACAAACACCCCATGTTCCTTTGAAGAAACCATGAAAACTACCATTTCTTGAAATGTGGTATCTTGGGGATGAAATACATGTATAAATCTAGGAAATAAAAGGAATGGGAAAGTTCATTCTTGCGAACACAACAAGAATTGAGTGCCAAGGTAAGGAATCAAAAGCTTTCTTAATATCGAGTTTGATCATATATCTAGGAGATATAAATTTCCTGTTATATCCACAAAGTAATTCTTGTGTAATTAGAATGTTACCACTAATGGATCTTCCACTCACAAAGGAAGATTGATTTCCTGAAATTATTGAAGGATGAACTAGTTGTAATCTATTAGCTAACACTTTAGAAATTACTTTGTAAACTACATAGCAACATGAAATTGGTCTGAATTCAGTTATGTATGAAGGATTTTCCAGTATTAAGGCTATTGAAGTAGCAGCAAGACTTAAAGGCAATTTATTATGCAGGAAAAAGAACTTTATACCATTTGTAAAGTCTTCACCAATTACCTTCCAACATTGTTGAAGAAAATAAGCGTTGAACCCAGCTGGTCCCCTACTACTCGAAGCATCCAATACAAAAACAACATCCTTTATTTCATTATATGTTATCTCAGCAATTATATTCTACGACTATTCTTGAGATATATAAGGCAGCTAAATATGAAGATATTGCTCAATATCAATTTGTAAAGGGTTTTGGAGCAGCAAGAATTGAGAAGAATTTTTTTACAAAAGCTACATTAATAGCATTGGCTTGATTATGTATTTTACCATGCATATCCTTAATAAGGTAAATCATGTTTTGCTTCTTTACCTTAAGAAGATTGTGGCAATACCTAGAATTCATATCAGCTTCACTTTCCTTCCTCAAATATGTAACTTGCCACGCTTCTTGAAACTCCATATCTAAGGAAGATTTTAATTGATTCTTCAAATCCAATTCTGTTTTCTGAAGACTTAGATTATATAGGTTTCTTTGTATAGCCTCCTGAAATTTAGTTAACTCTTCCTGAGAGTTTTGGAAAGCTTGGATCCTTTACCAAAATTTAAAGAAGAAGAAGCTCGCAAATGAATCTTAAGCTACTTCAATTTGCTTAAAAGAGAATTCCAATGATCACTTGAATACTGATTAGACCAAGCCTCCATTAAGATATTAGAAAAATCTATATGTTGTAACCAAAAATTTAAAATTTTAAAATTGTTTTTACCCTGTTTGTTAGCTTCCTCAATACCCCAATCAAATAAAAGAGGACATTCATCTAAGATGGTAGATGGCAGTGTATGATAATAAGATTTTGGATAAAGGTTGAAAAATTGAGAGTTAGCAAAGATATGGTCTAGCTTGCAAAGAGTAGGATTACCGGATTTGTTACTATTAGATCAGGTAAAACTTAATCCAAAATTACTGATAGGGATAAGGCTAGATTTAATAATACATTGATTAAGAGGTGCTATGTCATTAATGGAAAGTGAACTACCACTATGTTTATAAAGACAAGAATACATACAATTGAAGTCATCTCCAAAGATCCATGGAAAGTATGAAGTATTTAACTGATGAATATATTCCAGGAATGGTACTCTCAAAGCTGGAAAATTATGGGCATAAGCTACAGTCAACAAAAATTGGGAATTGGTGGGAATAAAGGTAAAGAGAGAATAAATAAATTGGTCAAATTTTCTTAATGATAGTAGGTGAAAAAATGTTGGGTTCCTTAGAATCAAAATTCTACCAAAAATTGTTTGATCTAAATTATGATTATAATTCCAATTGGAAGATATAAGTGATGTAACATACCGAATTCTGACAAACCGAACTTTTTTCCAAAATTCCAATCTATCGAAACTCAAGTTGTTGTGCTCTGGTATCTTGTAGAAAAGACAGAGACATAAAACATGTCAGCGATCAGAAAACATCTCACAGCGGAATGGATAAAATATAATACACTCAAAGTATAGCCTTACCGTATTAATAATACTGCCTAACTAGTATCCATAGTTATCATGTCTCTGCCACAAATCGAACCTGTGAGTATGTTATGAGGAGGGGGTCAGAACATAAGTTCTGGTGAATAGATTTAAATTATACACTTTGGATAACACTGCATATACTGTTCAATCATATTTTCTTATTTATTAGGTTACTTGGGTTAATAGCACTCAAGGCTTACACACACGTCGCACTCATTTACTTCCCAGTTTATTAACCTAATATACTATATATGTAGCTACCCCCAATATTAATGTACACCCCATGGTACCCCACTCGCACGGTCTCCATCGTAACAATGTCGAAATATACGCAGTCCCTCATCCTACGCCATAGTGACGTAAAGATCTCTATATAACAATGTTACGTTCTGTATATATCTATCATTACTATGCTATGTAAGCGTGTGGACTGCCACCTTCGATCGAATCAGACTCCATACTAGAGCAATGCCCTCAAGTCTACAATACACCACCCAGAGCCGACATGCATGTATCTAGATTGTCCCACATACGTATCTTCAATGGTAGCTCGATGTCATAACCGCACGTCCTCTATTGTGCACTGAGTCCCGTGGTAGAGCGATACAAGAAACAAGAAACTCGGTCGGGAGCTTTTCCATATCTGTATAGGCCCGTCTTTAAGAGCCTCTATATACATATAATCCTAGGGTCTATTTTCACGATGGCTATGGCCCCACCTCGGCCCCTCCTTCAACTAGTAAAGACTACAAGAGCTAAACGACTGCCCCTAAGAAAAACAATCTAAACATCCATTTGGCTTCTTCCCTCAACCACCGTACCCTGATAGTGAAAGGTGAATAGTCTATGGTCTTAGCTCTAGTCTTTTCGCATCCCACCGGCTGCCGATGACGGGTACACGTTGAGTCAACCGCAGAATCACCCTGGTGTCACCGCGTCGTAGCATTCTGACTGCATGGCTACTTCCGCAGTCAAGGCTCACCCACCTAGTAGTTACGTGCAGACCCAACCTCTGCGAGCACAACCTAAAATATCTGCTACCGCACAGAGGACTACTAGGAGCACCTTACGTATCTCAGGTTGCGACGTGCCTCCCCTTTCAGTCCTTTGGAGCCGTCATAACAATCAGATGAATGTGTGTGACCCTCACGCCTTATAACACCACGATGATCTAGCCCATTGGATTATTCACCCCAAATGTGCGGACTGGTCCAAACGCCTTACTTTAATATGTTTTTAGACCCTACGTCTGAACACTCTTTTATGCACTTGCCTTACCTCATCAGGTTTCCATTTAACTTGGTTATACTCGTTCATATTGAATTCTTAATCAAGTTACCAAGTTCCTCTTGCTTATTAATTTCAGTTATATAACTTAACCCGTTTAAGTTTATTAATAAGCCCACGACATGTTATTATTCTCTAGATTGTAGCCCAAGGTCTGTGGTCCACAACCCTTTATATTCCTGTTTGATTTCAAGGTTATAATAACATGCTCTACTTAATATGTTATTAAGTATATCTCAATTCACATGTTTGCTAATTAACATGGCACTTACCATTTATGATTAAATATAACTTGTTTCATTTTATAAGTTTTCCTCATCCTTTCTCATTTAATCATAATCCCACTTTACACCGTTACTACAACTTATCGTTGTTTACTTATTAACTAAGTTCTCTTAAATAAGGCCCATTAATAAGTTTCTCTACCCATTTATTATAACCATATGTTATAACTTCCTCTTGTCCCTAGGACAAGTCTAAACATGTTATTCTTATCAGTGGGTTTCAGACTTCCAAGTTTACAGATTACTTAATTTATAATTAAGTACCACTTCTTATATTTCATATATTTTCCCCTTTTCTCAACTGGTTTCCGGCTTAGGTATTTACTTATTACTTAATTTACAATTAAGTATCCCTTACCTCATTTCACCAGTTATCCCATTTCCCTACCGGTTTATAATAACCTAAGTTATAATCTTCTTGTCCCTAGGACAAGTCTACCTATTATACAACATTTTCATTAATGTCAATTATTTATAATAGGTGATTATCATTCCCCATTTAAACCATTTTCTTCTACTGTTGTATTCCAGTATTCTTCATTCACTGTAGTATATGTTCCTTATTTTAATTAAGTAAAACACTTCATGGACCTTATCAGTTTGATGTAAAGAAGGAATCAATGATTTATTTTCATAACATTGTCCCATCTAAATCTGTGGTGGAAAGTAATTTCTTTCCTTTTTCTTACATTATTCACTGTAGCTTACCTGCAACGACATTCTCAGGAATAGGTCATTTAGGGAAATACATCACTTTTCCTTAACATCCCACAAACACAGTCCATTACATCCTTTCTTTCTTATTTTCTGGGTTAGACATTTAATTACCATAATTGCCATTTATTCGTATCTTGTTATATACATATATTTATATACGTATGCACTAGACCTCTCACATTAAGCCTACACTTGTGGACGCTGGATTTGTCGGCGGGTCCGGGCAGACTTCTAACACAAGTTGGCTTAACCTCGTGTTCTAGTACCATTACATGTTTTATTTACACACTTAGACCCCTTACATTAGATTTACCACTTGTGAACGCTGGATGTGCCGGGCAGTTCTGGGAAGACTTCTATCATAAGTGCAATCTAACCTCGTCTCTAAGAGCGCTACAGTGTCAAATTACTGTGAATCTAGGAATGTTCATTCTTTAACAATTATTCCTATTTCATGTAAATTTTAGGCATTTTCTCCTTTTTACTATAATCTAGTTTACAGTAATCTAATTTACATGTCGCCAAATTATGCCTATATTTTGTCACATGTCCTTTTTAACATGTTCTTAATTCTATTTTGACATGTAAACATTCAGTCGGATAATTATTCAAATCCAACAAGTTAAACACGTCGTTTATTCAATAATTTGAATCGTATAATTATAACAACAGTAGTCATTGCCCATACTCTAACAATTTTGTTCAACATGTAATATTTCCAACACTTTAACTGATTCAATGTATGAATTATTCATATTAACATCTCAACTTGTTATAACAACAATTTATAATTAATCTGGTAATTTCACAGTAAATAAGAAGGGGAATGCTAAACGATAAAATATTTTTTTGGCAAAGCTGACGGGGTTAAGTGGACCCCAACCACTTTTATTGTTATGCTTAGAAGAGTACATAGATACAAAGAATAGAAAACAATAGAAGACGTAGAATACAAAGCATATCAATGATACAAAAGGAAATAAACACATATTTACAAATATCACACTTACTGCGCAAAAATGCCTAGGTTGAAAGTAAAATGGAGGAATTTTAATTTGTCCCTTATATCTCTCATCAGTATTTGCTTCCATTGAATAGAGGATAGAGCATTGGCAAATTCAAAAATACGGGTGTTCCTCTCTCTCTCTCCAGATGTTGCTAATCGCCTTCTTGAGAATGAAGTTAAAAATTCTAGCTTTTAGTTTCTTAGTACCAGTTTCTTCCTAATATACTCCCATTGATCATCACTGGTGGCAGGAAAGTTTGCATGGCCAATTTGTTGAAGAACAGACTACCATAATTGCTTTACACTTCTACATTCGAAGAAAAGATGCTGAAAACTTTTTGGAACTTCATTGCAAAGTACACACTGCAAATTCACCACCATCCATATCCATGCAGCTTGTCTTTGGTGAGAACAGCCTTATGCATCACCTTCCACAGCACCAGATTTTCCTTTTGAGGGTTGTCCCTTTTCCATATTAGCTTGTGCAATTTACAGCAAGCAAGAAGCGTAAAACCTGATAAAGCAAAATACATAGATTTAATATTGAAACTCTCACCTTTCCACTTCCATCTCGTTTGCTGTTCATTGCTACTGATGTATTGCATATCTTCAATTCTTTGCCATAGGGTTTGAACTTCACGCATGGTTGAGTTTGGCAAACAGAATTTTCCAAGGTGCATTAAATCACTGACTTTTGCATTGAAACTTATCCCAGATCATAGTTTATGAAGATAAGTCATCTCTTTGGTGATAATTAGACCGTGGTCCAACCAGGGATCATAGCAAAAACTAATTTTTTTCATAAGTTGCATGATTATATTTGAAATAAGGAAGAATGGTGTGCTTAATATTGTTGATAGTTTTCCAAGTTCAATTATATCCCTGCAAATTACTTAAGGACCAAAAGTTTTGATCCTTAATAACATGGTTCTTAGACCGTGTAACCCATAAACAAGATTTATCATTTAGGATATCATCAATATACTTGACTATGGCAGCCTTGTTCCAAGTTTTAGTGTTGATTATACCAAGACCACCATAGTTGATAGGTTTTTCAGTTTTTGTGAATGATATTGGGGCAATATACTTTGCATGTGTACTGCTTTTCCATAGAAAGCGCATACATGCAGTTCTTATCATGATGTGCAACTTGTTGGGCAAGAGATAAGTTCTAGACCAATAAATTTGCATAGCAATAATGACAGATTTAATGAGAGTTAATCTACCTGCTTGACTAAGCATGCTATTCGACCAGCAGTTTAATCTCTTAGTAATCTTATCAAAAAGAGGCACACATTGAATTGTAGTGATTCTAGAAGTAATCATGGGAAAACCAAGATAAGATATGGTAGTTTCACTGCATTGCAACCCAGTTAAATTCTGAATATGCATTTTACATTCATCGCTAACACCAGCAAGCATAATGTTGGAACTTTTCATAGTTGATCTTAAGACCAGTAAGGAGATAAAAATTTTCCAAAGTTGACATAATGGTGCATAGAGTTTTATCATCAGGCTTGCAGAAGATGATGAGATCATCAGCAAACATAAGTGAAGTGATTCTAGGATCAGTGCATTTGGGGTGCAGGTCAAACAGATTATTATCAACTTGCTGATCAATCATTATAGTTAACAATTCCATAACAGTGATGAAAATATAAGAGGAAATTGGGTCACCTTGTCGAATGCCTTTTTTACTTTTGAAAAAAAACCTACTTGATTGCCATTAACATTAATGGAGAAATTGGGTGTACTAATGCATGCATGAATCCATGTAGTGAAAAACACAGGAAATTTCACATAACTTAGAATCCTAATAATGGAGGACCAATGTACGGTGTCAAAAGCTTTTTTGATATCAAGTTTGATCATGGCTCTAGGGGATATGTTCTTAGTGCTATAGCCTTTGATCATTTCATGAGCAAGAAGGACATTATCAAGAATGTTTCTACCAGGAAGAAAAGCAGCTTGGTTATCAGAGATTAGCATAGGTAAAACTTGTTTAAGTCTACAAGCCAGAATCTTTGTGATGCATTTGTATATTGTATTACAGCAGGAAATAGGTCTAAATGCATCGACAGAACTAGGATTTTGGATTTTAGAAATTAATGCAACAACAGTGTTATTAAAAGCATCAAACATTTTAGTATTTTTGGAAAATTGTTTAACTGCATGACATACATCATAAGAAACAATATTCCAAAATTTAGTGTAGAAAGTGGTGTTAAATCCATCTGGACCACCACAAGAGTTCTGATTAAGGGAGAACATAGCTTCCTTGATCTCCACATCATCAATAGGAGTACACAGAAAGCTTATCATAGTAGCGTTAAGTTTTGGTAGAATCATGGGGTTAATCTCTTCAATCAGGGGAGAGAAATTGTCATTTTTACCAAATAGATGAGCAAAATAGTCAACAAAAGCATTTTGAATAGAAGTTTGAGTTACATGTACCTGCCCCTGCTGATCAGTGATAGTGTGAATGGTTTCCCTTATTTGCTTAGCCTTGAGGACAACATGAAAGTAGGCAGAATTTCTATCTCCATCATGAAACCACTTCACTCTGGCTTTTTGCTTTCTCATCAAGGATTTAGTAATTAAAGCTTCTTTGTGTTCACATGAGATTTCATGTTCTAACAAAGAAAGAGAAAAGTCCAGAGGGTTGCTAAGCATATTAGATTGAATGTTTTCTAATTGATTTTGTAGCAAGTGGGATTTTAAATTGCCATTTCCAAATTTTATGGAAGCCCACGTTTTTAGGGTGTTCTTAATGGCTCTATGCTTTTTAAATAAAATAAACATGGGGTTTCCAAAGACTGGCAAATCCCATGTTTCTTTGATTAACTGAAAAAAAATCATTTTCCTTAGTCCAAGAATAAAAAAATTTGAAGCTCACATTCCTAGTCATGACATCCTCATTCAAATGAATAATTTGAGGTGAGTGATCAGAGAGAATAGGCATTGCAAGTTCATTAGATATGCATGGCCAAGAGTTAAGAGCTTCAAAGTTACAAAAAGAGTGATTAATTTTAGAAAAAGTACGAATACCATTTCTATTGCAGCCATTCCAAGTAAAAGCAAGCCCATTAGAATTGATTTCGACTAAGTCAGAGCTTTGTATGGCTATGTTAAAATGTCTAATTTCATTAAGAGAAATAGTGGAGTCTCCAATCCTATCAGAAAATTTGAGAGGAGAATTGAAACCTCCGCAAACTATCCAAGGATTGATGGATTGCTGAAGTGTTGGAAGTGCATGAAACATATTTTCTCTAGCTAACGCATTGTTGTGAGCATAAACAAAAGTGCAGAATTATGTAGTGTTTGATGGAATGTGTATATTTGAGCAGTGGATATATTGTGAGGTTGAACTGACTTTGATAAAATTGTGAATCAAAGGGTCAAACAAAATAACAATCCTACCATAATTAGCCTCATGTAAGTTATGAATAAAGTGCCAAGTAGAGTTTATATACCTGGAAGCTCTAGTTGTCAGAGTGTCATTGAGTTTAGTTTCTAGAAGAATCAGAGCAGAGAGGTTGTGCTTCTTAATCATTTCCTTGCATTTATCCAGCTTGATGTCCTTATGAGCTCCTATAATGTTCCATATACATAGTTTATTTATCATTATTAAACTCTAGATGATTATCTGTCTTTTTTGTCATAGATTTGGTGCTGACCTTGTTTGAGATGGATGGTATTGGTGAGACACAGCTATCATATTTATTGCCTTTGCTGTTTAAGGCATTTTGTTTTGTGGTGCTTTCATCAGTTTTCTCATAAAGGTGAGAGTCGGCCGGGTCCTTATGGCCTGGTGGAGTAGGGATGTTGTTGTAGATGCCTATGTCAGGGGTGACTTCATCACCATTGACTTCTTGTGCTGTTGGGTTGACTCTGAGATTAGTGCCCAAATCTTCATCCTCAATAAGAATAGTATCTTGTTCCTCCAGAGTGTCAGATAATGGAGCAGTAGCAGTGATAACAGAAGGTTCAGCATAAATAGTTGCAGATGGTGAAGTGTTAACTGGTTTAGTTACTTGATCATCAGCTGTTGTAGCTTTGTCAATGAGCTCATCTTGATTTCCTTCATTGATGACAATGTTATTACCATTCTCTTCGGTTTCAGCAATCCTGTCCACATCTTGTATGCCTTCAGTTTTATCCAAATTTTCTTCATTCACATATATGAATGAAGCTATTTTTTGTGGGTAAGGGATCTTTTGTTACACCACTAGTGCTTGCTGCAGATTTCTTTTGCTTGTTCTTAGTACTGGACCCACCTCCAAATACAATGAAATCACCCAAAACAATTTCCTTTCTTTTGTAGTTTCTTGGTGGTGGAACATAAGCCTTATGCTTAAATGTATTATGCTGAGCTTTGCTGACTATTCTGACTTTCCTTCTGTCTACCAAGTGCCAAGAAGACTCTTTTTGTGCAAGCTTCCTATCATTTTGAGTCCTTTCCTTTCTCAAATGTTGTTGTTGTGAAACAGTGGTATCAATAGCAATATCATTCCTGGCATCTTTCCTTTTTGCTAGTTTTATAATTTCATCGTTCTTGTCTTTGTTATTCACATTTGTATCCACATCACTTGTTTTGGTCAAACCACATTCCTCTGTTTTGTGACCAAACAATTTACATCTAACACATAAGTGTGGCCTCCACAAATACAGTACCCTAATATTTTGAGTACCTCCATCAGGTAGGGTTACCATAAAACTGTCTACCAGCTCCTGATCTGGTTTTATCTCTATTAGACATTGAGCATATTGAAGTCTTTCAATTTTTTTAGTGGACTCATCTAAGCATATCATTTTCCCTAGTCTACTGGATAGCCAGTTAATGCCTATGTGAGACCAAGCAGAGAGGGGAATATTGAACAAACGAACCCAAATTGGAACTGGCTTGACCATACCACATACGTTACTAATGTTGATATCGAACGGTTTCACTATGAAAAGTTTGTTTTGCATAATTATTGGCTCGCTCGTAAGTGCTTTTTTGTCTGACATGCAAACTGGAAAGTTAACAGAATTCCATCTGATTTGAAATTTAGATCACCTTGGGGTCTCCAGATCGATCTACACTTCTAAGCAACTGTTGTATAGGAAAGCGGATTATCAAGGAAGAATCCAACCAGAGTGTCATTCAAGTGTTGGATTCCGCCATTGACAACTTCTTCAGTGTACTTCAAAGCTCCTTCACTATAGGTAGGTTCAAAATTAACAGGCTTGTACTTCCCAGCGTTGCGAGGCAGATGCTGAAGAGAAGTCCAAGCACGTTGATTGTCAGATAGAGGGTTGGCTTGTGGAGGAGTTGCTGCCTTGCTCGGGGGCTCTGGTTGAAATTGATTTCTAGGGTTAGGAGAATTGAACGTTTGAGTGGATTTCGAGGGTTGAAGAGGATCTGGGGGTGCGGGTGGAGGTTCGATGTCAGGAGGTAGGTTAGCGGGAGGGTCGTTTTGTTGGCTGTTGGTGATGGGTGGATTTAGAGGGGAGATGAAGTCTGCCATTAAAAAGACCGTTGAGTGTGCATATGACGCTTTTGCATAAACAATAACATATTATTATCTATAGGATATAGCTTAAACCCACTCACCTCGCATGCTTTCCCAATTCTGGATCTAATCCAATTTTTAGCATCCATGGTTTTCCTTAATTTGATTTAAAACCTAATAACCGTGGATTGATCATTTTCATTAAAAGAGAAGGGAAAGACAGAGGCAGAATTTGAATAGATTAGATCCAGTAGTTTACCTTGCTTTTCATGACTCTGAACAATCTTTTATTTTCATCTATTTTTTCTTCAGATCTTGATTTTAAAATCTTCTAATTTATAAATCTAAATTTTCTGAATAGATTTGAGGGGGGAGAGAGAGACTAATGGCAGAGTTTCAATGTAGCCATAGAATTATGAGGTTAGGGTTAGCTCTTATTTATAGGTGTATCAGAGATACCAGGACCCTAAGATTTGATTAAAAACCATCAGAAACGTCCAAATTTCAACACTGCCAAAATCTGCCGCAGGGGGGTCGACCCCCTTGAGGGGGTAGACACCCCTGGGTAGGAACTTTGCCGCCTTCCGAAATTTTGAATTTTGAACCGATTTTCGAATTTCTGGACCCATTTTTGAATTTATAAACCTAATATACATATATATATATATATATATTCTTCCTGCGCATATACAAACTTCAAACCTTAGTAACTTCTACATACATTGTCTGATTTACGCAAACCAGGTGTCTATGTTGACCACAATTTCGAGATAGATGCAATGGCGTAGTCTGTTTTACTTAATTCTGAATGTTTAATTAAGTTATTCTTATTTTATTATCTTAAGTTTAAAATGCGGGGTGTTACAAGTGATGCCATTTTGTTTGTAGAAGTAACATCCAGCTTAGTTTCAAATAGGCATAGAAGTTGAACTTTATTGTCTAGTATAAATGACTTAATCTCTCCTTGTTTAGAGGGCATATTAGCTCCTCTTATATTCCAAAAAGCAATCCTATTAATCATTTAAATGGGAGGAGTCTAATGATGGTGGATGGATTGCTCCTAGTATGTCTTCTTGTGGTTCTCTAACTATTATTTAAATGTAAGACTTCATCTAGTTTGTACTCTTTCCCTTAATTCAAATCTTTAGTGTCTAATGATTTCCCTTTTTTCTTTCATGGTTTCTTATACCCACTCAAAGAGGATGATTGGTATTAGGTGAAGATAGCTGATAAGGAGGTAGTTTAATATGTGGAGGAAGAGGTAAGTTCAAGTAAGGAGAAGAGGATGAAGAAGTTCTAGTTTGGTTATTTTTAGAGGATGATGCTGGAATTTGAGAGCTAAAGGAGGAAGAGCATGACATGGTAGAATTTAAGGAATTACATGAAGAGGAAGATAGAGGATTACTTGTTGATGAGATGGCCATTATAGAGCTCAAAGAGGTATGAGATGCATTTGATTGTGAGGCTTCTTGTGTGGCTTTATCATTCAGGATGGTAAATGGGTTTTTGCATTGAAGCTTCTCCCCAGCAACCTGAAATTGCTTTTTAGACTCATTGCCATACTTCTGCTTGCCTCCATTTGAACATTCTTTATTTGCAGCTTTACATTGTGGATGATAACATCCTAAATCATCAACATGACACACCTTTTTTTTAACTTTTATTGAATAATCTCCATTTATGTACATTTCCTCATGACAATTAATTTCTTCATCAACCATTATACTCTCTCTACCCACTATCTCTACCATATCTTCCATTGCCTTATTAACTTCATCTATCACCGACTGCTTCCTACCATTGTCTTTCTTTTTCTAGACATTTTTCTTTTAATTAACAACTTCTTTCCTGTCATTGTAATTTCTTTCTTGTTGAATTTTTTTTCTTGTTTGCCTGTTTATATAGTTTGTATGTTTTTGTCTTTCCTTAAAAATACCTTTACCTAAGAAATTCTGCTCTTCTCCATTATTAACAAACTATTCCTCTTAATACATTTCCTCTTTAAAAAGTCGTTCATATTTTCGTGCTTCATGTCCAAAACTTAACAATGGGTGCAGAGTTTTGGCCTCCAATCGTATTCCACCATAACTAATGAGCATTTCTCTCCTAGACCAGCCACTTCAATACTTGTTGGTAATTCATATTCTGGGGTTATTTCCAGTTGAGCCTTTGCATATTTAAACCTATTCAATTTTTCAGTGCTTTAATCAAACAAATTAGTCTACCTACATGACAAGCTACCCAGTTAATTCCAACAAGAGTCCATAACAAAATGGGAATTCGATGTTAAAGTAGAAATGAACATTCTTCCTACATGACCGAGAATTATCTATTGAAGGATCCCATTTGGTTATAATGAACATTCTTCCTTTTATGAAAATGGTATCTACTCTAAGGACTTTATCCCTGTCTAATTCATTTGAAAAGTTAAAGTAGAAATGCATCCCATCTGATTGTATATCCACTTCACCATTCAATTTCAAAAAATTACGCAAGAAATTGACTATAGTGAGATAAGAGAGTGTACCATCCAAGAAAAATCCAACCAAATGATTACTCCAGTAATTTAGCCCTTCAATTCTAACCAGATCTGGAAAAGGTTTAGTGTGATGACCACCCATAACTCCTGCACTTAACAAGGAAACCAATGCGCAGAAATATGTGTCAGGCAGCCACGGCCGATCATCAAGGCAAGATAACAAAAGCAGAACCTATTGTATAACTCAATGTGTAAGGATAAAATATAATAGAATATATACAACAGGCAATAATAGTGAAGTATAATTGCAAAGAAATTTAAACTTCCACATCATCAAGGAATATCCATAACTTCTTTGAACTACACCAATAATCTCTGTACAAAAGGCTTCAATACAACACTTAGATAATACATCAGATAGCGGAAATCATCATAATATATATAGTAAGAAACTGGTATGTAAGCCTCTTTCTCGTCCCCGTTCAGCTAATCGTTCTTGCCAAGATATCTCTTGATACCTACTACTTAGTCTACCCATCCAAAACCAGATGAACAACCCAAGGTAATAAGAGGGAAACATAAAACCTTGAGTCAGACAATAGTCCTAGAGAGCGATAAAATAACAAACTGGCATCATCAATAAAGTATATGAGAATAGGTAGATAAACAAACTAATCTACCCATGCCAACTTAGAAGAATCCACTCCCGTGTTCCCCACATCCGACAATGATAGCCTTTACAACAAGCATTTGAAAATGAGTATACATTTATGGCAATAAGAAGTGACCAGACAATAGCAATCATAGAAACTAGTTATATCTCACGTAAACCATCTTAATCGAGATCAACATTCCTCAAGCACATGCCCTGAAGGCCTAAACCAACATCAGACAAGAATTCAAGAAACATCTCCTTAGATGTCAGACAATCTACGTGAGACGATACAAGAAAAACAACCAACATCCATGACCCTGGCTATCACCTCCAATCCTACTTTGAAACTTTCATTAATCGTATGATTATCTAAACACATTACCATCAACTGTCTAGGGCTAATGGTAAACCCCAGTTCTAGCAAAACTCGATACGCCATACAACGAAATGTAACTATGCCCGTCGAGCTGCCCAAGGTACTCGACCATTCGACTGGTCTTTTAGGCATCCCTATTATACCTTTGCTTTGAGTCCAATAGAACCTACGACAATGATAATTCCTTGGCCTTCAGTATCTCTAGTCATCGTCATCAGCGACTGTCCAACCATTATCTACGAGCTCAAAAGACCCTTGAGTCGTTTTCACATTCGTTGCATTACGACGATCAATGAACACATCACAACACTTTGAACATTTGTAATTTAATTCACTTCAAAGTCATCTTCATCACAGAACCAAAATAACAACAAATTTTGGTCCAATATAGTCATGTTGTTCCCCTATATAGGTCGCATAACGACCTAACCTCATTGGCGAACCGAACTCCACCAGACCTTCCTTCTTACAACCTAGAACCCACGACCTGACCCATCAGGATGGTCCATGAATCCAATGGCCCGACCTCCTTAGATCATTAACGACCTAACCACGCTAGGTCATTTCCATGACCTAGTTCCTTAGGTCGTCCCATGACCTAAGCTCTTTGAGTCAATTTGTAATGACCCGCATTCTACGCATCGGAGGATTGTAGTATTTTTATTTCATTCACATACGAAGTCATAGGTCATGTAACTTTGGGAAATGACTATTGGGGTCATTTCCCATGTTCACGATTTTTTGCTGAATTATATGTGATCGTTTTGCATCTGGCGAATCTTGTTTCGCCTATAACTTTTGATTGGTAAGGGGGTTTTGACCTAAAACCACTTCCATTGGATTCGGATGATGGTTTACATTTCCATAGATGAACACATTAATCAAACGGACTTACCGTTTGGGAGATATGGCTGAAATAAGGTTAGAAGATGGAAAAACAGCTTAACCGGGCTTAATAGGTTAATTAACAGCTAGGCCCATAACCCATTTCGGGATTAGGGTTATGGGGGGGATGAAGTGGTTTGGGAAAACATTTCTTTCAGTTTTCCAGCCGCCACTAACCTCTCTTGGACCCTAGCAATGGCCTCCATCTTCTAAATCACTCCAAAATAACCTTTTAATCACATACTAGCCAAATCTACATCAAATTAAGGTGGATTAGCATAAAAATCGAGATAGAGTTGCTTGAACACATTGGGATCCATGTCAAAACAGTTAGAGTTTCATATCTAAAATTTTATATGTGGCTAAGGTGAGTGCATGCTTTCTCACTAATTACAGCTAATTAAGGGTGATTAGTGATAATTAGCGAAATTGTACATGATAAAAATATGGAAAAATATGCAGAAATTTTAAAATATTATTTTATGCCTTTGTTAGAAATTTGGTTTAATTTTGATTAAGGTTGCTAATCCTATTGTTAAAACATGGTCAAGGGGACTAAGGAGAAAATCATGCTTTTTGGGTATATTTGATCTAAAATGACCGATGTGCTTGATGTTTTGATCTGTTTGATTGAACCCATATGCTATAACTTTTGTTTGGAATGCTTCATGATGATTTAACAAGGTTAGAATGGTTGAAAACACCGTCGTGTGGCGTAAATAGCTTGTAGGAAATAGCGTAGGATTCCGGATCGGATCGGTGGAGGAGGACCGGGGCGGGTCGTATAACCTACCCACGAACCACCTCATGTATTCGAGCCGATGCCAGGACCCAAACCCACTCATGAAGCACCCCTTGACCCGATGCTAGAACCCCGAACCGTGAAGTACCTACGAGCCGAACTGCCTTCCAAAAACCGGAGCACAACGAATAAAAAGCTCTGAACCGTGAGTGCTTGCACCATGAACTAGATCCAGATGCTCATCACGAACCGACCCGAGATCATGAACCAAACCGCCAGAGGGAGGACATCACGAACCGACCCTAGTAAAGCATCAAAATCTAAACCTTGGAGCACCCCGAACCGAATAGAGACTAACTGAACCCAAATGATGACTAAAAACCCGAGACGCAAAGGAAGTCCAAATGGGAGGTTACTACTCAGGACCCAGATGGGAACCAACATATTAACCTCACAAGTTGTACTTTGTTGTGGGACGTGTGCAAAGGGATTATCGATGTCCATAGCTTTAGTTCACCACTAAGAGATGGATTAATGGCTATGGATCAGTGAAATGGGATCATTAAGACTACCAAGGGTAAAGTGATCGTGGCATGACTATGGATCAGTGCAATGGAATCATTAAGACTCCCAAGGGAAAAGTGATCGTAGCATGGCTATGGATCAATGCAATGGGATTATTGACTCCCAAGGGCAAAGTGATCATAGCAAAAGATTATTGGCTATGGACTAACGCAATGGAGTCTTTACGACTCCAAAGGGCAAAGTGGTCGTAGCAAAGGATTTGGTGATCAAAGTGGGGGATATCGTATGCTTTACGCACTGAGTGAGAGATGTGAGGATGATTGTTAAGTTTGATGTTTTCTATCACCATGACATGCACACTCCCATTTTACACTTCATATTAGTGTTACCTTAGAGTATTGTACATCTTGTTGTGCTAACTCTTTGGTTGCAGGTCCAGGTTCAGGTATGATTATTTATACCTATTATTGTTTTGTTTTGTTGCTATCGCTCATACCATACTTTTGTCCGACCAAGATTTTTATATCACTTTTTATTACTCTATGTGCTCCTAAACGAGCAAACTAGATACATGCCAGGTGATTATGCACGAGTAGATGGCCGGAGACGAGCAGGAGGCTTCCACATACTATTTACATATATTCTTCCTGTGTTGTTGTTGGTCACTACTTTGGGCATTAGTGATGTACCTTTCCTATTTTGCTTTAGTGACAGTATTTTGAAGTTGTAATAATGATGGTTTGGATCATAAGCTATATTTTGGATTCCGCTGCTATGATGATTTAGTTTTTAGCTTATGCACTATCTCGCCTGTATTATATCAAGTTATGTTGTTATTATATTTTATTCCATGCGTTGTGAGATATACTACAGGTTCTTTGGTGATTCATAGTTTCAAATCCTTTTTCTTTGACGACCGTTCCGTGCTAGTCGGGCATTGGCATAGCGCATTTCGAGGGAAATGTTGGCTGGTGCGGGGCGGGCCGTTACACTTGGTATTAGAGCCTAGGTTGCGTAGTTAACCAAGGGGAAGACATCAGGGAGAGATAGTATACATATATGAGTGAACATATTTGTGATATTTTGGTTTTCAAAAACTATATATATACTATTAGTATATATAAGGATCAAGTCGCACTGCACTGGCACCACGAGGGAGATGGTTAATCATTTTCTATATACAGATTGGACGATGAACCGAAATATAAGGAGTAGGGGTTCAGGGGCCAATAATAGGAATGCCCCAGATATGAGGATGATGTTTACTACCTTCATGAGAGAGATGCTTAGTGATGTTCAGGGAGCGGTTCCTAATGCTGCTAACGGTGGTGGTGTAGTAATGCAGGTGCCTAAGGCCGACTTCGCTAAGCTCTGCAGAGATTATAATAGTCTTGGTGGGAAGCCATTCCACGGAACGGAATCAGCTATAGAGGTTCAAGATTGGCTTGATATTTGTGAGTGCATCTTCGATGATTTGGGAATCGATGATGCAATGAAAAGGAAGTTAACATCACGTCAACTGCAAGGATGAGCTATGAATTGGTGGAATGCCATTAAAGCAGCTACCCCCGAGGATCAAGTTACTTGGAATCAGTTTAAGAGTCGCTTTGGTGACAAGTTTATTCCAGCTGCTCAGAAATCAGAATTGTTTAGAATTTTTTTGGAGCTTAAGCAGAATGGTAGGTCAGTGTCGGAATATATTGATGAATTCGACACCTTATCGAAGTATGGATTATCTCTTATCGATACTGCTAAGAAGAAGAATGAGAAGTACATAACTGTCTTAGATGAGTACTTGGGGGAAAGACTTATAAACCACATCGATGAGACATTTGAGTCTATTGTGGGAAAGGCATTGAGATTAGAGAGCCTTTACCCTAAGTCAAACACTGAGGTTGCTATTGCATCTGCAGGGGAGCCGAAACAGCAGGCAGGCGGTGAAGGCAATAAGAATCCTCAGAATAAGAGAAAACAGAACCAAACCAAGGATGGTCAGAAAAAGAAGAATAAGAAAGATATTGAGTGTTTTAGATGCTGCAAGAAGGGCCACTATGCCAAAGATTGTTGAGCAAAGCCAGCGGATAGGAAGTGCTTCAATTGCGGCCAAGTGGGACATCACAAGGATAAATGTCCACAACCCCCTAAAGAGAAGCAGATCGTGAAATCATATGCTATCAACGTTGTTCCTTCTTCGTCGAATGCCCCAACTGCGGCGCAAAAGGGAAAGGGTGTTGTTATTCAAGGTATGCTTTCCATTTATGATGTTCCTATTCGAGTGTTGTTTAATACCGGGGCTTCCCATTCCTTCATATCTAGTAGCCTGGTAGATGGGTTGTGATTGGAACCCGAGATTTTCGATAGATCTTTAGTTGTGACGAACCCGATCGGTGGTTCGACTAGTCTTAGTATGATTTGTCGTAATTTGGTCTTATCGAGCCGTGCATGTATGTTTGCTTGTGATTGCTTTGTTTTGGGCTTTACTTGGTTCGGTATTATTTTGGGAGTCGATTGGCTCCAAAGGTATGGGGTGGTGGTGGATTGTAAGGTGTCTTCGGTGACCATTAAAGTGGATGATGGGTGGAGGTTGGTATTGGTTTACCTGCCTAGTGATGGAGCGATGGCTAATTTTCTAAATTCCCTCGACATCCTGCATGATGAGTTGTCAGATGTGCCTATTGCTGGCGAGTATCCGGACATCTTCGAGGAAGTGACCGGACTTCCACCACACTGAGAGATCGAATTTCGTATTGATTTAGTGAAAAATGCCAGACCTATAGTTATGCCACTTCATCGTATGGCGCCAAGGGAGCAGCAAGAGCTTGATGTGCAAGTTGGCGATCTTTTGAAGAAGGGATTTATCAGAAGAAGTGTTTCCAAGAGGGGAGCACAAGTTGTATTTTCTACCAAGGTCGATGGTTCCCTTCGATTGTGTGTAGACTACTGCGAATTGAATAAGGTGATGAGGAAGAATAAGTATCCTCTTCCACGGATAGACAATTTGTTTAATCAGTTGAATGAAGCGAGAGGGTTCTATCAGTTAATTCTCGAGACATGTTTTCATCAGCTCCAGGTAGCAGTTGAGAGTATACCTAAAACGAAATTTCAGACACCGTCTGGATTCTATGAGTGGTTGGTCATGCCATTCGGGTTGACCAATGCACCCGCATATTTTATCGATCTTATGAATAGGGTTTTCAGAGATCAATTGAATAAGTTTGTTCTTGTGTTCGTGGATGACATCTTGGTTTACTAGAGGATAAAGAAAGAACACAAGGAACATTTGAGGACAGTGATGGAGGTGTTGAGGAAACACCAATTGAAAGTGAAATTTTCTACGTTTCACTTCTGGAGGAGGGAAGTGAGGTTCTTGGGCCATGTTGTTTTAGAGAATGGTATTGCCTTGGATCCTACAAAAGTGGCTACGGTGCAAGATTGGTTTATGCCCAAGAATGCAATGGACGTGAGAAGTTTTTTGGGGTTAGCTGGTTACTATCGTATGTTTATTCGGGATTTCTCCAAGATAACAGCATCATTAACTCAGATGACCAAAAAGAATCAAGCTTTTGTTTGGGACGAAAGATGTGAGAATGCATTAAAAAATGTAAATGAGAAGTTGACGTGTGCACCAGTGTTAGTTATTCCTAAGGGGAACGAAGAGATGACAGTATACATGGAAGCCTGTGGTACTGGACTAGGTGTTGTACTGATGTAAGGATGTAGGGTTATAGTTTGTGCTAGTTGGCAACTGAAACCGCATGAGAAGAGATATCCTACCCATGGTTTGGAATTGGTAGCGATCGTGTTCGCATTGAAGATGTGGAGACATTATCTCTTGGAAGAAAGATTTGAGTTATTTAACGATCATAATTCGTTAAAGTATCTTTTCTCTCAAAAGGATTTATATCTTCGTCAACAGAGATGGTTAGAGTTCTTGGTTTCATATGATTTCAATATCGCATACACACCCGGGAAGGGCAATGCAGTAGCTGATGCATTGAGTAGGAGACATACCAGTTTAGGGGCTATGTTTCTGGAATGGAAGAAATTGGAGTATATCGCAGGATATGATTTCAGGCCTAAGTCCAAACTAGATCTAGAGATGTTAGCAAGTTTGGCGATCAGGCCAACCTTGATTAAAAGGATTAGTTCCAGTCAGAGAGATGATCCAAACCTATTGGAAATCATCTCCAAGATGGAAATGGGTATCTATGGTGAGGAGATGAACAAGTATGGACTTGATAGAGAAGGATGGCTTCGAAAGAATAGGAGACTAGTTGTACCCAATGTTAATGGATTTAGAGATGAAGTGCTTGGAGAGTGTCATCACTTGAAACTAACTATACATTTCGGTGGTAACAAAATGTATCAAGACATGAAGCAGACATACTATTGGGAAGGGATGAAGAGAGACGTTGGAAGTTTATATCCAAGTGCATGAACTGCCAGCTAGTTAAAGCCAAGAAAAATAAGCCTAGTGGTTTGTTACCACCGCTGGAAATTCCAAACGGAAATGGGAACAAGTCTAAATGGATTTCATTAATGGTTTACCAAGGACTAGATCGGGTCATGATAGTATTTGGGTGATCATGGATCGATTGACCAAAAGTGCAAGGTTTATACCGGTCAAATTGAATAGGACGGCAGCTAAGTTAGCAGAACTGTATATGAAGTGGGTAGTGAGATTTCATGGAGTACCTAAAGGTATAGTGAGTGACCGAGATCCATTATTTACTAGTGGGTTTTGGAAGAGCTTACAAGAGGCTTGAGGGTCAATGTTACATATCAGTACCGCGTACCATCCTCGAATCGACGATCAGACAGAGAGGGTGAATCGTGTATTAGAGGATCTCTTAAGGGCTTGTATATTGGACCTTGGAGGATCATGGGATGACCATTTACATCTGGTTGAATTCGCATACAATAATAGTTATCTGTCCATTATTGGTATTGCTCCATTTGAAGCATTGTATGGAAGACCATGCAAATCACCATCATGTTGGTTGGAAACCGGTAAGAAATTTGTGCTTGGCCGGATGTAATAAGAGAAACTTCAGATAAGATCAAGGTGATTCAACAGCGAATGAAGGCTGCCCAAGATAGGTAGAAGGGTTATGCTAATATAAGGTGAGGAGTTTTGAAATTCTTCATTGGCGACTTGGTATTCATCAAAATTTCTCTGTTAAAGAGTGTGATCTGATTTGGTAGGAAAGGAAAGTTGGCACGAAGGTTTGTTAGTCCGTTTCCAGTTCTCGAACAAGTTGGGAATTTGGCATAGAAAGTTGGATTACCTAACAAGATGGCGGGAGTTCACGACGTATTTCATATTTGCCACTTAAGGAAGTTCGTGCATGATTCTGAAATGACTATTTCAAAAGGTTAGTTCAATGAAATCGAGGTAGAATCCAAAGCAATTTGGAGCCGCAGGACAATTCGTATTGTCGGACACGATACGAAACAACTTCGGAGGAAGACAGTGAAGCTAGTCAAGGTCCAGTGGGGTGATAATGAGAACGATTATACTTGGGAAACAGAGGAGAACATAAGGAAGTCATATCCATAGCTCTTTGCCTGGTAAGGTTTTAATCGCGATATTTTTTTTTCAAACAGATTTCCATTCACCAAACAAGCTATTACAAATCCTGTTGCAGACACAAATACAAAAAGGAAAAAATAAAGAACATCCAACATAAGCTGAAAGCTCCCCACGACAAAGACAACAGACATAACAAACCAGACAAAACAAGAAGAGATTTCCTTTCACCAATCTTGAACACCACCAAAACCGAAGGCCATAGAAAACAGAAAATCACAGCCAACACCATCAACAGGTTGACCGGCAATCTGACAAGCAGCAGAACTAAACCCAATATCAAAGAGCAAAGCATAGCAGAGCAATCATGAAAAGACTCCCAGATCCAGCCATCGAATTAGATAACCCAATGAACAATGATAACCGTGAATCACCACAGTCGCGATACAGACCGTAAAATGAAAAGAACAATCCAACAAATATAGCATAAAGAGTACCTCCGCACCACTAACTGCTAGCACAATCAAACCCAAGTTTGATGAAGCAGAAACACATGTAACAGTCAACCGAAAGGTGATGAACATACTACAAGAGATAGAAGTAGCTTACCAGACCAAGGGAGACGTGACACAGTGCAGATCGTGGAAGAAGTCGATACCGTACTTAGCTGGAAAGCAGAGAATGGCAGAGGAGTCTGAAACCCGACTATAGGATCAAGACCATCGGTTTGAGTCCAATGAAAGCAGGAAGTTAGAGCAAGCAGAAAGAGGAACCTGTAGATCGACAAAGAACTGGTCCAACAACCAAAGCACGACATCAACCCGGAGACCTAGAACTCAAAAGAAAATACCAAATCTACGAAGTAGCTGCCAATCCAACCAACAAACTTTGTTGAACCAGCAAACCCTAGCTAAGAGGAGCTACAGAGCATCTACGGTTGAAGAATACAACCAAAAGAAATAGATCTAAACAAGAAAGCAATCTGAGTTGAGGATATAGCGGTTACAAAATCGGTGAAAGGAAAAGAAAGACGAAAAAGCAAAAAAGAAAAATGGAAACCGAAAATAGAAAAAAAAACCAAAAGAAACCACGGATGAGTTGTTAAAGAAAATGGAGATCGATTCGTTGAGAGGGAGGGTTAGAAATGAGAAGACGAAGAGAGGAAGGAAGGGACGAAAGAAGATGGCAGCGAAAACCTAACTCCATTTGACTCTCAAAACAGCAATGAAGATACCACGAATTTGATTGTAGATCTCAACCATTTAAGATTCATTTTGAGTTGAGTCGCAATATAGTTATTCCTACGTTATTAAACCGCATGCTAGGATAGGATTGTTATATTATTGTGTACGATTAATTGTTTGTAAATGGTCGATAGGCATGCGGGGCACCACTCTATCTTTTGGTTAAGGAATTTCGGGGCGAAATTTCTTAAGGGGGGAGAGTGTAACGACCCGCATTCTACGCATCGAAGGATCGTGAAATATTTATTTCATTCACATACGAAGTCATATGATCGTGTAAATTTGGGAAATGACAATTGGGGTCATTTCCCATGTTCATGATTTTTGCCCCTTGCAAATTTTTTGTTCACCTGTAACTTTTGATTGGTAAGGAGCTTTGACCTGAAACCACTTCAATTAGATTTGGATGATGGTTTAGCTTTCTATAGAGTGGTCACAATGATCAAATGGACTTATTGTTTGGGAGATATGGTTGAAATGAGTTTTGAGGATGGAAAAACATCTTAACTGGGCTTAATAGAGTAATTAGCAGCTAGGCCCACAACCCATTTCGGGATTAGAGTTATGGGAGGGCAGAAAGGGTTTGGGACAACATTTCATTTTAGTTTTCTAGGCGCCACTAACCTCTCGTGAACCTAGCAATGGCCTCCATCTTTTAAATCACTCCAAAATCACCTTTTAATCACATATTAGCCAAATCTACATCAAATTAAGGCGGAATAGCATAGAAATCCAGATAGAGCCACTGGAATATTAGGATCCATGCCAAATTAGTTTGAGTTTTAGATCTGAAATTTTATTTGTGGCTAAGGTGAGTGATTAGCATGCTTTTTCACTAATTACGACTAATTAGGGGTGATTAGTGATAATTAGCGAAATTATGCATGATAAAAATATGGAAAAATATGTAGAAATTCTATAATATTATTTTATACCTCTATTAGAAATTTTGGGTTAATTTGAATTAAGTTTGCTAATCCTATTGTTTAAACATGGTTAAGGGGATTAAGGGGAAAATCATGCTTTTTGGGCATGTTTGATTGAAAATGACCTATATGCTTGATGTTTTGATCTTTTTAATTGAACCTATATACTATTACTACTATTTGGAATGCTTCATGATTGTTTAGAAAGGTTAGAATGGTTGGAAACGTTGTCGTGTGTTTAGAAAGGTTAGAATGGTTGAAAACGTTGTCGTGTGGCGTAAATAGCTTGCTGGAAATAGCGCGGGAAACCGGATCAGATTGGTGGAGGAAGACCGGGTCGGGTCGTATAACCCACCCACGAACCACCTCATATATTTGAGCCGATGCCAAGACCCGAACCCCCTCAAGAAGAATCCCTCAATCTGATGCCATAACCCCGAACCGTGAAGTACCTACGAGCCGAACCGCCTTCCACGAACCAGAGCACTACGAACAAAAAGCTCTGAACGGTGAGTTGCTTGCACCACGAAGCGGACCCAGATGCTCATCGCGAACCGACCCGAGCTCATGAACCGCAGAGGGAGGACATCATTAACCGACCCTAGTAGAGCATTACAATCCGAGCCGTGGAGCACCCCGAACCGAATGGAAACCGAACCATACCCAGATGATGACCAAAAACCCGAAATGTAAAGGAAGTCTAAATGGGAGGTTATTACTCAGGATCCAGATGGAAATCAATGTATTAACTTCATGAGTTGGACTTTGTTGCAAGATGTATGCAAAGGGGTTATCGATGTCCATAGCTTTGGCTCACCACTGAGAGACGGATTAATGGTTATGGATCAGTGCAATGGGATCATTAAGACTCCCAAGGGCAAAGTGATTGTAGTATGGTTATGGATCAGTGCAATGGGATCATTAAGACTCCCAAGGATAAAGTGATCGTAGCATGGCTATGGATCAATGCAATGGGATCATTGACTCCCAAGGGAAAAGTGATCATAGCAAAGGATTAGTGGCTATAGGCCAGCGCAATTGGTTCATTACGACCCCCAAGGGCAAATTGGTCATAACAAAGGATTTGGTGATCAAAGTGGTGGATATTGTATGCTTTCCGCACTGAGTGAGAGATGTGAGGATGATTGCTAAGTTTGATCTTTGTTATGACCATGACATCCACACTCCCATTTTACACTTTATATTAGTGTTACCTTAGAGTACTATACATCTTGTTGTGCTAAATCTTTGGTTGCAAATCCAGGTTCAGGTATGATTATTTATACTTGTTATTGTTTTGTTTTACTTCTATCGCTCATACCAGACTTTTGTCTGACCCAGCGTTTTATGTCTCTTCTTATTACTCTGGGTACTCCTAAATGAGCAGACTAGAGACAGGTCAGGTGATTATGCACGTGTAGATGTCGCAGACGAGCAGGAGGCTTCTACATACTATTTACATATATTTTCCTTGTGTTGTGTTTGGTCACTACTTTGGGCATTAGTAGGGTACCTTTTCTATTTTTCTTTAGAGACAGCATTTTGAAGTTGTAATAATGATGGTTTGGATCACAAGCTATATTTTGGATTCCTATGCTGTGGTGATTTAATTTTCAGCTTACGCACTGTTTCGCCTGTTTTATATCAAGTTATGTTGTTATCATATTTTATTCCATTCGCTATGAGATATACTACAGGTTCTTTGGTGATTCACAGTTTCAAACCCTTTTCCTTTGACGACTGTTCCGTGCTAGTCGAACATTGGCACAACGCATTTCTAGGGAAATGTCGGCATGTCCAGGGCGAGTCATCACACAATCCTCCTTCCACCATTCTAGAGCCCACAGTCTAAGTGCCAGCGACCCGACCTTAGGTCGTTCTCTGATCTAACATCACCAATGCTACAGTGGTCCAAACCAAATGATCTAGCACCCATGATCTAATACTGTCCTATCCTTGCTCCAGAATTTCTGCCCATTCCATGCTTCATAAGTTTTGCTTGGATCATGCTCCAGAACTTTGCCCGGTCCATCAAACTGCCCAGTCTATCAAACTGTCCAGTCCATAAAACTGCCCAGTCTATAAAACTGTCCAATCCACAAAACTGCTCAGTCCATAAAATTATCCGACCCAACTCCGGATCTTACCAAAAATAGCTTCAATCTTGACCAAATCATCACCAAACGACAACATCGATGCGACCAATTCATCCAATTCAATCATAAACACTTTATATGAAATCATTAACAACATCATAATGACAATTATTCATCGATAATCATATAAAATTCACCAAAATCATGATACATGATTGAACAAACAAAACAATGGATCTAACATGCGTAAACATATGAATTAACATAAGAATTACCAGTTTTTAGTTGCTAGATTAGATCCTATGATGATTCAAATGAAAATATACTTACCAAGATGTAGATCTAGGTGAAACAACTTAAAATGATGAAATTTGGATCAAACAACCCATATACCTGATTGAATTCGTGTGAGAGATGGTTTTCACTCACCAAATCTTCAAAAAAACTAGAAAACACTCGACTCTCAATCCAAATAGTGAAGAATTATCTTCAAACTCTTCAATTTGATGAATCTCTCTTCAATTGATGCAGATCTTGCTTTGCTTGATGTAGATCTTCAATCTTCACATGTAGATCTAGAATTTTAATGGTGAAAAGGTGTATTTGATTGAGCAAGGAGGATCACGATCTCAACCAAATGAGAGAATGAAGAAAAGTTACCCTCTCTCAATACCTCTAACCCGTTATTTATAACCTCCCACCAGCCCACTAATGGGCAACCCAAAATCAGCCCATTATGACTGAAAACCTAAACAGAAAAATATGTAGCACTAAAACCGCGATTCCTCCTAAACTGTTGAATCAGATCTTTAATGTGACCACTCTATAGAATTGGCAACACCATTTCCTTTCCAATGAAATCGATCTCATCACCTGATTTGATCCCAGTCAAAAGATATTCCCTGTACAAGACAGATACAGGCAAAATGGTCTCAAATAAAATTATGGACATGTCTCACATAACCATAAACAACATTTCAAATTATGAGAATGATCCAACCCTCAGGGAATTAAATAAAAATATTTTACGATCCTTCGATACATAAAATGCGGGCTGTTACATCCCCCTCCCCCAGGAATTTTGCCAGCAAAATCCCAAGCAAACACAAGCAACCAAAATAATTCTGCATGCTTATCATCCATGAGCATCCAATTTACCACCCAAACTAGCATCCATCAAGCCATGCATCTATAGTCTTATCCTAGCATGAGAAATTATATCAATAATAACAACAGCAATAATAGTACAAGTTACAATGGGGTAAGAATGACGCGACACTTATGGGTCCTACCAACGAAGAGTTCTGGATGGGTCGCCTTCATCTTCTCTTCTGTTTCACACGTACAATCGTCATCATCCTCACTCCATTTTACCATGACTAGCTTAATCGTCTTCCACCTAAGCTATTTTGGGTCATTCCCCATAACGTGAAGCGACTTACAAGGTTTCGTAACTACGGTCTCTACTTCTAGGTCTTCAAAATTACTCTGGAGATACCACCACATTCGACTCATGCACACACTTCCGTAGAAGTGACACATTGAAAATATTATGCACACCTGACATCATCTCGGGTAACTCGAACCTATATGCGAGCTTTCCAATATGCTTGATTATCTTAAACGGTCCAACGAATCTTGGGGCCAACTTTCCTTTGCTTTTGAACCGAGCAACATGTTTCAACGGTGAAATCTACATAAACACCATATTGCCAACGTTGAATTTCAAATCTTTTTTATGCATATCGGCATAACTCTTAAGACAATCTTGGGATGCTTTCATTCGTTATCGAACGATTCGATACAAATCTATGTCTCTCTGATCTTCTCTGGCCCAAGTATCAAATTATCTCCAGTTTCTAACCAACATGCCGGAGAATTACACGGTCTACCATACAACGCCTCATATGGTGCCTTCCCAATGCTCGACTGGTAGCTCTTATTATATGAGAACTCAACTAGATGTAGATGGTCTTCCCATGATCTCCCAAAATCCAATTCACAAGCTCTTAAGAGATCTTACAAAACTCTGTTAACCCTTTTGGTCTAACCATCAGTCTAGGTATGATAAGTTATACCCAAACACAACTTGGTTCCCAAAGTCTCTTGCAAACTCTTATAAAATCCACTTGTGAACAATGAATCTCGATCACTAACTATGCTCTTCAGGATACCATGAAATCGAATTAACCATTTTATATAAAGCTCAGCCAACTTCGATGTCGTCTTAGTCGAATTGACAAGAATAAACCTTGCACTTTTTGGTCAAACGATCCATGATGACCCAAATTCTTTGGTTCCTGCCCTGGTTCTAAGTAGTCCATCCATAAAATCCATCGATACCTACTCCCACTTCCATGCAGGAACTTCCAATGGCTAAATTAATTCACTTGGCTTCTTCTGTTTAGCTTTCACCAACTGACAGTTCATGCACTTGGAAATAAACTTTCCAATTTTCCTTTTCATCCCTTCCCAGTAGTAAGATTGCTTCATGGCCTGATACATCTTATTACCACCAAGATGAATTACCAAATTCGAGTGATGACATTCCCCCAGAACCTTATCTCTCAATCGATCAAAATCAGGAACAACCAGTCGCCCTTGCTTTTGAAGTCAACCTTATTGATCGACCTCGACTCTTTATCCTCTGGTTTCAACTTTTGGATAAACTCGATAAGCTTTGCATCTCCATATCTTTAGAGCAAACACGATCGCCGCCAACTCCAAATCATGAGTTGGATAATTCCTTTCGTGTGGCTTCAGCTGTCGACTCGTGTATGCCACAACCTTATCCTTCTTCTTCAGCACTGCTCCAAGTCCAGGCCACATGCATCGGTGTATACCACCATTTCACCATTCTCACTTGGAATTGTCAAAATAATATCACTCGTCAGTCTCTCTTTCATGATTCTGAAAGCTTGCTTACACTTTGCATCCCATGTGAACAATTGGTTCTTCTTCGTCAATTATGTTAATGGAGTAGCTATCTTACAGAAATTCTTAATAAATCGTCAGTAATAACTTGCCAATCCAAGGAAACTTCCCATATCTGTTGCATTCTTAGGTCTATCCCAGTTCCAGATTGCTGCCACCTTAGCGGGGTCAATCGCTTTCCCATTTCTAGAGAAAAAAACATGGCCTAAGAACATCATTGACTCTTCCAGAAGTGATACTTCTAAAACTTAGCTCTCAGTTGACGTTTTCACAAGATTTCCAAAACAACCCTCAAGTGCATGATCGTCGCTAATCTATGAATCAGAAAAGCGCGATATTTGTAATAAAATTCTGCAAGCGCACAGGTGTGTAGCATATAGGTCGAACACAGGGAGGTAAATTAAAATCAAATTATTTATCTAATCTCTTGGGTGAGTTAGACGAAGCCTGGAGATTTTGTTGAAATAAAAACAAACTGAAATTGCGAACTTAGGATTATCGTTGAATCTAATCAACGATTAATCACTAAAGAAAGTAAATTGCAAAACAAGAACAACAATGCAGAAAATAAAAGTGCAGAATAAGAAGAACAACAAAAATAAAATTAGGATTGTCATTGAAACTAATCAAACGACTAATCACTAATGAAACAAATGTAAAATACAATTGGTGCTCTTCCAAAACTAATTGTGAAGACAACACCTATTGCTAAGAAAGAAAAATGCAGAAATAGTAAAAAGGAAGAACTTTTATTAATGGAGAAGAGAATACAGAATAATGGATGGTGGCTACAATGACATTACAAGGGTATTTATAGGATAGATAGCCAAACCCTAACCCTAACCCTAATACAATGATAGATAGGCCTTTGGGAATTCACAAAAGAGTTTACAATGAGAGTTTCAAATGCGCCTTAGTTAAATCTATTAAATTTTTGGCCTTTCTTCTTTTCCTCTTGGTTCTTTGACAAGCTTCCCTTGATTTGAGAAATTCTTGGTCTTTCTACCAATCATTTTCTTGTCCAACAGCAACTAGATGTGAGATCTTCATCTACAATTCTTCAAAATGTAAATATATACCAATTTGATCTCCATTTCTCTATTTTTCTGGTTGCATGCGGGCTGGGTTGGAATATCTGTAAAAGTAACAAAACAATACCCAAGTAATATTTCTTTATATACAAAAGATAAGAAATAAGAGCATAAAATAAACACATTTCTATGTCAATCAAATACCCCCACACTTATCTTTTACTCGTCCTCGAGTAAAACAAGAAATGAAAAAACTAGACTAGATAGATCACACTTTCGTAGGAAACACGATTGCATTGAGCGTATGCAACAAGCCGTTATACCTCTAGGTGTCCCTAGTAGGACGAGTGGTGTCTCGTGAGGGTTTTCAGCGGATACTACCCACAAAATCCAAATGCAGTATGCTATGATTCTAATGAAACCACATGAATGCAATGGACATATGCAAAATAAAAGCAAAAATGAAAACAAGACTTGTTTCTGAAGTGGTACAACAAATTAAATTAACAATTTCTAGTCAGTTGATTTTATTTTAGATACCTCAACTTGTCACAAATTTTCAATATAAATCAAGTTTTAAAATGTTAAATTCCAGTTTGGCCAGTTAGTTCGGTCGATAACATAGTGCAGCCATGAAATAGATTCTTAGTTTGCTTGGCACAGTTTGCAAAGTGGTATTATTATTTTCTCATGTATGGCTAGTCAAATCAATAAGGTCAAGAAGTGTTTGGGCATCATCGCTTATTCTTTATTCTATAAAATTTTAAAATTTATGATTAAGTACATACACCTAACTTGGAAGACCAAGGTTTACCACCCATGCACTGCCTCGCGGAGTAACGGAGAGTGGGTAAAGAGCTTGGCGGATTGTGCAGGCCGACTTTGACTTTGTCAACAACGTGTCGGTAATCCTTAGGTGTCCAATCTCATAGAATGAGACCAAGATATTCCAACGCTGACTTTGTCAACAACATGTCGAATAGAGCTTGGCAGGTTAGCACACCAACGCTTAATATACAAGCAATGTTGGATACCCTTGGATTACTATTATTATTATCGAAAATATAAGCACAAAAGAGAGTTACGCGAATTCAACTTAACACAACTTAGTTTTAAAGATTCGAAAAGCCAATATAAGTATTTTAAGTCCTCCACTTATTTAAACAAAGTCTACAATATAGAGAAGATTTCATGGCCATCACCTAAGAATCTCCCTATGTATCGGTTACACTATTATCCCTCAAAATTAAACTTTTCATTATATTTCAAATTCGAATTTAGCTGAGAGAGAAAAATACTATCAACTGGCTAAAAATTGTAAACTTATTTTGTTGTATCAATTGAAAATGAGTTGTATTTCAAAAAAAAATGGCATGTTACTACAGTCTAAAATGCATGATGGTCCTATTTAAATGATGAAAATGAAAAGAAAGAAAAATAAAGGAAAAAAACGAAAATGAGTGAAATGCAGACTCCCCCCCCCCCCCCCACACACACACACTAGAACTAAACAGTGTCCACACTGTAATTTTTTTCTATAATTGAAAGATAGTACCCAAAGGTGTATCAAATGCAGAATGATTTGTAAAATGAAATGCAATTTAACCACTATATGCGAATGCCAATTATATACAAAATGAAATTTATAATGATGGTGAGTTTTATGTGAAAAATGAGATTTTTCTTTCCCTCCACACTTGCCTCTATCGAAAATGATGGATGATGATTTCGTATTTGATTTTTGAGGTACAAAAGGCATGTCAGTGAGATCTAAGATCAAAATCCTTCCTATAAAATTTTTGTCGTGCCAATGATCTAAATCATTCAACTGAAGATTATTATAGTCCCATCAGCCCGAGTTTTTAACAATGATTACTTCTGATGCTATGGAATTACAATTATGTTTGAGACGTTCCATATATCCATCCTCGTCATTCAAAAGTTTAAGCTCATCTTCGAACAATTCCTCAAAATACATAGTGCACACGTCAACTGAGGAAAATGAAGTTTTTAGAGGAGATAATTCAGATGTGCCATCTAAAACTGTTTCTATTATGTCAACTTCTCCTATTTCGATCTCTTTGGGTTGATGAAAAATATTCAATTCAATGGTTAAGTGCCCAAACAATAGTCGAAGTTGGCCGCTCCTACAATTAATGATAGCATTTGAGGTTGCTAAGAAGGGACGACCCAAAATCAATGGAATTTGACTACCCTGACTCAAAACAGGCTCGGTTTCTAGAACTATGAAATCGACAGGGAAGTAAAATTGTTCAATTTGAATCAAAACGTCTTCAATTATACCCAATGGTTTTTTAAAAGATAGATCAGCTAACAGAAGAGTGATATTTGTTGCTTTAATCTCCCCTCATCCAAGTTGACGATAAACAGTGTAGGGTAGAAGATTTACACTTGCACCGAGATCAAGTAGGGCACGAGATATGTGAATGTTTCCTATTTTGCAATCAATTGTAGGGCAACCGCGGTCCTTGTACTTGACTGGGGTAGGATTCGAAAGAATGGAGCTTGTATTCGCAGTTAGAAAGGCAGTTTTAGGAACATTAGTGGCTCGTTTTCGGGTGCATAGCTCTTTGAGACACATGGAATATTGAGGAATTTGTTCGATGGTGTCTAAGAGTGGAATATTGACACGAACTTGTTTGAAGATTTCAAGAATTTTTTCAAAATTTGCATCCTTCTTCTTATTATTAAGCCTGTGAGGATAAGGGGCTATTGGTTTATAGACTCTTTCAGAAATTTGATCGTTCGAAGAAGAAGGTTTCAATGTGGAAAGTGATTGAGGTACAGGAATAGAAGGTGAGATGCTGGGATTGCAAACATTAGAGGAGGAATTATTATCGGGGTTGCTGACATTAGAAGAAGAGATGTTGGGGTTGCCAACATTCGAAGAAGATGGGGTTTCATAAGGTTCCAAGGAGTTGGCATTGGTTGCCATCGCAAGAGTTTCAAGCTTTTCAATTGGGGTTGAAATCGAATGGTTGTCGGGATTGCCAACATTATTGTCAATCATTTTTCCAGACCTCAGGGTGGTGACAACGTTAACCGAATTATTTCCATCCTCACAAGAATTCACAGTACGAGAGTTATATTTTGGATTCACCTCGGGTTGACTAGGCAACTTTCCTCGCTCATTACTTTTCATTAGTTCCTTCATCATATTCATCATTTGTTTGAGTTTAACATCTTGATTATTTATTTGTTTTTCTAATCAAACAATATCTTGTGACGGTTGAGAAGATTGGGAGGATTGGTTTGATGATTGAAAGTTGGGGTGCCTATAAGGTTCACTCGAAGGCTCAGGTTGAGGTGAAACATGAGAAGTTTGAGGACTAGAAGAAAATGGAGCTTGGTATAATGAATTAGGTATCATGTGAGATGGATTTGCGACATTATTTGAATTAGACCATGAGAAATTTGGATGATTTCTCCAACTAGGGTCAGATGTGGATGAGTAAAGACGATTTTAAGCTATGACATTGACTTGGTCTTGGGGTAGTCCATTGAATTGAGGAGTTTGAGTCTCTAAGGGAATATGAATTATATCCACGACATGCACTCCTTTAGTGGAAGCACGGATGGGAACACGAATGGACTCCCATTGCATGTCCTTTTCAGAATAATCCTCTAAGAATTTCCAAGCTTCATTGGCCGTTTTAGACATAAAATCTCCCCCACACATTGATTCTAGTTGAGTTCTAGTCTGATAGTTTAGACCCTCATATACAATTTGACATAAGTAATCTTTTATGATTCCATGATGAGGACAACTATACAGTAATTGGTTGAACCTATCAAAGTATTTTTAAAAAGTTTCCCCCTCATTTTGAGAAAATTGATTTATTTCAGTTCGAATTTTCAGAGTTTTGTGAAAAGGAAAAAACTTTTTCAGGAATACGCTGACGAATTCATCCCAACTTCTTATTGACTGTTTGGGAAGAGAATTTAGCCATCTTTTAGCGCTTTCAAGTAGTGCAAATGGAATTAGCCTTAGCTTGATTGATTCATTCGATAATTGTTGCATTTGATTTGTGGATGAATACAATTCAAATTCACTTAAAAATTCATAAGCATTTTCAGAACCAGTAAATTTCGGTACCCCTTGAATAAAAGAATGTTTAAGCTCAAAATTTCCTTCAACTGGTGGAAGTACTATGACAGAAGGTTGAACGGTTCTAGTTGGATAACATAGATCACGAAGAGACAAGGGTCTTTCCATTTGGATATTGAGATTTTGAAAATTTTGATTTATTTGATTTTTATCCCCAAAGTTTGCAAAATTGTGATTCACTCGATTTTGATCCAATTCGGTTGGAAAATTTTGGTTGATTCGAGAACCCCTAGGAGAATTTTGTTGGCTCACACTTTTTTCACTCATTGTTGTTAAATGCACGCACAGAAATTAGCAACAATGAAATTTTCTGTCCTTAATAGCTCCTAACCCAAAATTATATAGTGACACGTTTGATTACTTAGATCAAAAGATTTCTTAGCCAGTTAACGAAGAGGAGTTATCGGTGCACCAGGAATCACCCTAGCAATGCAGCCGAAGGTTTAAGTACCTTCAGAGTAACAACCGATATAACATTTACGAATCACCGTAATATTTATAAACGGTTATTTCTCTGCCGTAGTGTAGACACCAAGAAATAATTCGTTCCAAATGAATCAAATATCATAATACAATTAAGCCCTAGATGAGCCCATGACTCCCTTAAGTCCAACGTCTAACCGTTATTATTAGTCAGATTCTACGATGAAATGAAATTTGTGGGCTAAGGAAAGGGTGATGAAATCCCTCACCTTATGTGAATTGGGGTATTACCCTTAACAGAATGAATAAAAAGTGCAGAAATAACAACAATCACACAATTTAATTGCAGAAATTAAAAAATTTACATTCAAGCCGCTGCCCCTGCAGAATTTTTTTACAATAATTGTCTATTTTTTTTCTTTGCAGCAGAGCACCTGTAGAGTTAAAAGAAATTTACAGTGGGGTATGGCTGTCCATCCAGAAAAAATGAGTAGCGTCAATGATTGAAATCTCACTATTTGCAATTTCTTTTGTTTTCTGAAATCTTGATTTGTTGCTTGAACTCCAGTCACCTTGTCCTTAGTTCGAAATCTCTTTTTTTTTTGAATGAATTGAATAACAAAAAAAACACAAAAAAAAAAAGAAACAAAGGAATTAACAAAAAAAAAGCTAACTTTTTGGAGAAGATGGTGCTAAAGTGTGGACTGAAAAAAAACTGTGGTGAAATGAGATTATGTGAGAGGAAGGGGTATTTGATCAGAGGGAAGAAATGAAGCAGAGAAAAATAATTGAAAAAAAAGGATGAATCTTTTTATGACCTTCCCTTTTTTTATTATTGTTGAAAAAGTGGACAAATAGGAAAGAAACAAATGACAAAAAAAAAAAGGAAGAGAGATTTCAGGAAAGAAAGAGAATTGTAAAGGAAGGAAGGAAAGTAATTGTAAAAGATTTGGAAAAGAAATTGAGAAGGGAAAACAATAAAAGAGAAGACAAAAACAGAAAAAAAAAATTGTTTATTGTTGTAAAATTAGAAGAGGATTTTTTTTTGAAAAGAAAGGGAATTTGTAAGAGAAGAAAAGAAATCAAATGTATTGAGAACAAGAAAGACAAAAGAAGAAAGGGAAAAAAAATTGCAAAAGAGGAATTTTTTTTTTTTTTGAAATTTGTAAAAAGAAAAAGAATGCAGATGATTGGAAAGAAAGTGGAAAGATGGAAAGAATAAAGGAAAATTGAAAGTTGTTTTTTTTTTCAATGAAGGAGAGAGCCGGAAAGAAATAAATGAAAAAAATGGAAAGAGAGATTGTAGGAGGTGAATGAGAAATGCAATTGGAAAGAAATAAAATAAAAAAAGATTGCAAATTTTTTTTTTATGAAAATTTGAACAAGAAGAAAGGGAAAGAAATGAATGGTAAAAACCCAAAAAAAAGGAAAAAAAATTAAAAGAGGAAGGAAATAAGAGAAAAAAGCAAGGTTTTTTGAGTAGAGAGGAAGGGTAGAAAAAATTGAGGAAAGAAATAAAAGAAGACAAAAAAAAGAAAGAAATCAAAGTAGACAGAGAAGAAATTGCAAAAGTTTTTTTTTTAGAAAGTTGTAGACAAAAGATGGAAACAAATAAAAAGAAAAGGAAAGGGAAAAGAAAATTGTGAAAATCAGCAAGGTGATAGAAAGATGGAAAGAAATTGAAGAAAAATTAGCAACTTTCTTTTTTTGTATATATTTTTTTTCTTCTTGAAGGAATTAGATTGGAAGAAATGCAAAATAAAAAAAAGGAAAGAAATAAATGAAAAAAAGAAGGAAAATTAAAAGAAAAAGTGGCAAGATTTTTTTTCCATGTCTTAGAGATTATGATATCAATATGTGATACACAATCAACTAATCAAGATTTTTATCTATATATATCTACAAGAAAACAATAGGAAAATAAAAGAAAATTTGGCAAGATTTTTTTAACAAAATCAAACAAAAAGAAAAAAAACTAACACGAATCAGAAATTATATAAATAATAATATTCAATTGTTACCTCCCCGGCAACGGCGCCAAAAACTTGATCGTCGCTAATCTATGAATCAGAAAAGCGCGATATTTGTAATAAAATTCTGCAAGCGCACAGGTGTGTAGCATACAGGTCGAACACAGGGAGGTAAATTAAAATCAAATTATTTATCTAATCTCTTGGGCGAGTTAGACGAAGCCTGCAGATTTTGTTGAAATAAAAACAAACTGAAATTGTGAACTTAGGATTATCGTTGAATCTAATCAACGATTAATCACTAAAGAAAGTAAATTGCAAAACAAGAACAACAATGCAGAAAATAAAAGTGCAGAATAAGAAGAACAACAAAAATAAAATTAGGATTGTCGTTGAAACTAATCAAACGACTAATCACTAATGAAACAAATGTAAAATACAATTGGTGACCTTCCAAAACTAATTGTGAAGACAACACCTATTGCTAAGAAAGAAAAATGCAGAAATAGTAAAAAGGAAGAACTTTTATTAATGGAGAAGAGAATACAGAATAATGGATGGTGGCTACAATGACATTACAAGGGTATTTATAGGATAGATAGCCAAACCCTAACCCTAACCCTAACCCTAATACAATGATAGATGGGCCTTAGGAAATTCACAAAAGAGTTTACAATGAGAGTTTCAAATGGGCCTTAGTTAAATCTATTAAATTTTTGGCCTTTCTTCTTTTCCTCTTGGTTCTTTGACAAGCTTCCCTTGATTTGAGAAATTATTGGTCTTTCTACCAATCATTTTCTTGTCCAACAGCAACTGGATGTGAGATCTTCATCTACAATTCTTCAAAATGTAAATATATACCAATTTGATCTCCATTTCTCTGTTTTTCTGGTTGCATGCGGGCTGGGTTGGAATATCTGTAAAAGTAACAAAACAATACCCAAGTAATATTTCTTTATATACAAAAGATAAGAAATAAGAGCATAAAATAAACACATTTCTATGTCAATCAGTGCATCTTATGCTCTTCCTCATCCCGGGAGTAAACCAGAATATCATCCACGAACACAAGCACGAACTTATTCAACTGATCTCTAAAAAACCTATTCAGAAGATCCAAAAAATAAGTTGGCGCGTTACTCAACCCTAATGGCATCACCAACCATTCGAAGAAACTGGATGGTGTCCTAAAAGCATTCTTCGACACACTATCCTCTGCCACCCTCAACTGGTGGAATCCCGTTGCCAAATCCATCTGAGAAAACACTTTGGCTTCATGAAGCTGATCAAAAAAGTCATCGATCCTGGGCAACGGATACTTGTTCTTTTTTGTCACCTTGTCCAACTTATGATAGTTTACACATAATCTCAAGGATCTATTAGCCTTGGTTCTGAACACAACTGGTGCACCCCATTGGGATATGCTTATCCAAATGAATCCTTTTCCCAAAAGGTCATGAACTTGCACCTCTAACTCTCACTATTCCTTAGGCGCCATCCACCTTAGAGGCATAACGATAGGTCTAACACCCTCGACCATATCGATTCTGAACTCAATCACACGATGCGGCAACGAGCCTTTGATTTCTTCAAAGACATCCTCAAACTCGTTAGCGATTAACAAAGATGACAATTCTTCCTGTGGAATCACAAGCAAATATAAAAGGATCATGAAGAAACCATTTTCGGGCTTACATCGAATCAAAACCTTTTGCCCTTCCACATCCCCGACTCTCACCTCAAGTTTCTCGCAATTCACTCTTGATGCATACCTCTTGAGCCAATCCATGCCCAAAATGATCCCAAACCCAGAGAAGTTCAAAACAAAGCAATCACATACAAAAGAGCAACCATGACTCGTTAACACAAAACCACGACAAAGCATACAAAAACTGGATGAACCCCCAACTGGATTAGTCACAATCAATGGTCTATCACAAATCTCGGGCTCCAAACCCAAGCGACACACAAGCTCATGACGAACTTCTTGTTCGTCTGGTATGGAGTCTCGACATATTAATGAGCATACTTGGACAAACCTTCAAAATCGAAAACATACTCCAACACTGGTTGACCATTCTGTTTTAACTCAAAAAATTCTCAAACAGAATTAACTTCTGAACGGTAGAAATGAACTTCATCTAAAACTTGACTTGGAATTGCTCCCATGAAATATCATCTTCTGGGGTTTCTATAGTGACAATGTTCCACTAATCCATAGCATTGCCTCGTAGCTATCTCGAAGCAAGCTTACTCTTCGTTGCATCATCAATTCCCATGTCTCCAAAGATTGAATGCAAATATCAAGCCACCCTTGAATTTCTCCAGTCAGTTCTGTCCCTATAAATCGTCTCCCTCTTAGAGAAGTGAAATCTTTGCATAGCTTCGCGAAGTTCACCCCTCTAGGTACCTGCACCTGAACCCCCCTACATCTACGGTGATTGATTCTAGAGTGGGCACCATCCTCATGATCGTTGTTGCCTTGGCCTCAAACATAGTTGGGTAATCTGGTATACCGACATTTCCCCCTCCAGGAACAGACGCCTCCCTAGTAGTATATCTCGAAGATCGACGATTCATTATGAATCTAAAAATAGAATGATTAGTCCACACATGATAAATTTGCAAAATGGAGTTCAAATGCTATCATACTATACAATAATACATATAGTGTACATATATTAGATATCTACAAATATGTCTCTCATACATTATTATGGATTCGAACTTTGGCTAAAATCCTTTAACCAGAGCTCGACCAAATATGATGACTGCCCATAACTCCTGCACTTAACAAGGAATAGTGCTCTGAAAGGTGTGCCAGGCAGCCATGAACGATCATCAAGGAAAGATAATACAAGCGGAACTTGCCGTATAACTTACAGCTCAAGGATAAAATATAATAGAACATATACAATAGGTAATAATGGTGAAATATAATTTCATATAAATTAAAATTCCAAATCATCAAGGAATATCCATAAATTCTTTGAACTACAACAATAATCTCTATTCAAAATGCCTCACTACAACACACAGAGAATACATCAAACAACGGAAGTCATTATAATACGTATAGTAAGAAATTGATACATAAGCCTCCTGCTCGTCTTCGTTCAGCCACATCGTCCTCGCCAAGATATCACCTATTACCTGCTACCTAGTCTGCCCATCCAAAACCGGTTGAACAGTCCAACGTAATAAGAGGGAAACATAAACCATAAGTTAGACAATAGTCTTAGTGAGTGATAAAATAGCTAACTAACATCATCAATAAAGTATATGAGAATAGGTAGATAAACTAACTAATCTACCCACACGAACTGAGAAGAATCCATACCCGCCTTCCCCACATTCGACAGTGATAGCCTTTACAATAAGCATTTGAAAACGACTATACGTTCCTGGCAATCAGAAGTGACTAGATAATAGCAATCATATCTCGTGTAACTAACCTAATTGAGAACGACATTCCTCACGAACAAGCCCCGAAGGCCTAAACCAACTTCAGACAAGCAATCAATAAATATCTTATTCGACGTCAAACAATCTACGTGAGATGGTACAAGAAAACAACCAACATCATGACTTTGGCTATCACCGCCAATCCTTATTTGAAACCATCATTAATCTTATGATCGGTTAAACACCATGCCATCAACTATCAAGGGATAATGGTAAACCCTAGTTCTAGCAGAACTCCATACGTCGTACAACGAAATGTAACTAGGCCCGTTGAGCTGCCTAGGGTACTCGACCATTCAACCGTCTTTTAGGTGTTCCTATTATACCCTTGCTTGAGTCCGCTAGAACCTATGACAATGATAATTCCTCGGCCTTCAGTATCTCTAGTCGTCGTCATCAGCGACCATCCAACCATTATCCACAACCTCAAAACACCCTTGAGTCGTCTTCACATTTGTTGCATTACGACGATCAACGAACACATCACAACACTTCGAACATTCCAAATTGAATTCACTTTGAAGTCACCTTCATAACTGAACCAAAAGAACAACAAATTTTGGTTAAACATAGTAGGTCGCTCCCCTATATAGGTCGCACAACAATCTTACCTCATCGGCCAGCACAACTCCACCAGACCTTCCTTCTTATGAGTCAGAACCCACGACCTGACCCATCGGGTTAGTCCACGAATCCAATGACCTGACCTCCTTAGATCGTTAATGACCCAACCTCACTAGGTCATTTCCACGACCTAGTTCCTTATGTCATCCCACGACCTAAGCTCTCTGAGCCAATCCGCCTTCCACCTATCTAGAGCCTATGATTTAAGTGTCAGCGATCTAACCTTAGGTCGTTCTCTGATCTGAAGTCACCAATGCTCCAGTGGTCCAAGCCGAGCGACCTAGCACCCACGATCTAATACTGACCTTTCCAATGATCAAAGCTCCAGAATTTCTGCTCGATCCATGCTCCATAATTTCTGCCCGGTCCATGCTCCAGAACTTTGCCCGGTCCACGCTCTAGAACTTTGCCCGGTCCATGATCCAAAGCTTTGCCCAGTCCACCAAACTGTCCAGTCCATAAAACTTCCATTTCTTAGGGAACAAGAAAAACGATCTGACCTAAGGAAAAATGACTCGACCTAAGGAAAAACGACCCGACTCCAGATCTAACAAAAAATAGCTCCAATCTTTACCATATCATCATCAAACAACAACACCGATGCGGCCAATTCATCCAAATCATCCAACTTAACCATAAACACATTATGAAATTATTAACAACATCAAAATGACAATTATTCATTGATAATCATATAAAATTCACCAAAATCATGATACATGAATGAATGAACAAAACAATGGATCTAACTTGCAAAACATATGAATTAACATAAGAGTTACCGGTTTTAAGTTGCTAGATTAGATCCTACTGTGATTCAAATTAAAGTATACTTACTATGACATAGATCTAGGTGAAAACAACTTAAAATGATGAAATTTTGATCAAACAACTTATATACTTGATTGAATCTGTGTAAGAGATACTTATCACTCACCAAATGTTTAAAACAACTAGAAAACACTCAATTCTCAATCCAGTCAGCAAAGAATTATCTTCAAACTCTTCAATTTTATGAAACCTCTCTTCAATTGATGTAGATCTAGTTTTGCTTGATGTAGTTCTTCAATCTTCACATATAGATCTAGAATTTTAATGGTGGAAAGGTGTATTTGATTGAGCAAGGAGGATCATAAACTCAACAAAATGAGAGAATGAAGAAAAGTAACCCTCTATCTATACCTCTAACCTCATATTTAAATCCTCCCACTAGCCTACTAATGGCTACTCCAAATCAGCCCATTATGGTTGAAAATCTGAATAAAAAAATGTATAGCACTAAAATGGCGATTCTTCCCAAATTGCTGAACCAAATCTTTAATGTGACCACTCTTTGGAATTGGCAACACCATTTCCTTTCTAATGAAGTCGATCTCAACACCTGATTTGATCCCAGTCAAAAGTAATTACCTGTACATGACTGATAGGTGTGAAATGTTCACAAATAAAATTAGTAAAAATTATGGACATGTCTAACATCCCCATGAACAACATATCAAAATATTATAATGATTCAACCCTCAGGGGATTAAATAAAAATACTTTACGATCCTCCGATATGTAAAATGCAGGTTGTTAAATTTAGGTTGCCCATTCCTCACAATATTGAATTGGATAGGCTTATAGTTCCCAACATTATGAGGCAAAGATTTGAAAAGAGAGAGACAATCAAATTTCAAAGAAGGGGGTATGGAAGATGTAGTGTTCGAAGGAAAGAGTATGGGTAAAATCGGAACTGAATTAGCAAATGGTGGATCAGTAAGGAGTTCTCAATCAGAATCAAATGATTCAGAATTAACAATATTAGAAATATCATCTGGAGAACTATGATTCAGGTTGTTTGATGAAATGTAGGATTTTGAGCAGAGCAATCAAATGGTTTAGAAGTCGAATTATACAAGAGTGATGCATTAGAGGGATTAGAAGAAGCATTTCAAGATTCTGAAATGAACTAGTGATATTGGCAAGATTGTTCACGGGTGGAGGTTCAGGCTGGGGAAGGATACGAGGGGATTGAATTTGAAGAAGATGGAAAACAGAAGAATCATAGGGGAAAGAAAACGAGGAAAGGTTGGAGTTTGAAGAGGAAAAACAGAAGAATCATAGAACATATAGAATTATGGATGATTCTTATAATAAGACAAGGCTAGTCAGCTATATTATCTTCTTTTGGTTAAAAATTAAATATAATAAAATAGTAGCTGCAGCATCTGGGAGTTCGAGCTATCATCAAGCATTTAATGATTAAAGAAAATGGGGTATACGCTATTTTTGTATAGGCATTAGGTTCTCCAAGGCAGCCAATTTTAACTGCACATGTGACTTGTTTTCTCTGAAAATGATTTACTCAATTAAATATAGTAATAACTATCTTGCTAGTAGGACAACATAACACAAGAAAATATGGAACAACATCTGTATAAAGGATAATATTAATATATGTTATTAAGAGGTAGGGTTTAGTATGGGAATCTGGCAGCATGGACAAGTGGTCTGGTGCTTATGCCTATTTCCATATAAATAAGGTAGAGAAGAGCAATATAAAGTATATGTGTTGATCTTCCTTACTAAATATTTTCTAATGAATCACTCATAACAGTGGTTGATAAGAAAAATTATTGGTCTGGAGGCTCCTTGGGCCTCTAATCATCTACTCTCAATAATATTAAGCAAGTGCAGACTTATAAAGAAATAAAAAGGAAATTATTGTGTGATAAAAATTGATTTGAATACACATATGATTGACTACATGATATGTACGCATGAAGTCCTAAATATTTTGGGTATGGATGTTTAATATTGTTTTATGAATGATTGTGAATGATAAACCCTTGATGCAGCTTTACAAGATACTAAGAGTATGCATTAGTCAGTGGGAAAAACCCTAGGATGAGAGGGTAATGTAAAACGTAAAGTGAAGATTATAAACAAAGAATAAAATCGATGGAATGAAGGGGTCAGTGTGGTTAGAATGACTACAACCTACATTGATCTGTCTGGGTTTCAAGTGGAAAACCAGGCATGTACATGACATGTTAATGTCCTGAGGCCTTAGTGTGATGGGTTAACAGGTAGGAGGATACCACACAATGTACACATTGGTGTTCAGTGTAAGGGTATAGGCTCAAGGAAAATGAAATATAATAGCCTAAATGGGGAAGTGAAGGTTACGGCAAGGGAATAAAGCCATGTTTATGTTAGAAAGAAACGGTGGTATACAAATGAATTCCTGAGATTGTGCATTTATGTAAATATTTATATGTATGCATATACACCTCAATTATATCATACATATGTTATAGAATTCTGGAAATATCTAGGAAGAGAATTCATTAGCTAATACCTGAATATGTATTGTACTTTTATAAGAGAAGACAAGATTATATAGTAGTACATGGAGATAAATAACCAAGTAGTTTTTTATAAACTTGGCTATGCTAATATCAAACAATTTGTTTGACCCTGGTTGCTCAATGGCATATGGGTGTCTTAATTTAAATGAGGGCAGCGTCTAATGCTTCTGCAGGTATCAATGAAGCTAGTTAAAAGAAGTATGGAAATCCTTGTTGGGAAAATGAAGTTGAAATTGCTAGCTTTTTATCTATGTTAGGATGTTTAAGAAATCAATTGTTAACGTTAATTAGAATATTTATTTGAGTTGGTGTTGTAATGACTTCATATATTAGCATATTTGAGTAATTTCTAGGCTAGAATTTATTTGAGGATTATGCCAGTAGCTTATGCTGGGTAATTGATGTGAATGAAACTTAAAAATTCTTGAGTTTTCTTGATTGGTTGTGTGCATTAGCACCGAAATTTTGATATGCAAAACAAGGCAAGAAAGCTATGTGCCTTGTTCATGAGGGACACTAAATCCCCAAATTCATGTGTATATAGGACATGTAAATGAGTTACTGAAGCATGTGAACTAAATGTAAAAGTGTACATGTATAAGTGAACTTATAAGCATGACTTATATGCCATGAACCAGGTTATAAAGAGGACTGTCTTGCACAAGGTAGCAGTAAGAAATAAGTTAAGGAAAAGCCTTGTAAGTTGACTATCAAAATTAAGTATAAATTCGTAAAATAAACAAATAATCTGAGTTGAATTACACATGGACATGTGTTTACAGGAATAAAGGGGCGAAAGTACTCATATATTAAATCTAAATAGTTATCATTAATATTGTTAAAAAAGAAATGAATCTAGGCAAGTTTTCATTCCTCTTTCCATATCATGTGTATTGCATAAGAACAATGCCTGAATGGTTTCTTAGTCATTTATGTTGTAAGTACCAAAACTCTGATTATTATGCACATAGGCACATATCATATACTAGTATGTATATACTGGTGAGGAGATCCTGGAATGAAAAAAAACAATATGCAGAAAATGAGGAAACCCTAGAAAGAGTAGAACCCCAAATCAACATATAAATTCATTTAATCTGTTTGCAAAGCAAATAAATTAGGAGAGGGGATCTTTAGGTTTGTATGAGAGATGTGTTATAAACTACACAAGTACAAATATTAGTATAATAATATAGGGTAATTGGGATAAATTCTCTGAAGGGTATTGCATAAGTGTTATATGCTTGAAAACATAATTTGTCAAAAAGTGAGAGAAAAATTAAACTAACTTGACGATGATTATTCATAGAGAACCATGGTAGGACCAAGGCCTCAATCAACTACAGGAACCTCAAATGCACCATAAATGGCGAATATGAAAGACTTTGTGAGGGTACTAAGGGAAGGAGTTACCCCTAGGCATAACATCCCACATGAAGAGCTCTCCAAGTTGTTGTAGACCTATGCACATAAAGAAGGAAAAATTTTTGAAGGAACAGAAGGAGTTATGGGAATTCAAATTTGGTTGAAAACACTGGAAAGGATTTTCAGTAATATGCAAGTGGATGATCATAGGAAGAGACAAATTGCTTCTAGGCAACTGAGAGGAGCAAGATTGGACTGGTGGGAGGTAATTGTAGCAGGAAGACCAGAAAATGAAATCACATGGGATCAATTTAAGCTAGAGGCTAGAATTGTACTTGCATAAGCCAAAGCATCTTTATTGGAGGAGTTTATTAGGATAAGGCAAGGGAGTATGAGTGTCACAGAGTATACTCATAGATTTGAAAGCTTGTCCTGTTGGAGAATGGAGTTTTAATGACAACAACCTTATTTCAATATTAATTGATTATAAAATATATACTAACACACTCGTATAGAATATATATATACACACATATGGAGGATTTATACACAGGAAATTTTATTAAAGACTGTATAGTTTAAAGATATTAAGAGACTCAGACTTCAGAGAAATTTCAAGACTCATGAGTATTCAAGATTTTAAGAGTTCAAGACTAATATAGTTATAGACTCTAGACAATGTAAGACTCCAAATAGCACTCCAGGTTCAAAATTTTGTTTCTCAAATTTTGTTTTCAAAATTCTATCTTCAATCCTCTCTATTTTATTTTCTATCCTTTCTATTCTCTTTTCCTATTTTAATTTTGTTTTCAAACTCAAAGTTTGATAAGTTTCATATATCTATAATTTCACATTTTATATAGTTTTAAACTATATAATTTTTTAAATATATTTATATAGTTTATACATATGTTTTTTTATGATTTCCTACTTTACAATAATAATTTATAACACTATATTTTAATACAAGAATTTCCAGAATTATATTCATATCAATACACTTGAAAAATGTTCAAAAATTAATTTAACACTATATGTATGTTAACATATAAAAAACTCTACATCGACATATAACTGTCATTTTTTCAATTTTGAAAAGAAATGTCTTTTCACTAATTGTGACGGTTCTGAAGTGTGGCATCCTTTCATACACTATAAAAAGGGCTTGAATTCAAATTTTTAATCATCTCTTCTTCTCTAACTTCACTATCTTCCATTACACCATTATTCTTAATCATTTTTATGATTTCTACACTTATACTCTACCGAATTCAATTCCGTTTTCATCAAACTTCTTCTCTCTACACTCTCTACTCTCTTAATCAAGTGCTATTGAAGAGTTATAGGGTTGTTTGTAATTGTTTGGGTTGAGCAAAGGAATCGATGGTATCTCTTGTAGCCATGAAATCAAGGACAGGTAATCGGTGTTATCCCTTGTACCCGTGAAATCAAGGACGGGCAAAACTTGATCAAGTGTGTGTGGAAACGGTGGTATCCCTTGTAGCCGTGAAATCAAGGAGGGTTGTAATTGGACTTTGATATAGTAATAAAACTCTGCACAATGTAGCATTGCATGGGACTAGATGTAGGAGCAATCCAAACCAGTTTAAAATCCGGTGTGTTCTTTTCTTTTCTGCATTTTTATCTCTGCTTATTTTGCATCTATGTTTGATTTTATGTCTATGATAGTTTCTATGGTGTTTAATTCATCTAGTAATTCACGTAAGTTTTAGATTTTATTTAAATTCTCAAAACCACTATTCACCCCCCCCCCCCCCTTTAGTGTTTGTTTTTCCTTAACGATCTTTTCCGCATTCCCTAAAATGTCCAAGTATAGACAAATGTTTTGCTTATGAAACTTCAAAGAATGGTAGATATATACAAGGATTGAATGCAGGCTTAAGCAGGGCAATGTTGCCATACATTGAGAAGCCTTTTGATCAAGTATTAAATTTAACCTTGAGTATTGAGCAACATGATAATGCTAGAGAAAAGTTTAGGAACACTAATAAGAAAGGTAAGGATAAATTTCACCGTATAAAAAGAAGAAAACTGATACTACAGAAAAGAAAGGTTTTGAAGTTCTTGCTACATCAGAGGGTAAGAGGAAAGTCGTATGCTACAACTATGATAAAAAAGGCCATATAAAATCCAGGTGCCAAGCTAGACAAGTTGCCACTTTCAAGTGCTTTCATTGTGGAAAAGAGAGATATCTAAAATGAAATTGCCTTGAATACAAGAAGCAGGGAAAAGTTGGAGCTATAAAAGGAAAAGACAAGTCAGTGGTTAGCTCCAACATTAAAGTGCAAGGACAAGTGTTATTAAGAAAATTCCTATAAATGTGATATATGATACTAGGACAACACACTCCCTGATTTCCTCTAATATAGTGCAACGGTTAAGTTTAATTTGTGTGATAGTTGAAAAAAACCTTATATATAACTAACCTAGTAGGTAGCTCATGTGCGTTAGGAATGATGTGTAATCAGATAGAATTAAAATATGGTGGTAGCCTATTTATTTAAGATTTATTTGTGTTAAACTTCCCAGGTATAGGGGTTATTCTTGGGGTAGATTGGTTGAAAAAGTATAAGGCCATCATTAATTTAGAACATTCTATAATTTCTTTGAAAATTGCTGGGGTTAAAAGAGTATTAGTATGGTGTGAAACAAATATAGAAAGAGGATTTGAATATTTTAACACTTTGGAAATTAAGGAACAAGATTTAATACTGAAACAAGTCCTAGTAGCAAACCAATATACAGATGTATTTGAAGAAGAGAAAGGGGTACCTCATAACAGGCCAGTTAAATTTCAAATAAGACTGATTCTTGGAGCAAGTCCCATAGTAAAGAAACAAATAAGAATGGGACCTAAAGAATTGACTGAGTTGAAAAAGCAGTTACAGAAATTAGAAGAAAAAGGATTCATAAGGCCAAGTTGTTCTTGTTGGGGGTCACCAGTGGTCTTTGTTAAGAAGCATGATGGTACACTTAGGATGTGTATAGACTACAGGGAGCTTAACAATGTGACAATAAAGAATAAATACCCATTGCCGAGGATAGATGATCTTTTTGATCAATTGAGTGGTGCCAAAATATTTTCAAGATTGGACTTAGCTTCTGGGTTTCACCAAATGAAGGTAGAAGAAGAGAGCATTATATATATAGCTTTCAACACTAAGTATGGACTATATGAATTTTTAGTTATGCCATTTGGTCTCAAAAATGCTCCATCATACTTGGTGGATTTAGTGAATAGGATATTTAGAGACTATTTGGATAAATTTGTGCTTTTTTTTATAGGTGACATATTAGCGTACTCTAAAACAAAAGAAGAGCACAAACAACATTTACATTTGGTGCTAAAGAGATTAAGGAAAAATAATCTTAAAGCAAAATTTTCTAAATGCACCTTTTGGAAAGATGAGGTTGGCATTCTGGGTCATATTTTTTCTGAAAAAGGTATTTCGGTAGACCCAAGCAAAGTCGTTGCAGAACAAACATGGAGAAGGCCTAGAACAGTGAGTGATGTGAGATCATTCATGGGTATGGTAGTCTACTATAGAAGATTTATAAAAGATTTTGCAAAAAATGCTATTCCCCTCACATAACTAACAAGGAAGGATCACCTAGTTGTTTGGATAGAAAAATGTTAAAGGGCATTCACAAAATTAAAGGAAGCTTTAATAGAAGCAACAATATACAAGATGCAAGTGGAAGCGGGCTAGGAGTTGTTCTCATGCAAGGTGCGAAAGTGATAGCCTATGCCTCTAGACAATTAAAAACAAATGTAATGAGGTATGCCACACATGATGTGGAACTGGCTGCAATGGTATATTCTCTAAAGTTATGGAGACATTATTTACTAGGAGCAAAGTTTGAACTATATACTGACCATAAACCATTGAAATATTTATTCTCTCAAACGGACTTCAATATAAGACAACATAGGTGGGTAGAATTCTTGGTAGCCTATGATTTAGTTATATTATATACCCCTGGAAAGCTAACAAGGTTGCAGATGCCTTGAGTAGACAACATGCAAAGGTGGCCACATTGATAATATAGGAATTCAGAGTTTTATCTTTACTTGTTGATGTAGATATTAAAAGTATCAATGAAGAAATGCCAATGTATATAGTCAATGGATCCATAAACTAAGGGAAGTTGAGCATTATAATAATTCAGTATGATTTGATTAAAAAGGTAGGAGAAATAAAAGATTAGGATCCATTTTTTAAGGAAAAGAAAACGCTAATAACTAAGGGAAAGGAGGTGGAGAACTTCCAGCTTGATTATCAAGGGTACTTAAGAAATAAGAGAAGATTATTTGTTCCCTTTAACTAAACACTGAGGAAAGAAATACTGGATGTACATCATAGAAGTAAAAACACTATCCATCCGGGTGGTACAAAAATGTACCATAATTTAAAAAGGGACTTCTGGTGGAAGGGATTGAAGGGAGATGTAGGAAAATATGTAGTTGAATGCATGGTGTCTCAACAGGTTAAAGCAGTATACCAGAACCCCTCTGGATTGTTACAACCTCAAAGTATTCCTGAAGGGAAGTGGGAAGAAATTTCTATGGACTTCACAGATGGTTTGCCCAAATCAAGGAGAGGAAATGATAGCATTTGGGTGGTGGTTGATAGGTTAACCAAAGTAGCACATTTTATACCCATCAAAACAGAGAGAAGTGCACCCAAATTGGTTCAGTTATTCATGAAAGAGGTAGTAAGATTGCATGGCATCCCAAAATCAATTATAAGTGATAGAGACACACTATTAACCTCTAAGTTTTGGACTAGTTTTTAGGAAGCTACGGGCACAGAATTGTGCATGAGCATAGCATACCATCTACAATCAGATGGTCAAACTGAAATAGTGAATAAAGTGTTGGAATACATGCTTAAAGCAAGCAAATTAGACTGGGGACGTAACTGGAGGACTACCTTCATTTAGCAGAAATTTTCTTATAATAATAGCCATCAGATAACAATAGGAATGGCTCCCTTTTAAGCTTTATATGGGAGGCCATGTTTATCCCCTGCTAGCTAGATGGAAGCTGGAGATAACATTATTTTAGGGACTGAATATGTGAAGGAGATATCGGATAAAATTTCTTTGATAAGAAAGAGGATGGCAGCTGCACAAAGCAGACAGAAAATATATTTTGATCAAAAGAGGAAACAGGTAGAGTATGCAGTTGGTGATTTTGTATTTTTGAAGGTGTCTCCAATGAAAAGAATTTTCGAATTTGGAAAGTAAGGCAAACTAACTCCTAGATATATTGGGCCATATAAAATATTGGAAAGGATAGGACCAGTTGCTTATAAGCTGGAGCTGCCAGAAGAAATGGGTGCAATACATAATGTATTTCATGTGTCTCAATTAAGGAGGTGGGTACATGATGGGAATACCATATTAAAGACACCTACTAAATTGGAGATTAACCCTAGCTTGGTATATGAAAGTGAGCCAGTGGGGATAGTGCGCAAAGAGGAAAAGAAGCTAAGGAATAAAGTGGTGAAACTTGTGAAAATACAACGGTGTCTTGATTCAAATGACTGTACCTGGGAGGTGGAAAGTGAAATCAAGAACAAATATCACAAAGTGTTTGCTAATTGGGAGAAAGGTACTTAAACTTTGCTTTAATTTATTTTATTAAGAGTTCCATTTCTAAGAATATAGTGAAAATATAAGAGGAAGATTTTAGAATAGGAAATAATGATTCATGCTTGAAGGATTACATTAAATTGTGGGACACTATTTCTAAAGGGGAAAATGTGGTAACCCAGAAATATTTCAATATTTGAAATAGGAAAATTATGGTTTTTATTCATATATGTGAAACATATATGGAGGATTATATATACATGGATAAGGTGCAGGGTACACAAGAATATCCAGTACAGATGAGACACAGGAAATTATGTTTGTTGAATTTATTTTATCATTTTTGTAATGTAAAATGTATGTAGGAATTTAATAAATTATGAAGACTAAAAAAATTTAACAATAAACCTTTTAGAAAGTCTAGGAAGAAAACTTAAGGGCCTTCACATACATGGGTTATGTAACTTCATACATATGGCATCCATAATTCGTGGTTGAAATGAATCATGTAGGAAGCATGATAGTTGGGGTAAAAAGGGGAAAATTTAATACCTAGCATAATAAAAAGGAGGATGACATGGTATGGTAGGGTCTGGGTTATTTCTTTAAAAAGATAGAAAGGAAAATCGGTGTACTCTTGAGTATTTAGCATGACAAACATATCATTTCTCTGAATAGGGTAAAAATGGCATTAGGTAGCCTTGAAACCCTAGTTTATCCATTATAAAAAGACTAGGCTAGTGAGGTATATTATCTTTTTTTGGTTAAAAATTAAATATAAGAAAATAGTAGCTGTAGCATCTGGGGTTTCGAGCTATCATCAAGCACTTAATGATTAAAGAAAAGAGAACACTATTGTAATTATATGCCATTTTTGTATAGACATTAAGTCCTTCAAGGCAGCCAATTTTAACTGCACATGTGACTTGTTTTCTCTGAAAATGATTTACTCAGTAAAATATAGTAATAACTATCTTGCTAGTAGGACATCATGACACTAGAAAATATGGTACAATATCTACATGAAGGATAATATTAATATATGTTATTGAGAGGTAGGGTTTAGTATGGAAATCTGGCAACATGGACAAGTAGTCATGTGCTTATACCTATTACCATATAAATAAAGTAGAGAAGAGCAATATAAAGTGTATGTGTTGATCTTCCCTACTAAATATTTTCTAATGAATCACTCATAACAGTCGTTAATAAGGAAAACTATGGGTCTGAAGGCTCCTTGTGCCTCCAATCATATGCACTCAATAATATTAAGCAAGTACAAATTTATAGAGAAATAAAAAGGAAATTAATGCGTGATAAAAATTGATTGGAATACACATATGATTGACTACATGATGTGTATGCATGAAGTCCTAAATAATTTGGGCATGGATGTTTAATATTGTTTTATGAATGATTGTGAATGATAGACCCTTGATGCAGCTTTACAAGATACTTAGAATGTGCATTAATCAGTGGAAAAACCCTAGGATGAGAGGGTAATGTGAACTATAAAGTGCATATTATAAATAAATAATAAAATCTATGGAATGAAGGGGTCAATGTGGTTAGAATGACGACAACGTACATTGATCTTTCTGGGTTTCAACGGGCAAACCAGGCATGTACATGGCATGTTAATGTCCTGAGGCCTTAGTGTGATGGGTTAACAGGAAGTGGGATCCCACACAATGTACATATTGGTGTTCAATGTAAGGGTATAGGCTCAAGTAAAATGTAATATAATAACCTGAATGGGGAAGTGAAGGTTAAGGCAAGGAAATGAAGCCATGTTTATGTTAGAAAGAAACAATGTCTACAAATGAATTCATGAGACTGTACATTTATGTAAAAAATTATATGTATGCATATACACCTCAATTATATCATACATATGTTATAGAATTTTGGAAATATCCCGGAAGAGAATTCATTAGCTAATACCTGAATCTGTATTGTACTTTTATAAGAGAAGACAAGATTATAGAGTAGTAAATGGAGATAAATAACCAAGCAGTTTTATATAAACTCAGCTATGATTATACCAAACAATTTGTTTGACCCTGGTTGCTCAATGGCATATGGGGTGTCTCAATTTAAATGGGGTAGCCTCTAATGCTTCTGCAGGTATCAATAAAGCTAGTTAAAAGAAGTATGGAAATCCTTGTTGGGAAAATGAACTTGAAATTGCTAGCCATTTATCTATGTTAGGATGCTTAAGAACTCATTGTTAATGTTAGTTAGAATATTTATATGAGTTGTTGTTGTAATGACTGCATGTATTAGTAAATTAAGTAATTTCTAGACTAGAATTTATCTGAGGATTATGCCAGTAGCTTATGTTGTGTAATTGATGTGAATGCAACTTAAAAATGCTTGAGTTTTCTTGATTTGTTGCGTGCATTGGCACTGAAATTTTGGTATGCAAAACAAGGCAAGAAAGCTATGTGCCTTGTTCATGAGGGACACTAAATCCCCAAATTCATGTGTATATAGGACATGTAAATGAGTTACTGAAGCATGTGAACTAAATGTAAAAGTGTACATGTATAAGTGTACTTATAAGCATGACTTATATGCCATGAACCATGATATAAAGAGGACTCTCTTGCACAAGGCAGCAGTAAGAAATAGGTAAAGGAAATGCCTTGTAATTTGACTATAAAAATTCAGTATAAAGCCGTAAAATAAACAAATAATCTGAGTTGAATTACACATGGACATGTGTTTACAGGAATAAAGGGGCTATAGTACTTATACATTAAATCCAAATAGTCATCATTATTTTTGGTATAAAAAAAATGAAACTGGACAAGTTTTCATTCCTCTTTCTATATCATGTGTATTGCATAAAAATAATGCCTGAATGGTTTCTTAGTCATTTATGTTGTAAGTGCCAAAACTCTGAATATTATGCACATAGGCACATATTATATACTAGTATGTAATATACTGGTGAGGAGAACCAGGAGTGAAAAAAACAATGTGTAGAAACGGAGGAAACACTAGAAAGTGTAGAACCCCAAATCAACATAAAAATTCATCTAATCTGTTTGCAAAACAAATAAATTAGGAGAGGGGTTCTCTCAATTGTCTTTAGAACCATCATACCTCATTACTTCCAATAGGGTTGTAATCCTATCCGAGGCTGCGTAACTCTGGGGTTGAGATGCGAGAACCTAGAATTTTAGTTTATAGGTTATAAATTTGTTTGTAGCTTGTATGTGTTTGATTTCAATGGTTTTAGAATTAATTTGGGTATAGATTGGTTGAGTTGTTATGATGCGAGAATATTTTATCGAAGAAGAGAAGTATCATTGAAGTATCATGGCAGTAACGATATGATCGTGTTCCTGATGGAAAGAGCAGTTCTATAAATGTTTTTGTGGATGAATGTTTTGGAATTGGAGGAAGAGGTAAGTAGCACTTCTGTTGTTTAGGAATTTGTTGATGTATTCTAACTAATGGAAGGATTGCCACCGAAAAGAGATATTGAGTTTCTGATTGTTCTTGTGTCGAATCCAACCAATGCATAGGTCATCAAGCTGAATTACCCCTTCGGAGATGAAGGAGTTGAAGGTGCAACTTGTTGAGTTGGCAGGTAAAAACTTCATTCATTCAAATTGAGGTGCTTCGGCAGTCTTTGGGAAGAATCCCGATGGATCTTTAATAATGTGTATTGATTATTGGAAGCTCAACAGCAGGTCAGTGAAAATAACTATCCTTTACCTTGTATTGATGATCTGTTTGATCATCCAAGCGAAGACAAAATGTTTTCTCGATTGGATTTGGCTACTGGATTTCACCAGCTGAGGATAGCGAAAGTGAGCATTCCATTGACAGCATTTTGTACCATGTTTGGATCATACAAATGAATGGTTAAGCCATTTGGATTAACGAACACTCTTGATTACATCATGAATTTGATGAATCGAGTATTTCAGGAACACCTAGACAGATCTGCATTGGTTTTTATTGATGATGTATTGGTGCATTCAAAGGATGAGGAAAAGCAAAAGACCCGCCTTCAGATATTGTTGGAGACTTTGCGGAAGCACCAACTGAAAGCCAAGTTTTCAAAGTGTCGTTTTAGGGAAAGGAAAGTGAAGTTCCTTGGTCATGTTGTTTTGAGAGAAGGACTGTCAATAGATCCAACTAAGATTGCTGCCATCGTTAGTGGAAAAAAGCCTGGATGTGTTGTTGATTTCCGAATCATTTTGGGATTGGCTGGAGACTATCGAAGGTTTATCAAGGAATTTTCATGGATAGAGACACCATTCTGTGACACCCCACATCCGTCAATGTCACTCACAAAGCGAATGCATTATGTTTCATGAAGCATTATTGGTAAATAGATACAGAATTTTACAAGATAGACATAAATAAGATAGCAGCGGAAATTTAAATTTTATTTCAAACACAGATCATACAGGGTGGTTCAAAATACCATGAGTCTCAAAAACCATTACAACAACATAACTTCTGTCTTTTAACATCAGAGTACATAAATACTTAAAAGAAAACATAATTCCCCAATAAAAGAGCTAAGCCATAGTAGAGATAAGAACTTGAGCCATACTTCGAAAGCAGCTCTAGCAAGATAATATCTGAGTCCTGACTAAGCCTGAGTGTTTCCTCCTTGAGAACCTGGGGGGAAACGGAAGAAAGAAGGAGAAACAAGAGGGTCATACATAAAGTCTGGAGAGTCTAGTGACTTTTAGCAAGTAAATAAATAAAAGTAGCATGACAGGCATATAAAGTGGATATGAGAGATCACTACATAAATGGCAGGTGTGACAAGGTAGACAGGATAAGGTGAATATGCTTCTAATAGTTACTTTGCACTATTACTAGTATAACCAAAATGAGATGATCCCTTCAACTTAGGGCATAAGTCCAAACGTACACTAATCACTACACTAATTGATCGACTCCCTACTCTGTAGATACTCTGTGTTGGCCACACAGTAGGATGTATCACGTCCTAAAGTGGCAACCCCTCATTGATATGGACAGCCCCATATCTACTGGTGTCATGGTTGTCTTATCGCCCTTTGCTCGGCTCATGCACGTACATAGCCTAGTCGGTTTGTGCCGCGCACAACGTCCTCTACGTTTGGATCTCTTACAATCAGTCAGTAAGCGTGTTCCCTCTCCACCTAGTACGGAGTACTTTATTTGATACTTACTCCGGGTTACTGACTGAAATGGATCCCACACAATATGGTACAAGCTCTCCCCTTTGTCTTGTATCCCCCACTAGTGTATACCACTAGGTGTCTTTAATTACATGGCCTTATGCCAGTTATTCTTATACTAAAAGGTGTCTTTAATTACATAACTTTATTATTTCCTCCGGTTATGTATACCACTAGGTGTCTTTAATTACATAACCTTATCGGTTAAGTTTGTGGGCCTATATGTAAATATTACCTACCCCCTCCAGAATTGCTTAATCCATCCACTATACAACAAATTTTACTTAACCTGAACTTTAGTTCATAATCATACAATCCTTATGGATTAAATTTGGTTAAGTAATCCAATTGATTACCATGTCCATTTATGGTTTATAATAGGCTAGACCTCCCACTTTAGGCCTACAACTTGTGGATGTTGGATGTGTCGGTCGGGTCCCGACAGTCTTATTCCACATTTGGGCTTAACCTCGTGTCTTCGCCCGATTCGTATTTGTGCACTTAGACCTCTCACATTAGGTTCAACATTAGTGGCTACTGGATATGTCGGTCAGGTCCGGGCAGACTTCCACCACTAATGCAACCTAACCTTGTGTCATAAGTGTAATTACAATTCCTAATTGTAATTACTAGACATTCCATTTTTATTCAATTCTTACCTATGTCTTAATAGGTGATTATGTCCCTTTTTCCAATAATTTTATTTATATGACCAACGATGTTTATAGTCAAATTATGTCCATATTAACCCTTTTTCCCCCTTTCCTAACTAGCACACTCATAATATGCCTAGGCTAGATAACAGCCTAGTCATAAATGATAAAAGGGAAAAGAATAGGTATATGACAAAAGTGATTGTTTAACATAACTTTGTATAAACATAAACCGGCATGGTGATAAGGTGGACATATAAACATAAATCTGATGAACTTGTGGCAGTCAATTGATTCTAACATAACTATGATGTCACAATAAGCATAATTAGATCCAAATTAACAAATTAAATGTCTAACTAGTTTGGATCTAATATGATAAGCATAAGGTGATAAACTAGATCTTGATTAATAATTTAAATGTCCACATAATTTAGATCCAATGGGTTAAAAGTGGATCTACACAAATAAGGTTCAAGGTTCACATCATAGCATGTCATAGAAGTTACCATGGATCTAACAAGATAGAGATTTTAGATCAATAATTAGAATAAATATCTAACTAGTTTGGATCTAATATGATAAGCACAAGGTGATAAACTAGATCTTGGTTAACAATTTAAATGTCCACATAATTTAGATCCAACGGGTTAAAAGTGGATTTACACAAATAAGGTTCAAGGTTCACATCATAGCATGTCATAGAAGTTACCATGGATCTAACAAGATAGAGATTTTAGATCAATAATTAGAATAGATCTAGCACAATTCATAGATTGCCACAAAGGTTACAATAGATCCAACATAGAGATATTGATCAATAGTTAGAATAGATCTAGCACAAATCATAGATTGCCACAAAGGTTACAATAGATCCAACATAGAGATATTGATCAATAGTTAGAATAGATCTAGCACAAAACATATAATGCTACAAAGGTTACAATAGATCCAATATAGGGATTTACACAAATAAGGTTCAAGGTTCACATCATGTCATAGAAGTTACCATGGATCTAACAAGATAGAGATTTTAGATCAATAATTAGAATAGATCTAGCCCAAATCATAGATTTCCACAAAGGTTACAATAGATCCAACATAGAGATATAGATCAATAGTTAGAATAGATCTAGCACAAATCATAGAATGCTACATAGAGATATAGATCAATAGTTAGAATAGATCTAGCACAAATCATAGAATGCTACAAAGTTTACAATAGATCCAAGATAGGGATTTAGATCCAAATCCTAACCAATTCAGAATGTCATATGTTCATGATTTTCAATGGATTTGATTTAACTTAGGTATATGAACAAATCCAAGTCATAGTCGTGTCATATTTACTTTTAAATATTCAAATCTAAAAGTAACTAGAAATTCACAGTGTTAGGATTATAAAATAGAGAAAGAATGGATCTTGGATCTCTAGATTTGATTTGCAAAACTGATAGTTGTAGAAGATAATGGGTCCAGTTCAGGCATCGGTAGAGTTTGGCCACCATGAATTCTTAATGAAGAAAATATGAGAAATGACCACGTACATATAGCTGCAAAACCCTCTGAAACCGACGGCTACCTCAACACTAGGGGTGTCGACACCCCTGTGGGTGGGTCGACCCATAGGTCGACACCCCTTAAGGGGGTCGACCCCGGTGTCGACATCCCTCTAGGGGGGTCGACCCCCTAGAGCGGGAAATCTGCCGCCACTTTTCATTTTTCGAATTTGAACTGTTCTGGGCAAAATTCTGACTCATCTCTGACTAATGTGTGTGTGTGTATATATATTCTTTCTGCACGTATACAAACTTAAAACTCTCATAACTTCCTCATACGATGTCCATTTTTTGCAAACCAAATGTCTAACTTGACCATAGTTTCGATACGGATGTAATGGTGCAGTCCATTTTCCTTAATTCTGTATATTAAATTAATTATTCTTTAATTTATCCTCCTTTAATGTCATTAAATTTTTGGGGTGTTACATTCCCCCTGACTTAAAGGATTTCGTCCCCAAAATTTCCAAGTTGAGAAGAAGGCATATCCTACCATCCATCATCCATCAATCACTGGCATCCATTGTCCATATAAATTTCTAATGCTTATATGAATATATGCAAAGGTGTGTGTGTATGTGTCCCAATACTAACGCGAAAATCAGGCGGTCTACTGATTTAGTTGACCTCCTTAATGCAATGTATGTTAGTGCCATGAATCCAATATGTATGCAAATAATCCTATTATAACATGTAAGCTCTATATGTGTGCACACTCATTCATCCAAGTGCAACATCCATATGCTAATTCGTCCATTTCCATCCATAAAAGATAAGAAAATGCACACACATCCATATGCAGTATGAGAGTGATTGAGCCAATTTAGTGCCTAATGTGTGTGTACATGCGTCCACAGGAAACCATTAGCAAACACTTGCATCCATCAAACATAACATGTTTCAAACACATGTTTACATCCATAGTATTCCTATCTAAAGGTCGAAAAATACTATGGATAAGATATACTCAAATGATAGAAACAAGCACTGATAAAAACTTTGAAAAAGGAGTTAAGAACATACCCTTGAAAAGGAAAGGGTACGAAGCACGAATCTTGTCTTCAGTCTCCCAAGTCACATCATCTGGGTTATCTCCCCATTGAACCTTTAACAACTTGATCTCTTTATTGCGTAGCTTCTCAACTTCTGATCCAAAAACACGGGAAGGGACTCGCCTGACTGTCGCCTCCCGTTCCACTTCGACTTCTTCCAACATGCTCAGCTTAACAATTAATATGGTGTCATGCAGGCACTTCCGCAGATGAGGAATGTGGAAAACATCATGAACTCCAGATAGATTTTCTAGGAGCTTTACTCTATAGGCCATTTGGCCAATCCTCTCGGTTATGGGAAACGGTCCCATAAACCTAGATGCCAACTTCCCTACCGATCCGAAGTGAACCACATTCCTCAAAGGTGATACTTTGATAAAAACTAAGTCTCCCACTTCAATTTCGATGTCAGTCCTTCTCTTGTCTACATAGGACTTCTGCCTATCTTGAGTTGTCTTCATCCACTACCGAATAAGGTCAATCTTTTCAGACGTTTCTCTAATCATATCTAGTCCAAGTAATAACCTTTCTGTAGATTCCGACCAACAAGTTGGTGATATATAGGGTCGTCCGTATAATGCTTCGAAGAGTGCCTGTAACACCCCACCTCCGCTAGGGTCACTCACAAAGGGAGTGCACTAGCTTTGGTGGAGCATTATCTAGGTAAGCATACACAGAAATATTACAAGAAAGAACATATAAAACAGTGGAAGAAGAACCAAATTTCATTGCTTTAAAATCTAGAAAGGTCTAAAGCCTTTTACATCAAAATGCCATTAAATCCATTACATCGAAATTTGTCTTGCAATAGTAAAGAAGCATAAAACCATAGTCATAAATCATTCCCCAAGTAAAAAAGTAAAGCAGCCATAGCCAAGAAAGGTCCAAGCCATATATGATGATCTTGAAGCAGAAAGAAGTCCAAACTAAGTAGTAGTGTTTTCCTCCCTGAGAACCTGGGGGGAACCGTAAGAAAAGGAGGCAAAAGAAAACGGGTCAGTCAAAAAGACTGGTAAGTCCTAGTGACTTTCAGCATAGAAACAAGTAAAGATAACATGACATGTATAAACTGAATGTAAACATAAGGATGATGACAAGATAGGCAAGTTAAACTAAGATGAAAAGATAAACTATACTAACCAGATAAACTACGGTAACAAGATAAACTATGCTAACCAGATAAACTACGGTAACAAGATAAACTATGCTAACCAGATAAACTACGTACAGCATCGCATGTTTAACATTCTCTGCACCAACTGTACTAGTACCCCAAACTGTATCATCCTTTCCATGTATATGTATAGTCCCTTGCCGTATATCGTACAGGTTTCATCATGTATTTCTATAATACTTCAATGTAGTGCCACCATTCTTGAAATTGTTTGGACTGCCACCCTTGTTCTGGCTAGGTTTCCTTATCATGAACTATCGCGTGTTCAACTAGGATTTATGCCACCTAGGACCACTAGGGATTATGCTACCTATTGAACGTTTTCTAGATTCGATTAGGGTTTATGCCACCTAGGACCACTAGGGACTATGCTACCTAACGAACAACACCCTTTTTCCACGTAACGATCTATTAATCGATCGTCTCCCTACAAGTCCTAGCTCGTTCATGTGTCTGTGTCATACGGACCAATCACGAAATGTAGTCACCTGTGCTAGGTCTACCATAGGGTGTATCAAGCCCTAGGGTGCCAACCACCAACACGAATCAAGCACGCATAGTGTAAACCTACCGGTGCCCAATGCCTGCTTTTTCAAATCCGGACTACGTGCACGACCATAGTCCGCCTGAACCTACAATGGCGCACCAACTCAGTCGTCGTTCTGGTCTCTTACAATCAGCCCAGTAGTCGTGCCCCACCCTTCCTAGTTCCAGGGAACCGTGATACATCTAATGGGTTACTGCTGAAAAGGACCGCGTAACTAGGGTTTCCGTCCAGTAGGTTAAGTGTTGTCATTTAAATTCAAGACTTAAACCCATCAGTCTAGCATGTCAAGTTGGTTAAGTGATGTCATTCAAGTTCATGACTTAACCCGCTTACGTGTCATGTCAAATTGGCTAAGTGTTGTCGTTCAAGTTTATAACTTAGCCCTACGAATCATGTGTCAAGTTGGTTAAGTATATTCAAGTGGTTCATGACTTAACCCTATCAAATCATCGTGTCAAATTGGTTAAGTATATTCAAGCGGTTCATGACTTAACCCTATCAAATCATCGTGTCAAATTGGTTAAGTATATTCAAGCGGTTCATGACTTAACCCTATCAAATCATCATGTCAAATTGGTTAAGTATATTCAAGAGGTTCATGACTTAACCCTATCATGTGGCATTAATTCATTAATGCACCCCAACCTCTCACATCAGACCTGTTGTTGTGGTCGCCGGATATATCGGGCGGTTCCGGGCAGAATTACACCACAACTCAGTCTGACCTCGGGTTTTAAAGTGCGATATGATCAACTACCCACATTGGATCCTATTGTTTGCAGTAACTGGATTTGCTGGGCGGTTCCGGGAAGAATTACACTGCAAACTCAACCCAACCTCAAGTTGGCCATTTTCAAGTTCATTCTAAGTGTCATGTCCATGTTCAAGTTTCATGTCAAGTTCGTGTCAAGTTTCATGGCGAGTTTCATGTCCATAACCAGGTTCAAGTTATAATAGCGTTCATGTTTCAAGTTTTTCCTTTTATCAAGTTCATAATTCATGTTCATAACCAATTCATGTTTTTCCTATTCTACCCAAATCGTATTCCCATCGCACGTAAACGTGAATCGATCCATACTACAAATAAATCCAAATCTCAGAATAAAGGGAATAACATCAAAACTATGATAAGCAAGAGGGATGAGCATAAAGCGATAAAAGGGGTTACAAGACTAGCATGACATAACTTGAGATAATTGGTTACAACATCACTGACATATAGGATTTCAAATCTAGCAAGATAAGGCGATAGTCATGGTAAACGCTGACATAAAATAATAGGCATGCAAAAGCAAGCCAAATACAAGGATAATGAATCCAATGGTTTTGGTGTACATAATAGCGAATAAACTAAGCAAGTCACACCCTAGGTATGCGATCCAACAAAATGCCAATTCGGTGCACAACATGGTTTTCAACTATAGTGTTATGGGCATGAACAATCAACTATAATAGTCTTAGGCAATTAAACCCAATAGTCATAGGTAGAAATCTCATAGTTATGAATCATAAGCGACTCATCACAATAATCATGGATAATTATCAAAAATAGTTCTAGGCAAATAGTCATAGGCAATTAACAGTAATAGTTTCAAAGTCATGGCCATTGATAATAGCCTTATGTTCATAATCATAGGTAATAATTCTTATAGTCAAGAGTCATAGGTGATTAGCCACAATTGTCCTCGTCATAGTCATAGGCATAGTCTTATGTTCACAGTCATAGGCATAGTCTTATGTTCTTAGTCATAGGCATAGGCATAGTCTTATGTTCACAGTCATAGGCATAGTCTTATGTTCTTAGTCATAGGCATAGGCATAGTCTTATGTTCATCATCATAGTTATAGGCATAGGCAAAACCTTATGTCCACAGTCATAGGCATATTAAGGTTATAGACATGAAAGGATTTGATTTACAACATGAATAGGCCCCAAATAGAAATATTCCCACAAGTCAAGATCCAAGAATTTATGTTACAATCTGGCGTTAGAATAATAAACTAGGTCCAACAACATGAATGGGCATGATTCAATCGATAAGAAATAACCCAAAATCATTGATTCAAGAGGAGACAAGAACAGATCTAAATAGATAATCAAGCGTAGGTCCAATTTCGTTTCATTCCATGTCCATATTAAATTTAACAAGTTTAAATCTCAAAGTAACTAGAACTTATAGATCGTGGTCTAAGAAATTGAGATGCAGAAGTTGAATCTAGAAACTAGTCGTCGATTGGTTGATTCGATGGATTCTGATTTGATAGCAGAAGCAAGCCCCCAATGTGCAATTCCAAGCCGTAGTCTTCAAGAATTTGTCTTCGTGTTTTACTTTAATTTATTTATTTGTTTTTCTCAGAGCCAGCATAAGGACAGAAAGAATTGGTGTAGAGAGAATCAGGCTACGAGGCTGTTTATATAGGTTTAGAGTCACGAATCTAGTCAGAAAATTGGTCCAAATACATCAGAATGAACCCAGGCTGGAAACCAGGTTTTGGCACCAGGTCGACCATAGGGTCGACCTGATCCCTGGGAGGTCGACCCCCAGGTCGACCTGGTCCTGGGGGGAAATTTCCCGCCCAATCTGCCCTGGGTTTTGAATTTGAATTTCGAATTCAAATTTCAAGATGTTTTTTATTCTGAAAATTCCTGAAACTTCGGAGGGCCATAACTTGGTCATATGGACTCCGTTTTTCGAAAACTCGGACTCGTTCCCAAGCAGAATTTCGAGACAAACGCAATGGCGCAACCCATTCCCCTTGATTCTTAATTTAAAATTTAATTCTGCCTTGATTTATGGTTTCAATATGTTATTAAAATACAGGTTGTTACATTCTCCCCTCCTTACAGGATTTCGTCCGCGAAATCTCTAAGTTAGGAAGTATGTATCCTACCATCCACCTACTCAAAACATCATCCACAAGCAATCATTGTCCTTAAAAGATTCCTAATGCTATATGTCTATATGCAGAAAGCGTGTGTATATGTACTTATCTAATGCAAAAGATCAGGCGGTTACTGATTCAGTAGACCTCCTTAATGCAAAATATGTTAGTGTAATGAGTCCAACATGTATGCAAATTCCTAACATACTTTATAATCTCTACATGAGTGCAAAAATATTCATTCATATGGAACATCCAAATGATAGCATATCAAGTTTCCATCCATGTACAAGTATAAACATTCATGCATATGCAATATGAGATGTGACTGAGCTGATCTAGTGCCTAATGTGTGTTCATGCATCCACGAGCAACAACTAGCAACCACTTGCAACCATCAATCATAACATGTCTCAAACACATGTTTACATCCATTAGTTCCAACCTAAAGGTATAGCCGAATGATAGAAGCAAGTAAAGAAAAACTTTGTACCCATTAGGCAATGTCTAAACTGGAAATCTTCCTCACATATATGCTGATTAGGAAAAAAACTCCCCTAAACACCAGCCCAAAACCAATATATATGATTCTAGGAAACCAAGCATGATAAACTCCTTTTAGGTCGCAAAAATCCCTTCCTAAAACCAACCCATATCCTATAAAGCCCAAAAAGTTTAGTCAACCCAATGGACACCCTCAAACCCCAACATATATCACAACTAGATGAGTCATACTCCTTATGGGGTTTGCAACAGAAATAAGATTGAGAATAGGACCGAGAGGATATACATAAAAGATAGCATGCAAGTAAGCTCTACAGGAAAAGAGGGATCAAGGATATACTCTTAAAAAGAGATATGATGCGCGTATCTAGTCTTCAATCTTCTAAGTCACATTTCCTTGAGCTTAACTTCATTGTGCTTTGTCCGCCTTTAACTTCATAATTTCGTAGCTTCTTAATTCTTGTTTCCAAAATATGAGTTGGAACTTGTTTCACTGTTGCCTCTCGTCCTACTTTCCCTTATCCTCCTTCTAGTATACTCGGCTCAAACATAACTGCGTACTCATGATTTCATGCAGGCTCTCCAAAATTCACAAGTGAATCCTGGATCTCGTTTACTCACTATAGGGTATTCCACGTAGAAGAATTATCTCTTGCAAATAAACAGATGTAAGCCATGTTGCCAAATGTACTTACTAAGGTGATTTCCTATAAATCATGCCTAAGAGAAATGAACCATCCACCTTAGTGGCGAACACTACTCGAGATCAACAAATGTATCAAGAGATTCTAGGTAACTAAGCATGGCAGAATCCTCAGGGTTACACTAGACTTCGAGGGTATTACCACGGCTAGTCAAGAGTCTAACTACCCTCTTTTCATACTCAAGAATGGCACCAGTACTGGATAACCATTCCATCCCTAGAATCGACCCGTAGCCCAAAGACATAAGCATTTCTTCTAAACTCAATGCTTAGCATAGACATTCTCAAATCCAAACAAGTCATGAATAAATGAGCCGATTCCCCAATAGGATTTGAGAAGGAAAAAAAATGGGATCCTCTACTACGCTAGTACTAAGGTGCAAAGACTCAACTATCGAAGCAGAAATAAAAAGGATGCGATGTACCATAATCAAAAAGGGTACGGACATGATAGAAAGATAAACTAGGCTTTCCTACAGAAACATTTCTACATTCTTGTTCTAAGCCTCATTCGCATTAACCACCCTTATCCCCTCTTATTTAACGTGTTAATAGGTCTCTCGAGAACTCCATCGCACGGCAACCCTACAAAGCTTGAAATAAGATTAGTCGCAGATGGAACTAATGTGACTACAGATGGAGGAAAGAAAGGAAAAGGGATTCAAACAAGGAAATAAAGGATAATGCTAATGGCCTTTGGGGAATAGCCTTTAAAAATATAACTTTTCTTGAAAAATGCTTCTTTGTAAATGGTTTTGAAAATAATTTCAAAAGGTTTTAAAAACTTTTGCCCAATCTGGTAACCTTCTGCTCTGATACCAAATGTAACACCCCACCTCCGCTAGGGTCACTCACAAAGGGAATGCACTAGCTTTGGTGGAGCATTATCTAGGTAAACATACACAGAAATATTACAAGACAGAACATATAAAACAGCGAAAGAAGAACCAAATTTCATTGCTTTAAAATCTAGAAAGGTCTAAAGCCTTTTACATCAAAATGCCATTAAATCTATTACATCGAAATCTGTCTTGCAACAGTAAAGAAGCATAAAACCATAGTCATAAATCAGTCCCCAAGTAAAACTGTAAAGCAGTCATAGCCAAGAAAGATCCAAGCCATATATGATGATCTTGAAGCAGAAAGAAGTCCAAACTAAGTAGTAGTGTTTTCCTCCCTAAGAACCTAGGGGGAAAGGAAGAAAAAATGGCGAAAGAAAACGGGTCAGTCATAAAGACCGGTAAGTCCTAGTGACTTTCAGCATAGAAACAAGTAAAGATAACATGACATGTATAAACTGAAAGTAAACATAAGGATGATGACAAGATAGGCAAGTTAAACTAAGATGACAAGATAAACTATACTAACTAGATAAATCGCGGTAACAAGATAAACTATGCTAACCAGATAAACTACGGTAACAAGATAAACTATGCTAACCAGATAAACTACGTATAGCATTGCATGTTTAACATTCTCTGCACCAACTGTACTAGTACCCCAACCTGTATCATCCTTTCCATGTATATGTACAGTCCCTTGTCGTATATCGTATAGGTTTCATCGCGTATTTATATACTACTTCAACATAGTGCCACCATTCTTGAAATTGTTTGGACTGCCACCCTTGTTCTGGCTAGGTTTCCTTATCATGAACTATCGCGTGTTCAACTAGGATTTATGCCACCTAGGACCACTAGGGATTATGCTACCTGTTAAACCTTTTCTAGATTCGATTAGGGTTTATGCCACCTAGGACCACTAGGGATTATGCTACCTAACGAACAACACCCTTTTTCAACGTAATGATCTATTAATCGATTGGCTCCCTACAAGTCCTAGCTCGTTCATGTGTCTATGTCATACGGACCAATCACGAAATGTAGTCACCTGTGCTAGGTCCACCATAGGGTGTATCAAGCCCTAGAGTGCCAACCACCGACATGAATCAAGCACACATAGTGTAAACCTACCGGTGCCCAATGCCTGCTTTTTCAACTCCGGACTGCGTGCACGACCATAGTCCGCCTGAACCTACAATGGCGCACCAACTCAGTCGTCGTTCTGGTCTCTTACAATCAGCCCAGTAGTCGTGCCCCACCCTTCCTAGTTCCAGGGAACCGTGATACATCTAATGGGTTACTGCTGAAAAGGACCGCGTAACTAGGGTTTCCGTCCAGTAGGTTAAGTGTTGTCATTTAAATTCAAGACTTAAACCCATCAGTCTAGCATGTCAAGTTGGTTAAGTGATGTCATTCAAGTTCATGACTTAACCCGCTTACGTGTCATGTCAAATTGGCTAAGTGTTGTCGTTCAAGTTTATAACTTAGCCCTACGAATCATGTGTCAAGTTGGTTAAGTATATTCAAGCGGTTCATGACTTAACCCTATCAAATCATCGTGTCAAATTGGTTAAGTATATTCAAGCGGTTCATGACTTAACACTATCAAATCATCGTGTCAAATTGGTTAAGTATATTCAAGCGGTTCATGACTTAACCCTATCAAATCATCATGTCAAATTGGTTAAGTATATTCAAGCGGTTCATGACTTAACCCTATCAAATCTTCGTGTCAAATTGGTTAAGTATATTCAAGCAGTTCATGACTTAACCCTATCTTGTGGCATTAATTCATTAATGCACCCCAACCTCTCACATCAGACCTATTGTTGTGGTCACTGGATATGCCGGGCGGTGGCAGAATTACACCACAACTCAGTCTGACCTCGGGTTTTTAAGTGCGATATGACCAACTACCCACATTGGATCCTATTGTTTGCAGTAACTGGATTTGCCGGGCGGTTTCAGGCCGAATTACACTGCAAACTCAACCCAACCTCGAGTTGGCCATTTTCAAGTTCATTCTAAGTGCCATGTCCATGTTCAAGTTTCATGTCAAGTTCGTGTCAAGTTTCATGGTGAGTTTCATGTCCATATCCAGGTTCAGGTTATAACAGCGTCCATGTTTCAAGTTTTGCCTTTTATCAAGTTCATAATTCATGTTCGTAACCAATTCATGTTTTGCCTATTCTACCCAAATCGTATTCCCATCGCACGTAAACGTGAATCGATCCATACTACAAATAAATCCAAATCTCAGAATAAAGGGAATAACATCAAAACTTTGATAGGCAAGAGGGATGAGCATAAAGCGATAAAAGGGGTTACAAGACTAGCATGACATAACTTGAGATAATTGGTTACAACATCACTGGCATACAGGATTTCAAATCTAGCAAGATGAGGCGATAGTCATGGTAAATGCTGACATAAAAGAATAGGCATGCAAAAGCAAGCCAAATACAAGGATAATGGATCCAATGGTTTTGGTGTACAAAATAGCGAATAAACTAAGCAAGTCACACCCTCAGTATGCGATCCAACAAAATGCCAATTCGATGCACAACATGGTTTTCAACTATAGTGTTATGGGCATGAACTATCAATTATAATAGTCTTAGGCAAATAACCCCAGTAGTCATAGGTAGAAATCTCATAGTTATGAATCATAAGCGACTCATCACAATAATCATGGATAATTATCAAAAATAGTTCTAGGAAAATATTCATAGGAAACTAACAGTAATAGTTTCAAAGTCATGGTCATAGATAATAGCCTTATGTTCATAATCATAGGTAATAATTCTTATAGTCAAGAGTCGTAGGTGATTAGCCACAATTGTCCTCGTCATAGGCATAGTCTTATGTTCACAGTCATAGGCATAGGCATAGTCTTATGTTAACAGTCATAGGCATAGTCTTATGTTCTTAGTCATAGGCATAGGCATAGTCTTATGTTCTTAGTCATAGGCATAGGCATAGTCTTATGTTCACAGTCATAGGCATAGTCTTATGTTCTTAGTCATAGGCATAGGCATAGTCTTATGTTCATCATCATAGTCATAGGCATAGGCAAAACCTTATGTCCAACTCATAGGCATATTAAGGTTATAGACATGAAAGGATTTGATTTACAACATGAATAGGCCCCAAATATAAATATTCCCACAAGTCAAGATCCAAGAATTTATGTTTCAATCTGGCGTTTGAATAATAAACTAGGTCCAACAACATGAATGGGCATGATTCAATCGATAAGAAATAACCCAAATCATAGGTTCAAGAGGAGACAAGAACAGATCTAAATAGATAATCAAGCTTAGGTCCAATTTTTTTTCATTCCATGTCCATATTAAATTTAACAAGTTTAAAGCTCAGAGTAACTAGAACTTACAGACCGTGGTCTAAGAAATTGAGATGCAGAAGTTGAATCTAGAAACTAGTCGTCGATTGGTTGATTTGATGGATTCTGATTTGATAGCAGAAGCAAGCCCCCAATATGCAATTCCTAGTCGTAGTCTTTAAGAATAAGTCTTCGTATTTAACTTTTATTTATTTATTTGTTTTTCTCAGAGGCAGCATAAGGACAGAAAGAATTGGTGTAGAGAGAATGAGGCTAGGAGGTTGTTTATATAGGTTTAGAGTCACGAATCTAGTCAGAAAATTTGTCCAAATACATCAGAATGAACCCAGGCTGAAAACCAGGTTTTGGCACCAGGTCGACCATAGGGTCGACCTGGTCCCTGGGAGGACGACCATAGTGTCGACCCCCAGGTCGACCTGGTCCTGGGCGGGAAATTTCCCGCCCAGTCTGCCCTGGGTTTTGAATTTGAATTTCAAATTTAAATTTCGAGCTGTTTTTTATTCTGAAAATTCCTGAAACTTCGAAGGGCCATAAATTCGTCATACGGACTCCGTTTTTCGAAAACTCGGACTCGTTCCCAAGCAGAATTTCGAGACGAACGCAATGGGGCAACCCTTTTCCCTTGATTCTTAATTTAAAATTTAATTCTTCCTTGATTTATGGTTTCAATATGTTATTAAAATACGGGTTGTTACAGTGCCATGCCGATGCTGGACCGATAGCTGTTGTTATAGGCAAACTCTACTAAAGGAAGGTGCTCTTACCAAGTCCCTCCGAAGACTAGGATACACAACCTCAAAAGATCTTCAAGAATCCTGTTTACCCTCTCCGTCTGTCCATCAGTCTAAGGATGATAAGCGGTGCTCAAACACAACTGTGTACCAAATGCTTCTTCCAAGCTCCTCCAAAATTCACTAGTGAAGATAGGGTCGCGATCGCTTACAATGTTGGAACGTACTCCATGAAGACAAACTATCTCTCGAACTTAAATTGCTGCCAACCATGATGTCGTCCTTTTACTCTTAACTAGAATAAAGTGAGCGCTCTTAGTGAGTATATCTACCACAACCCAGATACTGGTGTTGTCTTTCATCGATCTAGGCAAACCATCCACGAAATCCAAAGAGATACTCTCCCATTTCAACTGAGAAACCTCCAATGGATGAAGTAGACCACTGGGCTTCTTTTGCTCAGCTTTAACTTGCTGGCAAACTAAATATTAGGAAATGAATTCGGCCACATCTTTCTTTATCCCAGCCTAAAAAAAGCCCTCTCCATGTTTGTGTACATCCTATCACCGCCTGAATGAATAGTCATTTTAGAATGGTGGGCTTCTTCTAGGACTGCCTTTATCAAGCTTCTAGTTTGAGGAACACCAAGCCTTCCATCTCATCGCAACCACCCCTTTTCATCTATGGCATATCTACTGAGGTGACTAGAAGTCTCCCCTCTTCTGACCTTTCCCATGATGTCTAAAATCTATGGGTCACCTTGTTGCGAAGCTCCTGTCTAATCCATAATAGTTGGTCATATCTCCAAGGGCGCAAACAAATCAGGCAAAGTCTTGATGGAGGGTTTAAAATCAAAAGCTGATATGAACTCCAAGTTCTTTCTCTCCACAAACAGAGGACTCGGGGCCATCCTCTGCTTAGTTAGTGTGTCTGCCACCACATTACCCTTGCCAGGGGTATAAGCAATCTCAAAATCATAAGATGCTAGAAACTACATCCACCATTGTTGCCTTAAATTGAGGTCTTTCTGCGAGAACAAATACTTGAGAGATTTGTGCTCGGTGTATAACTCGAACTTCTCTCCAAGTAAATAATGACGCCACGTCTTTAATGCGAATACTATGGCAGCTAGCTTTAGATTATGGGTGGGGTAGTTATTCTCATGAACTCTCAATTTTCTACCCCTATAACACACTACTTTCCCTTCTTGCATCAGAACCGCACCAAGCCCTGTACCACACGCATCAGTGTAAACGGTAAACATCTTACTCCCGTCAGGCAAGGTCAAGACTGGGGCTGTTGTCAGAGCCCTCTTCAGTCGTTGGAAAGAACGTCACATTCAATATCCCATAAAAATGCCAAGTTCTTCTTCGTCAGCCTGGTGAGTGGGGTTGATATCTTTGTGAAGTCCATAATGAACTTCCTATAGTAACCTGTCAACCCAAGAAAGCTTCTCACCTCAGTTGCAATTTTAGGAATCTGCCAATCTTGCACTGCAACCACCTTCGCGGGATCTACAGCTATCCCTTCTTTGGAGACCACATGCCCTAAGAATCTCACCACTTTTCTCCAAAAATGGCATTTGGAGAACTTCGCCTTAAGCTGATGGTCATGGAGAGTTTTCAAAACTTCTCTCAAATGTTAGGCATGCTCTTCTTCACTTTTGGAGAAGATCAAAATATCATTCACATAGACTACAACAAATTTATTTAGGAACTCCCGAAACACCCTACTAATCAGATCGACAAAATAGGCGGGTGCATTTGTCAGCCCAAAAGGCATCACTAGCCATTCAAAGAAACCGTTCGGAGTTCTAAAAGCAGTCTTATCTATGCTATCTTCAGCCACCCTCAACCGATGGAACCTCGTGGCTAAGTCCAACTGAGAAAATACCGAGGCACCAACAAGCTAATCAAATAAATCTTCAATTCTCGGAAGCGGATGCTTATTCTTCTTAGTGAGTTTATTCAGCTCTCTATAGTCAACACACAAACGAAGCGAACCATCCGCCTTAGTCGCAAATACTACTAGAGCACCCCATTCAGATATGCTTCGTCTGATAAACCCTTTCTCAAGCAGCTCCCCTACTTTCTTACTCCGCTCACTCTTTTCCCTCGGAGCCACGTGGCGCACTGGCAATGCAACTGGCTTTGCATTGTCCACCAAATATATATATGAAAGTTGATTTTGCACCTCGGAGGTAAACCCCAAACCTCATCAAAAACATCAGAACAATCTCGGACTACTGGAACAGATTGCAAGTCATCGATAGATGCATCAAGAGGCTCTAGGTAACTAAGCATAACCGACCCTTGTGGGTCACAAGAAATCTCGAGGGTCCTCCCATGACAAGTCAGAAACCTAACAACCCTCTTCTCACAATCCAGAATGGCACCATATGTGGTAAGCCAATCCATTCCTAGAATCAACTCATAGCCCATAAACCCGAGCACATACGTGTTGCATTCAAACTCGATGCCTAACGCAGATATTTTCAAACCCCGACAAATCATAGATAAATGAGCCGAACCACCAATGGGTTTGAAACAACCACGAGATCTACTACCATACTAGTAATTAAGTGCAAAGATTCAACTACATAACTTGATATAAATGAGTGTGAAGCGCCAGAATCAAAGAGTGTTCTAATAGGATGATTTGAAAGAGAAATTAAACATTTCACAGAAATTTTTCTACCTCTATCAGGACGCGAGAGCATGCACGTGCCCTCCAGATGTCCCTGTCCTTTGACCCTATCCCTGTGATCCCTGTTTCTGCGGGTACTCTCTAGCAAAGTGTTCGACCTCTCTACAGTGGTAGCAATAGTTCTTCCTTTGCTTGCAGTCTTTAATCAAGTGACCTTGCTTCCCACAATTTTGACATTTTCTCTTATCCTTGTCTTTATCGTTTTTCCGTCCTTTCTCTGTTGTTGTTGTTGCTGCTGCCCCTTTTTGGGCCACACCTTCCTATTTTACGATGTCTCCTCAGCCTTTTTTTCTCCTTTGTCTTCCTCATGCATTAGGGCCATAAGATTTTCAAAGGTGGCCCCCATTGGAATATGGGACATGGCTAACCCATGCAGAGGTTCATTCATCCCTTTAGCTAACCGCAAAGCCCTTTTGTGCGCCATATCCACCAACTCTAAACCAAACCTTACTAGCTGGTTGAATTTATTCACATACTCTTTCACCATCAAGTTTTCTTGTTTGAGTGCTAAGAATCTCTCCATCTGCATGCTTCTATCAGCTTGGGAGAGAAATTTCATTTCGAACCTCTGTCTAAAATCTTCCCAAGTTTCCACCGGATATCCATCTTAGGTAACTTCCCACCAAAATGAGGTTTTGTCTTTCAGTAGCCAGGCGGCTAACTGAACCTTACTTTTATCATCTACTTCAAAGATTACGAACAAGTCCTCGATCTCCTTGAGCCAATTCCACGCTTCCAGGAATGTCTCATTCCCATGGAATAACTTCCCTTCCATAGCGCGGAAGTCTTTGTAGATCTTGGCGAAGTTATCTGCTCTTAGAGGGGAAGGAGGAGGAATGATTAGTGCATCTGGGGAGGAATAGTTCCTTAGACTTCGGTAGGCGTCGTGGCCTCCAAATACCTACGGGTCCATTCGGGTATTGTAATGCCCTCTTGGATATTAGGAATGTTTTGTTCCCCAGACATGCTGAAAAAGGAAAAAGGAAGAGATTTAGACAAAGGACCGAAGGATATTACATATGGATTTTTGGGAAATGTTTTTCAAAACAGACTTTTCTTTTTTGAAAATGCTTTCTTTTAAAATCTTTTTGAAAATAATTTTCAGAAACTTTATCCAATCCGGTAACCTTTAACTCTAATACCAAGTGTGACACCCTACGTCCGTTAATGTCACTCACAAAGGGAATGCATTAAGTTTTGTGAAGCATAACAGGTAAACAGATACAGAATTTTAGAAGATAGACATAAATAAGATAGCAACGGAAATTTAAATTTTATTTCAAACACAGATCATACAGGGTGGTTCAAAATACCATGAGTCTCAAAAACCATTACAACAACATAACTTCTATCTTTTAACATTAGAGTGTATAAATACCTAAAAGAAAACATAATAGAGATAAGAACTTGAGCCATACTTCGAAAGTAGCTCCAGCAAGATGATATCTGAGTCCTGACTAAGCCTGAGTGTGTCCTCCCTGAGAACCTGGAGGGAAACAGAAGAAATAGGGAGAAACAAGAGGGTCAGACATAAAGTATGGCGAGTCTAGTGACTTTTAGCAAGTAAATAAATAAAAGTAGCATGACAGGCGTATAAAGTGGATATGAGAGAAAAGTACATAAATGGCACGTGTGACAAGGTAGATAGGATAAAGTGCATATGCTTCTAATAGTTACTCTGCACTATATCTAGTATAACCAAAATGAGACGATCCCTTCTACTATAAGGTGGTAGACTTAGGGCATATGTCCAAATGTACCCTAACCACACCCTAATCGATCGGCTTCCTACTCTATAGATACTCTATGCTGGCCCTACAGTAGAATGTATCACGTCCTAAAGTGGCAACCCCTCACTGATACGCATAGCTCCATATATACTGGTGTCACGGTCGTCCTATTCCGCTCTGCCCGACTCATGCACGCACATGGCCCAGTCAGTTTGTGCCGCCCACACTGTCCTCCATGTTTGGATCTCTTACAATGAGTCAGTAAGTGTGTCCCCTCTTTGCCTAGTACGGAGTACTTTATTTGATACCTACTCCGGGTTGCTGACTGAAATGGGTCCCACACAATATGGTACAAGCTCTCCTTTTTGTCTTGTATCTCCCACTAGGTTTTCACTGACTATGTATACCACTAGGTGTCTTTAATTACATAGCCGTATACCAGTTATGCTTACCCTAAAAGGTGTCTTTAATTACATAACTTTATTATTTTCTCCGGTTATGTATACCACTAGGTGTCTTTAATTACATAACCATATCGGGTTAAGTTTGTGGGCCTATATGTAAATATTACCCACCCCCTCCAGAATTACTTAACCCATCCACTATCCAACAAATTTTACTTACCCCTAACTTTAGTTCATAATCATACAATCCCAATGGAATAGATTTGGTTAAGTAGTCCAACTGATTAACATGTCCATTTATGGTTTATAATGGGTTTGACCTCGGACATTAGGCCTACAAATTAAGGATGTTGGATATGTCCGTCGGGTCCAGGTAGTCTTATTCCACGGTTTGGCCTAACCTCGTGTCTTAGCCCGATTCGAATTTGCATACTTAGACCTCTCACATTAGGTTCAACATTAGTGGCTACTGGATATGTCGGTCGGGTCCCGGCAGACTTCCACCACTAATGCAACCTAACCTCGTGTCATAAGTGCTATTACAATTCCTAATTGTAATTACTGGATATTCCATTTTTATTTAATTCTTACCTATGTCTTAATAGGTGATTATGTCCCTTTTTTCCAATAATTTGATTTATATGCCCAATGATGTATATATTCAAATTATGTCCATATTAACCCTTTTTCGCTCGTTCTCTAACTAGCTCACTCATAAAATTGGCGGCATGTCTAAGCTAGATAATAGCCTAGTCATAAACGATAAAAGGGAAAAGAATAGGAATATGACAAAAGTGATTATTTAACATAACTTGGCATAAACATAAACCAGCATGGTGATAAGGTGGACATATAAACATAAAACCGATGAACTTGTGGCAGTCAATTGATTCTAACATAATTATGATGTCACAATAAGCATAATTAGATACAAATTAACAAATTAAATGTCCAACTAGTTTGGATATAATATGATAAGCACAAGGTGATAAACTAAATCTTGATTAACAATTTAAATGTCCACATAATTTAGATCCAATGGTTAAAAGTGGATCAACACAAATAAGGTTCAAGGTTCGCATCATAGCATGTCGTAGAAGTTACCATGGATCTAACAAGATAGAGATTTTAGATTAATAATTAGAATAGATCTAGCACAAATCATAGAATGCCACAAAGGTTACAATAGATCCAACATAGAGATTTAGATCAATAGTTAGAACAAATCTAGCGCAAATCATAGAATGCCACAAAGGTTACAATATATCCAAGATAGAGATTTATATCCAAATCCTAAACAATTCAGAATGTCATTTGTTCATGATTTTCAATGGATCTGATTTAACTTAGACATATGAACAAATCCAAGTCATAATCATGTCATGTTTACTTTTAAATATTCAAATCTAAAAGTAATTAGAAATTCACAGCGTTAGGATTAGAAAATAGAGAAAGAATGGATCTTGTGTCTCTAGATTTGATTTGCAAAACTGGTAGTTGTAGAAGATATCGGGTTCAGTTCAGACACCGGCAGAGTTTGGCCATCATAAATTCTCAATGATGAAAATATGAGAAATGGCCACGTATATGTAGATGCAAAACACTATGAAATCGAATGCCACCTCAGCCCTAGGGGTGTCGACACTCCTATGAGTGGGTCGACCCATAGGTCGACACCCCTTAAGGCGAGTCGACTCCGGTGTCAAGATCCCTCTAGAGGGGTCGACCCCCTAAAGCAGAAAATCTGCCTCCACTTTTCATTTTTCGAATTTGAACTATTCTGGATAAAATTCTGACTCATGTATATATATATATTCTTTCTACGTGTACACAAATTTAAAACTCTCATAACTTCCTCATACAGTGTCGTTTTATGCAAACCAAATGTCTATCTTGACCAGAATTTCGTTAAAATTTCGGGGTGTTACACATTCCCTAAGCTAACTAGGAAGAATGTTGAGTTTATTTGGTCCATTAAGTGTGAAGTAGCATTCCAAGGTTTGAAACACTTCTTGACCAATGCTCCTCTATTAGTAGTGCTGGAAGGAAACAAGGGTTTGGCTGTTTATACTGACTTTTGCAAAACAGCGTTAGGTGTTATTCTTTTATAGAAGGAAAGTTTGTTTCTTATGCTTCCCAATAGCTAAGACCACATGAAATCTGATACCCAACTCGTGATTTTGAGTTAGTTGCTGTTGTTTTTTCCTTGAAGATTTGGAGGCGTTAATAATTGGGTGAAAGGTTCAAGTTTTTGACGGACCATAAGTTCTTGAGATGTTTATTTTCTTAGAAGGAACTGAATATGCAACAACAGAGATGGTTGGAGTTCTTGATGGAATATAATTTTGGCATATAGTATGCTCTAGAAAGGAGAATAAGATTGTTGATGCCCTTAATAGCAAACATCGATGCAAGGTGTACGCTATGGTTGATGAATGAAAGGAATTAGAAGCTTTAATCACATGTAATGTGAGGATTAGGTCAACAAAAATTTCGAGCAGAAGCACACCAATGGTGTCATGCTTAAAGGTTCGATCGACTTTGGTAGAGAATATTGTTTTTAAGTAAGAAGAGGATCCTTCATTTGTCGAAAGAAAGAGAAATCGGAGCCAGAATGGAAGGGAATAGCCTGAGAGTTCAGTCTTGACCAGAATGGTTAGTTATAGAGGAACGAAAGATTATGTGTCCCATAGGTTATGATCTGGGAAAGGAAGTTCTTAGGGAGTACCATCGTTTTAAGTTCACGATGCATCCCAGGGAAACCAAGATGTACCATGATATGAAGAGAAGCTTCTTCTTGGAAGGCATGAAGAAGAATATTAGTGAATGAACTGCCAGCAGGTGAAAGGCGAGCACAAGAAGCATAGTGGTTTGTTAGAACCATTAGATATTCCAGTTCAAAAATGGAATTCAATATTCGATAATTTCGTCGATGGATTGCAAAGATCAAGAAGAGGGAACAAAAGCATATGCATTATTATGTATAGGTTAACCAAGAGCGCAAGTTTCATTCACGTTTAGCTTACTAGGAAGACACAGGTTTTGTCTACGTTATCCATAGTGAAGCTTCATGGAATTCCTAATAGTGTTGGACGCGATAGGGATTCGTTGATTATGAGTGAGTTTCTAGGAATGTGTGCAAAGGACAATGGGGAAGAAGCTCAAGATGAGTATAGCTTATGACGCACAAACAGATGGATAAACTAAAAGGGTGAATAAGCTACTAGAGGATTTGTTGAGAGCTTGTATTATGGACTTTGGTGGCTCTTGGGAGGACAATTTGCATTTAGTGGAATTTTCCTATAATAATAATCTCAGACTACTATATGAATGACACCTTTTGAATTTTTATATGAAGGACATGTAAATTTTCGTATTGTTGGCTAAAGACAGGGTCTAGAATAGTGCAAGAAGTCATAGAGAAGATTGAGATCATTCGAGGTCGGATGAAAGAAGCTCAACCCAAACAAAAAAGTTACGTAGATAGAAAGCGTAAGGGTTTGGAATTCTCTATTGGAGCAAGTTGTCACTGATGAAAGTCGTGTTTCATTTCGAAAAAGTGGGGAAGCTTGCTCCAAGTTTCATAGGGCCTTTTTTGACACTAGAAAAGATTGGAAAGGTTGCCTATCGGGTGGATCTATGTGATAAGCTAGTAGGATTCCATAATATATTTTGTATATTGCACTTATGGAAGTATTTACATGACCCTGATGTTACCATTGATCCGAGGTATTGGAAGAATTGGTAGTGGAACCTGGTTTAACTATAGTAGATAGTCGATTTTGTTACAGACAAAGACGAAAGAGAATTGAGAAAAGACAGATAAATTGATGAAAGTTCAAGAGTGCTGATGAAAGGTAATATAATTGGGAAATGAAAGACAGGATTAGGGAGAATTTTCCTAATTTACTTTTGGTTACTAGTGGGGTACACTATTATATGTTTGTGATAACATTGCTTACTGGGCTGCTATGATTGCTTTGCTTGTTTAGTCCTTGACTGAATTTCGAGGAAAAAATTTATTTAAGGAGGGAGGACGAAATTCATTTAAGAAGGGAAGGACATAATAACCCTAAATTATATAATATTATTCATGAATTTAATTATTTAAATTAAATGGGAATAATGTAGTGAAGAAGGAAATGAGATTTGTGTTTAATAAATTATCTATTAGTTGGCATTAAAAACAAATCAACTAAAATATGCATAAGGAAGGGTATAAGAGAAGGAAAAAAATGCTAAACTTTCAGCCCTTATATGTTCTTATATTCTACCACATTTGTTTTGATTTTATTCATTCTCTAAAAACCAAAAGAAACGTAAGGTGGTCAACCGTTAAAGCTAAGGAAGAAAAATAAATAAAAGTAGGCTAGGATTTGAAGCTTGGAAACTACAACATCAAATCTCAAAACCTCCATTAATCAAGGCTAATCATATTTTTACCCTTATGTTTCGGTTATAGGGTTATATCCGAAGTGCTTAGTGAGTTTGTGATGGGTTTTCATGATAGAAATGATGTTATTTGATGTTAATCAATAGCAATGTTTGACATGATTATATGGTTAACATACATGAAAACAGATAGATTTAGGCCAAAACCTATAGTTAGAAATCTCCAAATGCTCGAAAATTTTGGTATGATGTTTATTATATGATTTTTTAGATGAATTTCGAATTTCATAATTTTAGGTGATTGTATGAATATGTTTGGAACTGCTTAGGAAAAGGTTATAGAATTTCTGTCCATATTTCATGACCAAACCAAAGAGAATTAAAAAATATGGTGGAGTAATTATAATGTTGTAATTTATAAGGAAATAGATCGATTTTATTCGATTTATTATCAGTGTCACTGCCTTTTTGGAAGCAACGTTCTGATATTTCCGAAAGCCAACTTCCAGTAGCACAAAATATAAAGAATGGCATATGCGTGGTTTAGGATGTATTTAGACATTCGTCTCTCACCTACCGGAGGAGCTTCAGTATTGATATTTATAAGTTTTGAAATTTAATTGCTCCAAAAGAGGATCTCGCTTCCACTCTTTCAGAAACAAAGGGGTGTCATTTGTAAGAAAGAATTATTTTGTATAATTGACTTTACACCTTTTAAGGGAATTAGAAGGAAGTCTTAGTTGTTTTCTGATATGGAGATTATGCTTCCAAACCCCTTTAAGCCGTTGCCTATGAAGACAAGCCTTTATGAACTAGTTTTCCAAAACTTATTTCCATGAACATGGTTAAAGGTCCATAAGGAAGTATTTTTACAAAAGACTTTAGGCTTCGCCTTCATGGCAATCAGCGTCAATAATGACAATGTGGAGTGCTTTACTTAATATTTGTACAACGGAGTTAGAATTTTCTACCTTTATAGCCTGCCTTCATGGTTTTGACGCCATGTTTTAATTAATAGATGATTGCATGGATCTGAACAGGGTACCTTTCAAGGAAATTGTGTAGTGTTGAAGGGGTTTACCTTTGGAGTAAATGATTGTTTGTCTTATGAAGCTGGAGTGGTTATCTTTCAGAGATAATTAATTACTGAACTTGGTGAGACACAAATGAAAGTCACATGTAATTTGGTGGGTAAACATGGACACGACATTTGCATTTGTGTGAAAATTAGGGGAACCAATGGGTGAAATAAATTTTGGATACCAATTAACTAAAATAATAAGCATTCAATCCCGCTGTCGATGAAGGGTTATCTTATGAAGCATGCAAGATCGGAAGGATGGATGATTCCATTACTTTGCGCAGTACGGAAATCATAATAAGAAACTGGCACCATTTCCTAGCAAGGGATTACCTTGAGTTGCGCAGTGCAGAAGTCAAATGAATAAGAAGTAAATAGAAGAAGTAAATAGAGGTTACATTTCCTAGGAAGGGGTTAACTTAAGTTACGTAGTGCGAACACCAAAAAAGAAGAAGAAGTAAATAAAGGTTACCACTTTGACTTAAGGAAATGGCATCTTGACCCAGTACTTTGTGCAATATGGGAGGTGCTTAGATTTCAAATGTTGGCGGGAGGTTACCTTGCGAAACATGGCGAGGGAACCGAAATAAAAGAATGAAAATTACAAGAAACCGTTAGAAACCATTAAGGCAAGAAGTACAAGTAAATGGGATAGGGAATCCATTGTGTGTTGCGTATTTCACATTTATACTATCACTTATGTTATTGTGGCTTTCTTACTAACAACTGAAGTACCAGAGTTATGGGGTTTGCTTCAAAAGGTAGTTTGATACTAACGAGGGGGAACCCATTCAACAATGCAACATGGTCTCGCTATAAATTTACGTAATGGGTATAAAACATTATTTTTCACAGCAGTCTATTGGTTGACCCGAATTTTTTTTTCCTTTAACTCTTGGGTGCTCATTTGAGTAGGCTGAGGGTTAGGGTCTTTCAGGTGCTTCATCGAATAAGCTTCCAGAGGCCAGTAGGAGGCTATAGCAATTTAGGAGTAATGTTGCTTTTTTATGTATGTATCGGAAAAATTGTAACTGTCTATATATTTAGACTCTGATCAACCGAGGTGACATCTTCAAATGTTGCTTTCGGAGTTTATTTCGTAACTTATATTTTATCTGAAAGGGTTATATGAAAGGGATAGTAGAATTATTATTAATGAATTTTTTTGAACTTTTTCATACTCCCATGTCTTTTGATGTTATGATGTATTAGAGCATCTCCAACCCTTACTGTAACACCCCACATCCGTTAGTGTCACTCACAAAGGGAATGCACTAAGTTCTGTGGAGCATTATGGGTAAAAGATGCAGATAAATTACAAGACAGACAAACATTAAACAGAGGAAAATAAAACTTTGCTTTATTGACAAAATAATTTGTACAAGGTTCCTTTACAATATCAGAGTATCAACTGTCTTTACAAAATAAAGAAGCATAAAATACATTTATATTCCCCAATGTAACAAAAGCCAGCCATAGCAATCCAAAGCCGATGCATCCAAGATTCTTCAAGCTTGGAAAGAGAAATCATCCCAAAACAAATCTGAGCTATCCTATTTCCTCCTTAACAACCTGGGGGGGGGGGGGGAGAACGGAAGAAAGAAGACGAAAGAAAAACAGAGTCAGACATAAAGCCTTAGTAAGTTCAGTAACTTCTAGCATGTGAACATGGAAAACAAAACGACATGAATTAACTGAATACAAGATTACACCATGACGATAGGGTCAACAAGATGAGACAAGGTAGTCACAAGATATGCTAAGATAAACTGGATACGCTCTAATACTTTCGCTGCTTCGCTATTTACTTGTTATACTGGTTTCTATATCTCTGCACCACCTAACTAGTGTTCAACTAGTAACGATAACGTGATCCCAACCCCTGTAGTTTCCATTGTCTTCAGGCATACATTTATTATTTATTACCTAGATCTAATCTAGGGTTTTCTATCAAGTGCTTCTTAGATTTAACTATAGTTTTACGCTATCTGCTGAACGCTTTTCGAGTTTAGGGTTTATGCCACCTAGTCCAACTAGGGATTACGCTACCTGTCGAACAATGCCCCCAAGTCTAGGACACACTACCTAGAGTGGTATATGCTCCTAGGCTTCCCCACGCATGTATCGCGAATCGTTATCGCTTGTCTAGATGCACATGTCCTGTAATGTGCGATCCGAGTCCTGTGACAGGGCAAATCAAGGAATACAGAACTCGGTCGGGAGCTTTCGGATATCTGCCGATGCAGATGCTAAGGTCTGTTTTTATTCCAGTGGCTATGGTCCCACTTGACCCCTCCCTCAACTAATGAAAGGCACACCTTGTAAAATGAGAACTATACGCCGGCCCCCGGTGCCCCACTATCCTATGGCCATCCGCAACCATAACTAGATAGCAAGTATATGGTCTTTTGGAGTTCTCCGCCTTTCCGCTTCACGTATCTCGATTGACTCAAGATGGATGGTAGACGACGAGTTGCTATCACAGGGCTACCGTCTTCTCGCTGAATCACGCTGGTCCATCCTAGTCTTTAGGTTGCCACATATATATATTGCAACCAAGGCATACCCTCGGTTCTTCTAACGCAGACCTTAACCTCTGTGAGCCCAGGATGATCATCTGCAGCCTCACAGAGGGATACCAAGAGTACCCTCACGTCCCCCCGAAGCCTCGGGCTTCGTAACCCAATTCGTTGGAGCCTTCTTAAAACCATATGGATGTCCGCTCCTTCGTGTTATACTAAGAATTACTACTTAGTTCTACTAACTAAGGTTTACCACTTAGTTTCCAAATTCCTTGTTTTCTTAACTAAGTTTACTACTTAGTCCCTTTTTCAACTGAGGTTTACTATTTAGTTTTCTTTCTCGCCAGGTTGGGTTGGTTAAGTGTCTTTAGTCGATTGAAGCTATCTTAACCCTCTTCCCTTATCCTATTACACTGGTTAAGTGTTATCCCTTTATGCTTTTTACTTAACCCTATTCATTTATCATATTCTGATGGTTAAGCATTCAAGTTTACTTAACCCTATGGTCTAGTCCATCTAACACATTAATTTGGCTAAGTGTATAACTTAACCCCAACCTCTAGTCTAATTAACATGTTAAATTGGCTAAGTGTATTAACTTTACTTAACCCCACCTTCTAGTCTAGTCAACATGTTAATTTGGCTATGTATTCCCATGGACTTAATCCTCCCATTCTAGCTTTAACTGTGCTAAGTTGGTTAAGTGTTCCTTAACCTTCCCATTCTAGCTTTAATTAATAAATTAAAGCCGCAACCTCTCACATTAGACAGATATTGCTGCGGTTACTGGATGTGCCGGTCGGTTCCGGGCAGGTTTACACCGCAACTCAGTCTAACCTCGGGTTAGGCATATTCGTGTTTTCTAAGTTCAAAGGGTTTTTGATTAATTTCCAAATCTGGTCTTGAAAACAACCATCCCGTCCTTTGGATCAGTTAGGGATAGCCAGGGAGGGCAGGAAACTTGTATTTTCCAAACCCAAGCCTAGACACTATCCTCTCTGTCACCCTAGAACCTTCTGGTCTATGTGTTATAAAAAGGGGTGTTATCAAAATACTTTTCTTTTGTTTATAAATTGTAAACAATTTATTTCAAAAGCCCATTTCCCCTTTTTAGACAAATTTGGCCTATATTTATTTGTCAAGCCTACTAGTATACTTATATTCTAGGCCCAAGTCCTAACCCAACATGCAGTTTAAGCCATTTCCTATTTCATTGCCGAAACTAGATTAAATATCCTAGTTTATAATTTATGGCCAAAATTTAACCAAGTTACATATTTTGTGGTAAATGAACAATTTAACATTTATGACGAATTCTATAAGTAAATTACTCCTAATTTACTTATTTCATTACTACTCTTTTAATGTACATTGTCACATTTATTATTATGGCCCATTCTCTCTTATTTATCATATTTATACTTTTTGGTATGTAAATTATACCAAATTTAGTGTCGCTAACCATAATTTATTCTAAACATGACAATTGCTCACAATTATGAATAAATTCAAAATTGTGCTAATATACTTATTCCAAATCAACCTTAATTAACCCAATCTTGGTTTAACATCCTAATTCACAATTTATGGCAAAACTAGAATTATTTTTCTAGTTTACATTTTATGCCTAAAATTTAGCTTACTTACTAACGCTAAATTTAATATGTCAAAATCACATATTCCCTAATCCATGTCAAATTTCCCTGTTTTCATTTTAATATGCATGTCATAATACATATTCCAAATTATGCCAATTTCCCAGTTTACAATTACGTTCATATTCATTTCCATGTTTTTCCCCAAATCGCATTCCCACCGTTCGAATAATCGTGATTCAACCTAGATTATAAATAAATCTAGATTCGTAGATAAAAAGGGAATGAATCAAAATGACAAGAAGGAATAATTGGCATAAAAATGTTTGGATAACAATGTAGGTTCAAGAATATGGGTAGACCTAACTAAATAGGTAAATTCCCACTGTCTTAAAACCAAAGAATGGGCAAAATAGGTTCAAGAACGTGGGTAGACCTAACTTAATAGGTAAATTCCCACTGTCTTAAAACCAAAGAAAAACCAAGGAACAGGTAGAATAAATAATTGGGTTTAGACCCAACTTCTCAATCACAAAACTAAAGCAATATTTTCCTAATCATAAATCATGGGTGTCAAAATCACAGTTGTCCTCATTATGTCATAAGTAATAGTTTATGTCCAAATCAAAGGTATAGGCCTAGTCAAGGAAATAATCCTTGTAGTCACAGTCACAGTCATAGGAAATGTCCATAGTCATATGCGATGTTCATAGTCCAAAAGGGAAAATAATTCCCATAGTCATAAGTCATTGTCATAGGCAATGTTTATATGTCCCAAAATCAAAGGCTTATGTCATAGTCCAAAGGCATATGCTTTCAAAGGCCACAGTTCTATAGTCATAGTCACGGTTACAGTTTTATTTGTTCTCGAATCATAACAGTTCTTAATTCAGTCCAAGAGTATAAACACAGATTCAAAGAGAGAGAGAGAGAGAGAGAGAGAGATTTGGCATATTCCTTTATTCCTTTAATTTCATGTCACAAATAAAACAAAATATTCAGATCTAGAAATAACCAACTTACAGAAAATAGATCTAGAAAAGAAGGAAAGCATGGCTATGATTCGTGCGTCGTTGCTTGAAACTTGTTTGAGCTAGCCTTTGAATTCTTCAATTGAAACTTTGATTTGAATCCCTCCTTAAAAGTCTTTTAGCAGCATCTCCTCGTCTTGAATCATATTTTATTTTATTTATTTAAGAAAATTTAGAGGAGGGGAAGAAGCCATGAATCTTAGCAGCATAAGGATAGAAGAGAATTGGTGCAAAGAGAATGAAGACTAGGGCTGTTTATATAGCTGCTCAAGACCTTATCGTACACGCAGCGCTGAGTCAGCATTGAACCTAGTTAAGAAAATAGTCCAGGTACGTAGATGAATCTAGCCAAACCTTATCATACACGCAGTGCTGAGTCAGCATTGGGTCCCACAAGCTATTTTGGCGTAAAAGTTTGATTTTCAAACTTTTGAATTTCTGGAATTTATTTAACTGTTTTATTCACATGAAATATTCTTATATGTATACAATTCCTCTAACGACCATTTTACGCGTATATATATACGCACAACTTTCATTTTATTTTCAAAATTCAAATGATGTTGCCATATTTCATTGACTGTAGCCTTATCTTGAATTTTATCTTTCGTATACATATATTTTTGTATATATATATATATATATATATTTATATTTCTCATATGTATATATATATATATATATTTTCTTTATTTCCTTATACGTACGTTCTTATCCTTTCAAATTTTGAATTTGTATACGTACATATATTTGCATGTTCGGTTGGCCCTCTCTAAAACAAAGATAAAAAATTATGCCGCCGCCGGGGTTCGAACCCCCGACCTCCATGCTACAAATCAAATGCCTTAACCAACTGAGCTACAGAGGCTTTTGTTAATAAGTCTTAGAACAATAATAATTATTGTTCTCTCCTTACTTCTCTTTTTCATGTTAGTTACAATACTTAAATTAAACAACTGCATGGATCTTTTTCTTTTAATTTTTCTTTTAAATATTAATTATACTTTAATTTGAGAATCTTAATGTCGCAGAATTACGGGGTGTTACACTTACTAAATGTAATGTCATTAAATGTCCATATGTCCATGTTTATTTCACAATGTAAAGTATATAAAACAAATTTCTACAATAAAATTAAAATTTGTTCTCCAATGCAAATGTATAAAAACATACAATTTTGTACATGTGTCATTGTAGGAATATTTTAAAATTAAATAAGTAAAAAGTAGTGGTTATACATCCTTCCACATTGTGAAATACAATGTCTACGACTAGACATTATGTTTCACAATGGCATGTAATTTTGTTGACATATCATCTACCAATTTCCTTCAACAATTGCATTGGAGATAACAAATTTATCAAAAATGTCAATGGATGATATGTCTTTGAATTTACATTCAAACTGATAAAGCATTGGAGATGCTCTTAACGTCTAGTTTCATGTCCCTGAAATCCGACACTAAAGATGACTGCTACATCTATAAGGTTGTGATTTAGGTCTTGGAGAATGGGGTGTTACCATGGCCCCTTGGACCAGGGCCATCAAGATCATGTCTTCCTCTGTATCATTTACCTCGTGCATAGAGATGTTGAACCTTTGTAGTAAGACTCATATGGTTCTCTAGGTCTTTCGGATAATTTAGATGGAGGTATTGCATCTCAAGGTCGAGTTGTGTACGTTCGAAATTTCTCCAGAAACCTTTCCACAGATTGATTGAATGAGGAGATGAATCGCGGTGGTAGTCGTGTAAACAAAGAAGTCATTACTTCTTCTAAAATATTGGAAAGCACTTGCATTTGATAGCATCCGTTGCTCTGGAAAAATCCATATACATATCGCATCTTTGGAGGTGTTATCGTGGGTCAGTCCTTTATGCATATGCCGTCATGCTCGGGATATTGAACTTGCGTGGAAACTCCTTACATTGGACGACATTTGTTAATGGGTTATGGCTTTGGAGTTTAATAGAAATCCCATTCATTACCAAATCTTTTGTTGATTCTCTATGACTAGTCATTGAATCATAGTTGTTAAGTCTGGGATTTGAAGATCCATTACTTGGCATTACGCTGCGGTCACCAGAAGTAGGGAAGAAATTATGCGATCGTCCAAAGGAGAAGTAGCACAGCGGGAGAAGGAATTCAAACCTTACATTTTGAATCGATAGCGATGATATCCGCGTCGCATGGGTACTGACCCGAGATGATCAAACAAGATCACCCTAGTTCCTTTTCCGAATTACCAGCAGCTACTGGTCGGTTCTCCATCTTCTGGCAATTCTAAATGGGTTCGATGGCAAGAATGGCATGGAGAAGTCTGGTATACTTTATTCCTCCTACGATGGCTTATCAACTATTTTATTAGGTTGTTATTATTTTAAATATATTAATTTAACTGCTGGAAAATATTAAGTAGCCTTTTCATCATGTTTTCTAAATTGACTCTAGTGTAAAGCTATCTAGACTTGGAAGGGTTCACTTCAATGGTGGAAGGAGGTGAATTCTGCTCCATCGGCTGAATACTGGAACTATTTCGATCTTCCATTTCATAGGAAGATGTTGTCTCATTTTGGGGGCCACTGGAGATAATAGCTTCCTACAAATATATGAAGGTTTAAATAGGAGGAAGTCTAGTAACGATAATGGATCTATCTTACGTATGTGGGGATCCACAAGTAGAAAATGAGATCCAATGAAATGAGAATTCGACTTCCAGTAGAAGCACTAAAATATTTGCACCAAAAATAACGCAAATACCCAAAATATATGTAGAGAATAAAATATGAAGAAATTTACATAACATAAGACAGAAATAGAGAAATAATAATGGAAATGACAAAAGAATCACACATAAATGATTCTATAATGATTTGTTTTCTGAGCTTACATCCACTTGATGGATTTGATAGTTTTATTATTTATTTTGTAGTTACAGTGTTTTGGATCGAAGAAGAGTTGGCGCTACAATGTACATAGAGTTTTGCAGGTGTTAGAAGCTCCTCCCAAAATAAAGCAGGGAGTTGACATTTGTAAGAAGAGGAAACATCATATCAGGCTAAAACTTTAAAGAGGAGGCACCTTGAACAGGATGAACCTGTATCAGAAAAGTAGGCCTTATTGTGCCAGTTAACTCGACTCAGTACTAACTCGAATTCGGTAGATTTCAATCTAAGAAAAGTAGCCCAACGAGCTTACGAACTTGTCTTGATCGTGTCTTCATGGTTGCTTCCTGGATTTGGCTTGTCGATTTTTTAGTCTTGGGGGATCTTCATCGGGTTTTTTGCTGAGTCTAAAGGCTTATGTACTTGAATGGATTGCATGTGAGTATAAAATAATTGCAGGAGTTAAGATGGCATCAAGGAGCATTTTATGGAAGATAAACTAGAAATACAGGAGAGGGAAGTAAAGGAGGAAGTGCTCTCCTTGTGCCAACCCATATCGGGTCGGGTCTAGCCAGACTTTGGGCCAGTACCAGCATAACGATCCTAACATGTGGGGTCATGTAATCGCTTGCCTTCTTCATGCAGTATTGCAACTTCGTTAGTTCATCATCCTGTGTTCTTTTCTGAAATCGAAGTTAGGTTCTTCAGACCATCTCATTGGGTTTTTCACCTCGATAGTCATCTAATGTAACTTGTCCAATCTATGTGAATGTAACCTGGTCAAAATGTTGGTTAGCACTTGAGGATGGTCATTTTAAATTAATAGTTAACTAGATGAATCATGATTTTAGTGTTGGAAATAATTTTTCTTAATCCTTGAAGTCTTTCCATTATCTCTATCTTCATTGTTTAAAACATTATACGTTGATTAGCATACCTCCTACTCCAAATTGCAGAAAATTTTCTCATTAAGTTTTGCCTAACATATTTATCTTATCTCGTTTTCTTGAGTATTAAGGAATGTTCCTTGAGGATGGCCATTTTGATTTAGTAGTTAATTGGATAAAGATGGATTTTGGTGTTAGATATAACTCGATTGTTACTATAAGGAAAATTAATGGTAATATTATGGTGTTATATTGTAATATTTTTGTTGTGACTATAAGAATTGCAAATTTGGATTTTACGAAGATGGATTTGGAAGGGGTTAATGTCATTAGTCTGGGTAATGTAAGACGTATCAATATTGATGATGGAAGAGTAAATTATACCCTTGCTACAGAGGTTGTACATGTAATTATTCGGAAGAAGGGTATGTTAGATTATGGGCTTGTAATGGTAGGAGTTTTGTTGTCGTTTTTGGTTTCTTAGCCATATTTTTTTCTCATGAAATTATAACTGAGAGAATTTTACTGATTATTCATTTATTGATTTGTACAAGAGGATATATTTGTATATATAGGCATAGAAGCCAATGGTAGCAAACTAAAATAGGAAACATTGTATTTTAGGTAAATAATACACGTTAGGCTGAATGATAAAGTAATGGGCTTGACCTAATATATGTATGATGTATTGAATAGCTTTCGGGCCTGGAATTGTATCAGTGGACTTTGTATTTGGTAATGTACCGATAGATATCACGTGAGTTCATTATCTCCAATATTCCCCCTTTAATCTCAACTAGGGTTTCCTTCTTTCTCCATTTCCATTTCTCTTGATTATCCTCCCTACTGTTGAAATCAATTGATTTGTTGTCATTTTTGAGCTGTTGGTTATCTCTATCTTCTTCTCGAGACTCTGGTATACTTCAATTTGTAGTTCTTTTCTTAGTCTAATAAAATTATTTACTGATAAGGGTTTCGTAAAAATGGTTGCCTTCTAAAAGTAGGTAGGTATATGATTTACTTTGAGTTGTTTATTGATTACTCTCTCATGAAAAAAGTACAGATCTAGTTCCATGTGTTTTGTTCGTGAGTGAAGTATTGGGTTTGCTGTAAGTGATAATGTGCTTAAATTATCACACCATATCACTTGTTTTCTGCTAATTTTAATTCCCAGTTCATTGAACAGCGATTCTATCCAAATTGTTTATGATGTTATGCTTTCCATACTTCTAAACACTTCTTCTGTGCTAGAGCGCGATATTGTTTTTTTTTAGCACACCATGAAATTGGATTATTACCCATGTAAATACAATACCCGGTAGTAGATTTTCTGTCATCTAGATCATTTGCCCAATTTGCATCTGCAAATCCAGTAATATTCAAATTGTTGCCATCTTTCATGTTTAGACCATAATCTATTGTCCTTTTTAAGTATCTTAGTATCCTCTTAACTGCTTTCCAATGTTCTGTTGATGGTTGTTGCATGAATTGACTCACTTTGTTTACATTGAATGCTATGTCTGGTCTCGTAATTGTAACATATTGAATTGCTCCCACCACACTTCTGTACTGTTTATCATTTGATATTGCTTCACCATGATGCTTTGCTAGATTTAGATTGCTTACCATTGCTGTGGGTAATGCATTAGCTTTATCCATTCCTGGCATGCTGAGTATATTTGCTATGTATTCTCTTTGACATAAATGTAGTTTTAAACTTGATTTTCTTCTGAAATTTATTTCTAGAAAGTGATTTTGTTCACCCAAATCCTTAATAGAAAATTGACTGTCAAGCTGTGTCACAAGTTTATTGATTTTCTCTTCGTTGTTACCTGTTAAGGTAAAATCATCCACATAGATTAATATGTAAATAGTAACTTTAGTAGAGATTTTGATGAAGAGGGAATTATAAGATTTGTTTGGCTGAAAACTTAATTCAGTCAATACTGATTTAAGTTTATTGAACCAAACCATAGGGGCTTGTTTTAACCCATAAATAGCTTTGTTGAGCTTGAACACTATGTTGTCATTGCCATTACTGAATCCCATAGGTTTTTGCATGTATACTTCTTCTTCTAATACACCACTAAGGAATGCATTGTTCACATCTAGTTGTCTAATCTTCCATTTGTTGTGTAATGCTTGTGTTAGAACAATTCTTATTGTAGTTGGCTTTACAACTAGAGAAAATGTTTCATTAAAGTACAATCCATGCTCCTATGTGTATCCTTTTGCAACAAGTATGGCTTTGCACTTTGTATAGTTTCATCAGAATTATTTTTGATCCTATAAGTCCATCTGTTGCCTATTATGTTTTTGTCTTTTGGTTTTTCAACTAGTTCCCAAGCTTTGTTTTTCATGAGAGCATTGATCTCTTCTTCCATAGCTTTGTTCCAATTATCATTTCCCAGTGCTTGTTGTAGCTTTTATGGTTCTTTTGTATCCAGATTTATTGAGTATATCTTAAGCTTGAAAATCCCACTTTTTGATATGGTGGTCATGTGGTGTACTGGTCTTTGACTTGTTGTAGTTACACTTGGATCTTCAGTATTTCTTGATTGATTTTCAGATGTTGATTCTTTACATTGATTGCTTGGTGTCTAATTAGCACTGAAATCTGGAGGCTCTTGTGTAGCTTTAGGCATGTGATCTGCACTGTGATCATGTATGCTTTGTTGATGACCTGACATACTCTGGTCTCTTTCCCTTTTTTCTTGGAATAACGATATATCAATTATTGAAAATTGAGGGTGGTACACTTTTCGGGATGTTTTGATTATTTTACTAGCAAATGGAAATACTTGTTCATTGAATACAACATGTTTGGATATTATTATTTTTCCATTGCTAGTTAATCATTTATAACCTTTTTGATTATTTGCATATCCCAAAAAGGTACATGGGGAAGACCTAAATTCTATGTAACGTCCCGCATTCTACACACCGGAGGATCGTAGAATATTTGTTTCACTTACATGCGAAGCCGTATGTACGTGTAACCTTGGGAAACGACTGTTGGGGTCATTTCTCATGTTCACGATTTTTTTTTATTTTTAAATGACCGTTTTTCCCTTGGTGAATCTTTTTTCGTTTATAACTTTTGATTGAAAAGGAATTTTGACTTTAAACCACTTCCATTGGATTCAGATGATGGTTTATCTTTCCGTAGAGTGGTCACATTAGCCAAACGGACTTACTGTTTGGGAGATATGGCTGAAACAAAGTTTGGAAGGTGAAAAACAACTTAATCGGGCCAAATTAGGTGACTAGCACCTAGGCCCATAGTCCATTTCGGGATTAGGGTTATGGGAGGGCTGATAGGGTTAGGGAAAACATTTCATTCCAGATTTCCATCTGCCATTTGCATCTTTGAAACCCTAGCAATTGCCTCCACCTTCAAAATCACTCCTAAATCACTTTCTAATTGCGTATTAGCTTAATCTACACCAAATCAAGGAAGATTAGTGTCAAATCATAATTGGAGCTGCTGTGTTGCATAGGAAATCGTGGCACGGACCCCCGAACCGAACCGGTTCGTTACCCTGATCCGGCTCGTGAGCAACATCATGAATCGAAGGAGAATACCCGACCTGAACCATGGGGTTAGACCGACCTGAAGGCATCTCAGGACCACGAACTGACCCGCTCGAGTGAAGGAGCTGACCCGAACCGCCTGGTGGCCACGAACCTGAGGAGTTGCTGTGTACGTGCCGATCCGATGCACCCTAACGATCCGAACCCAGAAGACAATCATGAACCGGAGTGTTACTCCGAACCAGACCGCTCCTCCCTACTGGCCCCACAAATGGACATCACGAACCAGAGTATGCCACGAACCGAACCAAAGAAATACACTCGAACCGAACCGTTGGAGATCACGACCAGGAGGATGATGACCAAAACCCGAGATGCAAAGGTAGTCCAAATAGGAAGTAGAACTCAGGATCCAGATGGGAACCAATTAGTTAACTTCATGAACTGGACTTTGCTGCGGGACATGTGCAAAGGGGTTATCGATGTCTATAGGTTTGACCCACCACAGAGAGACGGATATTGGCTATGGATCAGTGCAGTGGAGTTATCATGACTCCATGGGGAAAAGTGATCGTAGCAGAGCTATGATCCAGTGCAGTGGAGATGTTATGACTCCATGGGGCAAAGTGGACATAGCAAAGGATTAGTGACTATGGATCAGTGCAGTGGAACCGTCATGACTCCATGGGGTAGAATGATTGTAGCAAAGAATTGGGTGATCAAAATGGTAGATATCGTATACTTTACGCACAGAGTGAGAGATGTGAGGATGATTGCTATGTTTGATGTTTGTTATCACCATGACATGCACACCCCTTCCTCATTATTTTCACATCATGTGTTAGTGTCACCTTAGAGTATTGTACATCCTGTTGTGCTAACTCTTTGGTTGCAGGTTCAGGTTCAGGTATGGTTATGTATACCTGTTATTGTCCTGTTTTTGGTGCTTATTACTCATACCAGACTTTTGTCTGACCCGGAGTTTTATGTCTCTTCTTATCACTCTTGGTGCTCTTAAACGAGCAGACTAGAGACAGGTTAGCTGGTTATGCACGAGTAGCTGTCCGGAGACGAGCAGGAGGCTTATACGTATCATTTCCATATATTCTCCCTGTGTTGTTGCTAGTCGCTACTTTTGGGCATTAGTTGTGTACTTTCCTATTTTTCTTTAGAGACAGTTTTTAAAAGTTGTAATAAAGATGGTTTGGATCATAAGCTGTATTTGGAATTTTCCGCTGCTATGATGGTTTAGTTTTCAGCTTATGCATTGTCTCATCTGTTTTATATAAAGTTGTGTTATTATTATGTTTTGTACTATGTGCTGTGAGATATACTACAGGTTCTTTGATGATACATAGTTTCAAACCCTTTTTCTTTAACGACCGTCTTATGCTGGTTGGATATCAGCACAGCGCGTTTCATTGGAAATGTCGGCTGGTGAGGGGCAGGCCACTTGGTATCAAAGCCTAGGTTGCGTAGTTAGCCTAGGGAAGACATCAGGATGAGATAGTAAACGTATATGAGAGCGCGTATTTGTGATATTTTGTTTTCAAAAACTATATATATATACTACTAGTATATCTAAGGATGATCGCATTGCACTGGCACCACTAAGGAGATGGTTAATCCTTTTCTCTTTACAGATTGGACGATGATCCGATATACGAAGGGTACGGGTTCAGGGGCTAATAATAGGAATTCTCCTGATATGAGGACGATGTTTGCTACCTTCATGAGAGAGATGCTTAGGAATATTCAGGGAGCAGTTCCTAATGCTGCTAACGGTGATGGTGCAGCGGTGTAGGGCCTAAAGCCGATTTTGTCAAGCTCTGCAAGGATTATACTAGTCTTGGTGGACAGTTGTTCCATGGAACAAATCGGCTACGGATGTTCAAGATTGGCTCGATAGTTGTGAGCGCAGCTTTGAGGACTTAGGGCTCGATGATGCAATGAAGAGAAAGCTAGCATCGCGTCAATTGCAAGGACGAGCTATGAATTGGTGGAATGCGATTAAAGCAGTTACTCCTGAGGATTAAGTTACTTGGAATCAGTTTAAGGCTCGCTTCAGTGATAAGTTCATCATAACTGCTCAGAAATATGAATTGTTTCGGACATTTTTGGAACTTAAGCAGAATGGGAGGGCAGTCTCGGAATATATCACTGAATTTGATACTTTATCGAAATATGGGTTATCACTTATCGATACTGCCGAGAAGAAGAAGATAAGTTCATAACTAGCTTAGATGAGTACCTGGAGTAAAGACTGATAGATCATATAGATGAGACATTCGAGTCTATTGTGGGAGAGGCATTGAGATCTGAGATCCTTTACCCTAAGTTGAAGACCGAGGTCGCTATTACATCTTCAGGGGAGCCAAAGCCACAAGCAAGCGGTGCAGGCAAGAATAATTCCCAGAATAAGTGGAAGCAGAACCAAGCTAAGGATGGTTAGAAAAAGAATAAGAAAGATGTTGAGTTCTTTAGATATGGCAAGAAGGACCACTATGCCAAAGAATGTCGAGCAAAGCCAGCGGACAGGAAGTGCTTCAACTATGGCCAAGTGGGACATCATAAGGATAAATGTCCACAACCTCCTAAAGAGAAGCAGATTGTGAAAGCATATGCTATCGGCGCTGTTCCTTCTTCGTCGAATTCCCCAACTGCGATAGAGAAGGGAAAGAATATCATCATTCAAGGTATGCATTCTGTTTATGATGTTCCTGTTTGAGTACTGTTTGATACCGGGACTTCTCATTCCTTCATATCTAATGACCTGGTAGATAGGTTGGGATTGGAAACCGAGATAGTTGATAGACCTTTAGTTGTGATGAACCTGATCGATGGTTCGACCAGCCTTAGTATGATTTGTCATAATTTGGTCTTATCGAGTCATGGATGTATGTTTGCTTGTGATTGCTTTGTTTTGGGCTTTACTGGGTTTAGCATTATTTTGGGGGTCGATTGGCGCCAAAGATAATGGGGTGATGGTAGAATGTAAGGGGTCTTCGGTGGCCGTTAGAGTGGATGATGGGCGGAGGGTACTGTTTGGTGGCCTATCTAGTGATGGGGTGATGGCTAGTTTTCTAAATTCCCTTGACATCCCACATGATGAGTTGTCATATGTGCCTATTGCTGGCGAGTATCCGGACATCTCCGGGGAAGTGACTGGACTTCCACCACACCGAGAGATCGAGTTTCGGATTGATTTAGTGAAAGATGCCAGACCTATAGTGATGCCACATTGCCTTATGGTGCCAAGGGAGCAGCGAGAGCTCGGGGTGCAAGTAAGCGATCTTTTGAAGAAGGGATCTATAAGAAGAAGTGTTTTCGAGTGGGGAGCACCAGTTGTATTTTCCACCAAGGACGATGGTTCCCTTCGATTGTGTGTGGACTACCGCGCGTTAAATAAGGTGACGAGGAAGAATAAGTATCCACTTCCATGGATTGATGATTCGTTTGATCAGTTAAGTGGAGCAATAGTGTTCTCCCAGTTGGATCTCGCGACGGGTTTTCATCAGCTCTATGTAGTAGCTGAGAGTATTCCTAAAACGGCATTTCGAATGCCGTTTGGATTTTATGAGTGGTTGGTCATGCCATTCGGGTTGACCAATGCACCCGCATATTTTGTGTATTTTATGAATAGGATATCCAGGGATTAAATAAATAAGTTTGTTCTTATGTTCAAGAACGATATCTTGGTTTACTCGAGGACGGAGGAAGAACACAAGGAACATTTGAGGACGGTGATGGAGGTGTTTAGGAAACACTAGTTGAAAGCAAAATTTTCTATGTGTCACTTCTGAAGGAGGGAAGTGAGATTCTTGGGCCATGTTGTTTCAGAGAATGGTATTGTCGTAGATCCTGCGAAGGTGGCTACAATGCAAGATTGGTCTACACCCAAGAATGCAACGGACGTGAGGAGCTTCTTGGGGTTGGCTGGATATTACCGTAAGTTTATCCAAGACTTCACCAAGATAGCGGCACTGTTAACTCAATTGACCAAGAAGAACCAAGATTTTTCTTGGGACGAAAGGTGCGAAGATGCATTCAAGTGCCTAAAGAAAAAGTTGACGTGTGCACCAATGTTAGTTATTCCTAAAGAGAATGAAGAGATGACGGCATACACGGATGCCTATGGTACCGGACTAGGTGCTGTATTGATGCAAGGAGGTAGGGGTGTAGCTTATGCTAGTCGACAACTGAAACCACATGAGAAAAGATATCTTACCCATGATATGGAATTGGCAGCGATTGTGTTCGCTTTGAAGATGTGGAGACATTACCTTTTGGGAGAAAGAATCGAGTTGTTTACCAATCATAAGTCATTAAAGTATCTTTTCTCTCAGAAGGATTTAAATTTTCATCAGTAGAGATGGTTAGAGTTCTTGGCTTCGTATGATTTCAATATCACATACACACCGGGGAAGGGCAATGTGGTAGCTGATGCATTGAGTAGGAGACAAGCCAGCTTGGAAGATACGTTTCTGGAATGGAAGCAACTGGAGTATATCGCAAGATATAATTTCAAACTTAAGTGCGAATTAGGTCCAGCAATGTTAGCAAGTTTGACGATCAGACCAATTTTGATTGAGCGGATTGGTTCTAGTCAGAGGGTCGATCCTAATCTATTGGAAGTGATCTCCAAGGTAGAGATGGATATCGACGATGAGAGAATGAATGAGTATGGTCTTGATCGAGAAGGATGGCTTCGAAAGAATGGTAGACTAGTTGTACCCAATGTTAATAGATTGAGAGATGAAGTGCTCAGAGAGTGTCATCACTCGAAACTGACTAAACATCCCGGTAGTAACAAAATGTATCGAGACATGAAGCAGACCTACTACTGGGAAAGGATGAAAAGAGATGTTAGTAAGTTTGCATGAAATGCTAGTTAGTTAAAGCCGAGCAAAAGAAGCCTGGTGGTTTGTTACAACCGTTAGAAATTCCCGAATGGAAATGGGAACAAGTCTCAAGGATTTCATTGATGGTTTACCAAGAACTAGATCGGACCATGATAGTATTTGGGTGATTATGGATCGACTGACCAAAAGTGCAAGATTTATACTGGTCAAGTTGAACAGAATGGCAGCTAAGTTGGTGGAACTGTATATGAAATGGGTGGTGAGATTTCATGGAGTACCTAAAGGTATCGTGAGCGACTGAGATCCATTATTTACTAATGGGTTTTGGAAGAGCTTACAAGAGGCTTTAGAGTCTGAATTACATCTCAGTACCACGTATCATCCTCAAACCGACGGTCAAACAGAGAGGATGAATCTTGTATTAGAGGATCTCTTAAGGGCTTGTATATTGGATTTTGGAGGATCATAGGATGACCATTTGCATCTGGTTGAATTCGCATATAATAATAGTTATCAGTTCGGTATTAGTACGGCTCCATTTGAAGCTTTGTATGGAAGACCATGCAACTCACCATTATGTTGGTTGGAAATCGGTGAGAAGTTTGTGCTTGGGCTGGATGTAATATGAGAAACTTCAGATAAGATCAAGGTTATTCAACAGAGAATGAGGGCCGCTCAAGATAGGCAGAAAAGTTATGTTGATAAAAGACGAAGAGATTCGAAATTCTTCATTGGCGACTTGTTATTCATCAAGATTTCTCCGTTAAAGCATGTAATTCGTTTTGGCAGGAGAGGCAAGTTGGCACCAAGGTTTGTTGGTCCATTCCCAGTTCTCGAACAAGTTGGGAATTTAGCGTATAAAATTTGATTACCTGATAAGATGGTGGGAGTTCACGACGTATTTCACGTTTCCCAGTTAAGGAAGTTCGTGCACGACCCTGATATGACTATTTCACTAGATCAGTTGGATGATATCGAGGTAGAGCCCCAGGTGGTTGGGAGTTGCAGACCGATTCGTATTGTTGAGTATGATACGAAGCAACTTCGAAGAAAGACGGTGAAACTAGTCAAGGTCTAGTGGGGTGATAATGAGAATGATTGTACTTGGGAAACAGAGGAGAACATAAGGAAGACGCATCCAGAACTCTTTGCCTGGTAAGATTTTAATAGTGATAATTATTCCCTTATTAGTAAACTGCATGCTAGGATAGACTTGTTATGTCATAATGTGTATTTGATTGTTTACAAATGGATGTTAGGCAGGCGGGACCCATTGTATGTTTTAATTAAGGAATTCCAACGGTGAAATTTCTTAAGAGGGGAGAATGTAGCGGCCCGCATTCTACATACCAGAGGGAAGTAGAATATTTGTTTCACTTACATGCGAAGCCGTATGGACGTGTAACTTTGGAAAACGATTACTGGGACGATTTCCCATGTTCATGATTTTTGCCAATTTTGAAATGACCATTTTTGCCCCTGGCGAATCTTTTTTCCTCTATAACTTTTGATTGGAAAGTAGTTTTGACCTGAAATCACTTTCATTAGATCCGGATGATAGTTTACCTTTCCGTAGAGTGGTCACATTAGCCAAATGAACTTACCGTTTTGGAGATATGGCTGAAACAAGGTTTGGAAGGCGAAAAACAGTTTAACCGGGCCAAATTAAGGTAATTAGCAGCTAGGCCCATAATCCATTTTGGGATTAGGGTTATGGGAGGGCTGATAGGGTTAGGGAAAACATTTCATTTTAGATTTCCAGCCGCCATTTACATCCTTGAAACCCTAGCAGTGGCCTCCACCTTCTAAATCACTCCAAAATCACTTTCTAATTGCATATTAGCTTAATCTACACCAAATCAAGGAAGATTAGTGTCAAATCAGAATTGGAGCTGTTGTGTTGCATTGGAAACTACGCCAAAACAGTAGAGTTTCAGATCTAAATTTTTATTTGTGGCTAAGGTGAGTGATTTGCATTGTTTTTCACTAATTACGACGAATTAGGGGTGATTAGTGATGATTATCGAAATTATGCATGTTAAAATTCTGGAAAAATATGTAAAAATTCTTAAATATTATTTTAGGGCTCTGATAAAAATTTGGGTTAATTTGGACATGTTTTGCTAATCCTAATGTTAGATTTTGACTAAACATGATTAAAGAGAAAACATGGGCTTTGGGTATGTTTGATCCTATATATCGCACTCTATTGATGTTCTGGTGTTTATGATTGATTGTATATGATGTTATGACTATTTGGTATGCCTTGTGATTTATAATCAAGTTAGAATGGTCGAAAACGTCGTCGTATGGCGTAAACAGTCGCTAGAAAGAAGTGTAGGAAATCGTGGCATGGACCCCCGAACCGAACCGGTTCGTTACCCCGATCCGGCTTGTGAGCAGCATCACGAATCGAAGGAGAATATTAACCCGAACCATGGGGTTTGACCGACCCTAATGCATCTCAGGACGACAAACCGACCCACTCGAGTGAAGGAGCTGACCCGAACCGCCTGGTGGCCACGAACCGGAGGAGTTGCTATGTACAAGCCGATCCGATGCACCTCCACCATCCGAACCCAGAAGATGATCACGAACAGGGGTGTTACTCCGAACCGAACTGCTCCTCCCTGCTGGCACAACGAATGGAGATAACGAACCAAAGTATGCTACGAACCGTACCGAAGAGTTACACCCAAACAGAACTGATTGGAGATCACAACCAGGAGGATGATGAACAAAACCCGAGATGCAAAGGTAGTCCAAATAGGAAGTAGAACTCAGGATCCATATAGTAACCAATGAGTTAACTTCATGAATTGGACTTTGCTGCGGGACGTGTGCAAAAGGGTTATCGACGTCTACAGCTTTGACTCACCACAGAGAGGCGGATATTGGCTATGGATCAGTGCAGTGGAGTTATCATGACTCCATGGGGCAAAGTGATCGTAGCAGGGCTATGACCCAGTGCAGTGGAGTTGTTTTGACTGCATGGGGCAGAGTGGACATATCAAAGGATTAGTGGCTATGGATCAGTGCAGTGGAGCCGTCATGACTCCATGGAGCAGAGTGATCGTAGCAAAGAATTGGGTGATCAAAATGGTAGATATCGTATACCTCATGCATAGACTGAGAGATGTGAGGATGATTGCTATGTTTGATGTTTGTTATCACCATCATGCACACCCCCTCCCCATTATTTTCATACCATGTGTTAGTGTCACCTTAGAGTATTAGAGTATTATGCATCCTGTTGTGCTAACTCTTTGGTTGCAGGTCTAGGTTCAGGTATGGTTATGTATACATGTTATTGTTCTGTTTTTGCTGCTTATCGCTCATACCAGACTTTTGTCTGACCCAAAGTTTTATGTCTCTTCTTATTACTCTGGGTGATCTTAAACGAGCAGACTAGAGGCAGGTTAGTTGGTTATGCACGAGTAGCTGTCCGGAGATGAGTAAGAGGCTTATACATATCATTTCCATATATTCTCCCTATGTTATTGTTGGTCACTACTTTGGGCATTAGTAGTGTACCTTCCTACTTTGCTTTAGAGACAGCTTTAAAAGTTGTAATAAAGATGGTTTGGATCATAAGCTGTATTTGAAATTTTCCGCTGCTATGATGGTTTAGTTTTCAGCTTATGCACTGTCTTGCCTGTTTTATATCAAGTTATGTTATTATTATATTTTGTCCTATATGTTGTGAGATATACTACAGGTTCTTTGATGATACATAGTTTCAAATCCTTTTCCATTGACGACCGTCCCGTGCTGGTTGGACATCGGCACAGTGCGTTTCATTGGAAACGTCGGCTGGTGCGGGGCGGGTCATCACATTTTAACTTATGCTTACTATACGGTCTTAGATGAGGAAAACACAGGTAACCAAATATTCTCAGCATTGTATAATCTGGTTTCACATAAAATAATTTTTCTTTGGGACTTGAACCATTCAACGCTTTACTTGGTAATTTATTGACGAGATATATTATTGTGTTGAATACTTCAGGCTAGAATTTCTATGTTAAATGGGCATGGGCTAATAGTGTAAGCCCAATTTCTACTATATGTCTGTGTTTTCTCTTAGCTAATCCATATTGTTCAGATGTGTAGGGACATGTCACTATGTGAATAATACCCTTTTCTTGAAAATATTCAAACAGTGATTTATGCTTTGTTCCTCCATCTGATTGCAGCATTTTTAGTTTATGGCCAGTGAGCCTTTCAGCTAGATCTATGAACTGTATGACTATTTTACCTGTTTTAGATTTTTTTTCTGAGGAAATACATCTAGGTATACCTGGAGTATGCATCTATGAAAGATATATAGTATGAAAAAACAAAGTTAGAGCTGATTGATGTTAGACCCTATTAGTCTGTTGCAACTGGTTCCAGTGGGTGATTATATTTGGTTGTTGAGTCATCAAAGGCAAGTTTGTGACTCTTCCCCATTAGAATGTGCACACATAAGGTAAATCAATACTACAAAATTTTATATTACAATTATTCAAACTTTTTTACAATGTTTATATTAGGGTGTCTCAATTTGTAGTGCCACATGTCTACAGTCTTATTACATTGCAATTCAGGAAAAATTACTAAGGATATCTTTATTCCTAGAATTTCTTTGATGGTTTTCAGATTTTTTGTGTTTAGTGTCTTGCAATCACACAAAATTAAATCTGTAGAGACCATTCCACTTTTCCACCTACAAGAGTACCTCATTAGTTTGCATGTCTTTTACAAGGTAGTATTTAGGATAAAATATAAAATAGACACTGTTATCACTTGCAAATTTTGAAACACTTAGTAAATTTTTCTTTATTTGAGGTATCATAAGTAAATTATTTAGGAATAGTTGTTTTTTCACCATTTAAACATGCAACACCAGTGTGAGCTATTTTAACTGACTGACCATTACCCATAGAGATGAATTTGTTACCTCTGTACTCCCTGTCACCAATGTTGAGATTTTCAAGATTGTTTGTTACATGGTTGGTTGCTCCAATGTATGGGTACCATTCTTCATCACATATGTCATCAATACTTACTGAGTTGTTGGCTGTAGCTTGATTTTTTTTTTTTTTTTGTTCTGCATACTTGCCATATTTGCATTATAATTCTTAGTATTGTTATTAGGGTTAGCTGCAGTCTGTCGTTGTCCTTGAGCATTATTTTGACCGGTGTTTACTTTATTGTCAAATCTGAAGTAGCACTTATTTGCTATATGTCCTATCTTTTCGCAAATTTGACACCTAAGCATGTAGTATTGTTACCATACCTGCCACATCAACCTCTGCCTCTTTGACTTTGGCCACCTCTCTCGGAATTCTGATCTCCTCTTTGAAAGTTTTGATTGAAGTTTTGATTATTTCTTTGACTATTTGCATTGAAGTTAGGATTTCTATTCTTTTCTTGAGATTGAGTGGCAAGGTTTACTGACATATCAATGTTGAGCTTCTTTTGTTCAATTCTACCTTCATGAGCCATCAATGTTGAGTGAACATATTCTATACTGGGTACACTGGGTAGAGAAAGAATAACTGTTGTTATAGCTTCATAATCATCATCTAATCCATTCATGATGTATAGTATTTGCTCTGTATCTGATACTTTATTACCAGTGCTTTCTAACAAATCACATTATGTCTTCATTTTAGTCAAGTACTCTCTCATTGATAAATTATCTTTTTTTAAGCTTTGAATCTTCCTCTTAAAGCGTAGAATCTTTTTTAATGATTGGGTGTTGAATATTTGCTCGATCTTTGACCATATTTCCTGTGCTGTTTTGCATTCCACTATTTGTGGTATGAAGCTTGATCCAATGGATGAGATTAGCCAGGCACTTTGTAGACTATCTTGTCTGGTGTATTTGATGTAATCCTTGTTGCTAAGCATTTATCCATTAGTTTCAACAAATTTGGGTGGTATTGTTGCAGTCCCTTTGATGAAATCCGTTAACCCAGAGCCATTAATGGTTGTCTCCACTGTATACTTCCAAGATAAGTATTTTTTTTTGGGTCAAAGCTGACGGGGTTGAGTGGTCCCCTACCACTTTATTGATATACCAAAAGATGAGTACATAGAAACTAGGATAGAACAAAACAAAAGAATACAGAGCGAACACGGTATATCAATGGCTACAAGAAGCTAAAAAAGAAAAGAAAATAAAGAATCAAAAAAATACAAAAGCTAGCAAAAAAATCCGGGTTCATACGTAAATTTTATAAATTTGAGGCTCTCCCGCATGTCGTGCCAAACAAGTTGTTTCCATTGGCCATAGTTCATGCAGCATGTGGGATCAAAAACTCGCGCACACCGTTCTTTCCATATCCCGCAGGCAATCTTCTTGAGTACTAAGCTGAAGGTCCTCGCATTACTTGTTCTCCTAGATGCTCTCTTGCGCAAGTCTTCCCAGTTGTAGCTTAGAGTTCCATTCACGTTACTTCCATTTAATTGTGTTTGAGCTTCAGTCCAAAGAAAATTAGTGACAGCACAATCAAAATAAAGCATGCATTTCATGTCAACTTGCATGCCATAAGCCTCAATCTTATCTTTAGTATGCAGTACACCATTAATAATCTTCCACAAACACAAGTTTTCCTTAGCGCGGTTATCTCTCATCCAAACCCGCTTATACCACCTACATACATTAAAGCTTGACACACCAAGAAGTTGACTGTACATATTTTTAATGGAGAAAATCTTACCTTTCCAAGCCCAGTTAGTAACCGCATTATCACTGCTAGAAGCTGAGTAGTTATTAATGCAGACCCAAAGCTCTCTAGTGGACTGGTTTGACGTTGAAGAAAGGCTAAAACTGTTGCCGTTAAATAGGCTAGACATGGTGCAGTTGTAGCTAATTCCAGTTTGAGCGATTTCCTGAAACATTAGTTCATTTTCTAGAATCGTACCATAGTCCAACCACGGATCCTTCCAGAAACTTACCCTTTAAAATGCCAACAATCCATGCTTAAAATATGGTAGAATCAGTGGTTTAATTTTAATCATGGACTTCCAAGTCTAGCTATGCCATTGCAAGGAAATAATAGACCAAAAACTTTTGTTTTTTTAAAACATAATTGTTAGACCAGGCAACCGATAAGCTTTGTTTATTAATAAAAATGTCATTTATAAGTTTAGCCATGGCAGCACGATTCCAAATAGTCATGTTAGTAATACCGAGGCCACCGTATTTAATGGGTTTCTCAAGCTTTGTAAAGGCTACAGGTGCAATGTGTTTTTAATGAGTATTACCTTTCCAAAAGTATTGCATGAAAGCTATTTTAATCATAGCTAGTAAGTTATAAGGAAGCATAAACGCACGCGCCCAATAAACATGCATTGCACACACAACTGACTTAACTAAAGTAAGTCGGCCAGCTTGACTCAAGTGTCTAGCTGACCAACAGTTTAGTTTATCAATAATATTACTATAAAGAGGTAAGCACTGCAAAGTGGTTATTCTAGCTGTTGCTAAAGGAAGACCCAGATAATTAATAAATGAGGCGTCGTGAGTAAGCCCAGTTAAGTGTTGAATCTAATTTATGACATCCAGAGAAACCACGACTACCATAAACTCAGATTTCTCCTATTGATTTGAAGTCCAGTCATACGATAGAATTTATTAAGCGTGTTCATAACGTTAGTAAGGGTACTAAGCGTGGGCTTGCAAAAAATGATCTCATCATCTGGAAACAATAAAGATGTGATTCTCGGATTTTTGCATTTAGGATGAAGATCAAACTGGTTATTATCAACAAGATCATTGAACGTTCTAGTGAGCAGTTTCATAATTGTTATAAAGATATAGGCGGAAATGGGGTCACCTAGTCTTATCCCTTGTTTACTAGCAAAAAAACAAGCAGGACTACCATTGACATTAATAGAGAAATTAGTAAAGCTAATGCAAGCATAGATCCACGTGTTGAAACAAGGTGGAAATTTCATAAAACTAAGAATTCTGATTATAGATTTCCATTGCAGAGTATCAAAGGCTTTTCTTATGTCAAATTTAGGCATAATTTTAGGGAATAAATTAGCAGTTCTATACCCCTTTAACAGTTCTTGAGCTAGGAGAACGTTATCTATAATATCCCTATTAGGTAGAAAAGCGGATTGGTTTTCAGAGATGATAGATGGCAAGACAGCTTTGAAACTAGTCGCAATAACTTTAGCAATGCATTTATAAATGGAGTTGCAGCATGAGATGGGCCCAAAAGAGTTGACATTATTCGAATTATGTACTTTGGGTATGATAGCAATAAAAGTATTACTAAAAGACTGCATCATCTTGGCATTTTTAAAAAATTGTTGCACGGCCTTCGTAACATCATCTTTAACAATATTCCAACATTTTTTGTAAAACAATGCGGTGAAACCATCCGGGTCCCCATAAGAGTTACTATTAAGAGAAAACATAGCCTCCTTGATTTCAATTTCACTAACTGGTTTGCCTAAGTCTGAGCTAATAGTGGGTACGATGATAGGGTTAATGTCATCAATTAACGGGATAAAATTATCCACATTACCAAAAAGATTAGAGAATGATTCACGAAAGCATTCCGAATATCAAGTTCAGAAGTGTATACCTGTCCAGACATATCCGTGATAGAGTGAATAGTTTGCTTATTATGTTTAGCCCTTAAAGCAGCATGAAAGTACGCGGAGTTCTTATCCCCTTCCTCAAACCAAGTAATTCTCGTCTTTTGCTTCTTCATGTTGGCCTCCAAGATCAGAGCTTCCCTGTAATTGTTTGAAAAAACTACTTCTATGCTAGCAAAATTAGGATTAGGAGGGTCCGATAGCATTTGAGTTTGAATTTTCTCAAGAAGACTACGCTAATGGGAAGTTTGGCCACTACCATTACCATATTTACTTTTAGCCCAAATTTAAAGAACACATTTCAAAGTTTTTAGTTTTTTATGGAGCACGAACATGGGATTACCATAACAGGGAGCATACCATTCTTTATGAACAATTTCCATAAAACTAGAGGCGTTAGCCCACACATTAAAAAATTTGAAACTAGGCCGTCTAAAATTTTTGATATCACCCTAATGGAGGACCTGAGGGGAGTGGTCCGATAAAATGTGAAGGGGAAGCTCATTGGTGAGGGATGGCCAGATATCGAGAGCAACGGTGTTACAAAACGCATGGTCAATTCTAGTGAAAGCGCGTGTACCTTGCCTTTTACTATTATTCCCAAAAAGTTCGACTCCAAAAGAATTGATAGGAAGCAAATTAGAGTCAGTTATGGCTATATTTAATGGGGCAATTTCATTAAGGCTAATAGGGGTCCCATCACTCTATCATTAGTTGACAAAGGAGATTTAAAGTCGCCACATACCAGCCAGGGGTGTGTGCGTTGCCTGAAGTCAAGGATATCACGAAAAATGGATGTTCTAGCTTGGGCTAAGTTAAAAGCATAAACAAAAGTAAAATAAAAAAAAGTAGAAGAGGGAAAGTGAACAATGTGGCAATGTATGTACTGATTAGAAGAGGTTATCTTAGTAAAATTATAGATAGCTGGATCATAAATAATCATAATTCTACCATAGTTCGCTTTTCTAAATTATGAATAAGGTGCCAAGAAGAATTAATATACCTAGCTTCCCGCAAAGTCAAGACTTCATTCATTTTTGTTTCTAGGATTGCGAGAGCGGAAAGATTGTACATCCTAATGATATTCTTACATTCATCCAGCTTGATGTCCAGATGTGCCCCTCTAATATTCCAGACACAGATGTTTTGAATAATTATTAAACTCTGGATTGTGAGACATTTCATTTGCCTTGGATATTGTGATGACCTCGGAAGAATCGGCTCCTGTTTAATTAGCTTTAGTAACAGGAGATTTTTCATTACTTTGTTTTCTGGATTTTGACAGTCTACTTCCTATCTTCTCTTTAATGGCTTTAGCTATATCATATAGGTGGGATTCATTTGGTTCTTTATGCCCTAGTGGTGGGCGATTTTGTCATACGGTTGCTCCTTGCTAGCTATAGAAGTTTTATGTTTCTCTCTGTTTTTTTTCTACTGAACATCTACTACCGGTAGAGTTTGCAGTTAGCTTGTCAGACTCCTTAACAGGAAAATTTTGACGTCCAGCTTCTTGATATAGGTTTAGAGTATTAGATACAATGTCATAATAAATCAGGAGCACGGCTTGCAAAGCTGGTTCAAGCTCAGGAGCAACCAAGTCGTTAAGTTGATAGGAAGAGTCATGCACGTTTTTGTCAGCTTCAAGATGAGCAGTGGGAGATGCCTTACCACTATTCAAGAGCTTCTCAGTAGTTTCCTGCTTCTCATGTTGTTCGCCATTATTCTTTTTTTCCAGGTCAATGCTAACCTTCTATGTGATAACAGAACTACTAGTTGTTTGCCTTTCTATATCAGAATAGTTTTTCCTATTTATGTTGCCTACAAAGTTTTCTTCTTCTTTTGTTTCCTTGGTATCTTTCGCATTGGTTATAGTCCCCACTGTGATTGATGTTTTTGGTTTTTCTTTTTGCTGTATAACATTTTTCTCGAGATGATTGCTTCCTATACCAACTTGAAGGCTTCGTTCATCAATTTGTTGATCCTGCAAGCTACCAAATATGTTATGTAAGTTCAGATTGACTCCAGTGACCCCATGTGGTTTGCTAGAATAAAGAGCTTTCCCAGTTCTGGTTCTAGGTTATTGTGTATTCTTGCCATTTAAAGTGTCTTCACGAATTTTACCATCTTCCAAGAAGCTCTCCCCATGACCAGAAGTCCCTTCCTTTCTTCTTTGCCATTGCGGCTTTCTAGCATTAGCCAAGTAATCTCCAAAAGTAGTCTTACTTCTATTGTGCTTGAATGTAATTGATTTCTTGAACCTCTCAACTTTCTGCCACGGGTGAGATTTAGTACTTACAACCTTTCTCTGTCTCATTGGCTAGGTTCTAATAGCATGATTTTTGGAAACATTTTCGATGTGAATGGTTGCATATTCTTCAAAAGGCCGAACGTTAACTCCGCTTGCTTCCTGAATACCCATTCTTTTACCTGTTGTGTTACCCTGTTTTGCTTTCATGACTTCTCTTCCTTCACAGTTGTCCTCATTGTGTCCGAAAACCTTGCAGCTTTTACAAACTAGCGGCCTCCAAAGATAGTTGACGTATATCATCTGTGTTCCACCGTCAGGAGTTTTAACCAAGAATTCATCAACTATCTCTTGGTCTGTTTTAACTTCTATCAAACACTTTGTGTAATGCAGCCTTTCGGTCATTACATCGAGGCATATGAGCTTATCAATCCTACAAGCAAGCCAGTTAACGCTTGGATGTGTCCAAGAGAACAACGGAATGTTTGAGAACTGAACCTAGACTGGCACAACTTTGCCTGATCCGCATACATTACTTACTTGAGAGTCGTAGGGTTTAACAATAAATGGCTTGTTTCTCATAATTATGGGATCACTCATTAAGACATTTGACTACCCTCTTCATTAGAGAATTGAAAGAGAAAGAGTGTACCGTTAGATTTGATACTCATAGATCCTTTCAGGTTCCAGTGAGAGTTCACTTTGGTGGATACCGCTGTGTAAGATAACGGTTCGTCTAGGAAGAAGCCAACTAGTGTTTTACCCCAAACATGAGTTCCTACTTGAATAATTTGGGGAGTGTACTCCATCACTCCATCAGAGAACGTCGGAATCATTTCCACTGGTTCGTAATTGCCAGCACTTCTTGGAAGATGCTGAAACATCGACGTCCATCGACGTTGTTCATTTAGCGCTGAAGGTACTTAAGGATTTGCAGTGGAGGGGATATGAAAAGAAGTAGCTAGGTGTTGTTTATCAAGCAGAAGGGATGATGGCAAGGGTGGGGGCAGGTGGAGGGGTGGAGGAGGATCTGGAGTAGGTGGAAGGTTCGTCTGAGCAGAACAAGTCGAGTCCAATAAGGGGGCAGCCAAAGGATTGACCGCAACAGGAGTTGGCGTAGTTGATGGTGGAGGATCAGGAGTTGAAGGTGGAGGTTCGGGATGAGGAGGCAGGTTGGACGGAGGGGGAGAGGTCGAGGAGAGCTGAATTGGCTTGGAGAAAGAAGCGGCCATTAAAATGACCGTTGCTTGAATTTTATTGTCAAATCTACAAGATAAGTAAATATTCTCATCTAATTGATGAGTTATTAGCTTTGGATGAGGATCTGGGCAATTAAAGCGCCACTATAGCGCTGCTATATCGCCGTTATGGTTTTTCAAAAAAGCGGTTAGAGATAGCGGATACACTTAAAGCGGGTAGATAGCGGATTTAAACCGCTAAACTGTTAATTTAATAGCGGCGCTATAATTTTTATACTGCGGAAGTATAATTTTCGTGCAACTGGCAAATATTGTAAACGCTTTTTTTTCCTGAATTGAAACCTAAAAAGGTATATCAATATTTTTTCAGCCGCCACCATCTTATGAAGCTTCTCCTCCACATCGCCACCTCGCATTGCAGCCACTTCCTTGATTATTCAACAGCCGCCACATTAATAATCATTATCACTGATTTATTTAAGGGTTGCTCCGTGCTTCACTGCTTTGTTTTGGCTTGCGCTGATTAATTGGGTCCTATTTGGGTTCCTTTTTATTTTTGTTCCATGCTTTAATTTCCGAAGTCATTCAACTTCCAGTTTTTTTAATCAAATCGCCTGTGCAAATTTGGGTTCGTTTTGTTTTTTTTTTGTTTTTTTTTTTTTTTTTTTTTCTGGTTCAGTGCTTCCAGTTTTTTTCCCCAACTTCCATTCTTTCATTTCCCAAGGTCGAATGACCAAGCAGACAATATTTGGGTTCGTTGTAATATGTGCGCCTGACTTAGTTGATGATTAAAGGGGAGGATTGTATTTTAATAAAAACTATGTTTATGTTAGTAATAAACAGAGACAGTTGCATATACATATATCTGCGGCAGACAATACTTTGTCTATAGCACCATGTTTGTGTTGAATAAACATTAAATGATGGTGGGAAATGATAAAATAATTGAAGAGTCAAGTGTCTTTTGTATGTGAAGAGTCAAACGGTGCTTGGTTTTCTATGTTTCCTTTGTACTATAATGCCTATAAAAGGATGCTAGTGACATTGTTTGTAATGGCAGAACGAAAAAGAAAAGTGAAATAAAATTGAAAGTCTATCTAATTCTCCTCTTCCATAAAAAGTTTGTCACAATTTCTTCCTTTTAACTGTACCAGAAAGTTTATCAAGTTAGTATCCTACTCTCTATAATATCAAATTGGTATCGGAGCCGATGGAGAACATGATGAGCCAAATGTCGTTGCCACGATTGACGAAGGAGAATTATGAGAACTGGAGCATTCAAATGAAAGCTCTGTTCAGATCTCAAGATGCATGGGAGGTGGTCAAAGAAGGTTTCGAAGAATCAGCTAATACCACGGGATATTCGGCGGCTCAAAATAAGGCGCTGAAAGAGTCACGATCGAAGGATAAAGGAGCACTATACATGTTGTTTCAAGCCGTTGATGAGCCGGGTCTTGAGAAGATCGCCAATGCAAATAATTCAAAAGAAGCGCGGGACATTTTAGAAAAAGTGTATAAAGGAGCCGACTGAGTCAAGCAAGTGCATCTCCAAACTCTTCGTGGTGAGTTTGAGAGCATTAGAATGAAGGAGTCCGAAAGCGTATCTGACTACATCACACGTGTTCTAGCTGTGGCGAATCAACTAAATCATAATGGCGAGGAGCTAACCGACGCGCGTGTTGTGGAGAAGATCTTGAGATCGTTAACCGATAATTTTGAGAATGTTGTGTGCGCGATAGAAGAATCAAAGGACCTTACGACGCTTACAGTCGACGAACTTGCCGGTTCTATCGAGGCACACGAACAAAGTAAGAAGAAAAAGAAAGAAGAGCTACTCGAAGAGGCTTTGCAAGCTAAGGCAAGTCTCAAGGAAGACAAGGTGATGTACGCACAACACAATCGAGGAAGAGGGCGTAGTGGTCGTGGAGGTCGGAACAATGGTCGCGGTGGTGTAGGCCGCGATCAAGGTGAAAATTATGAGAAAAAGGGACAGTCAATCCAACAAAATAGTCGAGGAAGAGGACGTGGTCGTGGCAGAGGTGGCCGGTCAAATTATTCAAATGAGGAATGCTATAACTGCGGCAAGCATGGACACCACGCAAAAGAGTGCAAATCAAATATCAAGTGTTATAATTATGGAAAGTATGGACACTATTCAAGAGAGTGCTATTCCAAGAAAAAGGTGGAAGAAAACGCGAATCTAGTTGCAGAAGAGGAGGTAAGAGAAGATGGTGTTCTCATGATGGCTTACAAAAACACCGTCTCCGACAGCGACACGGAGTGGTATCTTGACACCGGTGCTAGTAACCATATGTGCGGGCACAAGCACCTGTTCAGGGGGATGCGAGAGGTTGAAGATGGACACGTTTCATTTGGAGATGCTTCAAAAATCCAAGTAAAAGGCCAAGGTACAATTCATTATTTACAAAAAGATGGCACAGAAGGATCAATTGAGAATGTTTATTATGTACATGATCTTAAAAGTAATATTTTGAGCATGGGGCAACTTATGGAGAAGGGATACTCGGTATTCATGAAAAACCGGGTGCTACAGCTGAAGGACAATGAAGGGCATCTAGTTGCTCGAGTTGAGATGGGAAGAAATCGGATGTACAAACTGAAATTGAGAAGTGTGCAGGAAAAACGTTTGCGAGTCAACGTAGAAGACAAGGCGTCATTGTGGCATCTTCGCTTTGGTCATCTATATCATGGTGGTTTAAAGAAGTTAGCAAGGAAGGACATGGTGCACGGACTGCCAGACATGGATTATGAGGGCAAACTTTGTGAAGATTGTGTGTTTGGCAAGCAAACAAGAACCTCCTTTCAAAAGAATGCAGAATATCAAGCTAAACATATTCTCGAGTTGATTCATACCGACATATGTGGACCAATCACCCCCGAATCTTTCAGCGGTAAAAGGTACTTTATTTCTTTTATCGATGACTTCTCACGAAAAACTTGGGGTTATTTTTTGAAGGAAAAATCCGAGACATTCGAAGTGTTCAAAAAATTCAAAGTGATGGTGGAGAAGGCAACTGGTAGACACATCAAAGCCTACGATCCGATAGAGGTGATCAGTATACTTCGACGGCTTTCATGGAGTATTTCGAGGAGCAAGACATAAGGAGATTTTTAACTGCACCATACTCTCCTCAACAAAACGGTGTGGCCGAGAGGAAGAACCAGACTATTCTCGACATGGTTCGATCAATGCTCAAAAGTAAGAAGATGCCGAAGGAAATCTAGGTAGAGGTTGTAGAGTGTGCCATTTATGTACAAAATCGATGTCCACATGTGAAGTTAAATGATCAAACACCACAAGAGGCCTGGAGCGTACAAAAGCCAACAGTTTCTCATTTCAGGGTGTTCGGTAGTGTGGCTTATGCACACATACCAGGTCAACGAAGAACGAAGCTAGAAGACAAAAGCAAAAAGTATATTTTCATCGGGTATGATGAGAAGACAAAAGGGTACCAGTTGCTCGACCCGATTAGCAAGAAGGTGATGGTGAGTCGTGATGTGCGAATAGACGAAGCAAGCGAGTGGGACTGGAACAATTCGAAGCAGGTTGTTACAGAAGTTAGAGAATCAGTCATTGCACCAGCAAGTATACCAACAGACCTCGAAACTACTGACAACGAAGATGAACCACTACAACCAAAAATAAGAAGTTGGCAAGATTTGTATGATTCGACAAACGAGGTACACCTTGTATGTCTTTTGTCTGATGCTAAAAATATCAGTTTTGAAGAGGTGGTTCGAGACAAGAAGTGGCAAGCTGCCATGAACGAGGAGATTAAGGCAATTAACCGCAACAAAACATGGGAGCTTGCAGAGTTGCCGAAAGGAAGTCAGCCAATTGGTGTGAAATGGGTGTTCAAGAAAAAGATGAATGCTCAAGGCGAGATAGAACGATACAAGGCGCGACTTGTTGCGAAGGGATACAAGCAAAAGGCAGGAATCGATTATGACGAGATATTTGCTCCTGTTGCAAGAATGGAGACAATCTGATTGCTCATTTCACAAGCTGCTCAATTTAGATGGCCAATATTTCAAATGGATGTCAAGTCGGAATTCTTAAATGGTGTGCTTGAAGAAGACGTCTACATCGATCAACCACTGGGTACATGAAAGTCTGAGAAGAGAAGAAGGTGCTAAAATTGAAGAAGGCGCTTTACGGGTTGAAGCAAGCACCACGGGCATGGAATACACGTATCGACTCATATTTCAAGGAGAACGGGTTCAAGCAATGTCCCTACGAGCATGCCCTCTATGTAAAGAAAAAAGGAGGTAATATATTATTTGTTGCTCTTTATGTCGATGATCTCATTTTTATGTGTAACGATGATGAAATGATAGAAGAATTTAAGAGCACAATGACACGGGAATATGGGACGACAGATTTAGGTTTGATGAAGTTTTTCTTGGGATTGGAGGTTAGACAAGTAGAGACGGGAATTTTTATATCACAGGAGGCATATGCAAAAGAGATTTTGAAGAAGTTCAAGATGGAAAACTGCACCCCGGTATCAACACCAATGGAACCAGGTGCAAAACTTTCAAGGTTCGATGGAGAAGAACGTGTTGATGTGAGTAGATATCGAAGTTTGATAGGAAGCCTTCGCTATTTCACATGCACAAGGCCGGATCTATCATTAAGCGTCAGAATTGTAAGTCGGTTCATGGAGGAGCCGACTCATTCGCATTGGAAGGCGGTGAAGCGAATCCTACGATACATACAAGGAACGGTGTCACAAGGATTGTTCTACTCAAAGACAAGTGATTACAAGTTGGTTGGCTATTCCGACAGCGATTGGTGCAGAGACATAGACGATCGGAAAAGTACCTCAGTATATGTGTTCTTTATGGGAGATACTGCGTTTACTTGGCTTCAAAGAAGCAACCAATCGTGACGCTCTCGACGTGTGAAGCTGAATATGTGGTAGCATCTTCGTGTATATGTCATACGATATGGCTTAGAAATTTGTTAAGTAATATGGAACTAAAGCAACTCGGTGCAACCGTGATTCATGTTGACAACAAATCAACAATTGTGTTGGCAAAGAATCCAGTGAACCATGAAAGAAGCAAACACATCGATGCTCGTTTTCACTTTATTTGAGATCATGTGAAGGAAGGAAGTGTGGAACTGGTGCATGTGACAAGTCAAGATCAAGCTGCGAACATCTTTACAAAACCACAGCCGAAAGTACTTCTTAATAAATGCAAGAAAATGATTGGCATGACGGATGGAAGAAGCATTTAAGTTTATGGGGGAGTTTTGTTGAATAAACATTAAATGGTGGTGGGAAATGATAAAATAATTGAAGAGTCAAGTGTCTTTTGTATGTGAAGAGTCAAATGGTGCTTGGTTTTCTATGTTCTTTGGACTATAATGTCTATAAAAGGATGCTAGTGACATTGTTTGTAATGGCATAATGAAAAAGAAAAGTGAAGTTAAATTGAAAGTCTGTCTAATTCTCTTTTTCCACAAAAAGTTTGTCCCAATTTCTTCCTTTTAACTGTACCTGAAAGTTTGTCAGGTTGGTATCTTACTCTCTATAATATCAGTTTGATAGATAAATTATGTTACGTTAGTACTCAGTTTGTTTTTTAATCAAGACTCTAGTGATTAATTTCAAATGTTAAGCTCAGTATATTTAATATATTTTTTCTAAGGCTGACCAAATGTTTAAATAAAAGAATTTACACATCTAAGAGTAGTGCACAGTATGAATTCATAATAGCGGCATATTTAACTTAGCATACAGGTGGTTGACGCATTTCATGTGAGCACCAATAGAAATGGATTCAACCTACCGTGACAATTGTCACTATTCCATAATTGCAAACGTTTGTCAAAGAATGGGTTCCAGATATTATTAGAAAAGACAACGCTAACCTTCATAAAAAAGTTTAATGCATTACCAATGATGATGATAATTAAGCCAAAGATTGTTAATCCATATTTTATTTATAGTGAATTTTAAAGTTTGAGAAAAATTACACATATCATTGATTCTCAAATTCTTAAATTTTAGTGAATTTTAATGTAAATTGATATTGCTATGGATCAATTGCGAAACTATAGAGATGCGACCGGTGCATTTGGAATGAAGAGCGCCATGTCTGTAGAGATAAGATGCAACCGTGTAAGTAAAGGTATTTATATTAATATTGAATGAGCCTACGAGTTTACGCACTATTTTATGTTTTTTTTACATAATTTAGATGAATGGTGGATGCAATATGGGAGTGACACACCAGTCTCACAAAATTTGCAATCAGAGTTTTGTCACAAACATGTAGCTCCTCTTCATGTGAACGCAATTGGAGCGCATTTGATCATGTAAGTGTTTGGGCTGTTTAAAGCAGATTTTGAAGTGAATATTTTAAAAATGCAGTTTTCAAAGCAATTTTTGATATTTTAATGCAGTTTTAAAGCAGTTTTGACATTTTAATGCACTTTTAAAAGCAATTTTTGATATTTTAATGCTATTTTTGACATCTTAATGCAGTTTTTAAAGCGGTTTTTGATATTTTAATGCAGTTTTAAAGCAGTTTTGACATTTTAATGCAGTTTTGACATTTTCATGCAGTTTTTGACATTTTAATGCAGTTTTTGACATCTTAATGCAGTTTTTGAGTTTAAAAGTAATTTTCAAAGCAGTTTTGAAATCTTGATGCAGTTTTTAAACTAGTTTCCGAAATTTATAAGCAGTTTTGAAGACAGAATTGAAAATCTGAAGCTGTTTTGAAAGCAGATTTTGAAGCAGTCATATTTAAACTGCAGTGGTTTTTCAATTTCTAGGCAATTTTCAGAGCAGTTTTTTGAAAGTTGAAGCAGTTCCAAAGCAGTTCTTAAAATTTATTAAAAGCTTTTGGAATTTCAATGTAAATTTTAAAGCAGTTTTGCAATCTTTGTTGCTTTAGTTTCTGTTTGTTTTTTCCTTTAAATCAACCTTAAAAGCAGTTTTTAACATGTTTTTCCATAAAATTGCAGTTGCATTCCAAGGCAAGAAATTGTCTACATCAAGAGAAATTAAACCATCTTGTTTACATTCAATACAATCGCAAATTGGAGAGAAGATTCAAAGAAAGGCTCGTTGGTGATAATGATCCAGTTGTTCTAAAAGAAATTGATGAATGTGATGAATGGATTATTCCAAGCGAGAAAGAACTTCAAGATTCAATGGCCGAAGGCAATGATCTAACCTTAGAGCAAATTCATTCTACAAGGACTGGAGATGAAAATGAAGGTCCAAACACTAGAAGTCATGAAAGGAGAAAGTTGTTTGTGGATGATGATAACGAGGAAGTTCAACTTTCAGACGGTGAGTTGGAGTTTGGAGAGCTAATTGGACAAGATCTAGAGCAAGAGGAAGAAGATGACGAGGCTATTGACATTGACATCTAAAGTTCTAGTGCATGATATACTTTTGTTTTTTGGTAGATATGCATGTTTAGATGAAAATTAGTTTATGAATATTAACATATAAAGTTGTTCCTTTTTGCTTGATGCATTTACTTTTAATTGGATACTAATGCTAATACTTATATGACAATGATGTGTCATTCGATATTTTATGAGTAATATTTACGTATTAAGTGTTGACTATGTTTATGCTTATTGCTTTGTTAAGATTAACAACTTATTGCTTTTATATAATGGTTCATGGTTGGGACATCACGTTCATATTTTACATGAAAGAAATACTAGATGCTGAGTGTTTTACATTGTTTTTTTCCCATTAAGGTTACTAAAAAAAATACTTCTTTTTATGTACTCTATTTTTTATTTTTAAATCAAAATCGTGACATGCTAAATAGTAAAGTAAAATGCTAATATGGTTGATGTTATTGTCATGTTTCAAAATAAACATAAATAATCTGTTAAATCAACAATAAATTGAATTTAACAACACAGACGTGGAAGTTACCATTATTATCTAGTAGATCTTATTAAAAATGGAAACTTTATATATTAATTAAAGTTATCGGCTATAGCCCCGGTATATCCCCGCTATATTCCCGCTGTAACTTTTCGTGCCTCAACCGCTATGGAACCGCAAAGCGCTTTAACTGTCCAGATGAGGATTAATGATAGTTTTTAAGCTATCATCAAAACTTGACACTTGACCATTGTTATTTCCTGATTGCAGAGGATCAACCACAGTCCCTTCGGTCATGATGGATGGATACAGAAGTGAGTTTCAGAAAGTTATCAAAACAGAAAGAAAGGAGGATAAAAATCTGAAATTTAATTGCAAAGATTCAGTCTCAGGATGGCACGATAGAAGTTTGATTTATTAATCAACTTCTGTATGTTGCAGCCGAGAATTGAACCCAGTTAAATTCAGATTTGAAAAAATAAGAACAGTCTTCTTGATCCTCAAGAAGTGCACAAGATCTTTGACGATTAGGGCTCTCTTCAATAATGAATGAGTCTTTGGATGGCGATAGGTGTAAGCTATCTGCAACCAGACTTGAAAACTGAGAAGAGAAGAATAATCTTCCACAGAATTGATCGCAGCAATGAATTATGCCATTAGGAGGCGTTCAGTGGTCTGATACCATGATGAAATTAATACCGAGAGGATTTTATTGATTATTCATTGACGGATTCGTACAAGTGGATACATTTGTATATATATAGGCACAGAAGCCAACAGTAACAAACTAAAACAGGAAACATTGTATTGTATTTTAGGTAAATAACACATGTTGGGGTGAATGATAAAGTAATGGGCTAGACCCAATACATGTATGATGTGTTGAATAGCTTTCCGGCCTGGTATTGTATCACGTTAGTTCGTTATCTCCAATATTTTCTCTCACCGTTTTCTCCATTTTTAGATTCACCTTTTTCTATAAAATGAAGTCAGAAGTTGTAGTGGAAGAAGAGAGCATGGGGTCTTAAAATAACAAGGTGTATGTTGTAAGCTATAGGTTATATAAAACTAGTTGTTTGAAGCAGCTGTTGGAGCGACTACTTAGAGCATTACGTTGTATTAAAACCACAAATCGGTTGTCATTTTATTGCCCATAGCATTTTAATGCCCATAGCATTAAAATGGAAATATATTTGTCCTTTATTAATTAGTCGTACGTACGGTTTAACTAGCCATAGTGAGAGTTTGTGGTCTATTTTTTCAACTAATAAGGCCACATCTGAGTGCATGACGACTTGTTCAGTGCACCATATCAACCAAATAAACTATTGTTGAGTTACTTAAAATCAACTAAAGAGTCATCACTAAGATATCATGCATTAACAAGATATCATACGCTAGTAATTATACTCAGAAAAACATATCATAGTCATAACATAAAATAAAGGTTCATTGAAGTAATAAAAGGAACAGAGTCGAGCCAATCAACAAACCTTAATTGAAAATTCAGAAGTTCATATGACGTCCACATACTAGAATGATTTTTGCTGTTAAGGGAAGAATCAACCATGAAATTTGAGAACTTCAGGGGAAAAAACACCTACTAGGTGTTAGGATTCATTTAGCATTCAACAATCACCACAACATCTAGGAAGATCAACAAATTGTGATCCTCATAAATGGTGAAGAACGCTTTATTAATTGTACAAATATAACCCTTAACTATTTTAATTCCTCATGATTATCTTTGTGACCTCGGCGATGATTAACAAATTACAAAGTGTATGGCACTCGTTATTCATCACTTCACGATTGCATAAAGCATTGACCCATTCAGAAAAATAGCTATGGATCAGTATTGATCCATAGCCTATGAATCGTTACCGATCCATATTAATATATTTTTGGGCCTTGTCTTCATTACTGGTCTTCCTATGTTTTTATGATGCTCCAAGTTAAGTTTTTGTGTTCTTTGGACTTCATCACAATCCGATCTCATCCCGATTCGTTTATCAGTTTTTCAAAGTACCAAAAAGTGAGTAGGTATGTTATTTGTTTATCGTTCATTTGTATGTATACTTCTTTTTGCATACTTTCATTATGAACTTGACGTTGTCTCGCAACCCAATAGTATATATGTTGACATCATTTGTGTATACTTTTTTACAAAAGGAACAATTTAAAGTGGTTATGGCATAAAAATGTAGTTATGCATACAAGTACTATTCAGCGGATTCAAAAAGCTTATTGGTTGGGCTAGGAAGTTGGGTTTATAACATACTAACGAATTCGGATCAAGGTCGGGTTTTAATTGTGGTAACCTAACTAATATTGGGTTCTAAGATAGCCAATCAAAACTGGTACATCGAAAGGCTTAACTATTAGTAGTTGTAATGGAGTAACATTTTTATTGTAGATCAAGGAGAATTTGAGTAGTGTCTGTGTAGCTAAAGCTCATTAAAATCTTTGTAATCACATACCGTACTTCTTCGACCGATACACTACTTCATTTTAGCACCAGTGAATGAGTAGATTTTTTCTATGCTCCGTAATTTTCGCTATACCCGTTGAACCAAGACTTTTTATCCCTCTCTTTAATTATACTAATATACAAATGTTGATTTGATTAATTTTCCTTTAGATCAAATTAACAGGTTATGGAAAAACCCTAATTTTAAAACATAGGAGTTTCTATAAGTCAGAAATCTGTCCTAGTCACCAAATCTAATCTCCATAAACCATGATATTCTTCAATTTGTATATATAAGATTAAACAATATTCTATTTCATAATGCAATTGATGTGAAAATGAAAATAAATTAACTTTGAATATTCTGTTTTATATCTAAATGAAGATTTTTACACCTCTGTTTTTTTCAACTATGCCTTGTTTTATCCCCGCTATCATTTTTTATACATCCACCGTTGAAAAACTGCTAAGTTTTTTAACTACATAGAATAGTATTAAGATTTGGAAGCTTGAACTGAAAAACGTTGAAGAGAGCATTTGGTAAGCTGCATTATGGAGTCCTTATGAGAAACTAGAGCTATCGAGCGAAAATGTTTCGAGGATAGTTGTGACAACCGTGGGACTCAAACCCTTGACCTTACGGAAAGCAATATCACACATTAACCAAGCCGTTCTGGATGTAACTTGTCTCAGTACTATATCGACTGACATTTGCAGCATCACACACAATTTCGGCTAGGTATAGGTTCTGATACCATATGCTACGATCGCAAGACTCGAACTCCCGACCTTCTATAAAAGAACATCACGCACTAACCACTATGCTAAAAGATTTTTGTATTAACTTTTCGAAAGGATGTTAAAACAACAATGTATAAATGAGGAATGAAGCCGAGGGAATAAAATAAGCCTCATTAAGAACAGGTGAGGCTTGTAGCTATGGGAAGAGCATAGGAAGTAGTGCTTAAGGTGAGGCAAGGAGCTTACCAATGATTGTTAGACAACCAAATAGGATTTATTTTCTATTAGCAAGATACTCGGAGAAATATCGAGGAGAGAGAGAGTCTGTGTTTTCTTGCTAGCTTGGTAATATTTGATAAGAGTATGATCACCACTCCACTCTCTTCTACTCCACACGGGTACGACTCTAGCTCAATCAAAAATGGATGTAGCAACATTGGCTTCAAGTCAGCGTCAATTAACCATGGTATCTAACTTGTGATGAGTGAGGTTACTCTGTCGACCAAGCTCGATGCGAGTGATGTTAAAATAATAAGCAAGCTTAGTGCAAATGATGTTGTTTTGTTAACTGCACTTTTGTGCCATTACGAATTTTATGCAAACTGCAGATCTTCCTATATGCATAAACATCAAAGGGCCGGAGTGTGAAAGACAAATCAAGAGGGGTTAATAGACGCAACCTATTCGCACTTTACCCTTCACAAATGCTAAGCAACCTTGCCTGAATTAGGGGTGGGCACGGTTCAGTTTGGTGCGATTTGAAGCTCAAACCGCTTCCACACTACATCAAACGGTTGATAAAAAATACAAACACTATACTAACCGTTCAAACGGTTCGATTTCGATATAATACGGTCAGACTTTAGTTTGATCCGGTTTGAACGTGTATTAAATATGAAACAAGAAAATTACTTCCAACAACAATCAATTTACGATTGTATGACGTTGTGCCACCTGAATATTAAAACACATAGTGTTATCTCTAATTAATATAACTATAACGTACGTTGAAAATAGAATATATATCTTTAATTATTTTCTCAGTCAACGTCTGAAACAACGAGAATGAATTTAACTCCATAATTTAATTTTAACTTCACATGAATTTATGGATGAAGAAGATACAAGGAGGAAATATTGTAACGACGTTGTTCTATGAACACTAACAGTTCAGCTTTGATTATATAGAAATCAAAATAACACTAACAGTTCAGCTTTGATTGTATAGAAATCAAAATAAGTTCAGTCATCGTTGCAAGCAAGCCTACGTGCTTGTGTGACTTTGGAGAGCAAGCCAAAAAAGGGGGGAAAACAGAAAGAAAAGAAACCAGAATAACACAAAATGAACATCAAACAAACAAATCACACAAAACTCAAAGCTAGTGTGCTGCTATTCACAACCCATTTGGACTACTGGCCACCTTTAAAAAATAAATCGATTTGATTATTTTTAACCTACTTCCTACCACCATTTTATTTCTGTTCACTCGGTCAGAAACAGCCGTACTCTCTCTTCTCTTTCTTTCTCAAACAACGTAAAATCTCAAATATCAAACCCTAAATCATAAGAAAATAATAATTTATTTTGGCTGAGTAGAGGATGGAAGATAAAGACAAAAAAGAGGTTAGTTTTGTAGATCATGCTGCATAATCTATTTTGTTGTTATACATTTTTTATAGGGTTTTACACTTAATTTTTGTAGGAGCTTTCTTTCTACCTTCCCTCTACATCAAGCTTAGAAGACACTAATTTCAATGACGTTGTAATAGAGAATGATTGAAGCGACCCGAACTTCCCCGGTTTCCGAAGAGAAGAGAAAAAACGAATTACTTTGAAGACAAGATGAATCAGAACGCAAACAGAAGAACATTTAATTGCTTATTACAACAATTCCATCAGAATACAAGAATATACAGAGTAGGAATGAATATTACACATCAAAAAATATCAGAGATTTAAATACATTACTACAGCGGAAAAATAATACAAAACACAACTAGAAGAGAAATACGGATATAGAGCTTTCCGGATATCATTCCAGCTGTAAATCAGGATCCTGTGAATATAAATCTGCAAAACAAAAACTACTAGCTACCCGTGTCAAAATAAGGGCACCCAGAGTTTAGGTTAAAACAATAAACTCCAGGTCAGTCATGTGACTGGTGTGAGAACTAAAACAGTTATTTATCTTTATTTTAAAGTTAGGTAAATCAAGGGACAACGCCGTATAACACGGAACGGGTTTCCTCCCAAGAACACCACTGCATAAAACAAACAGCGCAATGCTAAATAAAGAAAGATGAAGCTATTATAAGACCCAGGTCCCATCACACAATGCAACGCAAGCCGGAGGATAGGGTTTTTACCTTATAATAGCCAAAGAATGCTTGATACGCTAAACTTCATCTTTTGATTTTTAATCAGACTCCAACTGTAAATTAGTAAGAGAACGATTCCCTAAGTATTAACCCCGAAGACCGAAACCAACATCTGACCAATACCTAGGGAACCACCATCTTAACTCATTTCCAGTTAGTTTCTAATTTTATATACAATCATAAATATCAATCATAGACGGCATGAGCGCCCCATCCCACTATGTCGCTATATATAGGATTACATCTAAAACCGAAACGTCACGTATTGGAAGTTGGATTTCCATCTGTGAACCAAGGCAAAAGATAGTCCTCTACCGATTCGAGATTGTTTAGCCCGAGTCTTAGGATCTGAGCTCGAGTGACACTTGGATCGTCAGGGCCGGTCCACCGATGTGGATTAAAATGCCTGAACACTGCGTTTCTCCGCCCTTTGCGGCGTAAATGAGCCAACGAATGACTCCATTGGCTTCACATAGTCACCGATATATCTGAGGCGCCTCGCCACAGCAACAACCACATAAGTCAAACTCGTCAGGGCGTGAAAAACCACTGACGCCATTTCTAACTAGAAAGAAACGCATGTCCTCCCTGAGGTCCTCTCCCGTTTTTGGTTCACAACCGGGGTGTGAGGCTCGCGAATTAACGCTACACAAAGCTGTGCCACACAGGCTGTGCTTTGATCATCAACCACAAGACTCTGCTTTTCAACAGAAGCCTTGATCATTTGCATCTTAGCATGCCATACAGGCAAACCACTCCATGCAACCGATATCCATCTATCACACAGAATGATATCCAATGTCAGGCACACCGTCCATTTACAAGTCCGTTCTGGGTCTGAACGAAACAGGAGGCACCTTGTACCTCGCATATCCATCGATCTCCAAGTACGTCTGGACGACCACTAACTGATTCCCTCCTCTTGGGTGTACGGCCCAATCAAGATCATCAGTAATCACCCAAATGACATGAAGACCTCCGGTCTTCAACAACCGTCTTCCTCTTCGACACCACGTCGAATCAGTTATTCAGAATGGGATAAACCCAGTCTTTCTGAATAACTCGCGTATATAATAAACAAGTGTTACATAAACACAACATACGCCTCATTCCAATTCATCAGTCACTAATCGTAAATTAGCAAGAAAATAATTCACCAAATATTAATCCCGAAGGCCGAAACGAACATCAGATCAATACCGGAGAAACCATTCTTCTTGGCTAACCTATAGTTAGTTTCTAAATTTCACATTCTTAGGGAAAGGTTCCCATTAATTTTATGAAAGATAAATTCTTTTAAATTTATTCTTTAATCTTCCTTTGAATATCAATTCAAACTAGTCGGGATTAGCAAACCACACCGAAGTAATTATTTATTTTATTTCCTAATCCCAACCTATACATCCCATGAAGTAAAACTGGTAATACTTCATATCTAACACCACGGTGTTATCGGTAAATTCAATTACCATTTCACGTTCAAATCTAATTAAAGATTTAACTATCGCCTGAAGCAAAACTGTTGATACTCCACTCTCGATCTTTTCAATCTAATTAAAGATTCATTAAAACTCCACTTAGTTTTAATCTTTAACTGGGTTAAAGAACCGATGTCACTTAAAACACGGTTCACGATAAATCCCAAAATCACATCACATTTCAATTAGTCCCTAACCGTAAAATAGAAAGTGAGCAATTCCCTAAGTATTAACCCCGAAGGCCGAAACCAACATCAGATCAATACCCAAGAAACCATTCAACTTAACTAATCTCCAGTTGGTTTTTTATTTTCTTAACTCCGTTGGGTCTAAGAATAGTATTATTGAAGATACCGTTCACGACAACCCAAAATCACATTCCATTAACTATTGGGTTAAAGAACAAGTGTTATTTAAAACAATGTTCACGATAAACCCAAAAATCAATACCAATTCAGTTCCAATTAAATATTATTTAATTGGTACACTTCATTAAATCTAAATAAAAAGATTTAATCTTTTTCTCAACTGGGCTTAAGAACAGTGTTAATGAAGACACCATTCACGACAAACCCAAATCACATTTGATATTAAATACAAGGCTCTGAATAAAAGAAAAAAACGGCTTATATTCAATATCAAATTCTATGACCAAAAAATATCGTATTGGAAATAACAATATATATATATATATATATATCTTTCAAATTTCCATAACAACATCTGTATAATCATGAAATCCAACATCGAACTATTCTGAAGATGATTTCGATTCAAATCCATTCCAATTCAATTATTGGAAATCCTGGTTATTTTCAAAACCATTTCAAATCCAATTTATTTATTTTAAAAGTAAACAAATTATTATTCTAGTTCATTTCGATAAAAAACTATTTTTATCTTTTCAAATATGGAATTTTTCATCCCAATTCTTCACATATCATTTCTTATGATTTTAAACAAATTATTACTATTTTTAATAATTTTATCAAGACCCGTACAGTCGATTTCCATCAACGGCCATCGAACTGCACTTACAACGACCTTTTCCAAATTTTATTTGGATATAATTCCAAATCCAACCGTTAGATTTCAAATCTCTAATGTTCATTAGAAAGCTCTTTTCGATACGAACCCAACGGTTCCGGTTTTAGGAGAATCCGACGGTCGGGTCTCCCGTAATATCCATTCGGAGTCAATGGTCTAAATTCACGAACTGCCGCGGCGCCGCGCGTTCTATTCATGCCATTGTATATAATATATATATATATATATATATATATATATATATATATATTTCGTCGATTTCCTTTTAAAACGTATTTTATTAATCGTTTTAAATTCGTTTTCAAAACGATTTCAACTTCCATTTCTAATTCTATTCAAAATAAATTTCTCGTCGATATTATTTAAAATAATCATTTTAAATAATCAAAGTCCTCTAAAATTGCCAGAATAAAAATTTTAAATTGGCTCAGATTTTCGGGTTATCACAATCTCCCCCACTTAAAACTTTTCGTCTCCGAAAAGGAACGAAGCCGAAAGTTGTTTCACAAATCAACTCAACTTTCACTATTTCCATTACGGCTTAAGTTCTTCAACTTTTCAGTTTCTAAGAACTTTTCAAATTTTTCAAAAATTTGGCTAACACCCTAAATTTTCGAAAAATTTCGCCATAAACTCCCCTGCACCGGGGACTTTGGGATATTTCTTATAGCCTCCCATGGCCTTCTTCAATCCAAAAGAAAAAGAAAAAGTCAATCGACTCATAAAATCATCCAAACCCAAAGAAATACAATAAATATGTACCTATTTGTTAGGCAAACAATTTTATTCCTCTTCTCTAGCCTCCTTACTATGACTTGTTCAATGTAAGTACATGTATATGCATGCAATTGTAATCATTTTTCAATATAGTTCACTATTTGGTTCAATTTGGCTAAAGGTTCAACATTTAATTAATCAAACAATAATCAAACAACACAACCATCAATCGATTTGTTGATTATCATTTCATATTCATAACTTTGATATATAGCCCAAAGATCAGATTTTTGATGCCAGTTCACAACAATAAGCCCTATGTAGTTTTGGTTCTCACACCAGTCTAATGGAAATATATAGATATCACACCTTCGAAACTCGAGTACCAATTCTGATGATGTCTAGACTATCATCAGAATCATCTCGGGGCGACTAGAGTGTGATTCTATATCTATCCAGTATATTAAAACTTCGTATACACACTAGCTAGGCGTATATGCAAAACATTTATATATCGGATTGTCCAAATCAATTTAAAATAAATTATTCAAATACGTATAATACGATTTAAATTTCAAAACAAAATTTGTTTCTTTTTTTTTTAAAAAATATACTCTTCTCGCTCATTCTAGGATACTACTGATCCTATCTCTAACGAGTCATTCCCATTGGATATTACTAATCCAATTTCTGATGAATTCATTCGTATGGTTCTAACTTGTCTTCTTCTCTAGCTTTGTAAAGCAAAGCTCTGATACCAAATGAAGCGACCCGAACTTCCCCGGTCTCCGAAGAGAAGAGAAAGAACGAATTACTTTGAGGACAAGACGAATCAGAACGCAAACAGAAGAACATTTCATTGCTTATTACAACAATTCCATCAGAATACAAGAATATATAGAGTATGAATGAATATTACACATCAGAAAATATCAGAGATTTAAATACACTACTGCAGCGGAAAAATAATACAAAACACAACTAGAAGAGATATACGGATACAGAGCTTTCCGGATATCATTCCAGCTGTAAATCAGGATCCTGTGAATATAAATCTTCAAAACCAAAACTACTAGCTGCCCGTGTCAAAATAAGGGCACCCAGAGTTTGGGTTAAAACAATAAACTACAGGTCAGTCATGCGACTGGTGTGAGAACTAAAACAGTTATTTATCTTTATTTGAAAGTTCGGTAAATCAAGGGACCACGCCGTATAACACGGAACGGGTTTCCTCCCAAGAACACCAGTGCATAAAACAAACAGCGCAATGCTAAATAAAGAAAGATGAAGCTATTATAAGAACCAGGTCCCATTACACAATGCAACGCAAGCCGGAGGATAGGGTTTTTACCTTATAATAGGCAAAGAATGCTTGATACGCTAAATTTCATCTTTTGATTCTTAATCAGACTCCAACTGTAAATTAGTAAGAGAACGATTCCCTAAGTATTAACCCAGAAGGCCGAAACCAACATCAGACCAATACCCAGGAAACCACCCATCTTAGCTCGTTTCCATTTACTTTCTAATTTTATATACAATCATAAATATCAATCATAGATTGCATGAGCGCCCCATCCCACTATGTTGCCATATATAGGATTACAACTAAAACCAAAACGTCACGTATTGGAAGTTGGATTTCCATCTGTGAACTGAGGCAAAAGATAGTCCTCTACCGATTCGAGACCGTCTAGCCCGAGTCTCAGGATCAGAGCTCGAGTGACCCTTGGATCGTTAGGGTCGGTCCACCGTTGTGGATTAAAATGCCTGAACACTGCGTTTCCCCGCCCTTTGGGGGCGTAAATGAGCCAACGAATGACTCCATCGGCTTCACATAGTCACCGATATATCCAAGGCGCCTTGCCACAGCAACAACCACATAAGTCAAACTCGTCAGGATGTATAAAACCACTGACGCCACTTCTAACTAGAAAGAAACGCATGTCCTACCTGAGGTACTCTCCTGTTTTTGGTTCACAACCGGGATGTGAGGCTCGCAAATTAACACTACACAAAGCTGTGCCACACAGGTTGTGCTTTGATCATCAACCACAAGACTCTGCTTTTCAACAGAAGCCTTGATCATTTGCATCTTAGCATGCCATACAGGCAAACCACTCCATGCAACCGATATCCATCAATCACACAGAATGATATCCAATGTCAGACACACCGTCCATTTACAAGTCCATTCTGGGTCTGAACGAAACCGGAGGCACCTTGTACCTCGCATATCCATCGATCTCCAAGTATGTCTGGACGACCACTAACTGATTCCCTCCTCTTGGGTGTACGGCCCAATCAAGATCATCAGTAATCACCCAAACGACATGAAGACCTCCGGTCTTCAACCACCGTCTTCCTCTTCGACACCACGTCGAATCAGTTATTCAGAATGGGATAAACCCGGTCTTTCTGAATAACACGCGTATATAATAAATAAATGTTACATAAACACAACATACGCCTCATTCCAATTCATCAATCACCAACCGTAAATTAGCAAGAGAACAATTCACCAAATATTAACCCCGAAGGCCGAAACCAACATCAGATCAATACCCGAGAAACCATTCTTCTTAGCTAACCTACAGTTAGTTTCTAAATTTCACATTCTTAGGGAAAGGTTCCCATTAATTTTTTCAAAGATAAATACTTTTAAATTTATTCTTTAATCTTCCTTTGAATATCAATTCAAACTAGTCAGGATTAGCGAACCACACCGAAGTAATTATTTATTTTTTTCCCAATCCTAATCTATTCATCCCACGAAGTAAAACTGGTAATACTTCATATCTAACACCACGGTGTTATCGGTAAATTCAATTACCATTTCACGTTCAAATCTAATTAAAGATTTAACTATCGCCTGGAGCAAAACCGGTGATACTCCATTCTCGATCTTTTCAATCTAATTAAAGATTCATTAAAACTCCACTTAGTTTTAATCTTTAACTGGGTCAAAGAACCGATGTCATTTAAAACACGGCTCACGATAAACCCCAAAATCACATCACATTTCAATTAGTCCCTAACCGTAAAATAGCAAGTGAGCAATTCCCTAAGTATTAACCCCGAAGGCCGAAACCAACATCAGATCAATACCCAAGAAACCATTCAACTTAAGTAATCTCCAGTTGGTTTCTGATTTTCTTAACTTCGTTGGGTCTAAGAACAGTATTATTGAAGATACCGTTCACGACAACCCAAAATCACATTCCATTAAATATTGGATTAAAGAACAAGTGTTATTTAAAACACTGTTCACGATAAACCCAAAAATAATACCAATTCAATTCCAATTAAATATTATTTAATTGGTACACTTCATTAAATCTAAATAAAAAGATTTAATCTTTTTCTCAACTGGGCTTAAGAACAGTGTTAATGAAGACACCATTCACGACAAACCCAAATCACATTTGATATTAAATACAAGGCTCTGAATAGAAAATATACCGGCTTATACTCAATATCAAATTCTACGACCAACAAATATCATAATGGAAATAACGATATATATATATATATATATATATATATATATCTTTCAAATTTCCATAACAACATCTGTATAATCACGAAATCCAACATCGAACTATTCCGAAGATGATTTCGATTCAAATCCATTCCAATTCAATTATTGGAAATCCTAGTTATTTTCAAAACCATTTCGAATCCAATTTATTTATTTTAAAAATAAACAAATTATTATTCTAGTTCAAAACTAGTTCATTTCGATAAAAATCTATTTTTATCTTTTCAAATATGGAATTTTTCATCCCAATTCTTCACATATCATTTCTTATGATTTTACACAAATTATTACTATTTTTAATAATTTTATCAAGGCACGTACAGTCGATTTCCATCAACGGCCATCGAACTACACTTACAACGACCTTTTCCAAATTTGATTTGGACATAATTCCAAATCCAACCGTTAGATTTTAAATCTCTAATGTTCATTAGAAAGCTCTTTTCGATACAAACCCAACGGTTCCGGTTTTAGGAGAATCCGACAGACGGATCTCCCGTAATATCCATTCGGAGTCAATGGTCGAAATTCACGAACTACCGCGGCGCGGTGCGTTCTATTCAGGCCATTACATATAATATATATATATATATATATATATATATTATATTTCGTCGATTTCCTTTTAAAATGTATTTTATAAATCGTTTTAAATTCATTTTCAAAATGATTTCAACTTCCATCTCAAATTCAAATCAAAATTAAATCTTCCAATATAAATTCGTTTTAAATTCATTTCTACTCGATTTGAATTCAAATCAATTTCAAATTCAAATCGGTTTCAATTCAAATCGATTTCAGTTCAATTTCAATACGTTTTAAATTCAATTCAAAACGATTTCAATCTAATTCGAATTTCAATTCCTTTCAATTTGATTCGAATTTCAATTCTTTTCAAAATATCAGATTATGAAATCACTTTCGATATTCATTGTAAAATGAATAAAATCGACAAAAATCCCGTTCGTGTAAAAATGGCGTTTAACTACTTAACATGGCTCCCTATTTCAATATTCACTGAATATTATTTTAAAATATTCGATAATTCTGAACTGGAATCAGACACAGTCAATTACCATATAATGTGATTGTATGGATTTCACACAACAAATGATAACAATAATGAAAACAACAATCCATCATCCAGAGTGCACCACACAACTGCATAAGCATTAAATATAAATATTTAACGCTTTCACAGTCTGTCAACCCATCGATTGACATACAACTAAACAATCGGGATTAGTGTACATCAAATATCATCCCAATACCCATGTGGGGTTTCAAATCAACAAACACACATTTTATCTGTGCAGTTGGGCGATGTGTGAAATCTGTCGTCCCAATCAATATCAGTCAAATCAGTGTATATAAACAAATCGTCCAATTTGTTTATAAATATTTATTTTATATACACGTTAAAAATTATATTTTTAACTATAAAATATTTTCCACTATAAAATATTTTATTTCATTTCACATCACACAGTCGAATTTCACAACACAGCAATCAAACAAACAAGTCATCCATGGTTTGTGGACGATGTGTGTCGGGTGCTACTAAACACCGTCTGCATTCTAGTATATATTTCAACTAGAAAAAAAATAAAAATAAAAGTGAGGAGTTCTCACCGACTAGCTAAACCAAATGCCATGATCTTCTTATGTAGAAATCTTCGCCGTGTTCGCCTTTTGCCAATTTCACTGTCCGTAGCCACTACAAATATAAAAATCACATTTTTATATTGTTGCTATGTATATAAAAATCACATTTTTACACCGCTACTATATAGATAAAAATTCGATTTTTATACAGCTACTATATCGATAAAAATTCTATTTTTATTCTTCTCACTATATAAAAATTATATTTTTATTCTCCATGTCTTCATATATAAAAATCTCATTTTTACTTCACCATTTCAACTATATAAAGATTCAAACTTTTCTAATATAAAAATCCGACCTTTTCTATTCAATTAACTATATAAAAATCATAGCTTTAATTATAAAAATCCGATCTTTTCTATTCGATTAACTATATAAAAATCTGACCTTTTCTATTCGATTAACTATATAAAAATCATAGCTTTAATTATAAAAATCCGATCTTTCATATAAACAAAAATCGTATTTTTATGACTTCAACTTCATATTAAAAATCGTATTTTTATAACGCTACCTTTGAAATAAAAATCACATTTTTATAATGAAGTTATTTAAATAAAAATCAGACCTTTAACTTACTAAAATCATTTCTTACCTCTCATGAAAATCGAATCTATACACGATGTTATACACTTTAAAAATCCGATTTTTAAACCACTAAAAATCATATTTTTACCCATCCATTTCACAATAAAAATTACACACATAAATCAAAGTAAAACTCACTTTGAATTGTCAAGAGAAGGGGCTGAACTGGGCTGATAAGGAAGAGGGGAGGGGCGCTAGACCTATGAGGTGGCGGCAGGTCGTTCTGAGGGAGGTGGCAGGCCACAGGAGGCGGAGGAATGGGGCTTGGGGGTTCTTGCGTGTTGTCGATTTAGAGGAGGGGGATTTGCGCGAGGCTGGAGGCTCCGGGGGGGGGGGGCGATGACTCACGTCGGGGCGGCGTGCCCTGGCCGGCGGCAGCGGCCTGGATGCGCAGCGCGAGATCGATTTGTATATTTTTTTTCTTTTTTCTTTCTGTTAAAACGATTGGGGGAGGGAATGGAGAAAGAGGGGGAGTTATATAAAAATATATATTATTTTAATTAGTTAATTTCCAATAAAAAGTTGACTTTTTATTCGAACTCGAAACGAGACCCACCAACTGTCGCCCATAGCTAATTACCCTCATTCTGAACACAATGGGATATGTATCGTAAGCTGATTCGATCGTTTCAACCAGTTTTCGTCAAAATCAACATATAACTTACCGGGGCCACTTACGGACTCTAAAAATTCCTGAAAAATATTTTCTAGCTTCGTATTGATGATACCGACCTAACAAAACTAATTTCGTCAAATTCCGAGACCGTTTGTAAAATGGCCCTTTTCCAGTCGATTAAAATCAACTGAAACTGCTCAAACGTGTTTTCCTTTGCCTCGCTCACATATTGATTTAGAAAATTACGAATTTTGAAACCTAGCAATAACTAGACATCACAGATCCAACAAATGTGTTTTCGTCGAAAACCGAGGTCGTTCGCAAAATTTCCATTTTTAAGGGCCCGAATTCCATAACGACTATTCTAAATTTTCACCTGGGCATAACTTTTGATTCCCGCTATGAAATTTCAATTTCCCGGATTCGTTGGAAAGATATTCTCAATTAGATTCAAATATTTTTGGTTTCTCTAAAATCCGGTTTATTTTGAACCCGGTACATTCATTTGAACTTTAAAATCGAATTATCGAACTACCGCGCCATTTTCAATTCCTTTTTTATATATAAATAAATATTTATATTCTAACGACGACGTATATAAATATATATGTTCTAATTCTATTCAAAATAAATTTCTCGTCGATATTATTTAAAATAATCATTTTAAATAATCAAAATTCGCTAAAATTGCCAAAGTAAAAATTTTAAATTGGCTCAGATTTCAGGGTTATTACAATGATATTGTAAGTTATTGAATTTTAGGGTTTTCTTCATAGAACAACAATTTATATATCATATTTTGCAAAAAAAAAATATTTTAATTATTTTTATTCAATTTTTGTAGGAAGATAATGTGAATGACGATAAACTTGAGAGTGCTATTATTGTTTCAACTGAGAATTATGAAGATGATAGCAATAGGCCGCAAGATGATCGGTCAAATGCCGCTGAAGATACAAAAGTTGATTTGACAAATCAATTTACAACTGATGAAGTATGTAGTTTGTACTTAATTTATAATCACAATTATTCATGTAAAACTGGAAGTATTAATTTTTTTTGTTAAACTATGTGATTTCAGGTATTTGATTCGCAGAATGCGCAGATTCGATGGTGTAAAACAACTGGAAAAAAGTTGAATATTGTTGTAGTAATTATAAAATCCGACAAATTTGGACCTAGAAGAAAACCAAGATTATAATTGGGTTGTGAAAGGGTTGAAGTTTATCGTAGCCATCAACCTAAGGCAGCAATAAAGGAAAATACAGCGAAACGACCCAGAACTAGTGCAACTAGAAAATCCAATTGCCCACTTCGATTGAAGGGTGTGTATTTGGAGGAAGATAAATGGAAATTACTTGTACTCAATGGGCTGCATAATCATGGACTTCCTCACACGTTAGAAGGTCATCCTTTTTACGGCACGGTTGACGAATGAGGAGAAAAAAGTATTAGAAGACATTAGTAGTGCAGGTGTGCCGCCAAGAGATGTATTGGTTACGATTAAAAAATCACATCCAGACAACTACTCGACTTTAAAGACTATCTACAATGCTAAATATAAAATGCAACTATCAGCGATGGAGTGTAGATCCGCGATGCAACATCTAATGAAATTAATTATAGAGAAGCACTATGTGAATTTTAGTAGGGCCGATGTGGAAACCGATCATTTGACAGATATCATGTGGTCTCATCCGGAATCGTCAGTATTGTGTAAGTGTTTTCCATCCATTCTTCTGCTTGATTGTATGTATAAGTCAAACAGATATAATATGCCTTTGCTGGAAATGGTTGGTATGACTTCAACATGTCGAACGTTTAGTATTGCTCATGCATTCCTAGCACACGAGCGTGAGGAAAACTACGAATGGATTCTAACAAAGTTAAAACATTTTTATTTACCAGAAAAAGAACCCGAGGTAATAGTTATGGATAGAGAATGGGCATTGATAAATGGGATCAAGAAAAAATTTCCACTGGAAAAGTTGTTGATATGTTTGTGGCACATGGAAAATAATGTCATTACGAATTGCAAACCAGAGTTTAAAGCAAATGACGTTTTCGAAATGTTTTTGGAAAGTTGGAAGAAGGTAATTCACGCACCGACTGAAGATGAATTTTGGATGTACTGCAATGATTTTCAAAAGGATTGGATAGACTATCCCAAAAGCTTGAAATACATTCAGAATCAATGTTTGGAATACAAGGAGTATTATGCTTTTCCATGGACAAATAAAATAAAACATCGTGATAATAGAACAACAACGCGAGCTGAGTCTTCCCATGCTCAATTGAAAAAACATCTTGGTTCGTCCAAATCATCGTTTGCTGTAGTATGGTCGAAAATGGATAATATGTTGTGCCTACAACATGCTGAAATTAAAGCCACTTTCGAAAGAAGTTTAGGAGCCGTACGGATAGATTATCAAGTTCCATTGCTAAGAAAATTACGGTGGTAAGACAACTTTTTATGGATTGGACTTAATTGCCAAAGAAATTGGAAAAATTAGTTTTGTTGCTTTGGATCTATCGATTTGTGATCATTTGAATCCACTTGTGTATGGTCTTCCATGTGCACATGAGATATATAAATATCACATTGATGGCATGCCAATCCCACTTGAAATCGTAGATGATCATTGGATAAAGTTAAATTATATTCCTGAAGTTGTAAAATCATTTGAGTTTGTCCACACAGCCGAGTTTGCGTTAATCAATAAATATTTTGATTCATGCACGATTAAGGAAAGGGAAGCTATGCTATTGAAGCTATGAGAAGTTGTATTACCAACCATGACTTCTAACCGAAAATAGAGAAATACAAAGGACGACCAATGGGTAGTAAGAACAAGTCGATTAAAAAGCAAGCCAAAAGCCAAAAATCAACAAAACGGAATCCCTCTGCTTTTCAACTAGCAAAAACCGCTACTGAAATTCCTTCTCAAGCCAGCGTAAACAATAAACTACCTCTGAAACGTAAAAACCCCAAAGTGAAGTTTGATGAGTGCGACGTACCTCCAACAAAATCAGATTTTAAGTATTTAGCTTACTTGCCGGCTTTTCTACATCAATACATTGAAAACATTGAAGATGTCATAGGAGATGACAATTGTGGATTTCGTTGTATTGCTGAACAAGTTGACGAACTAAATTCTGATTGGAGAGAAGCAAGGAAGTCAGTATTAGCTGAGTTGATGAAAAATTGGGAATTGTATGTCAAACATTTTCACATAACAAATTGCGAAGAATTAAAAACAGCTACTGATTGCGATCTTAGTCCTTGTGATAAAGATAATTGGATGATAATGCCTGAGACTGGATACTTGGTTGCAAATGCTTTTAATAGAGTCGTGGTTTACATATCCAATCGCCAAAGTTTGACATTTTTCCCACATGAAAGAGGGCCCGGATTAGCACCCGACCATCGATCCATTATTTTCACAAATATCATGGACTTTCACTTTATAAAGTTGACGCTTCGGGAAAACGCACTCATCCCACCAGTCGCTAGCTTTTGGAATAGATTGGCAACTAAGGAAGCGAAAGAATGGAGCGAGCTATACGATGATCGGCAAATTCATTTTGTTCAACTGTGCTCGCCTGACATGGCCACAAAGGATAATTTCTAATGTATTGAAATGTAAACTTGAAAATTTTGTCACACGATTCAAGTTGGATATGGCTTATGGCTTATATTTTCATGTTTTTATTGACTAGTATGTTATGTCTTAGATGGTTAAATTATGATGTTGTTTTAAAATTTATGTCTTGGACGGTTAAATTATCAAGCATGCTGAAAATAACATTGCAACAGTTGGTAAAGTTAACATTGCAATTTTGATGGCTTATATTTTTGGGAAAACACACAATTTTGGTGTTGTTTTTTAAATTTATGTCTTGGATGGTTAAATTAACAAGCATGCTGAAAATAACATTGCAACAATTGGTAAAGTTAAACCGAGATGTAAACTTACATTTCTCTTGTCAAATAACCACTCAAAATAGTAGTTAGTTAAAGATACACAGAACCTACGGTCTACAATCACCGAAGGTTTAATTAAATTTCAGTTAGTTATAACCGACTAGAAATAAATGTAATAACTCATTCTCAATCACAGCCCATTCAGTCAAGACAAACCGAAATACCCTATGAATTTCGGTTGTTATGGACCGGCCAGGGAAAAGGAAAAATTGTACTGACATCATGGTGGTGGTTACAAACCGAGATCTAAATCAAATTACGTTGGAACACCACCGTCGTTGTGAAGCATGCTTTTAGTCATAAATTTAACAGATGTTCGGGTGTAAGCAACCGATTTTGATCAAATTATTCGATTATAAATAACCGAGCAGTGAACACAGGGATGATCAATACAAATTATGTAACCTTCGCTTATATATAACCGAAAGTTATTGAACAGTCTCGGTTATTTCCAACCGAACAGGAAATCAATCCCAATGTATGACATTTGACGGCTAAGAGAAGCCGGAATTTGTTAATATGTTCGGTTATTAAAGACTGAGCAGTGAGATTATAAAAAAAGTTATATATGATGCATTGGTACGGTTATTTATAACCGATGTTTCATCTTAGCAATCGACAGTTAATAACCGAATAGGAAAAAAATGAAAATAAAAGTAGGTTTCTTACGGTGGCGACACACTGAATTACTTATTTACTTACGGTGGAACACCACCGTCATGTTCACGTTATAAATAACCGAGCAGACACTAAAATATCATTACACAATGAAACAAAATATCAATAAGAACGGCATATCATTACACAATGTAACAAAATATCAATAAGACACTAAAATATCATTACACAATGAAACAAAACATCATTACACAATGTAATAATTAACACAGCCTATCAATAAGCATTCAAGTACATAATATCAGCAAACAAAATATTATTACACAATGAAACAATAAGAACAGCATATCATTGGAAAATGAAACAATAATATCATTACACAATTGACAGCATACCATTGCATAACACCAAAATGAATGACCATTACATAATTTCCATTACATAACACCAAAATGACTGACCATTACATAATATCCATTACATAAGCACAACATATCATTAGACTAGTTTATACCAAAATGAAACACCACTACATAATCACCAAAATATCATTTAGACTTGTTCATACCAAAATGAAACACAACATATCATTAGACTTCACCATCAAACCACCATTACTTGATCACCAAACAGTCAACAACAACACATCGAGCTTCCTCCAACAATAACATCATGGTCTTGTATCATGCCTCATTTTTGCTCGTTTTTCTCTTTTATCCGGCTCGTTCAAGGCTTCCTCCAGCAAGTCAACTGCTTCACGTTCAGCAAAAAGGCATTGTTCTAAGGTTTTATCTGGAGCACTAAGACTTTCTTTCAGCTTATCTATGGCTTTCCCAGCAGCCACTCTCTACAAATATAACAAATGAGTGTAAATTTTCACATCCATTCATTAATTAATTACAAATCAGAAAATAATTATTCATACCAACTTGTCATTGTGGTCCAGTTTTCTTGAGGTAGTTTTCCGTGCATCCGGGGGTTGAATGATAGGATGAGAAATACCTAAATACCAAGACATATACTTAGCAGTACAATCCCATGGATCAATCGCACGAGTTGAACGTGACTTCATAGATAGAAGATGATGTTGCCAATTTTCGGCATACCAATAATTATTGTCGTATTCAATTTTGTATTGGCTAGCATTTTTACCTCTACGACATTTAGGCGGCGGCATCGAATTTGTTAGAATTCGTTGAGCGATTTCGAATTGGCGAAGCACTCGGTTAGGATAGTACGGTTCCGTGATATCAAAACATAGAATGTCACCATTGTAGAACACAAAATCGGGCAAGGGGTACTTCGATCGTAAGTTTTGATATGAATCCCAACACACCTAGCAATCCGTTGAAATTAAAAATTATAAAGCTACTAACTAACTTGATAAGTTGGGTAAGGAAAATAATTGACAAACTTACATCTTGTGTAGTTAAGTCGTCTAGCTGCTCTCGTAGCCGTATTATAGCCGAAGTTGTATCACCGGTTTGTTTCATTGGTTGCATCTGCACATCCTAGGCATTGTGTCATTATATTCTTTACTGGGGATGGCGTTAGGAAGCATAGGAAAATGATCATAAATCCAAGCCTGTACAAAAATTATTTATTTTAGTGTAATGATTTATAATATAACACAATATTAGAAATACTTATAGTCAACAGTGTCATGTAACCAGTTATTTGTCTAACATCACGTCGATAAGCCAGACCTAACTGTCTATATAAAAAGGCTAATGCACCCATCCCCCAAGCTTGTTGATTCACTTGATCGATATTCTCCAAACATTGCAAGTAGTTAGTCGAAACTTTAGTGCCTGACTTATCGCAAAATAAAGTACAACCTAGTAGATAAAGAAGGTAGGCATGCACAACAGCATCATAATCACCTTCAGTTGCATTGTCTCTATTTGCTTTCTCTTGACATTTGTTCAATAAGAAGTTAAGCTTTATTGAATTCGAGAAATTTAATTCTTTTCCAGCTTCATCTCTTTCAACGCCGAGACAATCAACTAAAAGATCGGTCGTCGAACGATCATTCGATTCCTTGTAAATACAAGTGCCGACAACAGGGATTTTCAAAATTTGTGTCACGTCGTCTAATGTAATTGTCATCTCTTCAAACGGCATGTGAAAAGAATTAGTTTCCGGATGTCATCTCTCTACGAAAGTTGAGATAGTTACATAGTCCACATGCTTGTATGAGCACTGTGCAAAATAATACAAACCAGAATTTTTAATCCTTTGTGCAACTTGATTTGGCATGTCCTCGATACTCCATTCCTTCAGCTTCGTAGTATGTGAAAGGCACTTGAGCGGGCCTCTCTCTTGAAATAAAACATATAATAAATGTAAACATATTACAAAAAATAAATTATTAAATGGTGGAAAAATTTCAAACTAACCTCAGCCTTATTCTAAATAGAAAATGCAATATGTGTTCCAAAGCTTTTTAATATGGACGTGTTTACCGGTATAGGAGTAATAAATTTGCTAGAAGAGGGACCAGCTGTAGATGGTAAATTTGTTACCGCTTCCGTCTGTTAACTGTTGGTGCCATCTTTCTCTGTTCCATCTCCGGAACCATGAGAACCAGACTCATTTCCCGTATCTTCTTCGGTGGACCCATTTATTGGTTGATCGTCATCTCTGTTTTAATCTTCCACGTGTTCAGTTTGTACTACAGCCTTCTTTTTTTGCTTTTCGATCTCCGCCGCACGCTTAAGTCTACCAGAAGCTGTCATGGGTTGCTTCTTCTTCTCTACAAATAACATGACAACATTCAAGGTTATTACAATGCATGATTGCTATATTTGTTTATCCAAACCGACATGATTGCTAGATTATAGTAATTCCAAACCGACATAAGTATTTGTTATACCAACATTACCATATTTTTATATAAATTTTCACACTTTACATTCTTAATTCTCTCATGATTACAATACTCAAGTTCGGATAGTCATTGCCATTCAAGGCCACTTACATGAAAGAGAAACATTGTTTAATAACTTACCAACTATCATCCAACTATATGATAAAGAAAACAATTTTATGATTATCCGACGATGATAAACAACCATAAAAAAAATTATGATCATCCTTGCTGAAGTTTAACAATCATTAATGCAGCGGAATAACTTAAAACATTAACTGAAAAATAATAGCCAAATCTTGAATGAAAAACCATGTAACATATATATGGCATTTAATACGAACAAAACCATTTAATAATTCTTCCTTTTTATTACTTAATTATGTTGACAATCAGTTTTTCTTTTCTTTTTTAATAAGTAATAATTTGTACAAGAATTAACTGCCAATAAAAACAAGATGTGTTAACAATATTTTGGAAGAATTTAACTGAACTTCTTAAGTGCCAATAAAAACAATAATTTAAATTGAAATTTAGTCAACAACACTTGTGCTTTTTGCTACAATATTCACTGCTGGGCCGTCAATAACCAAATTCAGCAACAAACCTTTGGTTGTTCATAACCGTATAAATCAATTTTCTTTACTACATTTTGTCTGGTCGGTCCTCAACGACGGCCAAAATACCATAATCTCGGTGTTACACAACCGCCATCAAATTGAATATATTTACTTTCCAAAATTTGTTTCAAAATTGACAAATCGATGGCTTCAAAACCAAAATAATTTAATTGCCATCGGCTTTGAACAAACGCAAACACCACGATTTAATTTGAATGAAAAATGAAATTAGGGTTCATGAGCAGAAAATTTAACCTAAAGATTAAATTAGGGTTTTAGGCTTACTTGAATTCGATCCCTTAGAACCGCCAGCGCTGAAGCCGATGCCGACGATCTTCTTGGACCCGCGAGTTGACTGACTGGACATCGTCTTCTTTATTGTAGGCACGGGAGTAAGTGACGGAGGAAGCTTTATTTTGTCTGAAGGTGACCTCATCGTGTATGTTATTATTTTAGATGGTGGCAAAAAGGGAAAAATATAAATTTGAAGGATGCTTTTAAGTGTAGGTGGTCAGTAGTCTTAATGGGGGTGTGAATAGCAGCACACCAAAGCTATTACCATAAAATATACATACAAAGCATACTGCAACACGATAGATCTAACCCGGCATAAAAGGGAAGACTGATTATTTTACAAACTGAGGGAGAAGATAACCAATTACCAGTGTAACATAATCAGATGTAATAAGACTCGAATTCGATATCCTTGTCAAAAAATTGAGGTCGCATTCCTTGAATAGAGTGGCTGAAAGCAATTAGCCCCGCTGAAGATTTGATTCTCTTGCGTAAGATCTCATTGACGCAGAGCGACCATTCTCTGCATATGATTTCGAATGAGATCAGTGATTTTACGGGAAGGCGGATGAGTATTTGATACACGACTTCCATTGGAAAATAAACTCCGCTTTCCGGCTGTTTCTCTTTTTTCTTCGTCTCCATGGAAATTGCTATGTAGATGGACCTTAATTTGTGATTTGGGAACTTCAATAGAAACGGGTCAAAGTGGCGTTCTCTATGCGCACATTCTTCTGTCTCTAAATTCATTGTGGTCCGGTGTCCCATTCTACTTTTTGCATTTAAACCCCTGAATTATTTTTGTATTTAAATGCAAAAAAGCGGAAATAAGGAGATTTGATTGGAGGGACATGGGGATAGGGGAGATGGATACAGTGTTGTGTGGGCCCTGTGGGTTTGTATGTTGTGATGCTTTATTTCTGTCGCCCTTGTTTGCTTTTAACGATATATTATTACGTGCATTACTAGCTAAAAGGACTGTAAATTTTGTACGAATGTCCGACGTCCGCTCACATCCGTGACTGAAATACGTCCGTCCGAGTTCGTTCGATTTTCATTTAGAACACGAGTTAGAACAATAAAATTTGTCTGAGAAAAAATCACGTTTGTTCCGTGTTCATTCGAATTCATCCAAGTATAAAATACGATACAAAAAACTCTGTCCAACCATGTCCGTTCGTATCTGAGTCCGAAAAATATATATCTGTGTCCGACCAATTTTATTTAGGACGCGAATTAGGATAACATAATTTGATCGAGAAAAAATTTCGTTCAATCCGAATTTCTTTTTTTTTAGCACCTCCGTCCGGTCTGTTCCGACTGATTTATACCCTTAGCTAAAACTAATGTGAATTATAATGAGATTTTATTTAAAGCTCACAGATCTAAACACTTATTCAGAGTTATTTAGATTTGAAGGTGAGAGTAAATTACTAAATGAAAGCATTTATATGTCACCGCGTCAACTGACATAAACATAAAAAATTTGAATTTTGACAACCACCTGAGCACACAGTAGAAATGTTTATAAGTAGTACCAAACAAAAGTCTATATGACAAAAAGAAAATTAGAAAGTTTTGATATAAGTGGCATACTATATAGCATTGCAAACGTATGTTGCTTATGCAAAACTTGTAAAATTTATAATTTACATCAAGCCTATGTTGTCAAGTGTTATGCTTTTGAGTATATATAATTTTTAGATTAATAAGTTTTAAGCATGTGAATCGAGATTTTCCAATGCTCAACGTAAGATTTATTCCTGCACATACATAGCTAAATATATACATGTCTTTTTTCTTTTCCCTTTCTCAATGTATATATACAGATACAAAGCCGAAAGAAATAATAATTGTCTTAATGTAACAATAACCCTATTTTATCTGTAACTAGGAAAAAACTACAAATTCAGCCACATAAATTACAAATGGGACAACAATGCTTGTACACGGTCATATTTATTGCTACTAATGTAGGCAACCACAGGCCATTTTATTTAATAAACCTCAACATGTGCTTTCTCTACTTTAGCTGAGATTACTTGGCATCCCAACTTTCACCTCTTTGTTTGGCCATTCCTTTTAGATTTTACTGAATTCCTAGCACTGTTCTTTTTAATCCAAAAACATGTCTCCACCATTTTCCCAAATCTTGGTTATTTCATCAGTGTACATTTTTATTTCATCTTGCACTACATTTATCCTCCATTATGGTTCTGCTCTTCTTTGCTTAGTGCTTCCATCACACCTGAAATTTTTGGGGTAGTGTGTGAAATAGAGAACTCATCATAAAAAGGATAACAGAATTGGAAATGCCAAGAAAGAGCCATGCAAGCCTATTAGTACATAACTGGTGTCCTTCCATCCATGTTCGGTCCTAATACTTTTAGTACCTAAAGCGGAAAGAAAAAAAAAGACGCTTCTACAGATGCTAATGTATGACATCAAAACAATTTGTATTGTATGAAAACAACGAAATGATAAAAAAAACAAATAACTTTATTCGTAATAATAATCCAAGTTATATAACAAAAATATATTAATTACTTATAAACATTTTTCTAGCATTCTACATGCAAAATTGCTAACAATATTATCATATTAAAATTCATTGACCATATCTTGTTCCATCGATAGAAGTGCCAAACCATTTAGACTTTCTTGTGACATAGTGGAACGAAGATAGGACCCTATCAATTTTGGCTTTGAGAAACTTCTTTCGGCCGAGGCAACTATAACTGGGATTCAGCCATACTATGGATATAATACTCTACTCAATGCTTAACTCAAAATCGTTTGACCATATATATAGCAGGGCCCAAAATATATAAAGTCTAAGAATTTGGTGGAGGTCCATGTACGTGAAAACTCGTTGACAATGATGTTTTATCTGTATATGAGTATAGCTGAAGTTGATATTTTTCTTGAGGTTGGAAACCACCGATTTAGTGGATTATAAAGGGTCACGTGTATCTCTTCCTTTAACAAAAATGAACATATGGAGTCATATGTCTTTTGTTTCAACTTTCAAGGGACTACAACTACAATGAACAGAACTCATGTAACTTTGTGATAATATACATATTGGCAAACAGTGTGGATGATGCATCCAACTAAAAACGATTTCAGCAGAAATGAACATAATAATAAAAATATTACTACATTATTTAAAATGAAACTATATGATGTTGTTTTTATACTAAAGTAATGCATGCTGGACATATTTACAACATTGAAAAAAAAATATAACAAATCTAAAGAATCAGCACTATCAAATTAAAGCACTAGTTCCTTTAACATAGACGACTGAAGTGTTCAGCTAAGCTGATATGGTTTGCTGTACATTTTAAGATATAAGAAAATTTCTTTAAAGATTTGGAATAACCCTCCTTTGTGTTTTCCTTTCACTAATTCCATATTCACTAATTCAGAAATACAAAATAAGTATTCACTAATTCTTGTCCCTTGAATTGATTTCGCAAACAGACGATAGTCACATACTCACAATACAATAGGATTAGGAAAGGATTACGAAATAAAAATAATTATACTTGTTGAGCATAACTGCGTAATCATTAATTCAACTATTCAACTCAAGTTATACTTATTGAATTAATTACTAACCGGTAAGAACTGAATCTTAAAGGAAGAAGAAGGCCCTGGATCGCCTATTCACGAGTCACCTACGCGCCTACTAAGGACGGATCTATGTTGCACTCACCCTGGGCTACAGCCCGGGTCACTAATTTACAGCAAGCATATGCTTAAATTATTATACAATACTTCATTTTATTCCCGTTTGAGGGCCAGGGCAGTATATTATGTAAAATTCTAAGCCAACTGGAATTAGTAATGCTTCATTTTGTTCCCGTTTGAGTTCCATTTGAAATCTTGGAAGTTATTTAAAGCATTAACAGAACACTTGCTTTTATGATTATGTATTTCCACATTTATTTTCTGTGACACCGATAATGCTAAATTACCGTTTGCGAAAATCATAAACCAGGCATTCCTTTAAGTTATAATGAAGATTTATCTTAATTTCATCATGTCACTTGATTAAGGATATCACATACTCCGGATTATAACAGTTTACTACTTAACAATTATATACAAATATGATGGTTTACATGCTATACACTGGTAATATATAACCATTTGTTGCTTTGCCAAAAGAAAATATTGATTCATTATATTTCACATGATTCAGTTTCAGTTCGACCAAACATAACATACCGGTTATTTGCGACATTGTCATACGCAAAATCTCTTATGAACCTACATAATGGAGGAAAACATAATTTGAGAAATGAAACATTTAATGATTAAGAGCCAAGAAAGAATATGTAGTTTTAACAATTTCATGGGGTGACAAAATAAATAAACAAATGCTTAAATTATTATACAATACCTATTTGTTATTTTGACCTTATTTTACTTCTCATTGTTCACAGTATGTAAAAGAATTTGTATCTGAAATTTGTATTTTGATTGCAATGCAAAAATGAAACTGACAGAGGAAAATTGAAGTATTCTTTTCAGTCTGTACGAAAAATGAACTTACATAATCCAGATAAGTATTCTTGACATGTATTTATATTGTTACATATTGTGGTCTAATGTTATTTGATAACTAAGTGCTTTGTTGCGGTCCAGTTGATCTAGTCCTTCTCTTGAATATTGGGCTCAGCCTATTGGGCTTTCAGAAGAGACAAATATATTGTATCCTTTTGTATTACCGTCTCATTTTATTACCCCTCGCAAATCAATACTAGGGTTAGGGTAAAAATGGCGGCTTCTAGAGCGATTCCTCTGATTCGTCTCCAATCTTTTGTCCTCTGTGATAATTTGTGCTGATTTCACTTCATCTGCTCTTCTGGTACATGTATTTCTTCGTGTTGAAGTTGTATTGAGTATCCTTTCATCTTTGTTTTTTCCTTCGTCTTTATGAGCTTCTGTTTTCTTTTTAGGTTGTGAGCATGGCCTCGGGTTTTGGATCTTATCACTTTGGTCTTCAACTGGGCTTCTGGTGTCCTCGACTCTCAGCTGCTCTCTAAATTTGGTGAAGTTTGGTGACGATAATGGCTTGGTAAGTGTGTCGGCCCTCTGGTAAGTAGCAGGCAAGTGTCTAACTTCAATGTTTCCTCTTGTCACTTGTTCTCTGACGAAGTAAAGATCTATCTCAATATGTTTGGTTCTGGAGTGTAGTATAGGGTCTTTGGCCATATAAACTGTGCTTAGGTTGTCACACCATAGTATTGATTTGTCTTGCTTAATCTTTAGTTCAGAAAGTAGAGACCATATCCACATTATTTCTGCTGTGGCATTGGAAGTACTTCTGTATTCAGCTTCTGTGCTGGATCTTGAGACTGTTGATTGTTTCTTTGAACACCATGACACAATATTTTCACTCATGTAAATACAGTATCCTGTTGTGGATTTTCTATCATTTGGGTCAGATGCCCAGTCTACATCAGTGCATCCTGTGATGTTGAAGTTATTGCATGCCTTGAAACTTAGACCATAATTCATTGTAGCTTTTAGATATCTTAGTATCCTTTTTACTGCCCTCCAGTGTGTGTCTAGAGGTTCCTGCATGAATTCACTCACTTTGTTAACACTGTATGATATATCAGGCCTTGTAGTTGTTGCATATTGCAATGCACCAACTACACTTTTATACTGTTTTATATTATCAATAGGTTCTCCCCTGTATTTAGATAGAGCTTGACTGCAATCGTTGGTGTAGGTTGACCCTTTGCTTTATGCATTTGTGTTTCCTCCCGTAGTTCACCAATGTACTTTCTTTGAGATAAAGTAATTTCTGTTTGAGATTTTGAGTTCACTTCAATTCCCAAGAAATAGTTCAGCTCTCCCAGTTCTTTGACTGAAAATTGTTTGTCTAGATACTGCACCAATGTGTTGACTTTTGAGATGTTATTACCTGTAATAATTAAGTCATCAACATAGATTAGAATATATGTAATACAGTCATTATCTGATTTGATGAACAGAGAATTATCATATTTGGTAGACTGAAACCCCATTTTACTTATTGTAGCTTTTAACTTGTCAAACCAAACCCGTGGAGCCTGTTTAAGACCATAAATAGCTTTGTGTAATTTGCATACAAGATTGGTGTTTTGAATATATCCCTGTGGTTGCTCCATATAAACATCTTCCTCAAGAACTCCATTAAGAAAAGCATTATTTACATCTAGTTGCCTGAGCTTCCATCCTCTACTAATAGCTATAGTCAATATAATTTTAATTGTTGTTGGTTTGACCACTGGGGAAAAGGTTTCCTTGTAGTCAAATCCTTGTTATTGAGTAAAACCTTTTGCCACAAGTCTGGCTTTGTATCTGTCTATTGATCCATCAGGCTTTCTTTTAATTATGTATGTCCATTTACAGCCTATGATATTTTTGTCTTGTAGTGGTTCAACTAATTTCCATGTTTGATTTCTTATGAGAGCTTGATATTCGTCATTCATGGCCTTAACCCAGTTGTTACTAGCTTTTGCTTGTTCATAGCTGCTTGGTTCACCTTGATCAGTGAATGCAGTGTACATCTTGGGCTTAAAGATTCCACTCTTGGCCCTTGTAATCATTGGATGTGTGGGTTTTACTTGCTCTTGAGTGTCAGGTTGTATTCCACCATCTGTTTGCTCATTGTCACCACCCTGTTCTTCTTCTTGTTCACTATTAATGTTGTCTTCATTATGATATGGAACAGGTGACATACTGTTTTGACCTGATGATTGAACAGTATCACTACTGTGTGATGTTGTTTCTTCATGTGTTTTCTCAGTTTCACCTGCACTCAAAAGATCAGTATATACAGGTATGGGTGGAATAGATATACTACCATCATATAATTTCTTTGTGGTTTTGATATTAATGTTATGATATGGAAAAATCTTTTCATTAAACATAACATGTCTGCTAATGTACAAATGTCCACTTTCATCTAAGCATTTGTAACCTTTCTGATTATCAGCATATCCTATAAAGGTACATGGTTTAGTCCTGAAGTCAAATTTATGCCTATTGTAGGGTCTTAAATAGGGGTAGCACAGGCATCCAAAAGATTTTAGGAAGTTATAGTCAGGTTTTTGTTTGAAAAGTTTCTGAAATGGACTAATTCCATTAATTACCTTTATTGGTAATCTATTGATCAAATAAATAGCTGTTTTAAAAGAGTCAGGCCAAAATTTCAATGGTAATTTAGCTTGGGCTAATAAGGTCAAACCTGTCTCAACAATATGCATGTGCTTTCTTTCAACTAACCCATTCTGCTCAGAGGTGTGAGGACAGGTAACTCTATGAATTATTCCTTTTTTGAGAAAATAATCTTTTAGTGGTTTATATTTTGTCCCCCCATCTGACTGAAAAACTTTTAATTGAGAACTAGTTTGTTTTTCAGCTTGAGCAATAATGTGCATAACAGCGTTACTAGTATCAGATTTTGACTTTAGTAAATAGATCCAAGTAAACCTACTATATGCATCTACAAATGACACATAATAATTATATCCATAATCTGAGTTAATGGGTGCTGGTCCCCATAGATGAGTGGCAATTAACTCTAGTGGTTTGGTGTATTCAGTGGTTGAATCTATGAATGGTAGTTTGTGACATTTACCCATTTGACAACATGTGCATAAGTATGGTAAGGAAATGTCATTGCATTTGATATTGTTTTCTACAGTAACTTGCTTAGTAATTTTGCTACTTGGGTGACCAAGTTTGTTGTGCCATATATCAAATACACTCATTTCTTTTTCAGAGTCATTAGCACTAAAATTACAATTCATTTCTCTTCTTTCATTACTGCTGCAGGATCTTTGATTGAATTTGTATAGACCATTGACTTCATTACCCTGCAATAAAATTTTGTTTGTTAGTATGTCCCTGACTAAACAGTACTTAGGATAAAATTCAAAATATACTTGATTATCTTGAGCAAACTGTGATACACTTAGCATATTCTTCTTTATTTCTGGCACTCTTAATAAGTTTCTTAGTAACAAATGTTTGTTGCCATTTAGCATACCACAACCAGTATGAGTGATAAAAATAGACTTACCATTTCCCATGGAAACAGATGATTACCTCTGTATTCTCTGCATCCTAGATTTAGGTTTTCTAGATTGTTAGTTAGATGATTTGTTGCTCCAGAGTCAGGATACCAGCTTTCATCACTTATGTGTTCAGTTCTTGCTATTTCTTCTCCACTTGATGTCTTTCCTTCATTTTGACTTGCTTGATCATTTTGCATTTGAGCAACGTTCACATTTGCATTGTTTCTTTGATTGCTAGAAGACTGATTGGGTGTATAGTTTTGATTGAATCTGAAATAACACTTGAGTGCAGTGTGTCCAATCTTTTCACAAATTTGACACTTAGGTTTGTTTATGTTGTTGCTTCTACCTCTGTCTCTTCCTCTATTGTTGAAGCCTCCCATTTAGGGGTTTTGTCCAGATCTTTGGTCCTTGTTTCTAAAACTATTTGCATAGTTTATAGACAAGTCTGATTCTTGAGTCTTCTTGCTTTCAATTCTTTCTTCATGAGACAATAGTATAGAATGAACTTCTTTAAGAGGTGGAGTGACTCTCTATGATGAAATGATTGCCTCTACGGTTTCATAGTCATTTCTCAACCCACTTAGAATATTTAACACTTGCTCAGACTCTTTTACTTTCTGTCCTGCAGCCTCAAGTTGATCACTTAGGGTTTTCATTTTTGAAAGATATTCCCTCATTGTGTTGTTGCCATTTCTTGCATTTTGAATTTGTCTTCTGTAATGCATTATCTTTGCAGAGGATTGGGCATTAAAATTTCTTTCAACATTAACCCAGATTTCATTTGAGGTTTTACAACCTACCATTTGAGAAATTAAACTGTCGCTAATTGATGACAGTAGCCAAGAACTAATCAATCTGTCCTACCTATGATATTTTACATATTCTTCATTGGGAATAACTGTAACACCCCATGAATTCTATAACATTAAGCTTCACAAATTAAAGTGTAATTAATTCTAAATGAAAGAACTAAGGGAAATAGGTCACGCCATTGCGTTCGTCTCGGAATTCTGCTTGAGATAGAGTCCAAGTTTGCGCGAATCGGACTTTGTATGAAGGAGTTATGGCCTTCGGAAGTTTCCGAATAAAAATTTAAATTCAAACAGCTCAGTTTAAAATTCAAAATTCGAATTTCAGGTTCAAACTGGCCTGGGCGGGAGAATTCCCGCCCAGAGACCAGGTCGACCATAGGGTCGACCATGGTGTCGACCTGGCCTCCCCAGGTCGACATGGTGTCGACCTGGCCACCCCAGGTCAAACATAGTGTCGACCTGGGTGTTGACCTGCCAGTCGACCTGCCTGGTCGACCTGGCTGGCTAGGTCTGGCTCGAATTTCTGTGGCTCTGCATGTCACTAGGGCTGACGTGTCACCTCTTGATTGGCTCTTTGAACTTTGTATGGCCTAGATTCCTCCTGTCTTCATATGACGGCTCAAAACAATTTAAAAATCTATAAATACACCCTAAGTCTCAACTGAAAATTCACACATAAATGTAAGAAAGGAGTCGTCATGCTGCCAGGGAGGAATTGAACATAGCCGTCAAGAGAGAAAAGCCTAGAGACATATCAAATTAAGAAGAAGATTTAAAGTTTAATCAAATTAATCAACGCAACGTTAGTCTACCCAAAGGAGCGCATCTCAATTTCAGAATTCAGAATCCAGAATTCAAGATTCTGCATTCGTTGTAAGTATAGTGACCTTTCAGAATATGAATAAAAACTGTGATGTGATTTAATGTAAATGAAAATAGAATTGTGTTATTGTATAAATTCTGTGTATTGTAATGGTTCTATCATGACTTGTGTATTGATGTTTGTGGCATAAATTGATTGATGCAAGCCTATTGAACAATTGTATATGAAAACAATGGCACTTGCAAGTTTGTGGCAAAAACTAGAAATTTATCCCTTTATGTTTATGTCGATGGCATGGACTATATACAATCCCTTAGTCTAAGTTGGAATTTATGTAAACATGTTATAGACCCTTTTATGCCTACATGACCCAAAATCTATGATATCATTCTTATGTTTATTTGCAAGTATAATTGGATCTTTGTTAAGTATCGTTTGGGTTACATAAACTATGCAAGTTCATGTTGAAATAGGCTATATGATTAGATGTTAAAATTGGACATTTTGGTGAATATACAACATGCTAGTTTTGTGGTTGACATTATGCCAAGTTAAACATGTTTTAATACAAGTTTGTATAAGCCTAAACTATGCCATATCGTATGTCACCTACTTAGTTATACATTGATTTGAATGCAAGTTCACATGACCCATATTATATGTTAGTTGAATCGCTAAATTGCAAGTTCATGTGCCACACACCTTTATGTATTACATGTTCTTGATTACCCCTTTTTCTCACATTTATAAAGTTGGGCTGAAGTGTGACAAGCCCAACACATGTTATAATGTGGCGAACAAACGGGGGTAATAACGTTGGGTGTAAAACATTGAAAATATATGTTGGCATGTTTGGCACATGCCAACGACAATGACATTTAAAGCGGTATGAATTGTTATACCCAAGAATAAAAGACATGACATTTACATATATAATTGAGAAGTAATAAAATACGTAAATTTAGAAAACACGATATGTTTAACCCGAGGTTGGATTGAGTTGTGATGTAAACCTGCCCGGACCCGCCCGGCTGTCCAGTAGTCACAACAATACATATCCAATGTGGGTGGTTAAGCATTAAGCCCAATAAGGACCCGAGGTTAGACTGAGCTATGGTGTAAACCTGCCCGGAACCGACCGGTAGATCCAGTAACCGTAGCAATACCTATCTAATGTGAGTGGTCAGGTGCTCCTAAGAGGCTAAGGACAGATGGTAGGGTTAAGTCAATTATAACACTTAACCAAATTCAATATGTTAACAAGAATTGATGGGTGGGGTTAGGTAAATACAGACACTTAACCACTTAACATGTTTGACTATAAAATCCTGGTAACGAGGGACCCGTTTCAGCAGTAACCCAAGTTAGGTATCAACGGTACCCCTAAACTAGGCAGGGTGGGGCACGATAACTGGGCTGATTGTAAGCGGTCAAAATGACGGTGGTGGGTGCACAGTGTAGGTCTAACGGGGTGCGTGCGTGCACACACTCCGGAGCAGACAACCAGGGCACTGGAGACACCAGTAATATAACCTATGCCTTCCAGAATTTGTGTCGGGGCCACCACCATGGGTCTTGATACACCCCATAGTGGGACCAGCATAGGTATCTACAATTCTTGGGGGCCATATGACACATGTTAACGCGAGTAGTAGGAGCCGATCTTTAGAAAATGGGGATCACTTCACCCTCAACATGGGCTGCCAGTTGGAAAAAATCAAGTAGGTGCAGAGATATAGTATGGGTGCGATAGTACATTCGACACTTCCTTAGCTTGTAACACTTTCCTATTTTCAGTAGATATCTATCATGCCCTTTTCTTATTCATATACTGAAGAGTTACTAGATTTACTCAGGCTTTATGTCTGACTCTATTTTCTCTTCGTCTTCTTTTCTTTCGTCCCCCCCCCCCCCCAGGTCCACAGGGAGGAAACAGCTCAGCTCAGTCAGACTCTTTACAAGCTCCAAGACCGTAGATGTATGATTTGGATCTCTTTTGCTCGGACTATGCCTTTGGATATCACTATGGGGATTTTTGTCACTTTATATATGTTTTATGCTTCTTTAATAATCAAGACAGTAATGAGGTTGTAATGTTGGAAGTATTTTGAGACAATTTTGGAAATGTTGTGTTGAACATGTTTTGATGAAATAAAAGTCTGTTTGGTTTCCGTTGTTTAAAATATGTGTATTTCTATCTGTCTTGAGTTTATCTATGGCTTTTACTTATAAACCTCCACCAAAGTTAAGGCATTCCCTTTGTGAGTGACCTTAAAGGAGGTGGGGTGTTTCACTTGGTATCAGAACATAGGTTTACCAGATAAGATAAAAGTTTTTGAATTTTTTTTCAAAAAGAAAGTTTAAAGAAGCGTTTTTCAAGAAAAAAAGTGTTATGTTTATAAAAAGACAAAATCCCCCAAAGCCATGTGCCCTATCTATCTCTCTCTATCCTTCGTTTTGAATTTTTCCTTTCTGTTTCAGCATGTCTGGAGACCTTAACCTCCCGGAAGGAGTGTTGATTCCCGGCTGATTTAGGAGGTACTTTGAAGCAAGGGCCAATGGCGCGGGCCCAGCAGACATCCCTCCTCCAGTGGCTACGGTTCCTCCTCCTCCTCCTCGTGGAAATGCCTTTGCAAAAACATGTAGAGACTTTAAGGCTATGGATGGAAAAGACTTTTATGGAACAGAATCCTTTGTAGGAGCAAGAAACTTGCTAAAGGAGATTGAGAATCTGTTTTTCATTTCGGAGTTGATGACAGGAAAAAGATACAACTAGTGGTATGGTTGCTTAAGGATGAAGCTTCCTATTGGTGGGAAATTACCAATACTCAGAGGGCGGTGGAAACATGGGAAGACTTTAGGACAAGGTTTGAGATGAAATTTCTCTCCCAAGCTGAAAGAAGCCTGCAAATGGAGAAGTTTCTAACTCTGAAACAGGGAAGCATGACGATCAGGGAATATGTTAATCAGTTTAATCATTTGGCCAGATTTGGGCTAAACTTACTAAACACCCAACACAAGAAGGCGCTTCGCTTCGTCAAAGGTTTGAATGAGCCTCTACACAGCCTTGCTATGACCCATGTATCCACGGGAGCGACTTATGAAAGCTTAGTGGACACGGCGTTGCTACACGAGGAAGACCACGGCAAGAAAGAAACTAAGGGGGAAGAGAAGAAAGAGGATCTACAAGCAAAGAAAACAGACTTCAAGAAAGGAGGGAAGAACAATAAGCCCCGTGAGAAGAGAAGGTGCAATTTCTGTGGCATTGTGGGACATATATCAAAAGACTGCCGAAAAAGGAAGGCGAAGATGGGTGGTTGCTTCCATTGTGGAGAGACCGGGCACCAAGCTAACGACCGCCCAAAGAAGAAAGGGCAGGGACAGAAAGCCGGATCCACTTCAGGGGGTCAGGTTCATGCGCTAGTGGCACCTCAGCAGGAACGAGGTAGTAATATTTCTGTAGAAAGTGTAGTCTATCTTTATGATCATCCAATTCGTACACTTTTTGACTCTGGCACATCACACTCTTTTATTTTATCTACCTTAGTAGAATCTCTGCATCTAGACACTAGTATGGTAGAAGATCCCTTAGTAGTTTCAAGTCCAATTGGGGGCTCCGCTTACTTGTCAATGGTTTGTTTGGGTTTGAAAATCTCTATTCTCAGCGTTGAGTTTAGTTGTAATGCCTTTGTCTTGGGCTTCTCGGGATATGGTTTGATCTTAGGCATGGACTGGTTATCCAGTAATAGTTCCATTCTTGATTGTGAGAAAAGAGTAGTTAGACTCTTAACTCGGCTTGGTAACATTCTAGAAATTTCTTGTAATCCCTTGAATGCTGTTATGCTTAGTTATCTAGAGTCGCTTGATGCTTCTGATGAGAATTTGCAATCAGTAAGAGTAGTCTGGGAATATCCGGATGTCTTTGAGGAGGTGAAAGGCTTACCTCCGAGGCGGGAAATAGACTTCCGCATATATCTTGTGGATAACGCAAAGCCTGTAGCTTTACCTGTCAGACACATGGCTCCAAGGGAGAGAAAGGAGCTCAGTAAGCAGATTAAAGAACTTCTCGAAAAGGGGTTCATTAGACGGAGCATTTCGGAATGGGGTGCTCCAGTGGTGTTCGCAACCAAAGCGAACGGTTCGCTTCGCCTTTGCGTCGACTATAGGGAGTTAAACAAATTGACCAAGAAAAATAGGCACCCTCTTCCCTGAATCGACGATTTGTTTGATCAGCTTGTAGGTGCGACGGTCTTCTCCCAAATTGATCTGGCAACCGGGTTCCATCAACTAAGAGTAGCTGAAGATAGTATTGATAAGACAGCGTTCAGAACCCCAGACGGTTTCTTTGAGTGGCTTGTCATGCCTTTCGGCTTGACAAACGCACCCGCTTATTTCGTAGACCTAATGAGAAGGGTGTTCAGAGAATTCCTCAACAAATTTGTGGTTGTCTTCGTAGACGATATCATAATCTTCTCAAAGAGTGAGGAAGAGCATGCTCAGCATCTAAAAGAAATCATGGAAACTCTCCGCTCACATCAGCTAAAAGCCAAATTCTCCAAGTGCCACTTCTGGAGAAAGGAGGTAAGATTTCTGGGGCATATAGTGTCCAAAGAGGGGTTGGCTGTGGACCCCGCGAAAGTGGTGGCAGTGAAAGATTGGTAGACACCAAGAAATGCAACCAAAGTTCGAAGCTTTCTCGGGCTAGCCGATTTTTACCGAAAATTTATTAGGGATTTCGCGAAAATCTCAGCCCCACTCACAAGGCTAAAAAAGAAGAATCTGGCGTTCACTTGGGATTTGGACTGCGAATTTTCTTTCCAACGATTAAAAAGAGCTCTCACAACAGCCCCAGTTTTGACTTTGCCAGATGGAAGCAAAATGTTCACAGTATACACAGATGCATGTGGAACAGGACTAGGCGCTGTTCTAATGCAAGAAGGAAGGGTAGTAGCGTATGGTGGAAGAAAATTGAAAGTTCATGAAAAGAATTACCCAACCCACGATCTTGAGTTAGCCGCAATCGTCTTTGCGCTTAAGTCTTGGCGCCATTATCTCCTAGGTGAGAAGTTTGAATTATACACCGACCATAAATCATTGAAATATCTCTTCTCCCAGAAGGATCTTAACTTGAGGCAGCAAAGATGGATGGAGTTTCTTGCCTCATATGACTTTGAAATTTCCTATACTCCTGGCAAAGGCAACGTAGTAGCAGATGCATTGAGCCGAAAGAAACTGACCTTAAGCCCACTCTTTGTGGAAAGGAAAAGCCTGGAGTATATAGCCAGTTTTAATTTTAGGCCCTCCTCGGATTTTGTACCGGGTTTGTTAGCATCTCTCGAAGTACACCCTACTCTCTTAGACTCAATAGGGGCTGCACAACGTGAAGACCCTCAGCTTGTTAATGTGATTGATAAACTTATTAGGGGTGAGACTTCTAGTCACCTTAGTAGATACGCCATTAATAATAAGGGTTGGCTGAGGCGAGATGGAAGATTATGCGTCCCACAAGCAAGGGAGTTGACAAAGAAGGTTCTCGAGGAAGCGCATCATTCCAAGATGACTATACACCCTGGCGGTGATAAGATGTACAAGGATATAAAAAGGACTTTCTTTTGGAGCGGCATGAAGCAAGACGTGGCAGATTTTGCCTCTAAGTGCATGACCTGCCAACGGGTCAAGGCGGAACAGAAGAAACCTGGAGGAATACTTCACCCTTTAGAGGTCCCACAGTGGAAGTGGGATAGCATTTCAATGGACTTCATTGATGGACTGCCTAGGTAGAGAAGATGCAACACCAGCATTTGGGTAATAGTGGATAGGCTTACTAAGAGTGTCCACTTCATACCTATCAAGAGTAGAAGGACTGCCTCATCTCTAACATCTCTTTATCTCAAGGAAATAGTTCGAATCCATGGGATACCCTCCAGCATTGTTAGTGACCGAGACCCTATCTTCACAAGCGAGTTTTGGCGGAGTCTGCAAGAAGCTGTAGGCACACAGTTATGTTTGAGCACGACCTATCACCCCCAAACCGATGGCCAGACGGAAAGGGTGAATAGAGTTATAGAGGATCTTTTGAGACTTTGCGTTCTTGACTTTGGAGGAATGTGGGAGGATCACCTTCCTTTAGTGGAATTTGCCTACAACAACAGCTACCAAGCTACCATAGGCATGACACCCTTCGAAGCCTTGTATGGAAGACCGTGCAAATCACCAACTTGTTGGTGGGAGTCTACAGATATGCTTATACTTGGGCCAGATATGATTCGAGAGACTTCGGAGAAAGTGGACTTGATACGTAGGAGAATGAAGACTACCCAAGACAGACAGAAATCCTACGCCGACAAAAGAAGGACCGACCTTGAGTTTGAGGTTGGGGACAGGGTTTTCCTTAAGGTATCTCCTTTAAGGAACGTCGTTCGCTTTGGGTCCGCAGGAAAGCTAGCACCAAGATTTGTAGGACCGTTTCCTATCATCGAGAAGGTTGGGAAGATGGCCTATAGATTAGAGCTACCCGAGAGACTGGCCGGAGTTCACAACGTCTTTCATGTTTCTCACCTCCGGAAGTGTTTGCATGAGTCTGCGGAAGTGGTGGAACCTAACATTCTAAAAGAAGCCGAAGTGGAACGTGAAGCAACTGTGAGGAGAGTTCCAACCCGCATCTTAGGAATTGAAGTGAAAAAGCTACGCAACCGCGAAGTCAAACTCGTTAAAGTTCAGTGGAGCGACGCCGAGGAAAACACGACTTGGGAAACTGAGGACAGAATACGCGCTGTCTACCCTCTTCTTTTTGAGGGTACATCTTTGATCTCTCTTTTTCCTTAAGTTATGCTTTATCTATCTTTTTAGGTATATATCCTCGGTTCTTTTCCTAACTCCTTAGGTAGAAAAAAATGGATGCAAACATGTATATGAAAACATGTTATGGATGATGGCTGCAAATGGTTGGTAGTGGTTGCTCGTGGATGCATATACACACACACCCTAGGTTATAGATCGGCTCAGTCACTTCATATTGCATGTGCATATATATGTATTCTCATTTGTATATGGTTGAAACTTGATATGTTTTCATATGGTTGTCGCATTTGTATGAATAAGTTGTGCACTCATGTAGAATTATGAGTAGGAAAATTTTGCATACATAATGGATTCATGACACTTACATGATTCGCATTAAGGAGGTCAACTGAATCAGTAGGTCGCCTGATTTCTGCATTAGATAAGGACATATACACACACTATGCATATGATCACGAAGTATTAGAAGTCTTTTAAGGACAGTGGATGCCCGTATTTGTTGGTTGAGTAGATGGACTGTTGGATGGTAAGATACACATTCTTCCTAACTTGAAGATTTCGGGGACGGAATCCTTTTAAGGGGGGAGAATGTAAGACCCCGTGAATTCTATAACATTAAGCTTCACAAATTAAAGTGTAATTAATTCTAAATGAAAGAATTAAGGGAAATGGGTTACGCCATTGCGTTCGTCTCGGAATTCTGCTTGAGATAGAGTCCGAGTTTGCACGAATCGGACTCCGTATGAAGGAGTTATGGCCTTCGGAAGTTTCAGAATAAAAATTTAAATTCAAACAACTCAGTTTAAAATTCAAAATTCGAATTTCAGGCTCAAACTGGGCCGGGCGGTAAAATTCCTGCCCAAAGACCAGGTCGACCATAGGGTCGACCATGGTGTCGACCTGGCCAACCCAGGTCAAACATAGTGTCGACCTGGGTGTCGACCTGCCAGTCGACCTGCCTGGTCGACCTGGCTGGCTAGGTCTGGCTCTGGCTCGAATTTCTGTGGCTTTGTGTGTCACTAGGGCTGACGTGCCACCTCTTGATTGGCTCTTTGAACTTTGTATGGCCTAGATTCCTCCTGTCTTCATCTGACGGCTCAAAACAATTTGAAAAACTATAAACACGCCCTAAGTCTCAACTGAAAATTCACACAAAAAAATAAGAAAGGAGTCGTCATGCTGCCAGGGAGGAATTGAACATAGCCGTCAAGAGAGAAAAGCCTAGAGACGTATCAAATTAAGAAGAAGATTTAAAGTTTAATCAAATTAATCAACGCAACGTTAGTCTACCCAAAGGAGCGCATCTCAATTTCAGAATTCAGAATTCAAGATTCTGCATTCGTTGAAAGTAAAGTGATCTTTCAGAATATGAATAAAAACTATGATGTGATTCGATGTAAATGAAAATAGAATTGTGTTATTGTGTAAATTCTGTGTATTGTAATGGTTCTATCATGACTTGTGTATTGATGTTTGTGGCATAAATTGATTGATGCAAGCCTATTGAACAATTGTATATGAAAACAATGGCACTTGCAAGTTTGTGGAAAAAACTAGAAATTTATCCCTTTATGTTTATGTCGATGGCATGTGCTATATACAATCCTTAGTCTAAGTTAGAATTTATGTAAACATGTTATAGACCCTTTTATGCCTACATGACCCAAAATCTATGATATCATTCTTATGTTTATTTGCAAGTATAATTGGATCTTTGTTAAGTATCGTTTGGGTTACATAAACTATGCAAGTTCATGTTGAAATAGGCTATATGATTAGATGTTAAAATTGGACATTTTGGTGAATATACAACATGCTAGTTTTGTGGTTGACATTATGCCAAGTTAAACATGTTTTAATACAAGTTTGTATAAGCCTAAACTATGTTATTTCATATGTCACCTACTTTGTTATACATTGATTTGAATGCAAGTTCACATGACCCATATTATATATTAGTTGAATCGCTAAATTGCAAGTTCATGCGCCACACACCGTTATGTATTACATGTTCTTGATTTCCCCTTTTTCTCACATTTATAAAGTTGGGCTGAAGTGTGACAAGCCCAACACATGTTATAATGTTACGAACAAACGGGGGTAATAACGTTGGGTGTAAAACATTGAAAATATATGTTGGCATGTTCGGCACATGCTAACGACAATGACATTTGAAGCGGTATGAATTGTTATACCCAAGAATAAAAGACATGACACTTACATATATAATTGAGAAGTAATAAAATATGCAAATTTAGAAAACACGATATGCTTAACCCGAGGTTGGATTGAGTTGTGATGTAAACCTGCCCGGACCCGCCCGGTTGTCCAGTAGTCACAACAATACCTATCCAATGTGGGTGGTTAAGCATTGAGCCCAATAAGGACCCGAGGTTAGACTGAGCTACGGTGTAAACCTGCCCGGAACCGACCGGCATATCCAGTAACCGTAGCAATACCTGTCTAATGTGAGTGGTCAGGTGCTCCTAAGAGGCTAAGGACAGATGGTAGTGTTAAGTCAATTATAACACTTAACCAAATTCAATATGTTAACAAGAATTGATGGGTGGGGTTAGGTAAATACAGACACTTAACCACTTAACATGTTTGACTAGAAAATCCTGGTAACGAGGGATCCGTTTCAGCAGTAACCCAAGTTAGGTATCAACGGTACCCTGAAACTAGGCAGGATGGGGCACGATTACTGGGCTGATTGTAAGCGGTCAAAACGACGGCGGTGGGTGCATAGTGTAGGTCTAACGGGGTGCAGGCGTGCACACACTCCGGAGCAGACAACCAGGGCATTGGGGACACCAGTAGTATAACCTATGCCTTCTAGAATTTGTGTCGGGGCCGCCACCATGGGTCTTGATACACCCCCATGGTGGGACCAGCATAGGTATCGACAATTCTTGGGGGTCATACACATGTTAACGCGAGTAGGAGCCGATCTTTAGAAAATGGGGATCACTTCACCCTCAACATGGGGTGCCAGTTGGAATAAACTCAAGTAGGTGCAGAGATATAGTATGGATGCGATAGTACATTCGACACTTCCTTAGCTTGTGACACTTTCCTATTTTTAGTATATATCTATCATGCCCTTTTCTTATTCATATACTGAAGAGTTACTATTTACTCAGGCTTTATGTCTGACTCTATTTTCTTTTCGTCTTCTTTTCTTTCGTCCCCCCCCCTCAGGTCCATAGGGAGGAAACAGCTCAACTCAGTCAGACTCTTTACAAGCTCCAAGACCGTAAATGTGTGATTTGGATCTCTTTTGCTCGGACTATGGCTTTGGATATCACTATGGGGATTTTTGTCACTTTATTTATGTTTTATGCTTCTTTAATAATCAAGACAGTAATGAGGTTGTAATGTTAGAAGTATTTTGAGACAATTGTGGACATGTTGTGTTGAACACGTTTTGATGAAATAAAAGTCTGTTTGGTTTCCGCTGTTTAAAATATGTGTATTTATATCTGTCTTGAGTTTATCTGTGGCTTTTACTTATAAACCTCCACCAAAGTTAAGGCATTCCCTTTGTGAGTGACCTTAACGGAGGTGGGGTGTTTCAATAACTCTGTTTTCTTGATTAGTAACATAGGCAGAAGGAATTGCAAGTGTACCATAGATATATCCTTCAAGTCCATAACCTTGAATTGCTGTTTCTATCTGATATTTCCAGTTCAAGTAGTTTGTTTCATCAAGTTTTATTGAAATTAACTGTGTCTGTGGGCTAATGGATGTTTTGACCGATTGATCCACAGGAGATAGAAAAACAGGAAAATTTGTGGGAGGAATTACAGGATTTGTGGGTGGTATACCAGATGAAGCAGTTTCGGTGGGTGATTTGTCAACCATAATGACAAAGATGATACAAGAAATATGAATTAGAGGAAGTACTTACAGAAAAAGAGAATTCATAATGCCAAAATCAAGACTGTGATTCAGTTTGGAGTTTGCAATCAGGAAGTGAATTGATCTTTATTATTTGCTGCTTTCTGAATTGCTTTCTTGAATTTTTTGGTGATCTGATTTTGTTTTTCTTGATGCTTCAATTCTGATCTGCTTCAGAAAACTGATTTTCAAGATTGAGTGCAGCCTGCAGCAATTGCTTGGCAAGGCGTGGGACCTGTAGCAGCCAGTTGAAATATACTTGGCAAGGCTCTGTTTCAATGCAGCCAGTGATGGTTGCGTGGTGTGGCACTGAGCTTGAAGATCACAACAACTCTCAGATGAAAAGTTTTAGCAACTTTGATGAGAGGAATTTCCAAATGATGATAATACTCTGATGGGGATGATGACAAATTTCTTAAATGTTTTTCAATGGCAAATCTTGCTGCTAAGCTTTTGCTCTGATACCATAAAAGAATTTGTCTTTGAAATTTGTATTTTGATTGCAATGCGAAAATGAAACTGACAGAGGAAAACTGAAGTATTCTTTTCAGTCTGTATGAAAAATGAACTTACATAATCCAGATAAGTATTCTTGACATGTATTTATATTGTTACATATTGTGGTCTAATGTTATTTGATAACTAAGTGCTTTGTTGCGGTCCAGTTGATCCAGTCCTTCTCTTGAATATTGGGCTCAGCCTATTGGGCTTTCAGAAGAGACAAATATATTGATCCTTTTGTATTACCGTCTCATTTTATTAGTATGCTTGAAATTTAAATTGTTCATTCCTGCATTTAATTATATCATTTTTGTATTCATGTTTTATACTTAAAATTTCACTTATTCATTTACCTTCTACTTTTATGAAACTAGATAATTTTCTGTTTAGCAATTACTTTCTATTCCTTTCACGCGATTTGGACCGTCGTCGGAGTAGCATTCGCGATTGTTTTTCGTGGCTGCGGTGCGGAATGGGATAGCGATATTTTGTTTTGTAGAAGAATCAATCGAAGTTCTGGTGCCCCTCATTTTCTGGTTCCCTAAGCGACCGGTTTTTCCGCTTGTGG